>CM051235.1:364433506-365033506 GCA_027917425.1 Gastrophryne carolinensis | reverse complement strand
GCTATGCTGTCTAACAAAGCCTACTCTAGTGCTTGCCCAAAATGTTCTCCTGTCTTGGCCCAGCTTTGTCTCTACAGGTATATACATTTAGTATGTTCTGCATCAATCCTTACACAGATACTTGTTTATGAATTTTATGTTGTTATGACAACCATTCTTGAATCTTCATGCCTTTAATAGAAATGTTCTTAGCCTTCATATTCCATTTTATAGAAACTCAACACAGGTACTTTTGAAATTCGCTTCAAGTTGAATTTGATAGCTGCTTGGCCTTTATGGTGTTCACATTGAATATGCTCTAAAACAAATTTAACTTTTAAGTTATACTAAAGGCAAGCCCAATTGTTGTCTCGGGCTACACGTTGCACTGTCCTAAACTCCAATCCATTTTCAAAAAGACCATGTAGTTCCTACATTATCTTTTAAGATATTAGAGCATTAGAGGTTCATAGAAAAAATGAAGAGAAACAGTGGGTGCTGCAACAGCGATGTGATGTAATCACACTGTGATGAGTGTGAGAGGAGGGCATGGTTTGAGAGCTGCAGCGAGAGGCAGCCAATCCAGATGTCTGGGAAGGGAATGGGGGATTGTTTCCGTTCTTGGACCCTGAAGGTTGATTGATGGATCAGGTCAGTGGGGTGGGGACTAAAAGCTAAATGAAGAAGTGATTTGAATTGAAGTGCATCTACAGTTTTAGGTGATTTGTAGCTACAGTAGCTCCTAAGCACCAGTCTTTATCGTGCTCATAGTAAAAGTCCTTGTCCAGGCAAAAACCACATACTCACGTTTGTTTGCTCTCTGCTGTTTTGCTTATGCCCAAGCCAGACCAAATATTTGGCTACTGAACAAGGCAGACCAAATATTTTACTAATGCCCAGGACAGGGTTACTAATTAAGGCAGGTTCGTATATTGTTTTAAAAAAGATCTGAGCATAACAATAAAGGTGTTCTTTTTATTATAAACCAGATATAAAAATAATAAATGCTTATTAACATGAAGCATTAAATAAACAAAGGTAAAAAAATATATAGATATAGAGCACCAGTATGTTTCATACAACCTGAATAGGACAGGTTTGCAGCAGGAGGTGGGCGTGACAGGTGTATTGCCAACTGAATACATATCCCCAAGCTTCTAATACAGCTTTAAAGTAGTTTACTGAATGCCAGTAGAATAATGAGCTTTAATTAAATAAACACTTGATTGAATAATTTAGAATTGGCCTCAATTGGCACCCCATTGAGTGGTACAAGAAGGCGTTCGCCAAACTGATGTTGCTTGTAGTAATTATACATTCCTTTCATAATAGAAGGTGGCCCATTAACAAAGAAGACTCCAGAACTTTCTGGAATCTAGTGGAAATTTACCAAGCTCAGGTGTCTTCATGCCTAATATTCCCTTGTAAAACGCTGTGTGCAGAGACTAAGCAAGAAATAAACATGTAACAGAATAACAAGAACTGTGTAAAACCTATTTTCAAAATAAATTCTGGCAAACCAGGTTAATTACAGGACAAGTGAACGGTTTTGTTCAGCAGCCATGCCATGTTTGTAGTGAACTATGGTTTACCCACTTTGTGTGCCCAATTATGCTATTTATTGTTCGGGGTAGCCAATAACCATTACCTAATAACTATGTTATATCCCTGGACAGTCTAGCCTCTATTTTTACCACATAAGGTCACTAAGTTAATGATCATAATCAATGATTATGTACCTCTGGATGCAGCTGTAAAACTGCAGAGTAGGTTGTTTTCAGCACTGGTGATGGGGTGGACTGTTCAATGGAAGCTAAACGACTGCCATGTGAAACCATGGACCCCAAGTGACAGCAGACCTGGGACAGCTGATGGTCAGAGGTGAGTGCAGTGGCAGAGATGTAGTCAAGCTACGAGCCTGCAAGAGACGTGGCAGATTGGACATGGTCAGGACGACACAAACAAGTGAGGGTTAAACCAGAACAACCACCATTTTCTACAAAATGAGCGCAGGGGCCATCCCGATTGCCAATGCCCCTATGCATTAACAGCGTTAATTGGGTGAATTCCTACATTTCTCCTTGTTGCTCTGATTGGCCACTTTGATCACATCATTGCTAGCCCTCTTTCCGGTGTTGTTCTGTCAAAGCCTGCTATTAAAATGGAAGACTTAATCGGACAAGGCAACAGGCTTGCAGGATACAGACAGGTGAACCTTAGTAGGGCTTTTGAAATGGCCTACACGCTGAAAAGTTGGTCACCAGCATAATTTATTTATTTTTTCTTTCAATACAAGACCGCTCACCAATCAGCTGATGCACAGAGCTTGCTTGTTTTGATTACTTGTTGGAGATATATATATATATATATATATATATATATATATATCCATATCCATTTTGCTAAAAAGCCCCACCTTATTGGTATTCTAGAACAGTGTCGGAGAATTGTTTTAGTAACTCCCTGGTTATGATGTTCCTTGTTAGATGTGTTCTCTCTTTTCTCATCTGATATACCAGGGGGTGTGTAATCCGATGCATCTGCAGAAATTCTTTCCAGATTGTTTTGGTTGCTCCTTGGTCTCTGATTAATACGTTAGATATGTTATCTAAGAAACCCAGCCTTCTGATCTTCATAGAAGTTATTTTTTGTTATTCTAGAACCTAATTCCTCCCTTATTTTAATAGTTACTTTGTTTTTATGACATCCAATTCTGTTCTTAGTCTTCTATAAGGTTTGTACTCTGATGCTTCTCCAAATTTTTGTTCCAGACTTGTTTTTGTAGTTCCTTGGTCTCCATGGTAATATAAGTTAGATGTGTTCTCAAGCAAATCAAAGCCTGGCACTTCTGAACCTTTTCCCAGATTTGTTTTAGTATATATGAGATATGTGTTCCAACAAATTCAGCCTTGGTGCTTCTCCAGAACCTAATCATGGGTTTGTTTTGGTATATCGCTGATCTTTAAGATGATTATTGTATGTACCTTCTCAACTTTAGATATAGGAAGTGGTAGTCTAGAACAGGGGTTCCCAACCAGAGGTACAAGCACCACTGGTGGTACTCGCAATCCTTTCAGGTGCTACTCAACCAGGTCCCAATTTATCTGTACCCTAAAATCTTCTGCCATCTAAACTTTATCCAAGTTTGATTTGCTCCAGAAGTATGAAACTATGTGCATTTGTGCTTTTTATACACCTTATATGGTTGTTTTGTGTGTCATTTACCTTTCTTATCCAGATATTTAGAAAATGGAAAGTGGTACTTGGCGAAACAAAAGGTTGAGAACTCCTGGTCTAGAACTTGATGGCTTCTCTGCCTTTTATTTCATTGTCAGATATGTTTTCAATAATTCTGTTAAATATGTACTGTGCATGTGCATACTTACACCATGGTCTTCATGGGACCCAGCTGTTGAGGTTACAGGGAAAATTCATGCTTAGGTTCTTTGATGACCATAGAGTAACCTTTCTGTTGAGTTCACTGCATGGTCTTCAGGGAACCTTGGTGTTTTAGGTTACTCCAGGGTCTTGATTGGACTCTGGCTTTCAGAATGTTTAATCATGGCATGACGACCTTTTTCCTGTTAGTCCATGTGCGTTATTCTTAGTGTAAGTAAAAAATGTCAATATTTCTATGACGCACTGAGCTACTTCCCCCTTCGAGTATATAAATTGGAATTTTTCAATATTGGATAAGAACTGGTGGACTTTTACTTTGTGGCTTTCTGGATTTGGTCTTCCTGGAGGACAATCTTAAAAGCAATGTATACATCTTTAGATTTACAGTATTTGTGAAGAATAAAAATGAATAGACGTTGTGTGGTCAGCCGAAAGGTCATGTGACACTATAGTACAGAAATGGATTTCTAATTGTGGTAGCCATGATTGCAGTGGGGCAAGTATTCATATAACCGGAGAATCGTAGAGGAAGGAGGGATTCATTTTTTTTAAAACTTTGAGTTGGTTTTTAACCTGCAAACCATTTTGCTAGGTCATTGAAAAAGGAGCGTATAGTTTTGCCTTAGCTCCTGACCCATACTGTGTGCCTGGACCCCAAACTCCACACTCCGTGTGTCTGGCGCTGCCCCTGCTAATGGTAATAAACCCTAATCTGATGTTTCTCTAGAATATTATTCTAAGATTGTTTCAGTACCACCTTGGTCTTTAAAGCTGTAAATGTTTTGCAACAAACAAAGCCCTTATTACTTGATTGATCCATTTTGTTGCATACAATGTCTTAATCTCCTTTTTGTTCCTCTCTCTCATCAGAATTCATCTTGCCGCCTCCCCCACCCAGCGATGACTCCATGTTAAGCCCCACCATGGCTTTTCCACCTCCTCCACCCTCTTTTGGTGATGATAACCTGAGCTCCCCAACATCTGCTTTTCCTCCACCACCCCCACCTGAATTTGCAGAACCTTTCCCACCCCCTGCAGAAGAAATCTTTCCATCACCTCCTCCATTTGAGGAAGCTGGGGATGTCCAGGTAAAGTTATGTTAACTCTTGTTTAAAACGTGTTGGATGGACAACTTGGGGTAGGGTCAGATACATTTTTAAGTGTTCATTGTGGCTTGTAAGTTAGTCTTACTTTGTGTGTAATGTGATTTGTATCCAAACACCTGATTGGCTGCATATGTCTAATTATATTATATATATTGTGCAAAAAGAGAGCTTAATTTGAGCCCCTCCTATTTTACAGCTCCAGGTCCTCATAAACGCACCTCATTCCCCTCTGGCAGCATCCTTGCTCTGCACATGCCACACAAGCCCTGAATTGCTGCCTTCAGGTGCGCTTAAGGTGGAGAAGATGCCACCGAGCATGCTTGGATGCTTTCACCCTTGTCACAGTACCTATTGACACCCACGCTTTCTCCGCCCTGTGCACACTTTCTTGCAGCCATTCAGGTCTGTCTGGTATGGTGATTAAGCAAGTTAAAGTGGACCAAAACCCACATTTTTAACTAGCATCTTATGAATTGCTCCCCCTATGAGGATTACTTTTTGCCAATTTTCACTACTCCAGCTTCACTCTAATCCTAGATAATGGCCCTTGTTTTTAGCTGTAAAGCTCCGTCTCCTTCATTTATTGCCACTGTTGTGTGTGGCAATGATGTCATTGCCACATCTATGCAATGATCACCTGCCATCTTACAGAGAGGAACAGCAAAAAAAAAAGTGTTCCAGGGTGATTCGAAAAGCTAAAATATCCATTTCTATTTCTACACTCTAAGAAGGGAGAATTGGCAGGGGTTTTGGCCAAATGTATTTTACAAGTTCAGTGTGGTTTGGTCCGCCTTAAGGAAGCTGCTGGAGCCCCGTTCATGCGCTTTGGGATTGAGGTGAGCATATGGTGATTCAGAGGGATTTCACACAGTGGGGCATCCCAAATTGGGTGGGATAAAAAGCATGTGGGGTTTCACACAGAGGGCTTTGGTCCTCTTAAACTGAGCAGCCTTCTTTTAATTTTCAGCAGTCTCCCATTTTTTTCCTGCTTGTCATTGTGGAGTAAGGCAATATTGTGAACGGAGACCTATATGGGTCCTCTAAAGCAGTGGTCCTCAACCCTGTCCTCAAGGCCCACCAACATGTCATGTTTTTTGGATCTCCAAATAGCCAGCTCTATTGCTCTACAGCTGCACTAATTACTCCACCTGTGCATCTTTGTGGAGATCTGCAAAACCTGGCCTGTTGGTGGGCCTTGAGGACAGGGTTGGGGACCACTGCTCTAAAGGTTGGCTTTAAAGTAGAGCTACATCCTCTTTAAGAAGTCACCAATGTAATCTCCTGCACTCAGCCAGGTCCCAGCAGCAGAGGTGGACTGAAGGTGGCGAGCTCACCACATTATAATTAGAGATCTTTATATTGATTTATACATGTACTCTGCTCCTGGGCTTCTCTAATGTTATATGTCTTTACAGGTCAGTCCACCACCACCACCTCCACCAGCTCCACCTGCTCCACCAGCTCCATCTGTATTGTCTCCAAAACCAGCTGCCCCATCTGCAGCTGTTTCCAAACCTTTCATCCCATCAACATTCACTCCTAAAACCCCTCCTTCTGCATTTGCCCCAAAAGCAGTTGCTCCTGCTGCTTTTAGCCCCAAGCCAACTGCCCCTGCACCCGTTGCTCCAAAGCCAGCATCTCCATTTGTTCCCAAAGTCACTCCTGCTTACTCAGATTTACCACCACCTTCTGCTAACCCTCCACCAGCTCAGGCCTTCTCGCCGAAACCAAGTGCTCCCGCCTTTTCTCCAAAACCAGCACCGGCAGCACCTCATACGTTCACTCCCAAGCCTTCTGCACCACACACATTTTCTCCGCGGGCAACCGCCCCAAGCTCAGGGGCTCTAAAACCAGAGCAGAGGTTCCCACCACCCCAACCTGTCATAGCAGAACCTCCTCAGCCATCCTTGCCACCTGCTACACGGTCCCCAGCATTCTCCTTTGCGCAGCAACGGGAAAAGCCACAAGTGCTTGAAAAGGCAAAGCCTGATACTGAAACCGCACAGAAAAAAGAAAACGCCAGGATCCCAGGTATCCAAGTAGAGCGCAAAAATGTGGCGCCGCAGGAGGTTGTTAGAAGTGGGGTCATAAAAGCCAACGGAACACCAGAATCAAAACCTCAGCCGGACTATTTTCAGGGACAGAGACCACAGTCGGATGGCCTGCAAACGAGAAGACCTCAGCCAAGCCAGCAAAGACCTCCTGAGCCTGTACGTTAAGCTATTGTATGACATCACAGCGTTGCCATGACTACACAACCTATACCTGTCAACAGCTTTGGTTACAGGTATTATTTATGTACAGCAGACCACAATGGCCACTTCCTTGCCACCATCCCAGCCCCGCCCATAGACCCGGTAATCTCTGGTTGAATCTATGGCCAGGTTGACTAGAGTATAGTCTGCTCAAAGGTCTGCTCAAAAACTACTTTAATTCTGCTTAACCCCCTACCCCACCAAGTAAGTAATGCAGTACATTGTCAGGCATCCTAGGGCTTGTTAAAGTACCATTAAGGATACCGTCCCCTCCTTCCCAACCCCCCTCCCATCCTCCCAGCACACTAAGTCACTAAAGCGGGTAAAAAAACAAAAGCTTACCTGATCCTAGCAGTGAGCTTGTTCCCCTGGCTCCCAGCGCCTGCTGCTTCATCCTCGCTCCTGTAAACAACACTGCCAAGCATTCGAGTTGCCAGAAGGGGCTTGCAGTGCAAGGATGCAGAGTCTTGGCTGGGAACAAGCTCACTGCAGGGACCTGGCAAGGTTATTTATTTGTGTTAAAGTAGACCTAAACCCAGGGTTTTTCAACACCCGTGTTTTGGTCCACTTTACAAGGACATCCCTTGGTTTACCATATATTCACCTTGATCCAGCAAACCTATGCCACATATGTGGACCTACTCCAGTGTTCATCAATGAATGATCATTCAATTCCCTGCTTCTTGCCCTGGACACTCTCCAGCGGCGCACACCTGCCACCAGCAATTCAAATATGCCTGATGCAGGTGTGCACAGGAGATAGAAGGGTGCAGTGGTGCCAAAGCAGCCCTACACATGTGCCATGGGATCACCAGATCAACTAGTGGCATTCGCACTGCGGGTGATTCTTTTATCCAGCCTTTTGAGAGTCTAGGGCTGGGTGTAGTCAGTTTTGATGTGCCACTCCTTCATGCATCCTGAATTGGAATGCCCTGCTGTGTGAAACCCCCAGATTGCCAGTTTCACTCGCCTTCTCTCTGAGCCCTCGCCAGGTCTCTGAATTGAGGCCACATCAACGCTCACCTCTATCTTTTCTGAATGGCCTTCGCGGGCATGCCAAGGCTAGAAGGTGAGCGGGGGATGTCGCTGATGGTGCACTCGGCTGCTTGGCTGTCCAGGTGGTTTACCTGTCAGAGGAGCCGAGTGAAAGAAAGTGTGCTGATTGGTTGAGCGGCGTGCTCAGCCAATCAGCACACTCATTCTTGCTATGTCTGCATTGTGGGGTGAAAGGAAGGTGAGTGTGTGGGGCAACCTGGGGGAATACACAGAGCAGGGCATCCCAATTCGGTATGCCGCTGCACAGAGGAACAACACTCAGGAAAGTGAAATTCCTGCGTGGTGTAAATCTCTTTAAGGACAGCTTAAATTTATTTTTGACTCTGCAAGTTGCCTCCAGCACTTTAATCCCATGTAGCCACCACTGGTTTTAGGTCAGCTGCTGGATCACTAGTACCATGACATGTTTCCATCTCATTCTGTCTTATGTGGCGAGCTCACCGCCTCATGCTACCTCATTTGATTCGTATTCACAAAAGCTTGGCAAGCTCTCCTCAACAAATTACATTTTCTGTTTATTGGTTTAAGAGATGCAAAAAACTGGCTAACAATGTCCTTGGGATATTCACTAAAGTAGGTGGCCAGCGGGCTTTCTACATAATGCTTGACATTTTTTGTGAATTACCCCCGAGGAGAAAGGGGGAGGAGCATTTTAATAGTCTTCCTGAATACAATACAGATCACTATGGAACAGACCTTCGCTTATTTTGAGGTTGCTCCGTCACACCCCAGACCAGGAGTGCCGCACATGGGATCCCTTCTTAGCTGCAGTCACTCCTATGGCATCTGGTGATCTTTACTTAAATCAGATCTTCCTGACCCAGCAGATTGTGGGACTAGGCCAAGGTGCCCATACAGAAATAAGGCCTCCTCAGTTCAGTCCCATACATTACATACACCTCCTTTGCTGGAAAGCCGGCCCTCAAGAGTGATATGCAGCTGCTGCAGGTAGTCTTGGCTTCACAAAAAGGGACTTTTCCTTTTCAAAGTTAAATCTTACCTCCTGCAAAGCGGCTGCTGACACAAGCACTTGCTGTTGCGGTGATCAGGTAAGTGTTTTTGAGGGCAGGAATTTAGGCCAGAAAATATCCTTTGGCCCCACTCTTCTGTCTGTGATCCTATCTGGGATATCTTCTGTTTTGATAATTGGAGAACAGAAAGTATCTTAACAAGAAGGCTATGGGTGTTATCAAGACCAGCACCTAATATGTTGTTCCTATGCCGGGTAAAAGCGGTTCCTAGTGGAATCCTGATTTGTTATGCCCCTGTTTTGTGAAAGCCCCGGTTTTGCTGTACACTCGATTCGACAATCCCTCAGCAAAGAATACATTGCCCATTCACTTCAGTGCATTAATATGCGTAGGATTGAATGCTTATTTGAGGAGGCCCCTGCAAGCACCATGGGATCACCAGATCAGCAAACCAGGGAGCTTTACTGACCGGGTCATTCCTAATTAGGACACCCATGTATAGCAGACCAAAACTGTGGGGGGGGGGGGGGGGGGTGGGGTGAAAATGACGGGGTTTGGTCTGCTTTAATATCAACCCTTTACCCTTGTGGAAAATCCTGGACCTTTGGCACAGGCTTCGTGCCTGCAGTTTAAGTTCCCGCTCTTGTTGGCTTACCTGCTCCAGAATGACGCCCTATCCCTAGAGGTCGCTAGCTTTAAGAGCTCATCCTTCCAAAGAGGAGACGCTGGAGCAGGTAAGCCAGCTTGAGTGTTAAAGATTCGAGGTGCAATGGGAAAGCCTGACTTGGCTGGTTATGGGTCCATATTGAGGGGAAGCTTATTCATTTATAGTTAGAAGTTGCTGTTGGTTCTCTCGCAGGATCGGAGTGCGGGCTCCCATGGCCTAAACATGAAGGAGGTGGAAGAGCTAGAGATGCTGACACAGCAGCTGATGAAGGAGATGGACAAGCAGCCCTCAGAGGACTCACACAAAATGGGTACCTTCCAGTTGTTTTAGGCTGTTTTCTATTCTGTTGGGTGTTTAATGATGTAGAGCCGTGTGCCACTCAGCTAGTGGTACTGACACCTCCCAAGGGGGACAGTGTATGGAAAAAGTCTACACACCTCTTTTTTACAATGGCAGGTTTTGCTCATGTTAAAAAAAAAGAAAAAGACAAAGTATCAGAACTTTTTTCCACCTTTTTAATACTTTGTACTATTCAATTAAAAACACATATTTTTGGGAGAAAAAAAATACAGCAGTAAAATAATGTGGAGGCACACCCTTAAACTTATACTGTACCTTGATCTTTTTGGGTAGTTAGCATGGCACATCGAGACATGGCAGTCCACTCACATATTTTAATTGTATTTCAGTCTGGGTAATGGGGTCTTCTGGTGAAGCCATTCTGTTGATGTTTTGGGTCATAGTGCTCACCCAGAACATGTTTTACCAAGCACTGGGCCTTCTTTGTAAGAAAATGCTTCCATTTTGACAAACTACCCAGGGCTCAATCATAATAAATGCTTCTGACTTTTCAATTTTTGGGGAGACATCCAGTTGTTGGTAACATCATTGTTGTGCCACTTCTCCTCTTGATGACAGTCTTCACTGTGTTCCATGGTATATGAAATGTATTGGAAATGTTTTTCCACCCTTCTGATACCTTTTAACAGTGAGATGCCTTATATTTGTTGTAAGCTGTGGTGGTGCGGTCATGCTGTTTAGTTAATACTTATCTATTACAATGGCTAAAGGATCTGCAAGGTTCATCTACAGAATTGTGGGGAGGTACCTTGAGCTTACCCAGACCCATTGTTGACCTGGGCTCCATTGCTCTGCATGACCTCTGTGAGGCACTTCTGTCACATTCCAAGTCGATTCCTCGCAGTCATTTTCCATAATCTAGTGCAAAGCATGGTGAGAGCAGTGAAGGATACTAGAAGCTTGTTTCGGTCTGGAAATCACGTTTTTGCAGGAGGTACAAATGGATTAGTGGACACGTGGGTTTGATTTGGAGGCTGTGATTGAATCTCCTTGTAATTATTTTCAGAATGGAAACATGCAACCGGTTTCTCACACAACGCCGCTACGCTACTAATTCCATCTTCTTAATCAGACTTTAGATCAGAACCACTGTCAACCAAGGCTCACCTTCATTGTTCGCTTGACTGCTTCTGACATTCTTCCTCTTTGATGCCATATCTAAACCATGTGACACCCTCCTGAAAGGCCAGCAACAGGCTAGGCACAGGTGGAGTAATTGGTCCTCACCTTTAAACGGCAAGCACGTGAAATTTACGGGGCTGCTTCCCTGCCTGTTAACTGCCATTTCCAGTTTACTGGCCAAAAAAAAATCACTTCCCTCCATTCAGGATGTAGCATGGGGGGCCTCTGATCCTGATCCTGGGTCTAGGGTCTTCGGCATGGCAGAGAACACCCCTTTTCTGCCCCACATGAATGCGTATGACGGCTCCCTCCCACCACTGGAAGGGGCCTTTTATACTGCCGAGTGTGCTGACATGAGCTCACTCCATCGGTATAAAAGACCCTTCCCTGCAGCAAAAGTGAGATCACTTTGGGCTGTCAGACAGCAGCAATGGACATTGCGGGTCAGCAGATAAAGTAAAAAAAAAAAATCTCCTTGTCCTGCCAGTGGACACGTTTCTCCCAGCATGCAGCACACCTTCAGTACCATTGCTTTAGGATGCAATGTTGTAGCCACAGCTGTGGGCTTGCCGGGAAGCAAATTGTGGGACTTAGCGGGCTTAAACTGGACCTTTATAATCATTTAATGAAAAGCCCAAACCCTTAAAAAATTCACCAGCATCTAAAATTAATATATTTAAAGGTTTTAATCACTTTTTAATTTTTCCTTCATTGGCCTACAACTCTGTTCAGGACTCTAGGATACGTGCGCCGCCATCTTGGCTCAGTAGTATCACATACTGAGGAGAGGGGTCATAAGTACAGGGGGCGGGTTATAGCTGTGCTTTGCACAGACAGAGCATAGCTTGGGGTCAGGAAAAGTTCAGCAATCCCAGAATGCAGAGCGACACAGTCAGAAGACACTTCCTGTTTGCAGGCTGCCTGCCTCCATGGGCCGCCATCTTGGATCTTTAAAGTCTCAGAAAATGCAATAGATGCAGGTGGGATGATTTTTAATGTAAGCAATCTGTATGTACAGCGTGGGGGAAACATATAAGATAGGCTCTTATTTAGGGTGAAGGTCCGCTTTAAGCACTGATTTGGGTCTGTAAAATCCCGAGCTAATTTTTCTGGCTCTAATTTTCTCCTCAGATCTTTGTGAATTCTGTGGCAAGGGGCTCTCTAGGACAGAAACAGTGGTGCGAGCTGGTGATCATCTATACCACATACACTGCTTCACCTGCTCCAAGTGTGACCAACAGCTCCAGGGTCAGCAGTACTACGAGAACAAGGGGCACCCACTCTGCGAGGACTGCTACCAGGTGAGTGCCACTGAGTGATTTTACCCCATTGGACATGTCTGTAGAACCCTCCACATGTCCGCCAATTTCTGCAACTGGTGTTCTAACAGTAGGTGTCACCAGGACAGAATGTTACTGAAGCACATATGTCAAATCCAAGGCTGGGGTGCTGAATCCAGCTATCTAAGCCTTTTTATGTGGCCCCCTGATAGGTGCTGGACAGCAGCCGTACCCCTTCTAGCCGGCCTGGTCTTTCCAAGGCTGCTGACACTGGTAGCACATGTTTGTGTGTGGTGCTGCCAAGTGAATCGCTGGTGCACTGCACTACACTGTACAGTACTGCCTTTAATCCGGACCCGGACTTGGTGCCTATAAAAGTTCGAACATCATGTTCTGGGGGAGCAGTGTCTACAACTGTTCTTTGCTTTTGTGCAACCAGCTCTCCCCATTTAAGGAGGGCCCACCTAAGCCACCCAACTTTCGGCCACAGCAGATGCTGCTTCATGCCAAATGAGTCCCCCCCCCACTTGGGTATGCCAAATGAGGATCTCCCCCCCCCCCCCCCCCCCCCTTATGCCAAATAAGGAATCCCTCTGCTGTTAAAGTGGACCATCACCCTCCCGTGATCGGCCCGGGATTCTATAAGATAGGATAGTCAAAATCCTGGGTGTTGGTCCACTTTAAAACCCTAGAATAGCCTGAAATATACGTAGAAAACTCTTCCCTTATCGTTTTTTACTGTACTTTGGTTTTCATTCCACCCCAGTATATTCATTATGCCCTAAGCGTGATGGTCTCCCCTAATTACCTGATGCTGGGCAGATTATTTTATTTAAATTCTTCAGAAACATTCTGTTCCCATCACCCAGAGCACAAGGACTCTGATGAAGCGCTTATCTCCCTCCTTTAAGTGGATTATATTAGAGTGCGCCAGTGAGCCAAGATCACAGGAAGCCATTATAGGCATCTTATGACTGCTCTCTGCCTTCCATTGTGGAGATCACATCCGTCCTGCATCCGGATCGCTGCAGGCTCTATGCTGAACCTCTGGTGTATATAGATGTTTAGTTCTTCGAATTATTTTAGTTTTTTTTCTATTTCTAGTTGTAGTCCCATTTAAAACGGTATTCCTTATTTTGTATCGTGTGTATTTATGTGTATGTATGTATGTAATTATATATATATATATATATATATATATATATATATATATATATATATATATATATATATATATATATATATATATATATATATATATATATATATATATATATATTCATATTCAAAATGTATGTTTCAGGGATGAGTTTAGAAAGGGTTATTTAGATGGAATGTCTACTTACGATGGCATTTTTCAAAGTATATAATTTTTTTGGGCCAAAATGTCCTCAAGGTGCTGAGCTTTTAAATATTTTTTTTTTTATTAGGTTTGCAAATGTATGTTTTATATAAGCAGTTTCTACTCCTTGCAATCTGTTGCTGTTGGCAACTGTAGTCCATGATCTACAAGTAGAGCAAAGTGAGGCCTGCACACGCAGAACACTGCTGCTGGCCATGAGTGAGCTCCACTGCCTCTAATCTTACATTTCCCACATACCCACGGTGCAGGTGCAGGCTGGGTATGTGACTTGGCAGAGTGCATATATGCTTTGATGTGCACCCAGTGGCATCCCCTGCTTGTGCGCGCCCCTGTCAATGCAAGCATGCAGGAGATGCTGCTGGGTGCGGGGCAAAACGATGTACTTATGCCATTCACAAACGGCCGGCGCGGGTGCGCGCCCTGCTAGAGGGAAGCGCGAGACGCGGCTCGCGCATGCGCCGATGGAACGGGGCTGAGGTAAGGTTTGTGGGCCTCCTGGGGGGTTCCTCCCCGCGGGACATCCCGATTTCGGATGCCCCGCGGGGAGGGATCTGATCGGTCCGGGAATCTTATAGATTTCCGGGCCGATCCCCCCTGGGTGTTGGTCCACTTTAAAGTTGCTAAGCTGATCTAGAATTTTTTAATGTTAGCAAATGTGTGTTTTATGGAAGCAGTTTTCATCTATTGCTATTGGCAATGTACAGGGTTGGTGTACGTTGCCAATAGCAACAGGTTGCAGATAGTTGCACAGAACTGCTGCTGGGCATTTGTATGTGTCAGTGAGCTCCCTCACCTCAGCAGTGTTCTGTGTGTACAGGACTCACTGCTCTCTTGGTGTAATCTACCAATAGCAAAATATTGCAGATAGTAAAAACTGCTTCCATAAAACACACATTTGCTAACAAAAAATAGAAAAAGAAAATACTAAATCAGCACAAAAAATACACTTGCAAAAATTCCATTGAAAATAGACTTACTCTTGAAGAGGCAGGGCAATGTGTCGGGGACAGTGTGCCAATGTTTGGTCCACGTTAAATGGCTCTTCTCTCTATTCCTTTATGCTATAATATCAAAGGGATTGTCCATGCAAGAGCTTAAACCGGACCAACAGCCTGGTACAGCTGGAAAAGAAAGGTAGCTGACACTTTGGAGCTTCCTCTCCCAGCTGACATAACTGACAGAACTTCCTGTTTGCAGGTGGCCTGCAAATGCATGAGCTGCCATCTTGTTTTTAAAATTTACCACAGAAAGAATTAGAAAAGGGTAAATAAATTCTTAGGTGCAGCAATCTAAATTGCCCCAGGGAGGGATGCATATGAGCACTGCTTGTTGTGTTGGTCTGGTTTGGTCTGGTTTAAGTCGTTTTTGACTGTTGGTCCACTTTATTAAAACCTACAGCCTCCTCACCTCTTGAGTGAATGTTGTGTAGCCATCTCTGGTCCTTATTCAGGGGTGCAGCAGGTAAGGGGGGTGCCAAAGGGGGGCCTGAGCACAGGTAGGGGGCACCATTTTTAATCTTTGCCCTGAATGCCAGAAAGCCTAGTTGTGCCTCTGCCTTATGTGCATCTTGGTGCAAGATTTACAGTGTCCAATTTTCTATGCTCAACTTTGATGATCAACTGCTAAAAAGCCTTTGTCTCCAAAGAGCCTCCCCCTGGCCCCCTGAGAGCTTGTGCTCCAACATGGCATTACGTTCCCCTGCTCTGCATGGCCACGCCTCCTCTTCCTCTGTGTGTGAGCAAGTGAAAGTCAAAGGTAAAACTGTATATCTCAGCAACAAAAGCTTTTTTTTTTTCTTTTTAACGGAAAAAGGTCATTGGACATTGCCAGGGTTAGCCCTCCACAATGGGCCAGTGCTTGCCATCACCCACTGAATCCCATTTAGAATCATATTTCATATTTAGTAGTATTTGTAGGGTAATATTATTGGACATTTCTTCCAGGACACTTTAGAGTGCTGTGCCGTGTGCCAAAAGAAGATCACTGAACGCTTGCTGAAGGCCATGGGCAAGGCCTACCACCCCGAATGCTTCACTTGTGCCATGTGCAGCCGCCCCCTCCAAGGAGAACCATTCATTGTGGACCAGGACAACCAGCCACACTGTGTCGCGGACTACCATAGGTGAGCACGGTTTGTCCACAACTGGGATCTAAATTAGTGCAGTTTTTGGTTTGGACCTTTTTTTTTTAATGTAAAATATTAGGTATAAAAATTTATATTTTTATATATGTATGTCACACACCCCGCTTCAGATAGTCATTACACTTGGGTTATACCGACCTGTAGCGGGCGATCTTGCAGAGATGTCATGAAAAAAAGGGAGCCCCTCCCGCTCCATAAATACCTGGTACCTCCCACTCATTCCCCAGTCTTTCATCTCTGCAGACGGCGAGCAAGTCAGAAGATGATGTCTCCTCCTTGCAGGTAGCCGGGGTAACTCCCGGCCCGCGTGTTAGTCTATTTCTGCCTGGACCCTTTGTCTTAGTATTCACCTTGCCTCCCAGCCTAGGCTGCTGGTCCGGGCAAGGGTAGACTGCACCTAAGGGTGCTTAGGAGCTACGCTCCACCGTGAGACCCCATACTAAGGGGTAGGCGGTTTTGCCGGGCTGGTGATCCCGGTTAGGGATGCCCCGTCCCTTGCTCTTCCAGTGTGGATTCCCCCTCTCCCGGATGGCCCTTGCTCCTTAGGGGGGGGGGGGGGCAGCGTAGGGTCCCCTTCTCTCTTAACATGTGTTTGTTCAGCTGTGTGGGTGAGTGCGTTCACTGGGCGCATCTTACGTTTAAACTAACGCGTTTTTGTCTCAGCTGTGCGTGTGTGGGTGCGTGTGTTCACTGGGCGCCTTTTTTTCTTTGAACAGTATCAGCCGGCGCTGGCTGTGCTGCAGCGCCGGGCGTTGTGACATTCGGCGAGGAGCTTCTTCCCCCTCAGGTACGGTTCGTGCAGGGGGCGGGGCCGGGCGCGTCGCGTGCACCGCGCCGGCCCGCCCTTCTCTCCCTCTGCTTCTCAGGTCTGCAAGGCTGATCGCGTGAGTGGCCCCTGCGGCCTCATTATTTCAGGCACTGCCTGCTAACTCTGCATTATACTTTAGCGTTTTGTTATTATATGAACAGCCATTGCTTGACCTGCACATATATATATATACATTCATCTGTTTTCCTTGCATTGTCAGTATGTCTGCATTGTGTGTGCCTGGGCATGATTGAGGTGCTGAATAGCCCTGTATTCTGTCTTCCAGGTGGACCCTTGTCGGAGCCTAAAGGGTCCTCCCGGTCCTAGGGTCCCTGGTTTAAGCTTAGAACTCCCCATAAAATCCTCCCACTCGGGACACAGAAGGGGCATCCTGGGTCGCTTATATCGCGTAATTCCCTGGGGTATTGAGAGTACCTATAAAATCACCATATGGAGGCTTCCCAAGATACCGGGCTCGGGGCAACCCCGGCAGTGTTTGGGGTGTGGGGCATCCCTTACAGGGGATGATGTTTTCCTTTGCATACCATGTGCGCAGCAGACTATTACGCGGCAGTCCGGATCCCTTGCATCTGGTTCAACGCCGCCGGTCCCTTCTCTTACCCCTCCCCACCTGACCCGTACCCCATGTGATGTTGTCACGAGTGGGGAGTCGCAATCTGAGGTGTGTGCCAGATTGTCCAATCTTGAAAAATTATTTTCTAGCGCTGTGGCCAGAAAGGTCCCGGCTAAGAGAAAACACTTGCCCCCAGCCACGCAGGCTTCTGATTTTGAGGAGTTTGATTCGCTGGACTGGTCTGACTACCCCCCGCTAGAGGAAGGGGAGCTTTTTGAGGAGTCTGAGGGTTCTGGCGATCAGCAGGTTGTTGGCACTGATGCCGAGCGGGGTCAGGGGGATTCTTGGGATACCCCTGAGGTCCTGGCTCATATGTTTGAGGTTCTGGCAATCTTTCCTCCCGAAGTGACCCTTCCGCTGAAGGGGGAGTTCTTTGAGGAGGCTAAGCCGCGCTTAGAATTCCCAAATCAAAGGCATTTCGACGGCATTATCCTCAAGGAATGGGAGAGGCCTACTCGGCTTCCGGGTGTCCCTCCGGGTTGGGATAAGAAATATCCCTTTCCGGTGGACGCGGTGAAGCGCTGGTCGTCCCCTCCCGAGGTGGACGCCCCTGTGTTGGGGTTGTCTAGCACCTCTGTCTTGCATTCTCCTGACTGTTCTACTCTCAAGGACGGCGAGGACAAACTCATTGACCAGATGGCTTGTCGGCCTTGCGGCCTGTTTGTGCTTCAGCGCTTCTTATAGTGGCTTCTAGGTTGGTTGTCAGGGACCTGTTGTCTACCTCCAGCCTTGACCCGGCTAGCGATGAGTTCACCGCCCTTAAGCGGTGTGAATTATTTTTGTCTTTTGTGTTAGCCGCCCTGGACGACACCTTGGTGATGTGTAGTAGAACTTTGGCCTTGCTGGTGGCAATTCGGCGGTCGGTTTGGTTACGCCAGTGGACGGCTGATTTTGTGTCCAAAAAGTCTCTTACGGCTCTTCCCTTTCTGGGCTTGCGGCTCTTTGGAGAAAAATTGGACTCGGTTGCCAAAGGAGGTAGGTTACCTCAGCGAAAGAAGCAACGTCGTCCCTTTCGGGGGGGCGGCTGCATTTACCCCTTCCTTTCGTGGGGCCAGAGCTGGATGGGGATCGGCTGTTTTCCCCTCCAGAGGTGATTCCTGGCACAGGGGAAGAGGACGTGCCCGTCCAGGTCACAGCTGGGGCTCCAAGCCCAAAGCCACTGCTATGCCGGCTCAGCAATGAGGGGGCGCCCTCACCCTCACGGGTGGGGGAACGGCTGCAACACTTCTCCCAGGTCTGGGACCAGGAGGTCTCGGACAGATGAAATTGCGAAGTGGTGTCTTCCGGTTACAAGCTGGAGTTCGAGACCCGGCCTCCTCCCAGATTCTTCAGGTCTCGCGTGCCCGCGCAGGGGCTCCGGGCGGCAGTAAAGGATCTCCTGGGCATGGCAGTCATCTGCCCGGTGCCTCCCTCGGACCGGGGCCTGGGATTCTATTCCAATCTGTTCACGGTGCCCAAGAAGGATGGCTCCGTTCGTCCCATCCTGGATCTGAAGTTTCTCAACAGGTTTATCCGTCCCAGGAAGTTCCGCATGGAAACTCTGCGCTCTGGCATAAACTCACTTCGGCAGGAGGACTTCATGACGTCTATAGACATCAAGGATGCTTATCTGCATGTTCCAATCTTCCCGGCACATCAGAGATTTCTCAGGTTTGTGGTGGAAGATCGGCATTTTCAGTTTGTGGCCCTTCCGTTTGGCCTTACCTCGGCTCCAAGAGTCTTCACCAAGATGCTAGCGGGGGTGATGGCCCTCCTCAGAGCCCAGGGTATCCGCATCGTGCTTTATCTGGACGATCTTCTTATTATGGCATCCTCTCTCGGCCAGGCGGAGCTAGACACCAGGACTGTGGTAGCCACCCTGGAGAGATTCGGCTGGGTGATTAACTATCCCAAGTCCTGCCTCTCTCCGTCCAGGGTGGCGGCGTTCCTGAGAATGTCTCTGGATACTTCTCAGTCCAGGGTGTTCCTCCCCCGGCCCAAGGTTCTTTTGATTCAGGAATTGACTCAGCGTCTTCTATCCATCCCTCGCCCGTCCATCCGGCTGGGGATGCGACTGGTGGGATTGATGGTGGCATCGCTCGAGGCGGTTCCCTTTGCCCAGTTTCACACAAGGATGCTCCAGCTCCATCTATTGGCGGCCTGGGACGGGTCCTCGCTGTCATTGGATCAGTCTTTTCTGATGTCCCCCCGGGTTCGGCATTCCCTTCAGTGGTGGCTGGAACCGAGCAATCTGATGAGGGGCAGATCCTTTCTGACCCCTCATTGGGAGACGGTCACCACGGATGCCAGCCGGTCAGGTTGGGGGGGATTTTGGAAGGATCTTCAGTTTCAGGGACTGTGGGAGCCTCAGGATCTCATCAATGTTCTGGAGCTGAGAGCCATCAGGTTGGTTCTGGCTCGCTGGACTCATCAGTTGAGGGGCCTACCGGTTCAAGTACGGTCGGACAATCGGACGGCGGTCGCCTACATCAATCACCAGGGAGGGACTCGCAGCAGGTGTGCCCTCAGGGAAGTGTCTTTGATCCTGGCTTGGGCAGAAAGCAATGTCCCGTGCATCTCGGCAGTGTACATTCCGGGAGTGGAGAACTCCCTGAGCAGGGGGTCATCTCGCCGGGGGGAATGGTCGCTCAGCCCCAAGGTGTTTCGGTTGCTTTGCCACTGGTGGGGAACTCCGAAGGTGGACCTCTTTGCCTCTCGTCACAATCACAAGCTTCCGGCATTTGTGTCTCTCTCGCGGGATCCGCTGGCTCTGGCAGCGCATGCCATGTCTCTGAACTGGAGGGATCTGGGTTTTCTGTACCTGTTCCCTCCGCTTCCCAAGGTGGGCAAAGTGGTGCGCAAGCTGGCCCTAGAGGGCGCATCAGCAGTTCTGGTGGCTCCAAGATGGCCAAGACAGGTTTGGTTCGCAGACGTGGTAAGGTTGGCAGAGGATCAGTTAGATCTCCCCCTTCTGCTGGATCTGCTCACTCAGGGTCCACTGCTCTACCCCAATTTACCAACGCTGGCTTTGACGGCGTGGCTGCTGAAACCTCCATCTTGAGGGAGGAAGGTCTTTCTGATGCTGTCATTCAGACTCTGGTTAGGGCTAGAAAGAAGTCTTCCTCTGCCATCTACTATAGGATTTGGAGGTCTTATATTGATTGGTGTGAGGTCCGGGCCTTGCCTTGCAGGTCGTTTTCTATCCCTAGGGTTTTGGTATTTCTGCAACATGGTCTGGACCTAGGTTTGCAGTTTAGTATGCTGAAAGGGCATGTTTCTGCCCTGGCGGTTTTCTTTCAAAAGTCTTTTGCTCTTCATCCTCTCGTTTAGACCTTTTTCCAGGGGGTTACGCATGTGCGGCCTCCTAGGAAGCCTTTGCTCCTAGTTTGGGATTTGAATTTGGTTCTCTCTGCCTTTCAGGGTGCTCCTTTTGAACCTTTGCAGGATTTTGCTCTTTCTACACTTACTCAGAAGGTTGCGTTTTTGGTTGCCATCACTTCCGTTCGGCGTGTATCGGAGTTTGCGGCTTTGTCCATTAAGGCTCCTTATTTTGAGAGGCATCAGGACAAGGTTGTTTTCCGCTTCAAGCCAGATTTCCTCCCTAAGGTGGTCTCTGCCTTTCATCAGGACATTGTTCTACCCTCCTTGTGTCCTAAGCCCTGCAATGACAAGGAGAGGGTTTTGCATTCTCTGGATGTCGTTTGCTGTGTGAAGTACTATTTGGTGGCTACTTCCTCTTTTCGTAGGACTGACGCTCTTTTTGTGGTGCCCTCCGGGCCTAGGAAAGGTTTGGCTCCCGCCAGGTCTTCTATTAGTAAATGGATTCGCCAGGCCATTGTTGTGGCCTATTCTGCCAAGGGGGAAGGTTCCCCCTTTTCGGGTTACTGCTCATTCTACTCGTGCTGTTGGGGCGTCCTGGGCTTTCCAGCATCAGGCCTCTGTTGAGCAAGTTTGTAAGGCGGCTACTTGGTCTTCCATTCACACTTTTTCCAAATTTTACAAGGTTGATGTGCGGGCCTCAGCGGATGCTGTTTTTGGCCACAAAGTTCTGCAAGCTGCAGTGGTTTAAGTTTGTGCATTGTTGCCTTGTTTTGGATTTCCGCCCTTTATGGACACTGCTATTGGATGTCCCAAGTGTAATGACTATCTGAAGCGGGGTGTGTGACATACTTAGAATCATACCATTTTGTGATTACTCACCTGTAAAATGGGTATTGTAAGTATGTCACACACCCCGCTTCACCCTGCCCTTTGGTATTCTGGATCCTTTCTATGGTGAACCTTTTTTACTGTTACTGGTTATTTTGGCTCTTCCTGGTCCCTTTACTGCTGTCTTAATACTGGGGAATGAGTGGGAGGTACCAGGTATTTATGGACCGGGAGGGGCTCCCTTTTTTTCATGACATCTCTACAAGATCGCCCTCTACAGGTCGGTATAACCCAAATGTAATGACTATGAAGCGGGGTGTGTGACATTTACACTTATATTACCCATTTTACAGGTGAGTATTCACAAAATGGTATTTTTAATGTCTATAACTTTATCATTTCCTTGTTTAATTTCCCATGGGCTGCTGTTATTTTATTTCCAAACTATAAATAACAATAATTATTAATACATTATTTTTTTATGTATTCTAGATCCTTGTTTTTTTCTTATAAACCTTTTTTCTTATCTCTATAAATCTTTTAATTTATGTATATTATATTTATTAGGAAACTTTTTTCTATAAGGGCCTCTTTATCAAACACTACCTGCCAGACTAAAATTTGAGTAGTGCAAAAAATTATTTATAGTTGTTTCTGCATGTTGTAAATGTGTTTTCTAGCAGTGCAGAAACATGTGCCAGCGTGTAAAAAAAATAAATAAAACAATTCAACTTTGTAAAAAGATGATTAAAAGAGTGAGTTTCCCACACCCTGCCCTGCCGTGGGGGATTCAAGAGTGGTTTCCCCTGCTCTGTATGCGTTACCTAAGTTACACAGCAGATCCAAGCCGGAATTGCTGGCTGAATAGCATAGGATCCAGGGCGAGGTAACGAGTTTTTATTTGTTGTAACCCTGGCCACCCCACCTCAGCGTCAGAGGAGGGGGGTTACGGTGTGACTTCACCTCCACTTTAAGTGTAGGGTGAAAAATTCAGTTTGGCAGTTAACTTGTCCCACTTTGCTGGGTTATCACCTCAACTGTCTATGCTGAGTATTTTTCAATCTTAACGGCGTCCCTATTTTGCAGGCGGTACGCCCCTCGCTGCTCAGTTTGTGGGGATCCAATTGCCCCTGAGCCTGGCCGGGATGAGACGGTGAGGGTAGTTGCTCTGGAGAAGAACTTCCACATGATGTGTTACAAGTGTGAGGTGAGGTCTCCAACTGTTTGCATTAACACAAATTTTGACCTTTTTGCTGTGTTTGAGCCTCATTCATACTTTTTTCTCTGCTTGCCTTGTCCCTTTAACGTTCTTTTGTTACAGGTTTTTATTATCCTCCTCTTATCTTGTGAGGATAGACGTATCCTGGCCTGTGATCCGTCTGAGTTTCTGTGTCTGTCTTCAGTGTCCTCCCTGCTGTTCTGTCTTCGGCATGTGTGTTTCTGTGTCTTTCTTCAGTGTCCTACCTGCTGTTCTGTCTTCGCCATGTGTGTTTCTGTGTCTGTCTTCAGTGTCCTCCCTGCTGTTCTGTCTTCGGTATCTGGATTTGCCCTGTCCTATTGGCTTCTCTTGCCCTATGCCTTGTCTCTGGTCAGGGTGTCTCTGGTCATGGTTTGATACTATATGACAGGATTTTCCATAACGCAGGCACGCACATGCCTTTGCTGAGGCTATGTAAGCGAATGCATCACATGACTGGGAGCCCTCTGCTTTTGAGACAAGGTAGTGCTCCTGGTCTTGTGACACAGTGCAGTCTGCATTGCCGCGGAATCCCCAACCCTTCAAGCTGTGCAGCAACAACTGCGGAACATGAAGTCTGCTAGTTGTGCAGGGCCGGGAGGCCGCTGAAGAGCAGAATGCTCACAACTGACTACCACAGAATCCAAGGACTAGGTAAGTATACCACACAGGCTAATGTAAGCATACATAACTCTGCATGGCATTCTGAATGCCATGGAGTCTTTTAGACACTAGGTCTGGTTTTGCTCCACTTTTGAGAAACCTGAATGCAGGTTCTCCAGCTGGTTGAAGGGCCAGGCAAAAAAAAAAAGCACTGACCTGCCAACTTGCAAACTTGATCTCTTGTAGTCTTGCAGGCTGAGCCAGTCTCATTGCTGTCATTCTCATCCTCGAAGCTGTGCGAGTGCTCCCTAAGTGCACATACAACGTCCACCATTGAAAAACCGCAGACGAAGAAAATGGAACCTGCTCCCACACAATCGGCCACAAGGATGGATGAAAAGCATGCTATTGGCACAACTCCATGAGATCAAGCCTGCAAGCTGGCAGGTGTTTGTTTTTATTTGCCCAGGACAAGTGAAGAACAGGACAAGTGAAGAACAGAACATGTTTTTTTTTCCCCACTCAGTTTGTGGAGTCCACTATTGGCCTCAGATATGTTGTCCTCTCACCCAATCTCTGCAGCCTTCTTTTTTTATTTTTATGGGTGATTGAGGAAATTGGCACATACCTATTAAGTTTTAAGTTGAGGCTAAAAAGTTAATCCAGTCACATTTTAAATTATTTTGCACCTTCCGCCTCATTGGGCAAGACATTACACTACACTAATTTGTAGCTCAGACCTGGGGTAGGTCTCAATTACGATACAGGGCAGGGAATGCGGCTAAAATGCGTGGGTAAGCGCTTCCAAATGGGATCCCACCAGGAGATAAAATACTAATAGTATTTGAAAGGCTTGAATCTCATTGGACTAACCTTTTATTTTTCAAGCAGCTATATGCATGTTTTTTACTTGGAACCAACAGCTTGCTGCAAATTTAGTCTACCAAGAACATACATCTGTCCAGCCACCCAAGCTCATGCCTTTAACTACCATTATCAAAAGTTTCAGATGCTCTCCATTATGTTAGCCTCTCTGAGGAAGCAGCTATATGGCTAAACGATTAAGGGCCAACGGCGTGATACTTAAAGTTGAAACCCAGAGTATCATTAACCACTTGTACATCAAGTAATTTTTGTGGGTGTGTAATATATTTTTTACATGTTTTAGCAACACATTTCAAGATATATGTCCATTGTTTACAAAAGGAGCAGGATTTTCCCTATATCCCGTCCAGGTCTTCCCAGAAGTGACGACATGTGGATATTCCGCCCCCACGGGGCACAGTTACTGCAAGATCCAAAGCTGGCCCCCTATAAAAGGAGCTGTCTCATTAGATTTCCCAGAGTTCTCTTGCAGTAAGCTGCTGCTAGGATCGTCTAGGATACTCTCTCTGGATACTGCAGCTGAGCGGGGCGTTCTAAGCCTGTCGGCCGCTGCAGCCCTGTTACCTCTGTTCCTGTGGACCCACTTATGCCACTTATACTTTATTATTCTTGTGTGGTGTGTGTTTTTACTCTTGCACTTTGTTCTTACTGCGCTTATTTACCTCCCTCGTTCCCTCCGGTGCCTCATCTTCCTTCTCTCCTCCATCTGAACCACGGATGCCAGTCCGCTGTGAGGGGGGTTGCCGGCGGCCTGGGAGCCTACGGATGCCGACACTGTCTGGGCGCAGGGACGCGCCGTGCACTGAGCGGGGGCCGCGCGTGGGCTGCCCTGCTTTGTCTCAGCGGCAGCCTCCTCCATTTTGTGACCTCTGAGGGATGAGAGGCGGGCTCTGGCTTCGCGCCGTTGGGGGGGGGGGGGGGCGCTGTGACGCTTTTCGTGTCACCGTGGGTGCGCCCCGCCCCTCCAGGATCGTTTGTTCTGCGGCCGCCATCTTGGTCGCCATGGTAATGGTGAGCGGAGGTAATGCTAATATATATATATATATATATATATATATATATATATATATATATATATATATATATATATATATATATATATCCCAGTGCTGACTATGTTACTGTGCTGTGCCCAGTAAAATGCTCCTCTGCAAACCTGTATTGCACAGTTTTGGACTACGCCCAGAGAGGCGTGACCTGTCTGCCTCTGTGCTACTGCCGGGACTCCCCTGTGCTCCGTCGGTTTTAGCTTCTGGTTGTATTTTTTCTGTGCATGTGCTGTGGGATACTTTGGCCCCTTCTGCTTGTATCTTCAGTTTGGGCCCTTATAACGGTGGTTGTGGTTCCTCCCGGTCTCGCGCCCCCTCCTCCCTCTCACCATCCCCCCTTTTTAGTAAGGGGGATCACAAAAAGAGGGACTAAACAGGAGGGATCAGCGGTTTGGGCTGTTGGTGCTCTGTAACCTGCTTAAAATGTCTGCTAATCACCATAATAGAGGCTTCTCGGGATAGTGAGCTAGGGGCCCCATCTGGCGGGTGAAGCTCTGCCACATGTGCGGTACCTGTCCTTGGAGGGACTTAGCACTGTCTGTGTCACTTGCGCCAGGAGCGTATTTGTGGAGCATGATAGGGCGGGCGTATCCGCCCCAAGCCCCTTATTGCCTGCGGCCTCGTCAGAACCCCCACTTTTGCATTCAGCCCTCAACGAGGGGGAAGCCAGCAGGGGATTCCTCAACTGCGCGGCCTTTTCGGGGTTCATCTGCCTATTGTGCCTTTGTGGAGGAAGGGGCGCTTCTTTCCGGAGGCTGCAGAGATTCCTGGGGACGAGGTAGCTCCCGTGGCCGCCCCAATCCCTCCTGGGGATCCAAGTCCAGGCCCTCTGCCAAGGCTCCTCAGGCTTGAGGAGGCGCCATCACCCATCCGCGTGGGGTGGCGGCTTCTGCTATTGCTCACGTCTGGAGACAGCGCATCTCGGATCGGTGGATTCAGGAGGTGGTGTCCTCCGGTTACACAATAGAGTTGGCAGTCAGGCCGCCCCGAAGGTTTCTTCAGTCTCGCTTGTACCAGAGTCCTGCGAGGGCTCAGGGCCTGAGAATGGCGGTACAGCATTTCCTGCGGCTAGGTGTGATTTGCCATGTACCTCTTCAGGAGCAGGGTCAGGGGTTTTACTCCAATCTGTTCACGGTTCCAAAAAGAATGGAAAATGATGACCTCTCTTGGACCTGAAGGGTCTCAACAGGTTGTAAAAGTCCGGCATTCCTGCATGGAAACCTTACGGTTAGCGGTGAGTTCGCTTCGGCCCAACGATTTCATGACTACGATGGTACCTGGGATGCCTATTTGCACGTCCTGATATTCCAGGAACACCAGAGGTTTCGGAGATTTGCTCTGGAGGGCCAGCACTATCAATTTGCACTCTGACACACGGGATATCCTCGGCCCCCACGGGTTTTCACCAAGGTGCTACCTGGCATCATGACTATTCTGAGGAATCAGGGGGCGTTCGTGTGCTGCCTTATCTGGACGTTTTACTGATTGCGGCTCAGTCCCTTCAGCAGGTGGTGGGGCTTCAGGCGCATGTGCAGCCTTGCTATCTGTCAACGAACCTCGATCCGTTTGGGGATGAATCTGGTGGGCCTTTTGGTGTCCTGCTTCGAGGCAGTGCCCTTCGCTCAGTTCCTCTTGAGACCTCTTCTATTGAACCTGCTACCGGCTGGATCGCATGCAGGAGTCGCTTGAACAGGATTTCTCTGGTCCCCGCTGGCCAGAAGGTCCCGCTTGTGGTGACTGAACTCCAGGAACCTACTGGTGGGCGATTCCTCTCTGACTCCCGGGTGGGAGATAGTTGCATCGGATGCCAGTCTGGCCGGCTGGGGAGGCGTCTGGCAGACGCAGAAGTTCCAGGGTCAGTAGGTCCGCTGGAGAACCACTTGCCCATAACTCTCCTGGAGCCGAGAGCGATCCGGTTGGTGCTTCTTCAATTGACTCCCCTCTTAAGGGGTCGTGCGATCCAGTTTCGCTCGGACAATCAGGCGGCTGTCTCTTACGTCTGTCACCAGGGCGGGACTCGGAGCAAGCGAGTTCTCAAGGAGCTGACCCAGATTCTTACTTGGGCAGAAGAGAATGTCCCCTGCATCCCGGCGGTTACTTCCCCGGGTTGGGAACTCCAGGAGGCAGATTCCCTGAGCAGAGGGACTCTTGTCTGAGGGAATATCTTTCTACAACAAGATTTTTCAGGCTCTGTGTCTCCGCTGGAGTCAGCCGGATGTGGATCTGCTGGTGTCCAGACGCATTCACAAGTTCCCAAGGCTCGTCTCTCTATCAAGAGATCCTCTGGCATTTGCCACTGACGCTCTGGCAATTCCTTGGACTGAGTTAAGGCTCCCTTATGCATTCCCTCCGTTTCCACTCCTGGGCCGAGTGCTGCGCTCCTCGCTGGCCGAGGCGGAGTTGGTTCGCGGACATAGTTCAGATGTCAGTTGATCGCTACATCATGCCTGACGACCCAGGGCTTCTCACACAGGGGTTGCTGCGGCACCCCAATTTACAGACGCTGGCTTTGACGGCCTGGCTATTGAAACCTCAATCCTGACGGAAAATGGGCTGTCGGCCACGGTTGTTCAGACCATGATTCGGGTGCGGAAGAAGTCTTCTTCCATGCTTTACTACAGAGTTTGGCATGCCTACATTGCTTGGTGTGAGTCCAAGAGTTTTCCTTGTCGCAAATTCTCTATTTCTAGGATTTTGGAATTTTTACAACACTGCTTTTTTCCAAAGAGTTACCCATGTACGTCCACTGTGTAAGCCTGTATTACCGGTGTGGGATTTGAATTGGTGCTTTCTGCTCTCCAGGGTCCTCCCTTTGAGCCTTTGTGCGATGCAGCTTTGTCTATTTTGACCATAAAGGTGGTCTTTTTGGTAGCTATCACCTCGGTGCGTCGTGTGTCTAACTGGCCGCGCTTTGTATGAAGCCTCCTTACTTTGAGCGGCATAAGGATAAGGTGTTGTTTCGCTCTAAACCTGATTTTTTGCCTAAGGTTGTTTCTCCCTTTCATCTTAATGAGGAAGTGGTCTTGCCTTCCTTGTGTCCAGCACCGACTAATTCTAAGGAAAGGACCCTCCATGCCTTGGATGTGGTCAGAGCCATTAAGTACTACCTGGTTGCGACTGAATCCTTCAGAAAATCGGATTCGCTCTTGTTCTCACTGAGGGTTCTAGAAAGGGCTTGCCTCCAGCCAAGTCCACTCTCAGTAAGTGGATCAGACAGGTGATGGTGCAAGCATATTCTGCCAAGAGGAAGGAACCCCCTTTTCGTGTTACAGCTCATTCTACTAGAGCTATTGGTGTTTCCTGGGCTTTTCAGCACCAGGCCTCTGTTGAACAAGTTTGTAAGGCCGCTACTTGGTCTTCTGTTCATACCTTTAAAAAGCTTTACAAGGTTGATGTTAGGGCCTCAGCTGATGCTGACTTTGGCCGAATGATGCGGTAGTGAAATGAACTACATGCTGTTCCGCACTGGGAATCCTACCCTAATGGACACTGCTTTTGGATGTCCCACATGTCATCACTTCTGGGACGACCTGGACTGGATATAGTGAAAAATAAAATTCTGTGAAACTCACCTGTAGAATTGTTTTTGAATATATCCAGTCCAGGTCATCCCACCTCGCCCTTGTTTCATTATCTCTTGTTTGTCTTTTTTGTATTGGGCGCTGTGGAGAGAGTACATGCTGAAGCTATTTGAATTACCATGGTTTCTTGGCCTCCCGGCCTGTCTCTTTTTTTATTACTGCTTTTTGACCACTGGGAAATCTACTGAGACAGCTCCTTTTATAGGGGGCCAGGAGGAGTTACAGCTTTGGATCTTGCAGTAACTGCGCCCCCTGGGGGCGGAATACCCACAAGTCATCACTTCTGGGACGACCTGGACTGGATATATTCAAAAACTATTCTACAGGTGAGTTTCACAGAATTGTATTTAATAGTTCCTCCAACAATGTGCTTTCATGAACAGTGAACATCACGTCATTCACTTTTTCCCCCACCAGATGGAACATGGATCAATGTTCTTCATGCCTCCTTGTAAGCCACACTGCACAGTCAAGGAAGCCAACATTGAACCCAGTTAATTATGCTTTTAATGCAGCTATGCGGTAGTAATGCAAAGTGAACACCATCTCCAATCTTGTCCCATTACACAGGAATTTTTTTTTCTTTTTTTGTTAAATGCTTTAATTGTTAATATATGGTTGCATTGAACACTCAAAGAATCCTGTTGTAAGGAACTTACCTGGGAGTCTGTCCCGCGGCACCTCCGCACGCTCAGTGGCAGCGCGGCCCCGGGCAGGCGCTCCTCCAGCGTCCGACGGTCATGCACCTGCTCGCACACGTTCCTTTTATGTCCCCCTGCGGCACTGCTCCCAGCGCATTTGCCGGGGGCAGATTTAAAGGGACCAATCTTGGTCCAGGGATTCTCTGCTCTGGGGAGGTCAGGGACTTGACAGCCTGACTGGCCATGGCGGTCCAGTCCCTAGGTGTTCCCCTATCGGGGTCACCACCAGTGCCCATTATAGCCATTTACTAGCTTGGGTGTGCTTCTGAATCTCGTCTTAGTGTTTTTGATCCGGCTTCGTCCTTGACTACTCCTAGACCTTCTGCCTGTCTGACTTCGTTTCTGCTTAACCCCTTGGATACCGCGCTTCTGTGATCACCCGGCCTTGACCCTTGCCAGTCCTGACTACTCTCTGCCTTGCCCCTTGGTTTTGATGTTTACGGACTCTTGTGCAGGAACTCCTGTTTTGGGATATCCCGCAGTTCATCCGTCTTTATCGTAAGCCAGCAATCTTTGCGCCAGTAAGTCCTGGGGGCAACCGAGTCTGGAGAGGCGTGTCTCCAGCAAGCGGGGGCTTGTCTATAGACACAAGAGGCGGTGGAGATTGGGGATTGTTGGCTCACGAGAGAAGGGTGTCCAGCGGTCCCTGACACCTGTTGCTTTGACTCGACACCCCTGATTTTGACATTTTACATACAGGATTTAAGATGTGGCACTTTTTTAAGGCTAGGTCCCACTTTTCTTTTGTGGCAGTTACCATCCTGTTGTGTTGACCCTTCACGCCCAATCGTGTCATATGTGGCCCTTTCTCAGATCTGGGCCACCTTCACATGCTTCCTTCCATGGTAGTTTCCATGGTCTGTGACCCCCTTTTTTCTTCTTTGCGAGGGGGGGGGGGTGGTTGCCTCACATCCAGACAGTCATGTTGCCATGATTGTGACACCCATGATTCAGTCATTTTGTACACCATTTCAGATGTGGCCTTTCTTTTAATGTTTGTTGTGGCATTTACTTGTAAGTACAAAAGTTTGTCCTATGGGACTAATGCTCTTAAAAATACTAACCATTACCCCACCTTGGATTCTCCTCTGCCCCATGCATAACTGATACACCCTTGTCCTCCTACACACTTATTTAGAGTAAAAAGTTCCTTTGACAGTTCTTTGTATTGGCCTTATCTATTTTCTGTTTCAGTAGTTTTTATTGAGAGCATAAACCTTATACAACATATGCCGACATTCTGAACATTTTGTTGACAGCGTAAAGTTTAAACTTCCAGCAAAACAAAGTGTACTACAGATACGTCTGTGGCCTGACTGCTACTGACAATAAAACATCTCCTCTACCTCCCGCTACATACAAGCGACAGAAAGAATCGGAAAGAGACAGGGTGGGTCCCATGCCTCCACTTTACTTCCTACAGGCAAAGCTAACACCTTAGATTATCAAAAGATCCCCATCAAAATGCCTCGCCTGAAAGTGAGTCATCCAGCCCTCCCACGTCGCTAGGAGCGGGGCAAAGTCCCCAACGCTGCCAAGGGGAATATTTGTTTTTTCCCAGACTGTGACACAGTTAGTTTTCGGCTGTTAGGATATGCTTTATAGGCCTTATCTATTTTTCTAAACAGCGATTAGATCCCAGCTTCTCCTTTCTGGAAAAAGAGGAATGTGCACCCCTGGTAAACAGACTTACTTGAATTTAAAGGTCAACAGAAACCCTCCTCTTGTCCATATACTTTATTCCTAAAGGTTCTGGGTGTCCATTGGATGAAAAATTGTTTTATATGGATGTTATGGAATACATGCAAGAGTTGACCTTGGAATATATGTTTAGTTTTTTATTGGCTCTTTGGTGATAGCTGCAGCAACAGTCTTAACAGTAACATGTCACCAACGTTAACGAATGCATTACCAAGTTCCTTGTGGTCTGGTCCTATTCCAAATTATGGCACTTATTGTCCTATTCTTTGTTTTCTCTTTCCTAGGATTGCGGTTGTCCTCTTTCCGTCGACGCTGATGACTCTGGCTGTTTTCCTTTGGACGGTCATGTTCTGTGCAAGAAGTGTCATGTGGTGCGTGCCCGGGCTGCTCAGTGATGTCCTCCTCACCATGACCTCCTACTACGAGAACCAGCCTTGTCCACCAAAGACTCTTGGACCTTCTGACCAGACTGTCTATGCTGCTGCTTCTAACGTAGTTCAGTGTTATGGATATTAACCAGTTTACAGCTTCTGCCGAAACTGATAGTTACCTGCTGGTCAGCCATTTCCCCCGCCGCTGCTAACCACTAGTTAGTACATCTTTGCTTACAACCTGCCAGAGAATATTGTGTACGTCTTAGTTCAGACATATTGCCTATATATTTTTTTTCTTTTTTTTCGGTTTACATTTTTTAAATTTTTTGTCTTGTCATCTCATGACTTGAGTGAGAAACTCAACTGACTTTTAAATCTGTAATAGCCATAGTCATTCATTCTTGTGTTTCATTCCAAAGCCCTTCCCCCTCCCAGCAGAAGGCCTTCCTGAACTTAGATGACTGATGGAATGTGAGTTCTATTGCGTGTTTTTTGCTATACTTTTTTTTTCTTCCTTTTTTAACTAACCTATTGATATGCGTTCCTGATCATTTGCACACTTTTTTTTTTTTAATAACCAAAAATGAGGTTGAATGCAGCAAAATGAGGTAATAATACCCGCCAACATTCAGGCACCAGCCACTAGAGGGCATAGAGTGAAATTAGACCCCTCCTGCCTCTTCCAAAAAGAATGTGTTCAGACCTTTCGGAAGTATATAGGACCATATTTTTTTAATAGCGATTGTTTTCCTTTTTTTATGGTAAACTTGCTCATTAAAATTGGAGAAAAAACTGAAATTGAACTGTGGTGTGATTATCTGTTTTATCTTTTAACTGATAAAGTAAAAAAAAAAAAAACACCTAACTGTTGACAAAATTATTAAATGGGCCTGCAGCTTCCATGTTCCTGTTGCCTCTATTTGGTGGAGTTGGGACAGCAGCAACAAGTGTGTGTGTGTGGTAGTTCCTATGTACCTCATTGCATGGAGTGGAGTATTTCAGCACTGAAAAATGGAAGAACAAGTGGTTTAAGGTCTCAGACGAGGGTGTAGGCCTACTATTCCAAGTATGTCTCCCACCCTGCTTCGGAATGAATAACTAGTGGGTTATGTCCAGTAGAGGGCGAAACTTCTGCAGAGATGACTAGAAAAAAAGAAGCCCCTCCCAGTCCATAAATACCTGGGACCTCCCACATATTCCCCTAGATAAGTCTCTGCAGAAGGCGAAGCAAGTCAAGAAGATGGCTGTCTCTTTCCTTTGCAGGTAAGCCGGGTGCACACCCGGCCAATTATTCTAAGTATGTCACACACCCCACTTCAAGACATTCATTACCTGTGGGTATACTGACCTGTAGATGGCGATCTTGCAGAGATGTCCATAAAAAAAAGTAAGACACTCCCGGTCCATAAATACCTGGGACCTCCCACTCATTCCCCAGTCTTTCATCTCTGCAGACGGCGAGCAAGTCAGAAGATGGATGTCTCCTCCTTGCAGGTAGACGGGATGACTCCCGGCCCTCTATTTGATCTATTCTTGCCCGGATTCTTTATTGATTTTACTGCCTCCCAGCCTAGGCTGCTGGTCCGGGCAATGGTAGATGGCACCCTTGGTGCTCAGGAGCTACGCTCCGCCGTGAGACCCCATAACAAGGGGTAGGCGACTAACCGGGTTGGTGACCCCGGTTTGGGATGCCCTGTCGCTTGGCCTTCCACCCTAGCATGGATTCCCCCTCTCCTGGATACCCTTAGAGGGGGGGGGAAGGGGCCTGGTCCCTTATAGATTCATACTTTATTGATATTGTGTGTGTGTGGTGCTGTAACTTTACATGTGCATGTGCAGTACTCAGACCGCCGGCGCCGGTCTCCGGTGTTTGTCATGGCGGCTGTTCTACGGTGCCCAGGGGGTGCTTCTTCCCCTCAGGGCGGGGCCGGGCACTCGCGCGAATACCCATGGCCCGCACCCGCGCTGCGGTCGTCGCGGTTCATGTCCCGGCTTCTGGCCGGGGGTGACGGGTGCGGGCGCGAACCGCGCCTGCCCGCCCTCCCTCTGCCTACGCGCCTTTTCCTTCCCTGCCAGGCGTGCGTGCGTGACGGTTGGTGAGTGGCCTGTGGCCCCATTAGTTTTTCTTTATTGATCATGCCCCTCCTTGGGGTTGCTTGGCAACGCTTCTGTTAACCCCCTTGGACAATTGCTATGTGGTCTGATTGCTGTGTTTGTTTGTGTGTTCCAGGTGGACCATTGTTCCTATTAAAGGGGGGTTCTCCCGGTCCTAGGGTCCCTGGTTAAATTTAGGGGTCTGTAATTCCTCCCACGCGGGACTTAAAGGGGCATTCCGGGTTGCATTACTGCGTAATTACCTCGGGGCGTTGTGCATATATATAAAAAATCACCATATGGAGGCTTCCCCGGATACTGGGCTTGTGCCCCCCTCGGGGCAATCCAGGCTGTGTTTGGGGTGTGGGGTATCTCTTTTAGGGGATGATGTATTTCTTTGTGTACCCTGTGCACAACGGTCTATTACGCGGCAGTCCGGATCTCAGGCGTCTGGTTCTGCTCCGCCAGTCTCCTCTCCGTCCCCCTCTCGCTTGACACGTACCCCATGTGATGTGGTCATTGGCGGGGAGTCGCAATCTGAGGTGTGTGCCAGACTGGCCAATCTTGAAAAATTGTTTTCCAGTGCTGTTGCCAAAAAGGCCACGGCAAAGCGAAAACATTTGTATACAGCCACGCAGGCCTTTGATATGGAGAAGTTTGACTCCCTGGATTGGTCTGATTGTTCCCCGCTTGAGGAAGGGGAGCTGTTTGAGGAGTCTGAGGGCTCCGATGATCAGCAGTTTGTGGGTGCTGATACCGAGCAGGGCTAGGGGGATTCCTTGGATACCTCTAGGATCCTGGCTCATACGTTTTGAGGTCCTGGCTATTTCTCCCCCCGAGGCGGCTCCTCCGCTGAAGGGGGAGTTCTTTGAGGTGACCAAGCCGCACTTGGAATTTCCTTATCAAAAGCATTTTGATGGTATCATTCTCAAGGAATGGGAGAGGCCGACTCGGCTTCCGGGTGTCCCTCCGGGTTGGGACAAAAAATATCCCTTTCCGGCGGACGCGGTGAAGCATTGGTCGTCCCCCCCGAGGTGGGTGCTCCTGTTTTGGGGTTGTCCAGCTCCTCAATCCTGCATTCTCCGGAGTGCACTACTCTCAAGGATGGTGAGGATAAACGCATTGACCAGATGGCTTGTCATGGTTTTGCCAGTGTTGGGTCGGCCTTGCGGCCGGCTTCAGTGCTTTTATTGGTAGCTGCCAGGTCGGTTGTTAGAGGATTGTTGACCTCTTCCGGGCTTGACCCGGCTAGTGAGGAGTTTGCCGCCCTTAAGCGATGTGAGTTATTTTTGTCCTTTGTGCTGACCGCCTTGGACGACACATTGGTGATGTGTAGCAGAGCTTGGGCCTTGCTTGTGGCTATCCGGCGGTCGGTTTGGTTACGCCAATGGGCGGCTGATTTTGTGTCCAAAAAGTTGCTTACGGCCCTTCCCTTTGTGGGGTTGCAGCTCTTTGGAGATAAATTGGATTCGGTGGCGAAGGGAGGTAAGTTACCTCAGCGTAAGAAGCAGCGTCGCCCCTTTCGGGGGGCGGCTTCCTTCACTCAGTCCTTTCATGGGGCTAGAATTGGCAGGGGTTCGGCTTTCCCCTCGTCCAGAGGTGATTCCTGGTCCAGGGGCAGGGGTCGGGCCCGTCCAGGACACAGTTGGGGCTCTAAGCCTAAAGGCGCTGCCAAGCCAGCTCAGCAATGAGGGGGCCCCCTCACCCTTGCGGGTGGGGGGACAGCTGCAACTCTTCTCCCGGGTCTGGGTCCAAGAGGTCTCGGACAGGTGGATTCAGGAAGTGGTGTCTTCCGGTTACAAGCTGGAGTTCGAGTTCCGGCCCCCTCCCAGATTCTTCAGGTTTCGGGTGCCGTCAGATCCTCTGGCCGCTCAGGGGCTTCGGGCGGCAGTAGCAAGTCTCTTGGACATGGCTGTCATCTGCCCGGTGCCCACTTCGGACCGAGGCCTGAGCTTCTATTCCAATTTGTTCACGGACGGATCCGTTCGTCCCATTCTGGATCTGAAGTTGCTCAACAGGTTCGTCCGTCCCCGGAAGTTCCGTATGGAAACTCTGCGCTCAGCCATCCACTCACTTCATCAGGGGGACTTCATGACGTCCATAGACATCAAGGATGCTTACCTGCATATTCCAATATTTCCGGCACACCAGAGATTTCTCAGGTTTGTCGTAGAAAATCGACATTTTCAGTTTGTGGCTGTTCCGTTTGGCCTTACCTCGGCTCCAAGGGTTTTTACCAAGGTGTTGGCAGGAGTGATGGCCATCCTCAGAGCTCGGGGTATCCGCATCGTGCCATATCTGGATGATCTTCTCATCATGGCGTCTTCCCTCAGTCAGGCGCAGCTGGATACCAGGGCGGTGGTGTCCACTCTGGAGAGTTTTGGTTGGGTGATCAACTATCCCAAGTCCTGCCTCTCTCCCTCCAGGGTGGTGGAGTTCCTGGGAATGTCTCTGGATACCTCTCAGGCCAGGGTGTTCCTCCCCCGGGCCAAGGTTCTTCTGATTCAGGAATTGACTCAGCGTCTCCTATCTCCCTCGCCCGTCCATCCAGCTGGGGATGCGATTGGTGGGATTTATGGTGGCGTCGGTCGAGGCGGTTCCCTTTGCCCAGTTTCACACAAGGACGCTCCAGCTCCATCTCTTGGCGGCCTGGGACGGGTCCCCGCTGTCATTGGATCAGTCTTTTCTGATGTCCCCCCGGGTGCGGCGTTCCCTTCGGTGGTGGCTGAAACCAAGCAATCTGACGAGGGGTCCTTTCTGACCCCTCGTTGGGAGACGGTCACCACAGATGCCAGCCTGTCAGGTTGGGGGGGATTTTGGAAGGATCTTCAGTTTCAGGGACTGTGGGGGCCTCTGGAGGCACACGATTCCATCAATGTTCTGGAGTTGAGAGCCATCAGGTTGGTTCTGGCTCACTTGACTCATCAGTTGCGGGGACTACAGGTTCAAGTTCGGTCGGACAAGCGGACGGCGGTAGCCTACATCAATCACCAGGGAGGGACTCGCAGCAGGCGTGCCCTCAGGGAAGTGTCTTTGATCCTGGCTTGGGCAGAGGGCAATGTCCCATGCATCTCGGCAGTGTACATTCCGGGAGTGGAGAACACGGAGGCGGACTCCCTGAGCAGGGGGTCATCTCACCGGGGGGAATGGTCGCTCAGCCCCAAGGTGTTTCGGTCGCTTTGCCACTGGTGGGGGACTCTGGAGGTGGACCTCTTTGCCTCTCGTCACAATCACAAGCTTCTCGCATTTGTGTCTCTCTCGCGGGATCTCTGAACTGGAGGGATCTGGGGTTTCTATACCTGTTCCCTCCGTTTCCCATGGTGGGCAAAGTGGTGCGCAAGCTGACCCTAGAGGGCGCGTCCGCAATCCTGGTGGCTCCAAGGTGGCCAAGACAGGTTTAGTTCGCAGACGTGGTAGGGTTGGCAGAGGATCACTTAGTTCTGCCCCTTCTGCCGGATCTACTCACTCAGGGTCCACTGCTCTACCCCAATTTACCAACGCTGGCTTTGACGGCGTGGCTGCTGAAACCTCCATCTTGAAGGAGGAAGGTCTTTCTGATGCTGTCATTTGGACTCTGGTTAGGGCTAGAAAGAAGTCTTCCTCTGCCATCTATTATAGAACTTGGAGGTCTTATATTGATTGGTGTGAGGTCAGGGCCTTGCCTTGCAGGGCGTTTTCTATCCCTAGGGTTTTGGAATTTCTGCAACATGGTCTGGACCTAGGTTTGCAGCTTAGTACGCTGAAAGGGCATGTTTCTGCCCTGGCGGTTTTCTTTCAAAAGTCTTTTGCTCTTCATCCTCTGGTTAAGACCTTTTTCCAGGGGGTTACGCATGTGCGGCCTCCTAGGAAGCCTTTGCTCCCAGTTTGGGATTTGAATTTGGTTCTTTCTGCCTTGCAGGGTCCTCCTTTTGAACCTTTGCAGGATATTGCACTTTCTATGCTTACTCAGAAGGTTGCTTTTCTGGTTGCCATCACTTCCGTTCGGCGTGTATCGGAGTTGGCGGCCTTGTCCATTAAGGCCCCTTACTTTGAGAGGCATCAGGACAAGGTTGTTTTCCGCTTCAAGCCAGATTTCCTTCCCAAGGTGGTCTCTGCTTTTCATCTTAATCAGGACGTTGTTCTACCCTCCTTGTGTCCTAAGCCCAGCAATGACAAGGAGAGGGTTTTGCATTCTTTGGATGTGGTTCGCTGTGTGAAGTACTATTTGGTGGCCACTTCCTCTTTTCGTAGGACTGACGCCCTTTTTGTGGTGCCCTTTGGGCCTAGGAAAGGTTTGGCTCCCGCCAAGTCTTCCATTAGAAAATGGATTCGCCAGGCCATTGTTGGGGCCTATTCTGCTAAGGGAAAGATTCCCCCTTTTCGTGTTACTGCTCATTCTACTCGTGCTGTTGGGGCGTCCTGTGCTTTCCAGAACCAGGCCTCTGTTGAGCAAGTTTGTAAGGCTGCTACTGTCTACTGTTGAGCAAGTTTGTAAGGCTGCTACTGTCTTCGGTTCACACTTTTTCCAAGTTTTACAAGGTTGATGTGCGGGCCTCAGCGGATGCTGTTTTTGGGCGCAAGGTTCTGCAAGCTGCTGTGGTTTAAGTTTGTGCCTTGTTGCCTTGTTTTTTGGATCCCCACCCTTTATGGACACTGCTATTGGATGTCCCACATGTAATGAATGTCTTGAAGTGGGGTGTGTGACATACTTAGAATAATACCATTTTGTGATTACTCACCTGAAAATGGGTATTATAAGTATGTCACACACCCCGCTTCACCCTGCCCTTTGGTATTCTGGATCCTTTATATGGTGAACCTTTGTTAGTTTTAATTGGCTTTCCTGGTCCCTTTACCTTACTGCTATCTTTATACTAGGGAATGAGTGGGAGGTCCCAGGTATTTATGGACCGGAAGGGTCTTACTTTTTTATTGACATCTCTGCAAGATCGCCATCTACAGGTCAGTATACCCACATGTAATGAATGTCTTGAAGCGGGGTGTGTGACATAGGAAAAAATATCATTTTGTGATTACTCACCTGTAAAATGGGTATTATAAGTATGTCACACACCCCGCTTCACCCTGCCCTTTGGTATTCTGGATCCTTTATATGGTGAACCTTTGTTAGTTTTAATTGGCTTTCCTGGTCCCTTTACCTTACTGCTATCTTTATACTGGGGAATGAGTGGGAGGTCCCAGGTATTTATGGACCGGAAGGGTCTTACTTTTTTATTGACATCTCTGCAAGATCGCCATCTACAGGTCAGTATACCCACATGTAATGAATGTCTTGAAGCGGGGTGTGTGACATACTTATAATACCCATTTTACAGGTGAGTAATCACAAAATGGTATTTTTTCCTATTTCTGCCCGGACCTTGTTTTTTATAGTCCCTATGCCTCCCAGCCTTGGCTGTGGGTCCGGGCAAAGGTAGGGTACACCTTAGAGGTGTACTGTCTAGGAGCCATGTTCCTCCGTGAGACCCCCTCCAAGGGGTAGGCTGCTGCCAGGTTGGCGATCTTGGCGTGGGATGCCCTGTCCATTTATACCTTCGCTACATAACTGAGGTAGCTTTGGGTTCCCCTCCATTACTCCCCGTTCCCGGATAGTAGGGGGGGGCCTGACCCTCCATTTTTGACTATATATTTTTTATTTTCTTGTGTATGTTTTGTGCTTCACTTGCTGGCTCTGCCAGCGCGTGAGTGTGTGTGTTTGGCACTCTGTGGTTCTCACGCCGGCTCGCACGCCCGCTGTTGCAGCGGCGGTGGGCCGGTCTCCTGGGAGTGCGGCCTTCTCCTTCGTTCAGGCAGGGGAAGGGGCAGGGCTGGGCGCGCTGGTTGCGGCCCGCCCCCCTCCTCTGGCGCCTTTTCGTATTGCGGCCCTCAGCCATTGGCTGGGAGCCGCTGTCTCTTCCTGGGTGGGGGGACGGGGCCACGCGCGGCGCGCAATCCGCGCTGGCCCGCCCTTCTTCCTGAGACCTTGTCGTGAGCAGGACGCCATTATCCCTCCCGGAGGCTGTGAGTGGCCCTGTGGGGCCTTTGTTTTTAATTTCTTGTATTATTGCATGCCTTGCTCTATCACCACAAGCGCTGGGGGATGCTAATGTAACCCTTTGGCCCCTGAATGTTTTGTATTATATGATAGATACATGTATATATCTTGTATACTGTGTATATATATTTTGATTCTTAAGGGACCCTTATTTGTGTCCTTCAGGGGGACTACCTTGCCCTTGTATTAAAAAAAAAAAAAAAAAAAAAAACAGGGTTTCTCCCGGTCCTCAGGCCCTTGCTCAAATTGGGTCATTAAAAAATCCTCCCACTAACGGACGTTAAGGGGCATCCCGGGTAGCTTCATAGCGTAATTCCCATAGGTCATTGCGACTACCATAAAAAATCACTATATAGAGGCTTCCCAGGATACCGGGCTCGGGATCCTTTCGGGGCAACCCCGGCAGTGTGTGGTTTGTGGGGTATCCCTTGCGGGGGATAATGTGCTTATTTGTGTACATGTGCACAGCAGGCCATTACACAGCAATCCGGGTCCCGGGTGGACGGATCGGCCCTGAAAGCGGACTCTCTGAGCAGGGGGGGTCTCTCGCCGGAGGGAATGGTCCCCCAGCAACAAGGTATTTCTATCCTTCTGTCACAGGTGGGGGATTCCGGAAGTGGATCTCTTTGCCTCCCGTCACAATCACAAGCTCCCTGTATTTGTGTCTCTGTCCCAGGACCCCCTGGCTCTGGCAGTGGATGCCATGTCTCTGGCCTGGCGGGATCTGGGTCTCCTGTATCTGTTTCCCCCCTTTCCCATGGTGGGCAAGGTGGTGCGCAAGCTGGTTCACGAGGGGGTGCCAGCAATCCTGGTGGCTCCAAGGTGGCCAAGACCGGTGTGGTTCCCAGAAGTTGTGCGGCTGGTGGTCGATCAGTACAGGTTGTCTCTGTTTCTGTATCTGATCACTCAAGGTCAGCTTTGTTACCCCAATTTACAGACGCTTTGACGGCGTGGCTGCTGAAACCTCTATCCTGAAAGAAGAAGGTTTGTCTGATGCTGTGATTCAGACGCTTGTTAGAGCTAGGGAGAAGTCTTCCTCTAACATCTACTACAGGACTTGGCAGTCCTACATTGATTGGTGTGAGGCTAGGGCCTTTCCTTGTAGGGTGTTTTCCATTCCTAGGATTCTGGAGTTTCTTTAACATGGTCTGGACCTCCATCCTTTGGTTGAGACTTTTTTCCAGGGGGTCACTCATGTGCATCCCGCTCGCAAGCCCATGTTACCTGTTTGGGACTTAAAATCGCTTTTAGCCAGTTTCTTGCCAAAAGTTGTTTCTGCCTTTCACCTCCAATCAGGACGTTGTGCTTCCTTACTTGTGTCCTAAGCCTAGCAATGACAAGGAGAGGGCCTTGCACTCTCTGGATGTAGTCAGATGTGTGAAATACTGTTTGGTGGCTACTTCACCTTTCCGTAAGACGGGCGACTTGTTTGTGGTGCCCTCTGGGCACAAGAAGGGTTTGGCGCCCGTAAATGGATTCGTCAGGCCATTGTTAGGGCCTATGCTGTCAAGGGGAGGGATCCCCCTTTCCAGATCACTGCTCTTTCTACTCGTGCCATTGGGGCTTCCTGGGCTTTTCAGCACCAGGCTTCTGTTGAACAAGTTTGTAAGGCTGCTACTTGGTCTTCTGTTCATACTTTTTCCAAGTTTTATAAGGTTGATGTGCGGGCCTCTGCGGATTCTGTGTTTGGCCGCAAGGTTATGCAAGCTGCAGTGGTTTAAATTGTGCATTGTTGCCTGTTGGGATCCCCACCCTTTTTTGGACACTGCTATTGGATGTCCCACTAGTTATTATTCATTCCGAAGCAGGGTGTGAGACATACTTGGAATAATACCATTTTGTGATTACTCACCTGTAAAATGGGTATTATAAGTGTGTCTCACACCCTGCTTCGCCCCCCCCTGAGTTGTATCTTGGATCCTCTATATGGTGAACCTTTTGTTTGTTATAATACCCATTTTACAGGTGAGTAATCACAAAATGGTATGTTTAAGCTGATAAAAACCCATCTGGCACCACCCTGGAATCTAAAAGAGCCTTGCCTACCCCCAGGACATGAAAACTGGGCATGCAGCCAGCCCCGGCCGGGGTGGGTACACAGCACACTGAGCGGAGCACCCAGAAATCAGTTTTGCTCCACTTAATAGAGGCCTTGAGTGACAGGTCAGTCACCTAATCCATGCAGCAGTGTGACTACGCTGGCCTGTCACTCATGTCTACGATGACCATGCAGAGCCACACACCCCCATTAGCATCAGGCGAAGATTGCAGCAATTGTTTTATTATTGGAACGTCAGACCTGGAATAAAAAGGGGCTCCTACTTACCTTTTGGATATCGCTGCTGCCGCGACATCCGGCTGCTTCAGTGCCCGTCTGTAAGTCCTGCTCAGTCTTGCAGGTTTTTGGTTGGCTCCATTGCATCCCACTGTACAGGAGCAAGATGCATGCAGTGCCTGATGGGATGCAAAATGGAGCCGCCTGTCTGAAGGTCACCTGGAATCCGAGGGACCCAGAAGATTGATCACCCAGCGCAGTGAGTACAAACTGCCCAAAGGTAAAACTGGAACGGGGGGGGGGGGGCAGCAGATCATTGAGGCTTGGGGAAATATTCTAAGCATACAGCACATCCTGCTCCATCTATAATACTTACACATGGGTAATCCTCCACCAGAGGGCGCTGTTCACTGCAGACATGCAAAAACAGGCTCCTCCCGGCCCTTCATATACCCAGGGACCTCCCACAAATCCCCAGATTTCTCTGCAGTGCTGAACTGCGAAGACATGAAGTATCATGCTCTCGCAGGCGAGCGGGGTTTTACAGCCCGAGGCCCTGCGGGACTATTTCCACCCGTCCTCTTTAAGAAGAATATGCCTCCCAGCCTGGGCTGCGTTGGTCGGGTGAAGGTAGGCAGCACTTTGTGTGCTTAACGGAGCCATGCTCCACCGCAATCCCCCACCATAGGGTAGGCGGTTAGGCTGATGGTGAGCCTCTAGTGGATGCCCCTCCCGCATTGTTGCCCGTGCCCCTCACAGAGTTAGTCCCTGGACGCTGGTCCGCTTCTCCCTCGCTTCCTTCCGTAGCTCGGGGGAAAAGAAAGGGGGGGGTATGTGTGGCAGTCCTAGTGCAATATAACACGTTAAGGCCTTTGATCTTTTATTATACTTGGGTGTCAGTGTCGCGCTCCTTGCTCCACAGTTGCGAGCCTGTTTGTCCTTTCATTAACATTAGCGTACTGCCCAGACGGCAGCATCATTTTCCAGCGTGACACCAATGTATGCGCCTTCTATCCACTACTGTCTTTCTTTTTTCGTTGGTTAGAGCTTCGCGCTCTTTGGGGGAGGCGGGGACTCGGCATGATGCGTTCCGCGTCACAGCCTGGTCAGGCCCACCCCTCGAGGTTTGCTTGGCGCTGTTTTGACAATCTTCGCGCGTGGTGCGATCCGCCTCCTCCCTTGGTCATGTAAGTGCCCTCCGGGGCGGCATTGTTCTACCTGTTTATTCGGCTGCGCATGGCACTGACACCACCCCTCTTGTCCCATTATGTCTTTCAGACGCCAGGACTTCGGTGGCTTCTCCTGGCCTCACATATATTACAGCGGGTCCACATAACAAATTCTCCCACTTCCTAGCGGGTCTTGGGGCATCCAGGGTTGCCTATTGCGTAAATCCCTGCGGGCATACTGCTCAGATAATCACCATATGGAGGCATCTCAAAATTATGTACCCGGGGTCCCTCTGTGACATGACCGGCTGTGTGCGGTGTGTGGTCAGCCCCATGCTGATGCTGACAGAGCACGGGTCTGCGGACCGTGTGCTGAACAGGCACTGACCCTGCAATCAGGTTTGCCAGTGGCTGCACCTCCCTTCAATACACCCGTCTCCCTGGACCTAAACCTCTCTCCTGATGAGTCTCACTCGAGCAGGGATGACCTGCAAGCCGTGCCGCGCGTGCTGCCTACAGCGGAGCAGGTGCTGTCTGGATTGGCGGAGCGTATGGGCCCTGGAAAGAAGCGGTCCCTGACGCCTCCTGGCTCTCCGGTTCCTAACGATACCGATGACTCTGCTGATATGCAGGACCTTGATCCTTCTGAGGAAGGTGAGCTATTCTCAGATTCGGGCTCCTCAGATGAGATGCCCGGGAGCTGTGATGATTCTGGTCCCGGTTCTTGGGGCCTGTGTGACACAGATGAAATTCTTATTAAGATCTTTGAGGTTTTGTCAATCTCCCCTCCTGGAGAGGCTCCCAAGCCTAAGAAGGAGAGTTTCCACACAGCGCCGCTGCGCTTGGAGTTCCTGGAACAGGATCATTTCCAGAATCCTATATCTTATAAGAATGGGAATCGCCTTGTAAACTTAAAGGGGTCCCAGGGGTCTGGGATTGGAAGTACCCTTTCCCTCCTGATGTGGTTATTTTTTGGTCAGCACCTCTTGTGGTGGATGCACCGATTATAGGGGTTACTAACCCCCCCTTCATGACGGCTCCTTATTACCGTACCCTTCGGGATGCTGAGGACCGGCGCATTGACAGACTGGCTTCCCACGCCTTTTCGTGTGCAGGGACGGCTCTGCGCCCGGTCTGTGCCGCGACCATCACTGCGATGGCCGCCAGGACTCTTGTTAGACAAGTACTTGACCACCGGCCTGAGGACCTCCCCTGGGGGGTGTTTAATGCGCTATCAGACTGTGATGTGTTTGTGAAGTTCATCCTCTCAGCGCTGGATGACACCATTAAGATGTGTGCTAGAACCTCTGCCCTTGTGGTGGCTATTCGCCGCCTGGTCTGGCTGCGACAGTGGGGTGCTGACGATGCTACGAAAAAGGCTCTCACTGGCCCTCCCTTCAGAGGACGGCGACTATTTGGGGCCCGTTTGGACCTTTTTGGGAAAAAGGGTAAGGCACCCCTACGCAGAAGGCCGCTCCGGCCTCCCCGGGGCAGGGTCACCCCTCCACCTCCCTACGTTAGTGTCAAACGCGAACCTCAGGTGTGCTTCCAACTGTTCGGTGTGGATTTCCACCATGGGGTGGGCAGGCAACGCCCTGGGCCCTCTGGCAGGACTAAGTCCAAATCTGCCAAGACCTCCCAAGCATGAAGGGACTGCTGCAGCAGCTGTCTCCCATCTAGGAGGTAGTTCCCCTGGACACAGGATAGCTTTTGCTGGGCGGTCCCTCTCAGTGGTTGTCAGGGTGCTTCTAGCCCCTGTTTTTCCCTCAGGAATTGGTGCAGGCCGTACTGGGCCTACAGAGTTTGGGCTTACTTACAGGTTGCCCTTAACAGTATGGGGCTATGGCCTCTATATTAACCTTCCTCCTTCCCTCAACAGTATGAGGCAGTCTGGGCCAAGCTGGCCTATGGTAGGCCTGGCAATTCTACTCTCACAGGTAGTCCCTATATGACATCTCTGTCTTGGGACACAGGCGCCCTGTGCAAAGGGGGGCTTCCGACCTCCTGTGGAGTTCTAGATCTTCTTAGTTCCCCCTGTGTCTGCTGGACACCGAGACCGTTACTAGGCGGTGTGGCAGGACCAACCCTGCGGCTTGAGGCATTGTTGGTGGCCTCTCTTTCGCTCCCAGGCTACTCGCCATGGCGCGAATGGGGGTGATGTCTCGGACATGCCTGGGGGGCGTCCGCATTTGGACCTACCGGGTCGTCTTTCCTTACTCCCCAGTCTCTACGTCAGGCCGAGTGGATTGGTCGGCCGGCGGTGTCCCCTGGGAGTTACTTGATGGGTGCTCAGTCACCTCAATCCCTCTTGGTCCCTTATCTGCTATCTCCATTCCTTGGATTCGGTTCAGGCTTGAGCCTTCTTCCTTGGCAACAAGTGGACTCCTGGTTACGGGGGCTCTGCCCCCCTTTGCTGACATCTTACTTTCACCAGGCAGGATTGCAGCTGGTGGGCCCGTTGGTGGCGTATAAGATGATGTCCCCTATATACCGAGCCCTTGGGCTCTTCGGCACAGTAGGTTATTGATCCTACATGGGGTTCCAGCACCCCTGGGGCGTGGTCTGTGCTCATTCCCCCTTGGTAAGGTGGTTCCTCTTGAGCTGATCATATTCAAGGGCCCTGTCAGGGGGCACCCCCTTCTTTGCTTGCATCTTCCTGTGAATGGTCACCTTTGGTACCAAGTCTCGCAGGTAGGCGGGGGGGGGAGGACTTTCTTCCAAAGCCCCCCGTGGTTCCTAGGTAGGGTCACTTAGAAGGTCCATCTTACCTACTGGTTGTTGCAACAGTGAGCCTTCCGTTGACTCTATACGGCTGGACTTCTCCTCTTTTAGGACCTGTCTATTTGGGGACTCTTGTTCTGTTGGAAGACAACGGTCTGTTTTATTATTGGTCTGGAGCTTGAAGCAGGATGATCCCTCTGGAGGGTTCCTGATCCCGATCTGGGCGGGGGTCTACGCCCCCTGCTCCTCAGCGGTATTCGCTCCAATAGATGCCTTTCAGTGGCAGGTTATGCTATCCTGGTGTCACTCTGAGAGCCAACTAGGGTGGCTCTGTTGGGTCTCGCTTATACCACAGGGGCTCCACCCTTGTTTTTACTGTCCCAGAATATTCTGACTCTGGTCATGGGGGCTTAGTAAAATTATGCATAGACTTTCTATTTTATATGCCTTCTCTTCGTTCACCCTACTATGTGGGGTTCTGCGCACAGTTGTGCTGATAGAGAGACCCGTGAGATTGATGGCCTGGGTGGCCTTGTGAACTGTGGTTCGCAGATGCTTCTGCTGACCTGTACGCTCTCTCAGGAGTGCGGTTCTGCCCTTGTCAGGCCCCTTCTTTTGTCGTCTCACTCTACAGACTCTTGTCTGGGGCTTGACAGCTGATTCATTCACCCCTTGGAGACGGGCTTATCTTCTGGGTGACTTGGTATATGGGGGGCTAGGAGCAAGCTTCCTTGGCTTCCTCTTCCTCCGTCTATTGTGGTTCATGGTGTACCCATACTGATTGGCATGAGTTTTGGTCTCTTACCTGTTGGACGTTCTTGGTTCCCAGGGTTCTAGAGTCTTTACAGCATAGGTTGGGGTTGGCTCCCCATCTAGGTCCTCTGAAGGTCCAGGTTCTGTCCTGGCTGTCTTCCTGTAGGAGTCTGGTTCTGTCTTCCTTGTGAGGAATTCTTTTGGGGTTTGCTCATGGGCATCTCCCAAGTAGTTTCTGTGGTTCCTGTTGGGATCCATTTTTCATTCTGTTTGCCCTGCGGATTTTCCCTTGGAACTTATGCTGGATGCTGCCTGAGCTGCTTTGTAGTCCAAGTCGCTTCTCTGGGGGCTCCTGCGTCAGTCAGACGTGTGCCTGAGAAGGTGGATCTGATTACTTAGCCTTGGCTCGATATATATATATATATATATATATATATATATATATATATATATATATATATATATATATATATATATATTATGCACACCATTCCGTGGTGGTATTCCGTCTTATGCCGGACCTCTGTGCCCAAGTGGTGTTTTATGATCATTGTTTAAGTCCTTTTAGTCTAACTAAGGACCTTATTCTTAATAATGCTAATGTTAAGGGTCTACATTCCCTCAACAGGTGTTGCAATTTTTCCTGATGGTTTCTTGTCCCTTAGGGGGACTGATGCCCTTGGGGTCTGCGGGCGCCTCCTTATGTATGCGCCTGATATCGCTTGCTTCCAGGGCCACTGCGCCCTTTGGATTGATCTTACTTGGATGCCTTCTGGTCCTGAGTAAAGCTTTCGGCTTCTTGCTAATGAAGGGGTCAGTATTCCCGCCTTTTGATGGGTGACCAGTTCTCATTCTCCTTGGGAGAGTTCTAAGTTTTCCACTAGGCTTCTGTTGCCTGTGGGCTGGTTGGGCCATTACACTGGCCTATTCCTTTAAGGGGGAAGTATCTCCCTTTTTCATTTTATTCCATTATATTGGTGTTTGGGTACCATTGGCCCTTCAGCACCAGGTTTTTTCTGTTGAATAAGTTACTAGACTGTTGCTTGTCTCTGTTCATACCTTTCAAAGGTCTTGTTATGAGATTGACGTTAGAGCCTCTGCTCATGTCATACCTGGTTGCAAAGTTTTGCAGGTGGCAGCGCCTTTACTGTCCCCTGTGCCTTGTTTTTGGGGATCCCACCCTACTTTATGGACACTGCTATTGGATGTCCCATGTGTTATTATTATAGATGGAGCAGGATGTGCTGTATGCTTAGAATAATACAATTCTGTGAAATACTCACCTGTAGAATTGGTATTATACGCATACAGTACGTCCTGCTCCACCCCACCCTGGTTTCACCTTGTTCTGGATCCCCTGTATGGTGATTGTTATCATTGTTATTGTTACCAGTTTGGTGGTTGGTTTCTCCTGGCTTCTTTTTCTCACTGCTTTTCAATGCTGGGGATTTGTGGGAGGTCCCTGGGTATATGAAGGGCCGGGAGGAGCCTCTTTTTGCATTTCTGCAGTGAGCGCCATCTGGCGGAGGATTACCCATGTGTAAGTATTATAGATGGAGCAGGACGTGCTGTATGCGTATAATACCAATTCTACAGGTGAGTATTTCACAGAATTGTATTTTTGCAGCCACAAGAGATGGTCGCTTGGTGAATCTGCGTATTTAGCTTGAATGCATACTGCGTTCATGAGTCCTTGACTCTCTCCCAACCACCACAAGCGGCTACTTAGCTGTTACTCTGTCCGTAGTTTTATGCTCACACTGTATTACCTATTACATCAAACTGTCCAAGAGGTCTGATTGGGGCGTATGCCAAGATGGACCCTCAATGTTCCCCATCTCCTCTTCATACACTATTAAAACACCATGCATGAGGTTAATCATTATCTCGAATGCCTCCTCCCTCTTCCCATACAGTTATCCCTTAAGGTAGTTTATGCTCACCCTCAAATAACTGTATATGGTCTGCATTTCTGTATCTTATATTTATTATGCCTTCTGTTTAACTGATCAAACTGAATTGCCTATTGAGAGAGTGACCATAGTGCTTGCAAATGGGATGCTGAGTTCTAATGTACAACAGCCAATTGTAAATTACTACTATACACAACATGTGGCTCTCCAAATGCTATTCCCTATTAAGCTTGAGGTATAGGTCTCCCAAGACTACAATTCTTACAGACTTCCCCCACATGTATACTTTTGCATTAGCTTGCTATAATAACATTGAGTTTTGAGTTTTAGTATTGTATCTAACTACATAGCCTTACATACGCTAATGCCGGCTCATAACCCATTACCTCCTACTCCCTATATGACACTGGCACTTAAAAAAGTAGGGTTCAAAGCATGTGCTTATGCAGTGGGGAACACACCAAACATCCCATATTACCCCTACACATAGTTAGCATTAGCAGAAAGTCAACCACATAGCGCCTACTCCTCTCCCACCGATTTGCCTACCAGGGCACCTCGTAATTTTCTTATGCAATTGCCATATGAGGTCTGCAGTACCTGCTATTCTTTACTCTACGTTTATCAGAGAGATTGTTTTATATCTTGTGTATTTGCCTAGGGTAATTGTGAGTGGCTTGCCAGTCTCCGAAATACAATATCAAATTATGAACTAGCATCCCATCCAACATGTTATCTTAATTACATAATAATGACATGGAATAAGCTTAAGAGTCTGACCCTACTGGGCTTTTACCTATGGACATGCCTATTAAACATAATGGGTGTGGCCGGAGCAGGGCACCCCATGTCCAAGTACAAATATAGGGCAGTGAGGCCCATCTGGGACTTCTCCGAATACCACTCATTCTGGACAAAGTCTGGGTGCAAATCCACATAAGATGCTCTGGGTCTTGTAGAGAGCCTTCTCACAATTTCAACATGTTGTACCCCACTCACACACTCGGATTACTTGCTAAACCCAAAGTGGTCACCTTAATCTCTATCCTCCTCCAACTTTTAGGAGTTCTTTACCCCCCCTCAAGTCCCTGCCTGCATTGGCCTGCACCTCTTCTGCCTCGGAGGGGGAAAATCGCCCTCCATCTCATTGATTCGAAGCTTTTCCTGTGTTTGAGAGTGACCATATGGCTCTTGAACCATGACTAATTCTATGGGATCTCCTATTAAGGTTCTCTCATTCAACGGAAATGGTCCAGTTAATAGATTCATGTTATTAAGGGACCAAAAAAGGCAAAACGCACACATTATTATGTTACAAGAGATCCACTTTCCACTGGACAAAATCCCCAGGATAAATGAGACGCAATATCTTCTGCAATAGCCCGCTACATCACCTGAAGGATAGATGAAGGTTGTCTCCATTTTGTTTAGAAAAGACATACCGTTCCAGTTAACTGAATGCCTTTGTGACCCTAAAGGAACGTGATCCTCAAAGGATACCTTTTTAATTCCCCCATTTTTCTGGCTAATTTGTAGGTCCTCAATGTAGGCCAACTTGCCTTCATTAGATCTATCCTCATCCTCAAATTAACTAGCTTCAGCAAAGGGATCATTCTGCTGGGAGGAGATCATAATTGTGCTCTGAACCTACTTCTAGATACATCTAATGCATATTCTGCCATTCCTTTCTGAGTTCTGAAACAGATGAAAAAACTATTTTCCCTCCCTATGTCTCATTGATTCCTGGAGATCTGCACACTTAGCAGCCAAGGAATTCACCTTTTCTAGCATACACAAAAAGTACCAGAATTGAACCGAAATCTTGGAACTATTGTATAAACCCTGAACATCTAAAAAAAATAAGTGTAGCATCCAAACTAGAAGATGAGCTTAAATGCTTCTTTGTTTAAAGTGAATCTCCTACTATTTACCCCATGATAATTTGGGAAGCTCACAAATGTACAATTAGGGTAATTCTTGTAGTGGAAAGGGCGAGATTGAAAAAAAGAGGTGCAGCTAACCGTTAACAATCTATTACAGAAGGAGCCCTGAATTACAAAACCAACTATATCTCCTAGAGAAACATTTAGTTGACTTGGCAGAAGGCAGGCAAAAACTCCTAACTCCTAGACTACAACACCAGTTGAGCTTTTAACCTACCAAAGATTTTTTATGGATTTGGAAATAAAAGTGGTGAGCTTCTAGCCAGAATTCTTAGGAAACAAGACTAAATCATATGTCCATGCTATTAAAGACTTGGACAATAACACCCATCTCACCCAGCCTGACACTGCTGGGCAATTTTGAAGATATTATGAGGACCTTTATAATCTTCCAGGGCAGGTCACAGAGAATTATCCAGCAGATGAAAGCCTTTACAAACGAAGCAAAGATGCCCAAATTAGATAGAAGCCCCACTTAACAAAGGTGAGTTCCTAGCTGCACTTAAGCAATCTAAACCAAGAAAAGCACCTGGACCTGATGGATACTCGACGCAATGTTAAAATAATCATGCCCCAGAAGTCCATATTACTGTGATGGGGTGGGGCAAGGCAATTAATATATATTTATGGGCCAAGAGATCAATAACAGAATGTATATTGCTGTGAACTGATGTGGAGAAGGCCTTTGACAGAGTGAGTTAGAGCTGGATGAGGCAGGTACGACACCACATTGGACTAAATCCAAAGATGTGAAGTAGAATCACAGCCCTCTACACAAGCCCAAGCTAAAGTCAAAGTCAACAATAGACTGATCCACTCCAGTTTAGCAGTGGTACAAGACAGGGATGCCCCCTTTCACCGATTATTTTTGCACTTACCCTAGAACCGTTGATCCTGATGGAAAGGTTAAGGTGGGCGGGAAGGAATTTAAGGTGGCTGCATAAGAAGATGACTTGCTGTTTTTTGTTGCCCAACCTGTTGCCCAATCCCGTTTTGCTTGCTGAATTCAAAACATTTGGGGAATCTAATCTCAAGATTATTCATACGGTATCTGTTGCTATTAATGTATCTATGCCAGCATTAGTGACCAAACACTTAGAAAACTCGTTTCCATGTGAATGGCATCCCAATCATCTAAAAACCTAGGCATTTTACTACCTTCAAACATTGAGTAGCTATTCTCCTTGAATTTCACCCCTGTGATGGCTTCATTTGGAAAACATTCAATTTTGGCAGTCTCTTTCACTGTCATTGTTTGGGAAGATATCAGTTTTAAAAATTAACCTATTAACAAAACTGCTATACCTTATGCAAACAGTCCCAATACAGTTACCCCTAGGATATCTTACAAAACTGCAAAAGATGTTCACAAATTTTGTTTGGGGCCATAAACCCCTGCGACTTTGACACTCAGCTCTGATCTACTCCACATAGCGAAATACCATTGAGTGTATTTACTGGCCAGGGTGGTCGACTGGAACACCAACTTTAAGACCAAAGCGTGGGTAGACATAAAAAATCTTTTGATAGCCCCACACCCCAAAGTATGCCCTGGATTGCAGACAAAAAGGTTTTAAACGCATGTAATAACCATATTCTAATACAGCCAGCATTATTATCAGCACGTCTATTGCAAAACAATAGTACCATGACATCCATTCTGGGTCTCCTGGATCTTTGGAATAATCCAGATTATGTACCAGGTCTTTCAAAACATATCCTGACACCCATAGTTGAGAACCCTTTAGTGATCTCGCAAACTTACAACTTGCTTTTAGAATTGGAACGACCTAATGGTCCGTAGAAAGAAATGGGAAGCAGACCTGGACATCACAATCTCTGAAGAGGACTGGATAACCATGTGCTCAATTGCACACAAATGCTCTATTACCCTACTTCAGATATTAATTATAAAATACTGACAAGGTATAGAACACCAGAAGTCCATAAAATGTTTCCAACTATCCCAGATACTTTCTGGAGATGTATATCGGGTGTAGTAAATTTTCTCCATATCTGGTGATCCTGCCCAGCTATTCAGCCCTTTTAGACGGAAGTAGGAAAAAATGATAGACAAGCCCCATAAACACATTGACTCCAATATGGGCACTACATAGACTTAGCCCAACTTCCCCCTCTACTTACAGATCCAGTCTTAAGATTCACCTTATCAATGCAGCTGAAGGCCTTGTTTCCAGACTGTGGAGATCTAAACAACCCACTTCTATCTCCCAATGGTTTGGATATATCGGAACTTGAGGAGGTATACCATACGAAACATGACAAAATAACCAAATACACTTCGACTGGGTTTCCATGGTTTAGCTATAAAGCCTCCCTAGAATACAAGCATTACATGCCATGATCTTAAACGCATATGCAAATTGACTTTGGTTTGGAACAGGAGGGTTGATGTCCATGGGCAGGACTGGGAATGGGGTCCTGGGAACTCCTCCCTCGTACTACCTTTCCATCTATCTTTCCATCCTTTACACTCCCCAAATCTTCTTTCAATCTTACACTTATTTGTCTTGTACATCCTGCTTTAGCACACACCCACGGTATTGGGTTTTATTTTAGATGTAAGGTCCGAACAGATTAGCAGGGCCCTTAGGACACTGTAGTATTCAGTAAACAAAGTAGTCACAGAGAACTTCATCTGACTAACTGGCAACAGTCCATTCATACATGCTTTGCTCTCCTAGCCCATCCTCTTGCTCTGCTTTCACAAGTGTTAATCAGAATGATTTGAGCATAGCATCTCATGGTTCCATGAATGTGTTAACCTGGGTTCCTTTCTTTTCTGTAACAATAACTGAGCATTTTATTGGGTTTTAAACTTGTTATATGCTTCTGTACATGAAACCATGTGAACAAGCAGTATGAATAGATGATGGGGCAGCATGGGCATTGTTGTGATAATGTATGCTGGAAGGACACGCTAAACATTAAATAAAAAAGACTTTGGGAAATATGAAGTACCCTTGGATTTGAGGGAAGTTAGGAGAACACTTACCTGCTGTATAAGTATGCATAGAACACATTTTTATTTAATGAACCGTGGTAGAATCGATGCCAGTATAGAAATAGTATCTGACAGGCTCGCTCCAACAGAAGCTTTGTAGGCTGCCAAAAGGTATGACATTAGCTTCATGACATCTTGCTTTCCTCCTTACTCTGACAGAGCTATACTGTATCCGCTGGGAAGGAAGGATGCACCATTGATTGTAATAAATCTCCAGGCTATGGCGGTTCTAGCAGTAATATGCAGTCATCACATGCTTAACAATATTTCAGATTTTTATTAGGCTTCGTGACAAGATGGTAAAATGATAGCGGTATGACACAGAGATGCAGACTCTGCTACATAGAATGAGCTGTAATTTGAGAAAATAAACATAAATTCAGGTGTTTCTGTGTTATTTGAGTACTGTCTATTATGTTGGCCTTCCATGTGGAATTGATCAGGACATTAAAGAGTACGAGACAGAGTCGCTGACTGGCTGATCTATCTGAGGAACAATACTGATCCAGTTCACCTAACCATGTTATGAATTTACTGCATGGAAGAGAGATATACAGAAGTGCTTTACCCACCTGCTAATCCAATCAACCCTTGTGACATCACCACTGGTAAAGCACTGATATACTGCTCTGCCAACTTGAGGCTTGCCTGGAGGGCAGATATCACTGGGCCAGGTAGGGTAAATTCCCCCATGCATAGAAGCTGCCAGAGGAAGGCCTGCCATATGTAAAAGAGATGTATTGATCTCCTTAATAGGTAAGTTTCATCTCAGTAGCTTTCAACATACATGCTATACTGTTATCCCTTCCAGAGACTCTCCTGAGTGGTTCTCCCACATCTCGGTAAAATACTTATAATAAAACAATGCATAGAATACACATGGTATTATGAGGCAGATGTAAAAGATGTGTAACTAAACCCATAGATGTGGGATTACATTAGGAGAGAGGGCCCTGCCCTTGTAGGCTTAAAATCTAAAGGAAAGGCGGTAAAGACAAGAAATTGGGTCACAGAGTATGTACTAAACATGGTTTCCAAAGCTGATATGTCTGTAGGTAGGTTTGTCTAAATAGGTGACTTTTAAAGGTGCTTTTGATGGTTTTAAGGGATGGGGGGGGAGCATTCTAAGGGAGTGGAGCACCATGTTTGAAATCCTGAACCCGAGATTGGAAGGAGGTGATCAAGGTTCACTGCTTCTGTGTCTTTGGACTAGTGATGAAATATATGAGGGAGGGAGTTTGGCTGTAGAAAACCTTGTAGTTTAAGGTTAGGAGTTTGAATAGAGTGATTGACAGACAAAGAGGAGCAGCAGAAGAAGAGCGGAATTGATAGATGAGACGAGCATTAAGTTAAGGATATACTGCAGGGTTGTCAGTCTGTTTGTCTGTAGACCACAGAGGAGGGTATTGCAGTAGTCTAGTCGGGAGATGACCAGGGCATGCACTAGAATTTTAGTGGTTTCAGGTTTGAGGAAAGGACAGATGCGGGAGATATTTTTGAGTTGGAAGCGACAGAAGATGGCTAGTGACTGAATGTGGGGTGTAACTGAAAAAAGAGGAGTCCAGTATAATGCTGAGACAACGTGCTTGGGGGTCTGCAGTAATAGAGGTCACAGACAAATTTATATGTTGGAACACAGATGACAAGCTCTGTTTTGTCCATGTTCAGTTTAACCCCCCAAGTGTCCACTCTGTGGCCAGCACATTGGCAGGGAATTTGCGCCAACTGCTTAACCTGTGCTAAGCATGTGAAGTACTTGGCAGGGAAGCAAGCAGGGGCCCAGGGAGCTCTGCATGCGGAGCATGCTTTTTTACTCAGCTAGTCCCCCTCACTCCCGTGCAGCGGCCATTTACTGATCCCTGCAGCCACCACCATTGCCCCTGCCCACTTACCTACCTAGCTGCCTGCCCAGCCACTCGTCAGTCAATCCATCCTCCTGTCTGCCTGCCTGTGATTCAATTCACTCTTTACTCTTTGGTTAATTTCTATGAAATAACCTTCCTCTTTCTGTTTGTTTGTTTCCTGATCATGCACAAAATATGTTGCACATTCATGTTTCAAAGGTTACAGTGTTGGTTGTGCCACCTGTTGGGTGATCTTTGATGGAATCTATTAACAGTGCATTCAACAGCTTACCAGTACAATGATATTTTGCCTGTGTTAATGTTAAGTTGCTAGGGTGTGCTGTTAGTATTTAGTTGCTTTCCCATTAATGACGTGTGCCTATTTTGATAGCTGCAGATACCCCTGAAGAGGACCTTCACTAATTAACGCCCTTACTGCCAATATATTAAAGTTGTTGGTTCTTAATTATCCTATTAGCACCTCACATATCATGATGTTATGTCTTATATCCCCTAATAAATCAATATTGTTCCTCCTAAGTGGCCTTTATAGCTTTTAAAAGGGCAACGTGCAAGATTTTATGGCTACAAATCAGCTCAGCAAATGGCTGCTCGCTGGGTACAATTGTCTTTACTATGACTTAGTGAATTGATTTGGATAAAATCAGATCCATTCCAAAATCCCCCCAAATTCATCTGAGACTTCAGGGACTCATTTAGGACAAATCTTATTTATTTAGTTTAACTATAGTAAGTGGTGAAAGCAAATAAATATTAAGTAGGTAAAGATTTCTCTTTATCTTATGGTCAGAATCTGGCCAAAGGTCAGCAACTTCATCTGAATTAATCCTGACCCCCAAAAATCTTGCAGACAAATTTGGATGAATTGGCCAATCTTGGAAGATTCACTGATTTCTGCTCTTTACATCTTCACTTGCTTAGCAGTATATGGCTTATGAAGTGTTATTTGTTTAATAACTAATAAAAGGAATGCTTGCATATATTTATACTTGCACTGAATGGCCAGTTTACTAGAGTAGTGCATTGGGCCTGGTTTAGCCTTCAGAAAAGCAGCAATTGGTTATGGTATAGATCCCACTAGATTGTAGAAATGGTTCTGTACAAATATTGGCATCCTACAGATGCTGTATAAGATAAGGCTATGGGGACTTTGAAGGACAGGTAAGCTTAGAAAACTGCCTTCGTGTTCCTGGAATCCACGACTATTTTCCTTGTGGGATGGCCCATTAACCGACTGAAGTCATAAAGTGGCCAGCTTCTTGGACTTACCGAAATGTTCAAACATCCACCCACAGGTATTTATGGACCCAAGCTGTGCCAACAAAACATTCCTCGCTCTGTTACTTCACCATAAATGCCTGCCAGGAAAGGTTCGTCAATTTATGCTATTTGTGCCACATTCTGGCCCTTCCATCAGCATAGAGCCACAGAAAATTGAGTTTCTGACCTTGCAAAATTGTTTTGCTTATTGTCCTAATTTTGTGATTTTCTCATTGGAGTCTTGCCCATCCAGCATTGACAATGGAAGTAGTTGTCTGCTGTTCTGGGCTAATGAATGACCACCTGTAGGTTGGGCCACCAGCTTTGTATTCAGCTGCCCCATGCTAGACTGTGCACCACCTGGTTGCCAGAATGCAACAAATGAATGGACTAATTACCCCCATGGCTGGCGCTGGAGTCGGAAAAATTCAACGCCACACTGTGTGACCCCCCCTCACAAACCCCTTACCTTTCTGATGGTCCCTGATCGCCATCGCAAGCTGCAAACGCATCCTCAGCATTCCTGCTGCTGTGAGCACTCCTGGCATCCTGCCCACTGGCATTCAGATAGGATGGGCGCATGTGAGCGCTCACTCCACAGGGGAAATGGGGATGAGACTGCTGGAACTCCTATACAAGCACTCAAGTGAGTGGCATGGGCTTCACACAGTAGGGCACCCTACATCAGGATGCCCCCTGGGGAAATACCAATTTCCAGGATAGTCAAAATCTGGCTGATTGGTCCGCTTTAACATCCTCCTCTGATACCTATTATCAATGAGTTGTTTACTTTTACAGGAACCCCTTTTCTCTGGATGTTTTTCCTTGATCTAACCATTCTTGGCGATATGACAAACCCCACAAGGCTGTTCATTTTTTAAATTCTGCTCATGGCTAGTCTAGCATTAGTAACATTGCCTCATTATAAATCATGTGTATTCACACTGACGTCGATCCACTGAAAAATATTAAAGTGATCTTATGCTGCACATTATTCAAATTTCCAAGCATGAAAATACAGGTGTCACTAAGAAATTGTATAGTCTAACAGAAATGCAGGTAGCATTATAGATGCTATATATAGAGATATTTTGCCCAGATTTCGGAAGGAAAGTTTGCCAGCCAGACATGAGCTCTGATTAAAGCAACAGTGTGCTGTTACTGTTAGACTGGCAATGGTAAGGATCTATCGACTATGCAAGGTGAATATTCTATCCTGACAGGATGCTATGATTGTGCTGCAGTGTCATGGTTTCAAGTACCCATATTGATTTGTGCTTGAACAAGTATGAAAGTACATGTTAAAAGGGGTAAACGATTACACATGTCCTGTCTTACTTGAATAGGTCAAGTCATGTTTTTGAACTAAAGCTAAATACATCTAAATCTAAACTAAATCTAAATACATTTTACTTGCTTATTTAAAGCAGCTTGGGGACATCAAACATGCCATTTTGATTGCAATCTGATTAAAGGAGAATCCATGTGTAGCCCTAATTCATGTGCAATCTGGATTGCTTTAGAGCCATTACTAGTTGATTGATTGTAGATGGTATGCATATGCCACAAAGTAATGTAGATAGCTTGATATGATATAAAACCATTTGTGCTAACTCAGATAATTGCTAAAATACTTCAATTGCCTAATTTCGTGTTTCCTCTGGCTCCTTGATCCTTGCCAGGTTTCCACTTGGCTCAAAACTTCACAATGGAAGACCTTCCCTGTAAACCAATTTTGAACCGTAGCTGTCCACACACTTCAGCTTACATGATTATTTATTAACTCAAAGTGCCTCATTCTCAGCCTGAAGCTCAACCAGAATTCCTGCACTGCCACCAGTGGACCTTTTCAGCTTCTTCTAGGGATTTTCTTGTCTGCAGGACAACCTGTAAATCACTCTAAGCATCAACTGAGCAAATCAGAGGATCCCAGCCAAGCTAATTGTCCACCTCCAGGGGTACTGGGCCATCGGAAGCCTCTTCCCACTCGAGTGGACCAACATCACCTTCCATTGCCCAACAGCCAACCCTAACTGTCTTCCTCTGTAGTTGCTGCAGTCATAGTACTTCAAGGTCTGATGAGGGCAATCTGATGATCATGACTAGAGCACACCAGCAGCCAAGTCTATCTTCCACCTTCACGGGTACTGTTGAGGACCAATTATGGTTACTCACAGCTATGCCATTGCAGCACAATCATGGGATAGTGTTCTGACGCTTCCTCTGGACTAAGATCAATGTTGGATCACCCCAACTGTAGTAATCAGGATTCAGCTAAACATGATCCAAGAGCTGGCGAGACCCCTAACACATGATCAGAAATCTGGGTAGAAAATATATGCCATCTCACAGCATTTGTATTATTACACTCTGTATATATATATATATATATATATATATATATATATATATATATATATATAGTAAATATATAGTTATCTTATCCAATATATTTATATCTATATATTATAGTATTTTGTTATCCTATATAAATATTTCAATACTTAAAATAATGAAGTTACATTTACAGTATAGTTTTTCAATAAATATTACATCTTAGTACCCGGAGAAAATAAAATAAAATCTAACACACCAAAAATAGAGTTTTCATAGTAAAGTTAATCTTGTCACTGTCTCTTAAAGTGGAAAAGGTTATACTCCGTGTTAGGCCATGACATCACAATGGAAGTGGGCAACCTTTTTCATAGCTGACCCTCAGTATCTACTTAAAGTGGACCAACACCCAGGATTTTCACTATCCTGGGTGTTGGTCCACTTCCGCGGGGCACCCCGATAGGTAAGATTTTAGGGGCTTTCTGGGGGGTTTCACACAGCGGGGCATCCCGATTTCAGATGCCCCGCGGGGAGGGAGCTGATCGGCCCGGGAATCTTATAGATTGCCGGGCCAATCAGGGGTGGGTGTTGGTCCACTTTAAACTGCTATGCTGGGGCTTTCCTTGGAAGACTGCACCGATTACCTTGGGTTTTAATGCCCTTGGAAGGAATTCTATGGATTCTTCACCCCACTGTGATGTTAAGTAATGGTTACAATCGTGATCAGGCTATGACATCAAAACAGAAGGAAGGAGACATTATTCTTCCGAATGGCAGCATGGAGGAAAATGTTGACCATTAGTATCCACTCAAACCACTATTGCGGAGTTCTTCTTTGAAGCTTGCACCATCTTTCTTGGGTTTAAATGGCTATGGAAGAAACCCTATGAATTCTCCACCTCATTGTGATGTTATTATTATCCAAAATAGAGATTACAGTCATTCCCACTCTACAACATTTTCGTTGTTAGGCTATGACATCACAAATAAAGAAAACAAAATCATTGCAAGGCTTGGTAGGCTGAGTAAACTGGTTGATGAACAGTGACACCTTTCCAAAGCAGTGTTGGACACAAGGGTATGTACATCTTATCCCCACTTACCTTTGTGCTGCTGTTCTTGAGAGTTAAACAGTTAAAATGTTGTCTCTCCAAAGTTTGACAACATCAGCAGATGGTTCAGAGATGAATTGGCAGTGCAGCTTAGATTTCAAAAGTTTACATATTTCTAAAGGACAGCAGCACAGTGGTAAGCATGAGTGGACATTGGTATCCACTTACCCCCTGCCTTCATAGCAGATTCTCTTTATAATCAGAGACAGGTGACAATTATAAAAACCTATCCGAGAGGATGAGGGACTTGTACTTATATGTAAAGAGGTCCTGGGTCTTGTAAGATGATGTGATGATGGTCATTTCAACATATTGTCCTATCAAAAGAAGAAACCAGGTAAAATACAGGTTGGTTATAAGTAAAAATGATTATATTAAAAACACACCTATAAACCAATTGCATCTATCTTCTTCAAGTCAGTACATTCTCAGTTTAATTGTAACCTGAACTCCCCAGCATATTCAATTGCTCATTAACAATTCTTGAGTAGCTGTGGCAATATGCTGGGGTCACTGCCATGACAGGTGACAAATTATCTCTTAGGGCCAGGTCTATTATACACTGCACTAGGTTTTCTTCAGAATTTCAGAATTTTGCATTTATTTCAGAATGATGCATTCATTTTACCCTCTGCTGTTTGTAGCATTATTTGGCTTATTTAACTCTACTTTCATGTTTGGTCACTGCTGCGGCCAGTGACTCCAGTCTAAAAGGTCCCAGGGCCGGCCGACAAGGTGCCTGTGGGCATCCCGATTCAGGATGCATGCACCATATGATTGGCAGAAAGGTAAGTGGAGTGGGCAATTTTTTTGGGGGGGGGGGCTTTACACACTGAGGCACCCTAAATCGGGATGCCCCCAGGGCAAGAACCAATCACCAGGATAGTGAAAATCATGGTCCACTTTAATATGTGCTGGCATTATGCTTGGGGTCATTGTTTTCCCAGACAAATCTTCATAAGACCAAGTCTTTTGCAGACTACAAGAACCCCTCCTCCACAATTCCTCTGTACATTTCTGCTGTTTTCAATTTGGTTGTGTAAGGCAAAAGGATAAGTCAAAATCTTAGCAAACAAAAACTCCAACCTTACCCCTTCTCCAGCCAAACCTGAAAAGTAATTGAGTGGAGCTGGGCTTGTATACTTGGGTGAAATAAGTTTTGTCCACCTAATCCTGCCCACCAGGCCCTTGCTGAGGACTGTTAAGTAGCCCACATATGAATATAGGGCAGTTAGGGCCCTATATTAGGGCAGTTGTCAGAAAAGCCAAGGGTGTCATATTAAGGGTGCCACCTTTCGTACCTCCATGGGACCTCCTGATGCTAGATCACTATAATAGGGTCTCCATCAAGTATGATAAAAAAAAAATCTTCTCCCTATTATATAAAAATTTCAACACTTTTGACTGTGTTTGGAGGTCCCGTGACTGACATCTAGAGTGAAATCGGGGTAAGCAGGGGTTAAGTTCCTGAAAAGTTTCTATATTATGAAATGTGAAGGTGATAGTAAATCAGAGGCCTCACCATCATTTTGTCATCGGGGGAGCTCTCGCTTCCCTGCGCACTGCAGAAGCTGCTGCTGTTCGATGAGGAATATGACAGCATTGGCTTTCGGCAAAAGTCCAAGGTTTGGTTAGTCAGGTTCCTTAAAATACAGGGAAAAAAGAAGTCAAATGTCTCATCTCGTCTTCTACGAGGTCACAAGAAAGTCAGACCAGATAGCTGCACAGAGGCCACAACACTACTTTATTACTATCTATCTTATTATTAAACTATCTATCGATCTATGTAAGGGCTTTCTGTGAGACCATATTAATAACGCTGTTTTTTAACCTCTGATGAGATAAATAAAATGTCCATATTACTATCTCACGAATAGTCTTGCTTCGCTTTAGAAAAAACGTCTTCAAAGACCATGGCCTTGATTCAATAAGAGTTGAAATAAATTCTGATGTTAGTTTAAAATTCAGTTTATGAGAAAAAAATCCTGAGAATATCACCTGAAAGCAAGACAATGGAAATCAATGGCACTTTTTACTACAGTGTAAAAAGGAGTAAAAAGTTCTCTACTTTTCGTCAGAGTAAAAAAGTACAATTGACTTTCATTGTTTTCCTAGCTAGTGATTCAGTGACAGTGACATCATGTTTTTTCATAAAGTGAATTTTTATTGAATCAAGGCCCATGAGATTGATTTGGTACTTTAATGAAAATAATAAATGACAAACCAGTCTGATGATCATGATCCAGTCTCCTATGTTATATTTAGCAATAGGGAGGTTACTGGAGCATGTCCGGGGCTCACACAATAATATAGCTAGATGGTTGCACAGGAAGAACTTTGATATACTGATATAAAATTAATGAAGTTATGTGATGATCTCTATTCGGTTCGGGTGCGGTTCTGGCAAATAATTTACTATATTCCAGTTCTGCATCACCCGAATCCCAATCCCATCAAATCTATGTAGACGGGCCCTGTACTGTCTGTGTTTAACACTTTCCTGGTCTTTTTGTATCCTTTGATGCTAGAATTGTATCAATGAAGAATGATGGTTAAAGTAAAGGTTACTGAAGGTCACTCCTTTTCAAGCTAAAATAGTATAGTTTTGAAAACTGTTTATCAGGGGTGCTCTAGTTTTAGACAGGCAAATGTTTTATATTATAATGACAACCGAATACATTTTAAACATACATTATTTTGCTAAAGGGGACCTCAAGTTTTACATACAGGTGTTTTTAAAGGAGTTGAGAGGGATTATTCTTTCACAGTAAAAGACATTATTCTGTTAAAGGTGACTTTCAGCAAACTCCAGCACTATGTTTTGGCATAACAGAATCTGACAAGGCAAATTTCAGGCAAGTTAACTTTCAGCTAAATCTGAAATTCATCACATTGCATACCTTACAACAAGAACCTATACCCACCAAGAACACCTCCTCTCTGGATGGGGGCATCCATTCCTCCTCTTATAAAGCCACATATTGGCAATGGATCCCTTGTTAATGCAGTTTCCCTAACCAGCAGAAGACAAGGAATGTTTATCGAAACCGGAGGAACCATGTGAGGCAGATGACCCCATGCATTGGACAGAGGTGCCATCATTTGGCCTGCCCATACAGGTTATGGTGAGTATAGGGGAATAGGTCCACTTTAGGTTCAGAGCTATTCTGATAAAGGTTACAGCTCCTCCTCTACAATCTACATACCCTTTCCCCTCCAAAACGGTTTCTATTGCGATGCTGCTGCTTCTACAACCACGTGAGAGGGCATCGCGGGAGCGCTGAGGACTTCGTAGAGCCAGAGAGAAGGTCTGAGGAACACATAAAAAAAGAGAGTGTACTCAAGACAACATAGGATTTAAAAAAAAGGGAACTTGTCACTCCGTCAATTTTTTTATTCTGTCTATATAATTCCTTATTGAGAAACTTTCATATCAAGCACATAGGACAAGGATTGGGAGTGCAGCAGGGTGGGTGGTATGCAACAAGAATTTGAGCTTGGCCGTACATATTTATAGATGATAATCATGTGAATGACTCAATTTGTTGGCAGACTGCTTCTTTAGTGTGGGCAGACTCTTCAACAATGCCATGGAGGGAGAAGTGGAAGATGGGATCTCTTTCTGCTTATGTCACAACAGCTCTGCTAGAGGCCAGACTATTACTGGAAGGCCCCATGGTTAGGGGTGATGTGACCTGTCTGCAGGAGGCTTTACATGGTGTCATGAAACAAATCTATTGGATAAACTAGAAGAGAAAGCTATAAGATGGGGCAGGTTCACTGGAAGCAGGATTCTGTTCCACTCAATGGAGATGCATACTGGTACCAAGCTCCATCGGCAGAGCTGGAGGTGCCTGGGCCTGAACCAGACCTGGAAAAAGCTGCAGACATTGTGAATTATTTGAGTAAACAACAGACCGCCTATGGAGGATACACTTCTACATAGGGCACAATTGTGGCTCTTCAGGCCATGGCCAAGTATGGAGAACTCATGATTTCTGGAAAAGTTCCATGTGGACAACAATAACTGACAACTATTTCAAATATCATCACTACCAACTGTTACAGGAGAATACACAGTGACTTCTGTAGGGAGTGGCTGTGCTTTTGTGCAGATAGTCCTGAGATATGTGAGTGAGATTCTTATACAATCTGAAAATACTGGATCCGAGAGAAATCCAACAGGGCCATTATAGAGACCAAGATGCTGTCAGGCTGCATTCCAGTCAAGAATACAGTAAGAAAGTTGGAGAGGGATAAATTGATATGAAGGAGTGAGATCCAGACTGAAGTGGGCATTTTATATCTGGATGAGGTGGGACATGATCCTATCAATTTGTCCTTTCATGGTGGAATAAGATATTGAAGGCAAAGACCTGAAATCAGCTGTAGTAAAAGTATATGATTACTATGAGACAGTTGATTACTGGCAATGCAATATAACTAACACAAACTGCAGCCATGTAACAGAAGAACAATCAAACCATAACTAAATAAATACATATATAAAATAACAAAATAAGCATGGAGAAAGAGAATTCATAATGAAAGAATCATGAAAGAAATTGCACTACAAGTCTTCACTGGTGTTAGGTAGCTGTGGCCCTCATGTCCACTTCAGTCACTACCCAGTGGTGTGCTTAACCACCACGCATACCAATGCAAGCCACCTGCCAGGGGGCCCCCAAAGGCATAGGGTTTCAAATAGTGGGGCACCCTAGTTTGGGGTGCCACAAGGAGTATAAATTGGAAGGCCATATGGGCAATTCCCAGACAATTCCCTATGCCATGGACGGACAATGCCAGGATGCCCCTCTGTGTGAAACCATCTGGGTTTGCTCGTGCTCCCACAGTTTATGAGCAGGCAGTGGCTACATTCCCAATAAGGTGTGTTAATATTATATTTCACTATACAAAATTTGTCCCCAAATTTGCCCCCAGACAAAGCATTGCATGGGCCCCAGAAATGATACGCCGGCCCCTGGCCCTACCACATGTGATCTGAGTACCCTTCACATAGGTGGGACATTACACATCAAAGTGCTCATTTTCTGTGTTCAGGTGTACTATGATCATCTATGACTTGCCAGTCACGACTTTCCCTTATGGCTGTATCTGCTGCCCCTGAGGGCCCGAGGTACTTAAACTGTAAGTGATGAACCCTGTGAATAAAAACATGAAGCCATATTTTAGAATATTTTTTGCATTCCTCTTGAAGGACCTCTACAATTACCTTGAAGTTCTCCAGGAAACCACTGGATGAATTCTCGATCTTTTCTCCTGAATTGTCTTCCATCGCCCCCAAGACTGTTTGGCTGTGCAAAATAAGCTCTTCATAAAGAGTGTCCATCAGACAACTGCGTGTTCGCTCCTACAAGACACAGGTCCTTACATATTCAGTAAAAATTATAAAGCATTTTAAGGCTTCTAACACATTTCACCAAGAAGAATGTTTTTTTCCAGCTGTGTGTACCCACATCAGATACTCCGATAGGCCTGGATGCGGAGGCTTGCAGCTTGCAGCCTTTATTGTACTCTGCCTTAATATTATACTTATAACCTGAACACTGATTGATTGTATTGTGTTTTATTTCTTCTCTTTCTATGAAGTCACATATGTTTTTGCTTAGCTTTCCGGTGCATCAGGAAGTTGCTACTAGATCTTCGTTATGATATACTTCTGAATCACCTTATTTCCTGTTTTCACCCTCCTGTCTCTCTGGCTTATTCTCAGACTGATCCTTTAGCTTGACTATAATGTGTTTTGACCATGAACATCCATTTCTGCCTACAACCATAAACTTCAACTGCCTGCCTATAAATATGCTCTGAACCTCGACAATGCAGCGGCACCAGTTCTTATCCAGATTTCCTAGGGAGCAATCTGCAAGCCTGTCCACACCTTCAGACAATCATCAAATTAACATTTTGGTGAAAATTAAGAAAACGATTGAGCAGTAAAGTTGCTCGTCTTGATGGCTATAATAAACCAGCCAATATTCTGAAATTCCTTTTGTGCTGATTCCTCTAAATCTGACCATTTCTCAACTGAATCAGATTATTTGCCCTATTTAGTTTTACAATTATATCAGATTTGTACAAATCTGGCCTTGAGATCTGTTGGGTATAAACTTCATTCAAACAAATTGGCTGACTTAGTTAAATATAAAAACTGAGATTTGTCCGAAACCAAAGTTTGGAATTTAGATTGAATTTCAATCAGTCTGCTCATTTCTAATGTCTACACATAACACATGGTTGAAAAAGAACCTTCATAGACATTCTCACCTGAAGCTTAGAGAATCTCTCCGCTCGGTAGCAGCTGACCTCCGCATTAATCAGCTTGGTGAGTAGGAATTCCCGAAACTGTTGGTTCTAGGAGGGATGAAAGCCTTGTTAGTAAAAAACATTGGCCTCAATTTAAACGTTGAACAAAAATTCTCATGGTAGTAAAACATTTACTTGCATGAGAATTTCACTGTTACTGAATCACCAGATAGAAAGACAATCAAAGTCGTACTTTTTACTCCTTTTAACTCTATAGTAAAATGTTCCATTGACTTTTAGCTTTGTAGCTGTCATTAGGAAACCAATACAACGCTTGGAAGGGTGATTTTTTTTTTAATTTAGAGTTTTATTTTATTATAATGGAAGTGCAAACAGTTTATAAACTGTGTGGCCAACATTTAAAATAAAGCGCATACCTCTTATCGTTATTTCTTCTTTCTCTGTTTTCTCTTAATTGACGGGACTTCTTTATACACCACGCACTGTTTAACTGAAACATCTCTGCTTATCTTAGAGCATTGATAATTATCAAGCCTATCTACCTTGATTTAGCTCTACTCCATAGAGTTCAGTTCTGAGCCTAAAATTACCTACAATGTAAAAGTTTTTACTGTTGTTTATAATATTTGGACTATTACTACCTCGAGATAATGCTTGTATACTTCCATCTCTTTATATGCTGAATTTGCCTGAATTTGTACTTATAATTCAGAACTTACTAAAAACAAATTAAATATAAAATAAAGAAATAAAGGTTATAGCATTGATTATATCTTAAAGCGGACCTTCACCCTGAATAACAGCATATCTTGTATGTTTCCAGCACCCTGTACATACAGATTGCCCACATTAAAATCATCCTACCTGCATTTTCTGAGCCTTTAAACATCCAAGATGGTGGCCCATAGAGTCTCAGGCTGCCTGCAAGCAGGAAGTGTCTTCTGACTGTGCTGCTCTGCATTCTGGAATTGCTGTCCTTTTCCTGACCCCAGCTCTGCACAGCTATAACCCCCCCCCCTGCATTTTTGCCCCCTCTCCTCAGTATGTGATGGTTCTGAGACAAGATGGCAACGCCCGTTTCCTAGAGTCCTGAACAGAGTTGCAGCCCAGCGGGTTAAAGAATAATGAGTAAGTGACTAAAAACCTAAAATATATTAATGTTAGATGCTGGGGAATAGGTTTAGAGATTGAGCTTTTTGCCATACCAGGACCGTATTTCCTAAGAGACCCTAGGTATGTGCCAAGGGTGGACACCTGCAGGGAGGACTGCACAGTGTGCCGTTAATGTCATGCCTCCCAACTGTCCCGATTTTCCCGGGACTGTCCCGATTTTCCCAGATTATCCCGCGGTCCCGGATGATAACTAATTGTCCCGGGATGCGCATTATCCTCCCCGCCCCGCCAATCAGCTGTTTCACCGCCCGCCCGCACCGGCCTCCCTCCCCGCCCCACGGATCAGCTGTTCCGCCGCCCGCCTGCACCCCCTCCCTCCCGATCAGCTGTTCCGCCGAACGCCCACCCGCCCGCACCCCCCTCCCTCCCCGCCAATCACCTGCTCCGCCGCCCAGTTATCAGCCACTTCGGCTCCTCTGTAAGCAGGGCCTCTTGATTGGCCACCTCGCCCCGGCCTCCAAGCCCGCTGATTGGATGAGTGGCCGCGCATGCGCCGTGAGACTGGGAAGAGGTGAGTTGGCTGCAGTGATCTGGGGGTTTCACACAGCGGGGCATCCCGAAATCAGGATACCACAGTGGAGAAGAACCATCAACAGGATAGTGAAATAACTAGGGGTGGCTCCTTTTTAAAAGTGTACAGTCAATTAAAGTTAAATATACGTTTAGAAATGTCTAGTAAATACTTTATTTTTACATTTTTTTTTTAGAATTTAAGGAAAAGGAGCTCCTCGGGTTCAGATGTGCATTTGTGTAAATGGGCGGGAAATATGGCGTGGTGGGGGCGTGGCAGGGGCGTGACAGGGGGTGTGGCCAGGGGTGTGGCTTGTCCCTCTTTCATATCTTCGAAAGTTGGGAGGTATGGTTAATGTTACTATACAGACACAGATGATGTGTGTGTGTGTGGAAGCTGGAAGAAGCAAGTGCTGACTGCGACCTGACTCAACAAAAGGGAGCACAAAAAAAACCTAGGGCTGCATGAACACTAACTACAGCCCTGTACCCTACACATGCATCCCTTTTTGTCAGGATTCTGGTGTTCTGCCTTATCATTGTCTTCTTTTGGCATGTAAAATAAACATTTGTATTAGGATTGTTCCCCCAAACCTGTGAGTAACAGCATGCTGTTTCTTATATTCCTGTTGCTCTGTGTTGCTAAGGCCTTGAGTTAAAACGACTGCCTACAAGTCCCAGAATCCTTCCACTGTAAAAGAGGAGCCCAGCCACAGCTTTGGCTAAATCAAGCAGCAGTAATGACCTCCCCAGTTGAGAAAACTGTCAGTAACCCTTTCTCTATAGGGAAGCAAGATTGTGATCCCTCTCATCTGAAGAGGTTGTATTATCACAAGAAGGGTTAAACCTGTGAGTGCAAGAATGTAGAGCGTCACCTCTGCTAATCACATGGTTATCAAGCCATGAAGTCTCTGCCATATACACCAAACACACTAACTGTTGCTTAGGTAAACACATTCAAGCTAGAGAAAACTGTTTGTTTTTCTAACAAAAAAATTGCAAACAAAAAAGAAAGAAAATAAAATCACATATAAGCTCAGCACCTTGAGGACATCATTTTGGCACACAGTAATGGAAACTGCCATTGAAAGTGGAATTCCCCCTTAAAAGTGGACATCCGGTCAACATGCCGTTTCTGGGCCTCATGGGTCTCCATGCACTGCCCAAATGTACCATATAACCATCAGTGGGCTATTTGATTCTACAAGTGGCATGTGCGGCACCATGCATGTTAAACAATACAGTAGAAGTTAGACAAGCATGTTAGAGCCTAACTAGCTCAATTGATGGAGTATTAAACACCTAATCCCTGGTTTGAGGGATTAAACCGGACCTTCAGCATGATTTATTGAAAAGTCCAAACCCTTAAAAAACGATTCCCCAGCATCTAAAAATAATATATTTTAGGTTTTTAGTCACTTACTTATTATTCTTTCCCCTACTGGGCTGAAACTCTGTTCAGGACTTTAGGATACGGGCGCCGCCATCTTGACTCAGAAGCATCACACTTACTGAGTAGAGAAGAGTGGGATAAAGTACAGGGGGGTGGGTTATAGCTGTGCTTTGCTCAGACAGAGCAGAGCTGGGGTCAGGAAAAGGTCAGCAGTCCCAGAATGCAGAGCAGCACAGTCAGAAGCCACTTCCTGTTTGCCGGCTGCCTGATGTTCCATGAGCCGCCATCTTGGATGTTTAAAGGCTCATAACATGCAGTAGATGCAGGTAGGATGATTTTTAATGTGAGCAATACATTTACTGTTGATGGGGAAGAAACTGAAAGGTTGATTTTTATTTTTGGCATCCTTAGGGATTAACAGGTAAGTGGGATGCTTGGGGCAGGGGGCCAGATCCTGCAGCCTTGGACAGACATTACAGGGGCTCTTGAGCTGCTACTTGAATGGGCCCAGCCCCATTCCTTCCCTATTATAACTCCTGACTGTACAGCAGTTAATGAGAGCTAGGGAGGGAAAGGGGGCCCTATAGCACCTATCCATAATGTAGATGAATGTTAAGACCCCCGTTCCTACACCACTTTCTCCAGAGCATCCCTTGTTTTCCCCCGGGCGATGAATAGTCACAGCATGCTTGTGGCGCCTGTAAGCTTTTCATGTACAATTCTGCTCACAGTGTACCAGTGACTAATTTTATCTGGAACACCGCGCCTTATGGATTCAATAATATGTAATCATGAAATGAATCATCGGTGTCCCCAGCTCTGCGGTGCTTGCCGCCTTCTGTCCTGGCATATTGAATGTAGAAAATGTTTTATTCAGGGAGCAGCACTTAAATAATTGATTATAATTTGATATCAGGAAGCAGAGAATAGTTCCTGTATTGTGCTGCATGTTGCCCTCTAGTGGCTGTCTGAACAAAGAGGAAAATACAGCATGATAATACTGCCATCTAGTGGGAGTTTTCTAGACTGCTAGATACATTACAAAAGATGTTTTTTTATAGAAGGCTATGGGGGCTTTGCGTTCGGCACAAAAATTATACTCTAGGGCTGGCCACACGCTGTCTGCTGCCCGCTTGGTGCTCCCCCGCCTGCTGCCAGCATTTCACAGCACATAAATCATTTAAAATAAAGAAATCTTACATTTCATATCAAGGTTGTCAGCACCAGTCACATGGGTATTGGCCCAGGATACACAGTAAAGGCTGCCGGCTACCATGTGACCGCAGCGGCCAATCAAGGGGCTCGAGTTCTCAGTGGGATCGATGTGAAAGGTAAGATTTCGTTATTTTAAGTTGTAAAATGTATAAAACCGTGTGCAAGACTCTTACCCATCCTGCGCTGCACTTCGGCCGAAGCGGTGCTAAGAAGGGAGGGAGATGTCAAAATGCCTGCGTGTATTCCTTTAGGTGTGTTGCCAAAGGTCCACCTGCCGCCGTCAACGCGTTTCATCGCTTCACGTAACTTTATCAAGACTTGATAAAGTCTTGATAAAGTTGCGTGAAGCGACGAAACGCGTTGACAGCGGCAGGCGGACCTTTGGTGATCTTTTAAGGCTGTTAACCACTTGTCTTATTGCGTGTGCATTTTTAATTATAAACAAGCAGGTTATTTAAACGGTATTATGCTAGATTTCTTTTATTCCTCACTCGCAATGGAAAATTTAAAGTCAAGTTTTCAATCTACTTGAGAAGCCAGCTTTCAGCTCTTAACTGGAACATAACGAAAAAATCAAAAGGATCTCTTATAGAGGCTAATTGTACACCATTCTCTGGTAAGAGTAATTACAGAAGGTGGTGGGCACAAGGAGAAAGATTTAAACCCATTTTACTGGCACATGGTGAACAGTCTGGAATTAACCCATTGTACAAGCAAGTTAAATAGTGCATGCACCTTGGGATAGGAGAACATAATAATTACGGATTGCTGCTGGAGAATAATAGACATTGGCGGACTTATTGTTAAAGCCCAAGTTGCTAACTAATTGAGAAACCTTTTTCAATTTTATTCTTGATTTCTAATGCTCTGTGTTTTTATATGTAAGATTGTTTGTAAAATCCATGGAGATAATTGGATCATTACACGTTGAGCAATACACATTACCATTACAAAAACACTTTAAGCACATTACTAAAATATCTAGCGCGTTTTTTTTCTTAAGATATATCTAAAACATAGTTTCATAGTTAATCAGATTGCAAAAACACATTTGTCCATCATGTCCATCATGCACTGGGCATGGGAGGACTGGCAGGCAGCTAGTGTAAGTATATCTGCTTTCTGCCTGGGGGTCCTCCATTTTCTGCCTCTGTTGTGTACACAGAGCTTAAGAACCCATTTAGGACATCTCGTGATGCCTAGAAACCAACTCCACATTAATATTAGTTAGGGCTCTGTCATGCCCAGGCGAACTTAATGGCTAGGTGTTCCGGGAGGTTTGGGAATGTCCAGGTGCGGGAGACAGGACATGGGTTGGGGACTGGAGAGTGAAGTAACTGATTAGAAAAATGAATACACATTAAAATACAACCCGTCGGAGTAGGAGGTCTGGGACTCAACGGAGAGACCTTAAGTTATCCACATCTTCAGCAGCACTCAAGATGGAGTCCTGTGGTGGTCACAAACTTGCTAAGGGGAAACACAGGGCAGATGTACACTCCAAGACAGAATAGAGGGTTGGGCCCCAGTGTAGACAATGGAGGATCTGGCCCTAGTGTAGGCAATGGAGGATCTGGGCCCTAGTGCACACAATGGAGGCACTGGACTCCTGTACAGACAATGAAGGGGTTGGGCCCCAGTGCAGACAATGGGGGTTTGAACCCCATGCAGACAATGGAGGATGTGGGCCCTAGTGCAGGCAATGTATGGTCTGGGCCCTAGTGAGGGATGCCCCAATACATAGTCAAAGTAAGTGGGCAAGCACAGCCAACAACATGGACAATGTTAGGCTTTGGGACCAGCACAGACAATAGCATGGACGATGGAAGGCCGTGGGCCCAGCACAGCCAAAAGCACAGACAAAGGAGGGCCATGGGCCCAGGTCTGTCAACAGCGCAGACAATAAAAGTCCGGGAGTCCAGTACAGACAACAGCATGGACAATAGAGTGCTCAGAGCCCAGCATAGACAACAGCCTGAACAATAAAGGGCCATGGGCCTAGCATAGACTACAGTAGACGATGGAGAGCTATGGGCCCAGCACAGACAACAGCACGGACAATGAGGAGCCTTCAGCCCAACACAGACAATGGGCAATGGAGAACTGTGGAGGAAGATTTAGGAGCATATTTGAAGGGCTCACATTAGTAAGAATATAGCCCTCAGACTCTCGCACCCCCTTCCCTATCAGATTTCATCGACTCCTACCAATCAAGAAGGAATCTGTTCAAATCTATTGCTACATAGTTATCAATCCAGGGTGTACCCTAAACATTTCAGTTGTTTTTTTCAATTAAATTGTATAGATTATAGGTGACATTAAAGGGGAAATTTGTAAAAAGATTTTTTATGGTCTGATATTTTTACAAGACGAAAAACTAACATTGTAACAGAGGTGTGTAGGCTTTTATATCTACTGTTTATCATAGTTATTACATTTTTTTTTAGCACTCGGTAAACCCCAAGTCTAAACCTGACCTAGAGTTGCCCTGTGCCCAACCTACAACCCAGGTAATCAGCACTGTTGAGGGACACCCCAGGGATTCAGGATCTGCTTTAGGAGAAGTGACCTTCAGACCAGGACACTTTTTGGGAAGGGGCCTTTTTCTATTAGGACGGGGTAGGTGGAGAATACTTACTCAATTCCTGAGAAGTTTGTGGTGGGCATACTAGGTCTACTGACAGTTAAAAACTGCAGCAGGTTCAGGTTCTATACACTGTCTTTATTCGCTGGCAGAATTTAATACTCTTCTCTCACTTCAGATGGGTTGGCACCAACCTACTTCACTTGGTCCCGTCCCATCAAGGCCCGAAGGAAATTCTCAAAATGGCCTTTTTCCCTGTCCCTTCCAGAGGAGACTGTCTGCCTGTCAGAAGTAGCTCCTCAGGTGTTCAGTCTAGAGTGGACTCACAGTTCCTCAGTATTACAAACGACCTATCCTTCTAAGCCTATTGGACACTAAACGCACACCTTCCAACTTTTCAGGGTGGAAAAGAGGGAAAATTGTTAAATTAAGCCACGCCTCCTCAGAGATTGATGGCTATGATGTAACAGTTACAACAATGTAAACACTTTGAATAGGCAAATGAATAATGATTGATGGAGATCTGCATGTTACACCTCAAAGAGGGGCAGAGAAGAGCAACGAGGGACAGCGGGACATGGACTTAATAGGGGGACAGTCCCTCCAAATCAGGGACAGTTGGGAGGTATGCTAAACGTCCCCCAAAACTAGACAAATGTTTTAACAGGCGCAATGGCTATTTCATCATCCTGTTACAGCCCTAGAAACCAACCTAAAAGTAACTTTAATTATCATGATCTATGGTTCTGTAATATCTTTTTGAGCTTGCAATAACCTTTTGAAACACTGCTGGATTTGGCAGAGCAGGTCCAAAGCCAGGCACATCATCCCGCGCTGTGACTGATACCTATGTGGGGACACAACACAGTGAGAGAGACTTATCAATCATTATCAATCAATAGTGGATACATTTTGGCAAAATGATCATCAAAGCTTATGTCTCACCTTGTACAGTGTGTCACCGCTGTGGCTCTGGCAAGACTGGATGACGATATAGCAGTGCAGGAAATGAGAGGTGATCATATCCGGAGAGAATACAGAGCTGTTATCCTGGTACACCAGTGACACAATATCATTGCCAATGTGGCGTTTTCTCTGCAGCTGGAAGATAAATTGGCTACAAAAATAAATGCTCCAAAAATGAAAATGCAAAGCTTTTTTTCAGGTACATCATAACAGCAGCCAAATAGGACAGCTTGAAGTTTTTTTTTTTACATACAGATAACTTACTAGCTTAGCCCTCTTCTGAGGAAGTCCTAACTGAATAGGGTTAAAGCATGTTACATCTAAGAGGCCGATTCATTAACAGCGGCAGGTAGCGACAGTTGAGCGACTATAGCAGCATTTTCAGAGCGCCCGCTAGTAGTCGCTGGGCTTGGCCGTTGTTCGGTAGTTGGTAGTGACTCAGTCGGTTTGCCGTAATGTTGAATATTGGGTGAGGAGTCGCTATATGACAGGTTCCGCGCTGTATGGGAGCGCATGATAGCGACTGGTCAGAGCGACCGGCTCCCACCATATTCATCAACAAATCCCGCTCAAAAAATTCTCGCTCTGTAAAATGCATGTTTAAACCCCAGAGCGCTGGCGGCGATGGGTTAAAAGTAGGTTTTTAACCCCCAAACAACCGTATTTTTGGAAACCAAAAAAAAACAAGTTTTTAAAATAATTTTGTAATATGAATACATTAATATCAGACCTGTAATATCAATTCTGTACTTTTTTTTTTTTTTTTTTTACCTTAAAAAATTATTAAAAATGGCAGAAGTGGTCACAGAATTTTTCACATTTAAAAAAAAAAATATTAATAACAATTAATTATTAATATTTAAAGATTTTTCCATTGAAATGCATTGGAGCGCGCCAGGTAGCGAGAGGTCATACCTGTCGCTGTTCAAGGTCGGACGCTGGCGCTGTGGGGTGAGGCTGGAATAATGATGAATGAGTGGCTATATGGCGCTATCTCAGTCGCTAAGCAGGATTGGCTTGAGAAATATGTGATTGTGGTGGGGAGCCGGCGTTCTCGTGGTGGGGCCCGTCATTACCGGCCGCTCACCAGTCGCTACCTGTCGCTATCCCTTGTTAAATAAGGGCCTTTGTAATAATTTACTTTTCAATTCAACCAGGGATTTTTGATTTTGGTATACTCCACAGTGCGTATCATGATAATTACTTGGTGAGGCAAGTTTAACTGGGTTTGCCTTGCAGAGTGAATTACAGCTTTCTGCAATGTGTGAGTGATCTATCCATCAAGCTTCTGTGATGGAGAGATCACTCTGAAAAATGCCACATCTGTAAGTTAGACTGAGAAGCTAACCAGATAAATGATTGCAGTTCTTGGCCACAGAGCAGTGGAACATTGTATGTGGAGATGAGGTTACCTTTCATTAATCCCACTTCACAGTAAAATAATAAGTGACTGTGTCAGAACTACTGACCTGCTGTGTGTCCCCAGCTGTGTAGGGAAGTTTAGTTGACACATGAAACATAATCTCATGGCCACGGAAAGTGGTGTATACAGACTCCGATCCCGTCTGACCTTGTGATACATCCAGGCCTCCACGGAACCTGCAGAAACACAATGGGGTGGATTCAGAGGCAGATGATAATTCTCACTCCTTTTTCTAGGAGGTTGATTCAGAGTCAGGTGAATATTTACACCCTGTAGACAATTAAAGAGAAAGGCAGTTTTCCCTCCTAACAAAAGGAGTGAGAATGTTTACCTTGCTCTGAATTTGACCCCAGTATATCAAGAAGGTCAACATGACCATCCCCTACTGACAAATTCTTGCTCTTTAAGTACTCAGAATAAATCTTATGACTGAAACATCTGAGCTGAATTCAAAATGAATCTAGTACCAACACACATTTAAAAAAACAACACAGCAAGTCTATTTGCGTTGACTTACACCCTAACCCGGCTGAACGAGAACTTTAGCAGAAATCATTTTAAACCAGAAACTTGTGATCTGGCTCTGCAGCCCATTTGTTGTCCTTTATCAGCCACATACCAGCCTCCTTCATTATTATCTCTAATCACACTTATACCAATAGATTGTTACCAGCTAGGAATGAGCACACCAACAAGCCCACAGCATATGCATGGCCTGCAGTGGCTTCTCTTTCGGGAACTGTGTGGTTACACATGCTGTATTTTAATGGCACAGCCAGGGGATGCAAAGGGTGCCGCATGCCCATTTTGCGTGCAGCTAGAATTCTATAGAGCTTTTTCAGCTACCCAATAATATGGGCAGCTGGAGAAGCTGATTGGAGGAGAGCCACGTCTGCGCCGTGGGCTCGCGACTCATGCAGCAGGGCATCCCAACAGTTCCCAGCCACAGGCCCGATCTTGGAACCACCGGCAATATTGCAGTTGGTCAGTTTTCTTTTTGTGTCCTGGGGGCTCCTGACTGTCATGGGAGCCCATGGAAAATGCCACTGATGCTCTCCCCCAAATGCTGTCCCTGTCTACCACAAACATTCAATTCCATGTTTACAGACACGGAATGATTTTTCTCAGGACAGATGCAGAATTAATTTGCCCAAGATTAACCTTGTACAGCACCACGGTATATGATGGTGCTAATAAAATAACAATAATAACAGGCACAATATGTATTTGCCCAGGACAGATGCAGACTAGGAATTATTTTGTCCCAGGAAAGATGGAGAAATATTTTTCCCAGGACAGATGCAGAAACTGACTTATTTTGCCCAGTTCAGATGCAGAATTTATTTCCCAAAGATTCATTTTGGACAACGCTACTGAATATAATGTCACTCACTTATAAATAACAACAATAATAATAACAATAGGCACAATGTTTTTTGCCCAGGACAGATGCAGATGCTGAATAATGTTGCCCAGGACAGATGCAGATTTAATTTGCCAGGATTTACCCTGTACAGCGCAACAGAATATGATGGTGCTCTATAAATAACAATAATAAGGACAAGGTTTTTTTTGCCCAGGACAGATGCTGAAATATTTTGATCTTGCCATGGGCATATTTTGAATTATTTTGCCCAGGACAGATGCAGAATAATTTTGCCAAGGACAGATGCAGATGATGAAATATTTTGCTCAGGACAGCCATTTAATTATTTTTCCCAGGAAAGATGCAGAATTATTTTTTCTTGGAGAGCACTAAAATCAAATTTTCCCCCACCTGGACCAACACCCACCGGTGATCTATAAGATTCCCGGGCCGATCACCTCCCTCAAACCCCCCCAAACACCCCAAACTCCTTACCTTAGTTTCGGCGGCGGCCGGCCGCCGCCGCCTCCCTCGCGCCCCTCTAGACGTGCGCGTGCCCGCGCCGGCCGTCTGTGAATGGCCGGCGCGGGCACGCGCGCGTCAACAGGGACGTGCGGGAGGCGGCGGCGGAGGAGCCGCTTGTCCGCGGCTTGTCCGTCGCCGCGGGGAGAGGTGAGTTCGGGGGGTTCGAGGGGGTTTCACACAGCGGGGCACCCCGATCGGGGGTGCCCCACCGAAGTGGACCAAGACCCAGGATAGTCAAAATCCTGGGTGTTGGTGCACTTTAAGTCTGAATTCTATGGTATCTTGATCTGCCACTGCTCCACCTTTGAATGTATGTTTAGGGGTTTACATACCATCACCATCCAAACAATAGGGCACATCTGATCACCATAAACCTTCTTCTTTCCCGCCTTTTTTCTGATATCTTTAGAGCATTATATCTTACATCACTATTGTTTTTCCTTTTCTTCTCCCAATCTAAAAAATCTATGATTAGTTATTTTAATCCACTTTAGTGAATGCCTGTGGTAATGCAGTTTCACATTAATGCAAAAGGAAGAAAGAGACCGCACCAGCTGTATTGTTACCAGGGTGTGCACACTCAGAGGATGGAGGCACACTAGTGCACTACCAAAACAAACACACAAGTAAGGAGTCCCACACTCCCTAATCCATCCTCTATGTAAATGGCACCTCTCAAAATATACGTTTAAATATATACTTCTTTATTACTCAAAGGATATTATGTACATATATACACACACATTAAAATACATATATACACAACACCCCTTACACAAAGGGGGGACAAAAGGGGAGGAACGGAGGAGGGGGGGGGAAGGGAGGGGCGGCCCTGTATGGACCCCCCAAGATGTTGTATGCTTGGGGCTGCAAATGAGATAATACTACACAAATCTACTACTGCTCTTGATCCCTAGTATACCTGTCTGTCAGTGCCTAAAAAATATAAATCAAATACCCAATATCACTACTATCAAATTATTCTAAAGTGCAAACAATCTATCTATAAAGTGCTAAGTGCAATGTGCAAAACCATTACATAAATCTTCTTATAAGCAGGCTCGCCCTGGAGAAGTGACGCGTGATGTCACGCAACGCGTCGGCGTACGAGAGGAGGGGGCATGCTGGTTGGCCATGGTTCTGATGTGAGTTAATGTTTGTTATATATGTGTCTGCCTTTTTCATCCCGCGGCTGTCCTTATAAGAAGATTTATTTAATGGTTTTGCACATTGCATGTAGCACTTTATAGATAGATTGTTTGCACTTTAGAATAATTTGATAGTAGTGATATTGGGTATTTGATTTATATTTTTTAGGCACTGACAGACAGGTATACTCGGGATCAAGAGCAGTAGTAGATTTGTGTAGTATTATCTCATTTGCGGCCCCAAGCATACAACATCTGGGTGGTCCATACAGGGCCGCCCCTCCCTCCCCCCCTCCTCCGTTCCCCCCCTTTTGTCCCCCCTTTGTGTAAGGGGTGTTGTGTATATATGTATTTTAATTAACATTTTAATGTGTGTGTATATATGTACATAATATCCTTAGAGTAATAAAGAAGTATATATTTAAACTTATATTTTGAGTGGTGCCATTTACATAGAGGATGGATTAGGGAGTGTGGGACTCCTTACTTGTGTGTCAGTTTCACATTAATAGTAGAAATGTTGTAATGACAGGACCTCTACTAAATATTGCTTCATCCCATCAAGCATGCTAATGAATTAGTTTCCTTTATCACTCTGTTTCTGATTCATAGATTATGACTTTTGTTACCACTTTTTTTTTATCTAAACCTATGTTGTAAGGCTGAACGTAATTACTCATATGTACTTTTACAACTTTACTCTTTCAATAAAGAAATTGCACAGTCCTTGAATACCTAAAATTGCATACACAACGGAGCAAATGAAGCGCTTTCAATTAAGACTAATTTCAACTAAATCTCCCACGAAAGTAATTTCAGGAGGTTTGCTCATCACTGTTAACAACTAAAGAAACAAGCAGGCACATGTTCTTTTGTTTCAAATACTCCAAGCAATGAGATCATTTTTGTATTGTTGGTGGAAAGAAATGTCTTTTTAAAACTGTGATAAATGTTTACTCACCCCTCACAGCTGCATGACTGATGTTGCTGCATTATTGATGAGTTCGTCTCGGGAAAGTAAAGGCCATGATCAATGAGGAGGATTAGATTGGAGGACATGCAGGGAGGATTTATGTCTTACCCTTTAAAGTTCTGTAGGTTGATCTTTTCTCCCAAAAAGTCAAGAAATTCTGAGAAGCCCAGACTCTCCTCTGTGTTACTAAAAAGCTCAGATTCCCATACCTAAAACATAATGAATGAATTAGTTGTCTGGGTTCAGTAAGACCCATATGTATCTTGACCAGTCTTCCTAATTACATGTATATATATATATATATATATATATATATATATATATATAGATAGATATATATAAATTTCCCTTCAAAAATCCCATCGTAAGTGAATTTATCCTTTAAATACAGGATTTTCTTTGGTGTTTTAGGCTGTCAGTAATAGTAATAGAAAAACAGACAGTCACGTTCTTTGTTCACTCTTCCCCCGTGTAAGGCTTATGGTGTGTTACATTATGTGGTAATTACCAGGGGATGCACTAGGTATTGAATTGTTTAAAAACGTATAATTCAAAAATCTATATATAAATGCATGTCAATTAATTACCCAGTGAAAGCCTTGACCATGTCTAGAAAAACAGTGTATACATCATCAACCAACAAATGGTCAAAATAAAATATATACTCTGGTCCTCAAAATGTTTATTATTAGCCACTCTCATGTGTTGGTAATCTAGAAGCAGGTTGCCAGGTTAGCAACTATTGCCCTTCTAATAAAATTCGGTATTGTTGAGTGCAGGGTCATTAGACTGGACATGTGGCTCGTACTTTTGCACTGTACTATGGTAGGCACAAAGTTTAACCTTTTTATAAATAACTTAATTTTGGATACATGGCAGTTATGGCAGAATACATGGCTACTACCAATACCAGAGGGTAGTCAAAATACCACCTTCACTATGACCACCACCATTAACACTTAATTAATGTTGAAATTCAAAGCTTTTTAAAAAAAAAAAAATTAATTGCCTTTATTTTATATTTTTAGTACTTTTTTTAATTCAGTTCTTGAATGTCTTACCTGTCCTGGTTTTTGATAAATGACTCCAAATTTAAAATGGTTGGTCATGACGTGCTCATCGTATGTCACGAGCAGCTGAGAAGCCTGTAGGGATCAGCAGTGGATTACAAAGATTATTAATAAAAAAAAATACTTGGCTTACTTTAGTGTTTAAACAAAGAATTTGTGTTTTTAACCTGCAGTCACCCAATCAGGCTCTTAATTGGCATCTTTAAATTGTTCCAGTAATTTTGACTACCTAGATATCATGATGTATTAAGGACAAGTATAATTTGCCGTCTCCTTCTGGTGACTGGCTGAATATGTTTTCATCTTCTTCTCTCAGTTAATACATTTGTTACATTGTCCCGCTGATGAGAGTTGCCGTCAGCAGCAGGAGAATGTAATAGAAGTATCATCTGAAAGGCAGAAGACTGTGATGAAAATATAATTAAACTTTCACCAAAAAAAGCTAAAAGCTAAATTATACCATACATTGCAATGAAGATGGGCAGGCTGATTCATTACTAGCGCTATGATCGGCTATTGGGCGCTGTAGCAGGGTGCCTCAGTCGCTCTAGTAACCTGGCTGGCATTGATGAATGAGATGTATGTTGGGCATTCTAACACCAGTACAGCGCTGCAGGGAGTGAAAGGTAGCTCCAGCTCATTGCTCTGTCAGCGACTCACACCATATTCAACAAAAAATCAGGCTCACACAGCGTCGGTGCTCAAATTTGGTTCGCTGTAGCATAGAGTGGTAGATGCTGTGTGATTAAAGTGATTAAGTGGACACATTTCCACCAGTAACAAAGAGAAAAAAACATGGAATTGTTGAAACACTGTGACAGTAATACTTTAGTGCCAGAATCACTTATATAATTTTTATAACTTTTATAAATGTGGTATTTCGTACAGCGCCCAGCGTTCACCAGACGCTGCCTGACATTACGAAGCACTACCGCGCGCTAGAGCTTCATAAATAAACCCCTAAGTGTTGGAGTGTTGATCCAAAGATAGTGGTTAAAGACCAGAAAAGCATGGGCTTGGGCATGGACAGGAATTCCATTAGCGGGTACATTAAAAACTAGATGTTTTATCTGTTTCCACACATGGAATGTTAAAAGGACATGGAATGTTATAGCTGGCTGCATTAATGTAATGATCAGCTGGCCCGTAGTGTGTCTATCTGATATTGTTTCTCCACACAAGGCAGGCTATCAGCAGCTTGGAGTTTTGCTAAAAGCAGCCCACACCAAACTGAGGGGGATGTTTGCTTCAGAAACATGGCGCAGCATCTTACAGATGCACACACAGCCACACACCCAGACGCACACAGACACACACACACACACACACACACACACGGAATCAACAGCTACTGTCGGGGATGAATGTAATTATGGATCAATGTAAGTCAATGGCCTCAGCAGCAGCAGATCGAGGCAACAGTTATTTACCATGTTGATTCAATGTTTAAATAACTTTCTGATCAGTGAGGAGTCATTCAACCTGATAGGTTTTTACTTCTGGCTAGAAATAAAGTATTATTTCAAACAGATTAAGGGTCATTTTGACAGCAGGACTGGGTTTTTCAGGAGCTGGGCTGTCAGAAGCGTAGTAAGATAGCCACTCCCATGCAGTTCAGGAGCACAAGATCTGCATGCTATTCCACAACATCTGGGGAGGCACTAAGGGAGCAATATACTAAACGAATTAATTTAGACCTGAAACAAATCTTACGTTACCAATTCAAATGAATCTTACATTTAATAAAAGCAAAACCTCCCATTACCCTCGGGGGGTTGATGTAACATTAAAACAGCAGCCCCCCACTCCCCCATTTAATTTGAGAGACAGTAATATTGTGGTAACCTTTCCCCATACCACTAGTGTAATTGTGGGGTTTTTTTTGTATCAATAGGCCACTTACTGGCAACCAGTGCTATAGGCAGTGCTTACATGGCAAATGTGTGAACCTCATACAAATGTAAGTCATAAAGCTTTAAGATGGTGCAATCTGAATTCCATGCTATTTTAGTTTTACATTACCGTATTTTATGCTGGCTGCTCTGACTTATTATTGGATCTCACCTTCAAATATAGTACTGGAAAAAACTTCTCCACTGACAGCTCTTCACATAACATCTGAAAAACATAATATACAAAAACATACTGAACAAACTGCAATGTTTAGAGTTTATTGACACAAAGTTGAAATAGACTATTCTATTAAGCACTGGTGATCCTCCATATCTGATCAGGTTGTACTTAACAAGGATGCAAACTGACCCAAGCCACTCTACTGCAATCTATACTTTACCCCAGTTCTGAAGGTACAAACTGCCCCAAAAGCTGAATTTCACCCAAATCCATTGATAAGAAAAGGGGGAACATAAAATTGAAAAATTTTGATGCGATCGAGCACCATACCCAAACCTTGGATTGGTCACCAACCAACTAATTAATAGAAACTATTTAAGCACAACTAATTCATAGAAACTATTTAAGCACAACAATGGTTATCATGACCAGGGCTTGTATCAAAAGAAACCACTATTAATTATATTTATCAAAAAACACAACAAAAATGCTTGTACGAGTATGTCTCTTTTCGAACCTTAACTCCAAAATGGTCCTAAGGCATTAAAAAAAGGTACAATGTTGTTCATTAAAAATGGCCCAAAAATATCCAACACCCCTCAGACACACTGTTACTCATACTGCCGCCAGTTCATGTACCGGGATAATGTATAAACAACTTGCAAACAGTCCCCCAGATCCAGATTGAATTAGGATTAAAGTTAAAGAGGAACTTCGGGGGCCCTGGAGTCTAAAAGACTCCTGGGCCGTCCGAGTTCCTGTCCTTGGGGCTTCTTGAATTGGGATGCCCCACAGCGTGAAACCCCCAGATATCCAGATCCATTCTCATCACCCCTCACCGTATTTATTGTTGTGTGTTTTGATAAATATAGTAAAGATTCTCTTTCTTTTGATACATGATCATGAATTTCAACGATACCTTGCCTAAATCTTGTTTAGGTCGAATTGATCTGAATCTGCAAAATTTGAGGCAACTTAAACGTATATAAAGTAACATATTCATTTATGCTTTAGCAACAGTCCCAAATGCACCAATGAGGGCTTGATGTGCTATTGTTAATGCATTTACACCCATTTTGGATGTTTTTTTTGTTATTTACAGGTTCCCAGGATTCAACAACGTGTATTTTTTGCTCTTTGGATTGCATAGGTGCAAAAATGCACAAAAAGCACAAAAAGTTTTCAATCCTACTTTTTACACCTGGAGGAGGTTCAAGAAGTAAGTTCTACACCCCTGTGTGTTTTTTTTTCAAAGGAAAATTATTGTCTTTTTAAAATTTTTTTTTATAAAAATAAAAAAATGAACTCGGTTTACAAGGTTTTTGTCTGCTTTAAAGTAGGGTTTGCAAGAAAGACTTCATTCTGGGTTGTTGAGAGTGGTTGCCCCCCCCTTTTAACCCCCCCGCCGGTGCGGCATATACTCACCTTGATAGTCTATCCACTCCCTGGAGTTGAGTCTGGTGCTGTATCAACCCCCTAGGAAGATAATGGGAGTCATACCTTGTTATTTCTAAATTCCTAAAAAAATATATCCTTACCTCACTGGAAGAATCATGTATCACATCTATAAAAAAAAAACTAAAATCAAACTGCTCTTTAAGATGCAGTTTGCAATTCACACCACTAGGCACACCCAAAGGTCACCTGGCTTAGCCAAATAATTAGAATGACCTCCAATGAAAGACATCTAGAAAAAAAAAAGTAATGCACTTTTTGCACCAGATACGGGCAGGTTGATTCATTATTATCGGCAGGTAGCGACAGATGAGCGTCTGTAGAGCAGATTTCAGTGCGCCCGCTAGTAGTCGCTGTGCTCGGCCGTGGTTCGCTAGTTCAGAGCGACTCACTCTCTGTGCAGCATTGATGAATACATTGTGGGGAGTCGCTATATGACCAGTACAGCGCTGTATGGGAGCGAATGGTAGCGACTGGTCAGTGCGACCGACACCATATTCATCCAAAAAACAGCCTCACACACCACCGGCGCTCAAAAATGCTTTGCTGTAGCCCAGAGGCTGTGTGATTAAAGTCTGTTTTTTAACATGTATCCACCAGTAACAAAGCGAAAACATATGGAATTACATTGTTATAACATTGTAACATGAACACATTAATGCCAGACCTGTAATGTCAATTCTGCATAAATATATAAAAATAAAAAAAATGACTTTTTCAAGGCCAGGAGATCCCAACATTATTTGAGAATTAAAAAAAATAAAATAAATAAAACAAAAACCCTGTTTAAAGAGAAATAAAAGAACGTCCATTGAAATATATGGGAGAGCGACAGGTAGCAAGAGCTAATACTTGGCACTCTGCAAGGCTGAACGCCGGCGCTGTACACTGAGGCTGGGATAATGATGAATTGGACGCTACATGGCGTTATCCCAGTCGCTCAACAGATTCTGCTTGATAAATGTGTAATTGTGTGCAGTGTTCGGCATTCACCTGATGCTACCTGTCGTTTACAAGGCGCTACCTGGCGCTATCCCTTCATGAATAAGGGCCTAAATCAAAAAGTTGATTCAACACCAGGTGCAAAAAGTGCATTGCTATTTTGGGAGTAAAAAGTGCCATTCTCATTTGGGGAGTGTCATGCTAAATATCATGCACCTAAACTCTAGACTTTGGAGTATAAAAATCAATAGATGGAAATCGAACACTGCTATTTCTTTCACCTAAAGTGAACATTTTACAACTGGTGCCAAATTGTCAACCTTTGTCAATAAATAAATAGATTTCTAGTCTAGAAAGTGTACAGCTCTGCCACTTACCTTTGCCATCTGTGCTGCTGATGGGAAATGAGGGAAGCTGGATGTGTCAATCAGCTGATGTTTGGTGCCAGATTTGGTTCTACAATATACAGATATAACACATGTTAAACCATTCCATTTTATTTTTTTTTACATTTATCTTTATTTGTTTTTGTTTCTTTGCAAGCTCCATAATATTGATATTTTTACATATCATTACATGTAAATCAATCAAATTACATATCCAATATTTTACTACATTTTTATGCTTATACAAACATATTTATTCATATAAAATCATAACAAACCTAATTTCAAACTAGCACTATTATTTTATCATGTTATTTGATTTGATAGATTAAATGCTTTGTCTCCCTCATGCATCCAAATCAAAACTTCCTAGTAGCATAAATTCATGTTTGTTTCTGTTTATAAATTTTCATTTTTCTATCTTTCTTTTTTTCTTTCTTTTTTTAACAATATTTCCACCCAGTCCATCCTAAACCAAAAAGTACTACATACAAAAATCCATTGATTCACAATAGAAAAATCTCTCTATCCCTCATGATCATAAATAACACACACTATATCACAAAAATACAGCAATTCATATATACCACCAAACACTTTAATTTATACATATAAACAATTCATTTATCAATTCATCCATTAAAATTTCATGACTGTGACTTTTCGGTGCATAGCAGCAATATTTCACCAACTAAATAAACGCGTTTTGCCATAGCAATTTATTAATCTTGATCACCGTAAAGTAATCTATATATAAACATAAAAATATTTTTAAATACATCTAATTAACTTTAATCACCTTTAAACATATTGGTATAATTCCATTTTCATCAGCTTTAAACCAAAACACAAATAAAGGGCAATGCTTTATTTGCCATTAAACCCCTAATGAAGATTTGGGCCATTAAATCCCTATATTAATCGATATTATTCTCTTTAAGCAAAAAAGCCGTTGCAATATTTCCTTTGTTGTAGCATTCATCCATATAACTCCAGAGTTATTTTGAATACTGTTTTTACTATTGTTTGCACTTTTAGATAGGTCCCATAATGCTCCAGCAGCCATCTTGCCACCTATATAAGAGACCTGCCTCGTCAAAATTGCCTCATAGCTCTGCACAATCATCTTCAATTTCTAGCCAGAAGTAGAATGCATTCATCTGTAAGGACTCATCTTTGCTTTGCAAACAGCTGAAATCTTCTGAACAATTTTGCGGCAACTACTGCAGTAGAGATACATTGAAACAACTTACCCCACACAGATTTCCTTTGCTACGTTAGCTGTTTATTCAGAGGCCGATTCATTAATAGCGGCAGGTAGCGACAGTTGAGCGACTGTAGCAGTATTTTCAGAGCGCCCGCTAGTAGTCGCTGTGCTTGGCCGTTGTTCGGTTGTTGATAGCGACTCAGTCAGTGTGCCGTAATGTTGAATACAAGGCGACGAGTCGCTATTTGACAGGTTCCGCGATGTATGGGTGCGCATGATAGCGACTGGTCAGAGCGACCGGCTCCCACCATATTCATCAAAAAATCAGGCTCAAAAAATTAAAGCGCTGTGAAATGCATGTTTAAACCCCAGAGCGCTGGCGGCGATGTGTTAAAAGTAGTTTTTTAACCCCCAAACCACCATATTTTTGGAAACAAAAAAAAAAAGTTTTTTAAATAATATATATATATAATATCATATTATATATGAATACATTAATATCAGACCTATAATATCAATTCTGCACAAATTTTTTTTTTTTCCCCATAAAAAATCTAAAATGGCAGAAGTGGTCACAGAATTTTTCACATTAAAAAAAAAAACATTAATAACAATTAATTATTAATATTTAAAGGTTGTTCCATTGAAATGCATTGGAGAGCGCCAGGTAGCGAGAGGTCATACCTGTCGCTGTTCAAGGTCGGACGCTGGCGCTGTGGGCTGAGGCTGGAATAATGATGAATGAGTCGCTATATGGCGCTATCTCAGTCGCTAAGCAGGATCGGCTTGATAAATGTGTGATTGTGGTGGGGAGCTGGCGTTCTCGTGCCGGGGCCCATCATTACCGGCCGCTCACCAGTCGCTACCTGTCGCTATTCCTTCATAAATAAGGGCCTAAGTGTTTGTGTGTGAAAAATGACAGGCAAGCTTCTCCTTGTATCTGAGATATATATGTCTCAATTTGTAGTGAATTGGTGCTGGCACAGACCCCCCTCCTAATTCTCATGTGTTAGCAGGACAATCGGTGTTGTTATGCCCCGTATGACACCCTCCTTCGTAGTAAGCCCACAACCCCCAATCTCCGCTGCTAGCTTCACCTTTAAACAAGCCCCCGTTTGCCGGGATGCTTAATACGCCTCACCGGACATGGTTACCCCCAGGACTTGATAGCACAAAGGATGTGGGCTTACTGGAGAGTGAAGGCGGATGAACCAAGGGCCCAACAGGGCAACGTAGACAGGCTGGGTCATACACAGGAAGGTAGTCCAATATATCGCAGTACACAAGGAGTAGGCAGAAGAAGGATCGAGGTCAGGCCAAAGGTCAATCCAGGAGGTTACAGGTTCGCGGTACAGAGGTAGAGACAGAGACGTGGTCGGGATTCAGGCTGGGTCGGTCCAGGCGGCAAGCTAGAATGGTCAAACGAAGCAAAGGTCGGCAACAATCTCAAACAGGCAAACGCAATCCTAGGCACACTCAGCTTAACGCTATCATGGGCAGCTACAGATTGAGGGGAGAAAATCTTTATAGGGCTGAGACTCATGGGATTGGGCAAGGGGTGTGTGTGTGATTGGGGGGAAACAATACTTGTCCTGATTGGACCTGATTACCCAAGGGGCGTATAGCCCAGAATTCCCTAGGGGCTCATTGGCCCTTTATTAACTACCTCCGGGCATGAAGCCTACGTGCTCACGCGCGCGAGCACAAACATGTGTGTCGGGGGTGCGCCCCGAAGTCGAGGAAGCCTCCGTGCTCGGCGCTGCTCACGGCGGAGAAGCCCGAGCCGCCGCTTGCGCCGGAGACAGCCGAGCAGCAGCTCGGGGCGGCCGCCGTACAGAAAGACCTCCGGCCGTCCGGCCGGAAACGGCGCGGGACCGAAGGCCGGGTGAGTTGATCGTGACAGGTGTGATTTCACAACATCTGCATAAGGTTAAGCCCTCTCAAACTGCTTATGCCACTGGTCATAAGAAGGGAAGCAATTTACTAAACTTTCATTTTTTGGACACATTTGTGAATCACATTGCCGCCTTTGCCTGGACAGTGAAGAATCAATGTTTCTACCATCACATGGTGTCACATGGGTCAATATTCAGTAGTTTTCTGCAGCTCATGTTCTCTTTTCCCTTTTATATTTTTTTGGGGTGGGAGCAAATATGTGATCGAGCAGATAAAACTACAAAGAGATTAAAAATCAGGGAGAGAAGGAAAGACTGTGGTAGACCAAGCCTCTTCGTTAACCCTTTAACTACCAGCCTACCTGGCAGTTTTTTGGATGAAATATGTGTTTTTCAATATAATCTTATTGCATGTAAAAGCCCAATTCTAGCAGTAACACTTATGTATTGGAAGACACCCTTTCCTGCCCAGGAGACCCCTCCACACTGAAGCAACGCTTTTGGAGATTTTCAGATATAATACAACTGCTGTGCAACCCTTTACAAATAAAATACCCCCCACAAGGTGTACCAGGCTTGATGATGTGGGCGCAGTTTTCTAGAAGTAATAGCTCAATTAATTATTTGGTTGCACAGGGTTTTTCTAAAAAAAAAAAGAATAAAAAGGTTAGAATCAAAGCCACATTTTTCTAAAAACAATATGCAATCAAGATGTGAAGCTATGATATTTTTTATATGTTTTGTTCCCATAGAAATTGTAAAAAATATTATACAATCACTGTACATAGGATAATCCCTTTTGTTTGAAGCAGCAGGGCGGGTAACCCCCTTTGTTCTTTGGAGACTGGTTGTCTGTAGCTCCAGTTTCAGGTGTGCATTTGCATGCAAATCAAGCTGGCTACCTGTGATACCCTGGCCCCGCTTAGTCTATCATTTGTGAGTTTTGCCTGGGCCAATCACAGACGACCAGCAGATTTCAAAATGGAACAAAGGGTCCACCTGATAAATGACAGTAGGCTGGAGAGATAGAGATTTTCCTTTGGAGGGCAGCTGGAGAAAACATGTGCTGGTGGGGCCTGACCAGACGGACGATGATGGGACTTTGCCTTGGGTAGATGGACCTGCATTGTGAAGCCAAGTACAGCAGCCATCTTGTTTGGACGTGGTCTGCTGATTTTCTGCGTGGAGCAATTAAAACAGATGAGTAATCCGTTTTAATATATATATATGCTTTTGCCCTGTTAGGCTTTCTATGTTGTAACACAGATTGTAGTATTTTTGATTTGTACATTTTGCAAGGTATATAAAATAACTTTAAAGTGCATCATCTTCCTTGGAGATTACTGGCAAATGAACTTATTAGACAAACAAGGTGTACTTTTTGGAGATATATCTGTATTTGAGCTCTTAAGTTTCCTTATATATTTGAGGGCTGCAAATATATTTTGTACATTTTAGATAAATTACGACCCAAGCAAGACAATTGGGGGCTCGTCCGGAATTTGCACTAATTTCCAACTGAAACCGTGCACAAATTGTAGAGAGTTATTTTTTCATTATACCTTTGTTGAGTAGAAAATGTTTCACAAGCTGTTTAAGAAGGCTGGGGTTAAGCATACTTCACAATGGGAAATTGAGGATTGTAATGTCCCAAGCTGGGTTAATCAGAGTCCATGGGTGTCCATTGCTAAAGAGTTTGGTAAATATGCTCCCCCTAGTGTTAGTTTGAGTGAGAGTAGCATTCATAGCCGTTTAGCTAAATTTAGTTTTAAACGTTTCCATCTCGATAAGCAAGCTAGAGTTGCAGTGGCAGAGATGGGGTGGCTACTATTAGAAGTTTTTCATGCTGAGATGGCGGAAAAACTCAAAGCTGATGAGGAAGTTGTATCTTTGAGAGATCAACTGTCAGTAGCTTTAGAATGCCTCCAACACACTGCAAATGAGTTTTCTGAGCTGGAAAATAAGTACAAAGCTTTGTCTGTAGCCAGTAATACTTCCCAGAGTAGTGAAGGGAAGTCAGGCTCTAAGGTTAGGTCAAGCAAAGTTGTTGTATCTAGCTCAGTTGATGAGGTCAGAAATATAGTGAGCCAGCCTGCAGCAAGCCAGGTGGTTAAGCAGCCATTGCTTAAGCCTAAGGCCCCCTCACGTGCACTGAGTGGGCCTCCACTTGAGAAGGTGCAGTCTGCACCTATTGAAAAGCCCAAGAATGACTTAGTGAAAAGGAAATGGAAAATTCCTCGCAAGATTCTCTGGGTGGATTTATTGAAATCAGGGGTTCCAAAGCAAGAGATAGATGGGATCCCTTATGAGGAGTTGTGGAACAAATGGAAGAGGGTAACTGGACATAGAATCATATGTTTTACCTGCAAGAAACGTGGGCATTTGTCCAGTAATTGTAATACTGCACATAGTGAGGTGGGACAGAGGCGCACATGTGTTGCACACCCCACAACTTCCAAACGTGATATTGATACATATTCTGTCGGATTTAATTCTCGTTTTGGATTAAGTGCAGTTAGGCAGCAAAAGTTGCCTTATAATGAAATAAGCTAAGGCAATATCAGAAAATGTTCCTGATCTAAATGCTTTGTGAAGGACAGGTAATTCAGCTGTATTTTTCTTTGTTCCCGCAGCCGTTTCCATGAGGTGATGAGTCCCAGCCCGACCAGATGGGCAAGAAAATGGCGTCGAGCAACGTTTGAATGGATGATGTGGTGGAACTATGAAAATTCGAATTACAGCGGCAGGGACACTTGAAAGACATTCTGACTTTGCCTGGGCCCTGATATGAGTTAAGGACTTGGATTTGGTGACTTTTTCCAGAAGTTTTTTTTTCAAAGTGTTTTTTTATGCTGTTTTTTTCAGTCACCAGAAGCTGAAAGGGACATTGGTCAGACTGATTGTTGCCGATTTTTAAGATTTCATAGGGAACAACTGGGTGGATTGTGAAGCTATGATATTTTTTATATGTTTTGTTCCCATAGAAATTGTAAAAAATATTATACAATCACTGTACATAGGATAATCCCTTTTGTTTGAAGCAGCAGGGTGGATAACCCCCTTTGTTCTTTGGAGACTGGTTGTCTGTAGCTCCAGTTTCAGGTGTGCATTTGCATGCAAATCAAGCTGGCTACCTGTGATACCCTGGCCCCGCTTAGTCTATCATTTGTGAGTTTTGCCTGGGCCAATCACAGATGACCAGCAGATTTCAAAATGGAACAAAGGGTCCACCTGATAAATGACAGTAGGCTGGAGAGATAGAGATTTCTTTTGGAGGGCAGCTGGAGAAAACATGTGCTGGTGCGCCTGACCAGACGGACTATGATGGGACTTTGACTTGGGTAGATGGACCTGCATTGTGAAGCCAAGTACAGCAGTCATCTTGTTTGGACCTGGTCTGCTGATTTTCTGCGTGGAGCAATTAAAACAGATGAGTAATCCGTTTTTAATATATATATATATATAAAATAACTTTAAAGTGCATCATCTTCCTTGGAGATTACTGGCAAATGAACTTATTAGACGAACAAGGCATAATTTTTGGAGATATATCCGTATTTGAGCTCTTAAGTTTCCTTATATATTTGAGGGCTGCAAATATATTTTGTAAATTTTAGATAAATTACGCCCAAGCAAAACACAAGAAAAAACAAGAAAAAAAAATCTGAAAAAGCAAGGTCCCTCGAACAGAACAATATCCAAAAAGCATAGGTACTGTCAAGGGAGGGGTTGCCAAACACTTCAAAGTAAAGCATGTGCATAACAGTAATTTTACTTCATCTCTGCAGACGGGAAAGTGCACACCTTGACTTTTTCAACCAAAACAACCCTTTACATTTTGAATATCCCCCACAAGCCAGATATTCCCTGAAAGTACACACATAAAGCTTTCTAGCAAAACCTAGCTTGTGTGTAGTGGGCTCATCTTTCTTAAAGTAATCACTCAAAGAATGCTTTGGTTGCAGAACAGTAAACACATTTTCCAAAAATATCAATATGCAAACAAGAAAAAACAAGCTAAATCTGAAAGTGCAAGGTCCCCCGAATAAAACAATACCCAACATGCATAGGCACTTTTAATCCTTTTAACTGCAAGCCTACTTGAGATGTCACCCTCTGTTGAAAGGTCATATTTCACTATGCTTAAAAAAAAGAGTTTAAATTTGTCTTGTTTTAAATAAAAATGTATTTTGTTAAAGAAACTTATATTGCATGTGATACAAGCCCACGTAGCCCTTTGGCCCCGGGCTCTTCTGCCCCCCCCCCCTTTGGGGAGGCTGGTAATGGGGGCTGGGGGTTAATGGCAAGTCACCCGCTAGCCGAGCCTTGTGAACTTTTATAGGGGTTCTATGGATCCCTTACCAGTTCACAAAGGGTTAACTTGAGGAGTTAACTAAGAGTAAAAATGTCAGCTCCTCTGTCCATTGCTGATACGATGACAGATGCAGTAATGGCTGGAGGGGGGATGGGGAGGCAGGAGATCAGAGGATCCCCCACCCCTCTCTCCCCTGATCACCACATCTGAGACTGTCAGGCCAGAGCGGAATAATGCCATCTTCCCCACCCCAAGAAGGCGGGGCTACAGGCAGCGATGCAGCAAAGGTGGAAGCGGGGGAGAGGGCCTACTCCTACTTTAGGGGCCCTCTCCTGAAGAGCCCGGGGGGGTGGATTGGAGGCCCCCTGGTGAAGAGGAGACCCGGCGGGAAGCTGTGGAGGTGAATAAATGTCATTTTTATTTATTTCTTTTTAACAGCTATTGGCAGCGGCCTGAAGCCAGGGTTAGGTGAGTGGCTTTTTTTGCCGCTAGTAGGTGGGAAAATTTACATGGCTGGCATTAAATGGTAGAAGTGACAGCCATGTAGATTTTACATGGCTGGCAGTTAAAGGGTTAAAGCAGAACAAAGCCCAGAAACCTGACTTTCCCTGGTTTTGTTCCATTCTCTTCTGGCCCCCCATAATTTGGGGATGACCCACTGTGTGAAACCGTCCGGAACGCTACTATTCACTCACCTTTTATTTGTTCCTACGACGTGTGCACAGGCTCTCCTCCAACGAAAGCCATTTGTTGTGACTATAGGCTCGATTCAGAGAGACAAAAAAAGACTTTCGTTTTTGTGTCGTATTTGTTTAAAATTTTGCCGCTCTCGTATGAGTGTGCGAGCGATTCTATGCATGCATTGCAAACCTTCTGTAAATTTTCCGTCCGTTCATATGCCAGAGTACGAGTATGAAGATGTCATTTTCCAGCGTGACTTTTCTGTTTCATTTTCTCAGGTTACAACGTCATATTTCGATTTTGCTCTTTTTCCATCGTCTCCCCCCACTAATCCTTTACGTTTCCTGATAGATTCTGTTTCCCTTTTTCAATAAATAATCGTCCGGACGTAAATCCTTACGATCTTGTGCCTGCGCACTACAAACTTAACTCATTAAAGTGCTCGCCTACATATTTGCCACCCTCACTTCTACTACAATGTTTAGCTAGATCACTTAGCGCTATCCTCCATCTTCCCTTTTGGACCCTTAAAGCTCACCCCAACCACTTAGCGCTATCCTCCATCTTCCCTTTTGGACCCTTAAAGCTCACCCTAACCACTTAGCACTATCCTCCATCTTCCCTTTTGGACCCTTAAAGCTCACCTCAACCACTTAGCACTATCCTCCATCTTCCCTTTTGGACCCTTAAACCTCACCCCAACCACTTAGCACTATCCTCCATCTTCGATCAGCCAGAAACTGAAGGACCCTTCGATTCATTGCTTCCACTCTTGCACGTGTGGTCCCTGTATAAAATTAGAAAAAAAAATAGTTTGAGACAAATACATGTTTCTCATGTGGATGGAATGTTTGTTAGTTGGCAACTTAAATCATGACGACATATGTCAGTCTGCTAAGTAATTAATCTAAGGAAGTGGGCAGAGGTCATTCTACTAAGTAATTAATCTAAGGAAGCGGGCAGAGGTCATTCTACTAGGTCATTAATCTAAGGAAGTGGGCAGAGGTCATTCTGCTAATGCCATTGACTATGGCTTGATGTATCTGGGTGATCATGTCAATTACCACATACTGCAAAGAATGACATTACGACTTACTTGGTTGGTGGCCAACGGATGCCTCGTTGGGGACAACCTTACGTCCTGGGCCCTGCCACTGTTGTGAAGTAGAGGCTGTCGAGACATGGCAAATAGGGTCACTTATAATGTCTTAGTCAACAGTAATCGAAGGTCAATTTCAATGTGTCTGTCACATCACTCACCTTCTCCCTGTGCCTCCTGGGCGAGATCTGCTGCAGACTGCACATCTTCACTTGCTCCAGAAGCATCTACAAAAACAGATTAAGGGACTTAGCTTTGTAGTAAATAGCATGTATATGTGTGTGCGGTTACAAAAGGAGTCACATACCAGAGGCTCCCGCCTGCGTTGCTGGGTACAACTCCCTGCCCACGCCGTGCCGCCCCTCCTCTGGGGAAAGGTCCAGGGGCTGGTCGGAGGAACCAACAGAGGAAGGGTAGGACCTTCGCCCTGGAGATCCACCACCTTCACTTCCAGCTGCAGATTCATGCAGCACTGGTCAGCCTGTGCGCCTCCGGGTACGGCGGATTCGGTACTCCATTTCCAACACTAGAAAAGAAAAGCAAATATAAATAAATGCCTACCTTCTGCATGAGTTACATCTGGCATGCAATTGCTATGTACTTACTAGGGAAATGGAGGCGGAAAAACCACCGCACCCAGGGCATGTGCAGCCGTTTCAGGTCCGACCAATGCTGCAGGATCTGAGTGTGGGTGAAGGTGGTGTCCGTTTGATGGTAGATTCTGAAAACTATCTCCAGGGCGACGGTGTGCTTCTCAAAAGAGTTGGTAGTTGTACCTGCACTCCAGCATGGTCTACAAAGCACAAAATAAACATAGGATACAAATATCTGTCAACAATCGATCATTTGACTAAATGACATTGACAGACACATTTCTAGCCTAATCCAATCCTTGTAGCTGGCCTCAGTGTTGGTTCGCACATGTGGGCCCTCACGTCGGTTTTGCACTGAGTTTTAGACACTTTTTAAACAAACCAATTCTTACGGCACATCCTTAAGGGCTAGGCATACATTTAGATGGGCAATCAAATTCATTAAAAGACACTTACAAGCATGATAACCTCTTCTTGTTGGCGGGTGAAGATTGTGGGCGCCATCTTGCCTCTTGTCTGCAGCAGATAAGTAATGCCCCTGCAGTTTCTGGGTTCTGCATGGCCAGACGCACGGCCGGAAGCACGTCTGTACGCACGCGTACGCGTAAGCATCAGACCCAGCCAATCTTATTTAAAGGGTCCTGGACACACAGCTCATTCTCTTACAGAGTATCAACATTATGGCACCAAAAAAAAAATTGCCAAAAGCAGCAAAGGACGCCAGCAGCAGCAGCAAACTGCCATCCAAGCGTCAGGAGCAATGTGCAGGGCCTTCTCCAAAGTCCAGGCCAAAAAAGGATCCAGCGGCCAAGAGGAAGCCACAAGCAAGCAAGGCAACAAGCAAGGGTGAAAAAAAAGGTACCAAGAGGGAGCAAAGCAACAGCCCCCCCAGGTCACCTTCACCCTACCCATGTGTCTCCAAAGGCAAGGCAAAAAAAAAACTCACCGGGAAAGAAGCCCCAGCAGCTCTAGCTCGCAATCAACACCACCTGCACATGTGAAAAAATATTTAAAGAGCAAAAGGCACCAGCAAAGAAGGCCAAGAAGCCCCAGCAGCCCGAGCTCGGCATCAACACCACCGGCACGTGACCACAAGTCTCATGGCAAGAGGGCAAGGCACTGCCCCAGAAGCCCCAGGTTGCCATCCCCACCCACACGGGTCTCAAAATCCTCGGCCAAGAGGGCAAGGCACCGGCCAGGAAGCCAAAGCTCGGGCTCACCCCTGGAGCGGCCTACTATCTCAAAAGGGCATGCTTCTTCTAAGGGCCCACAGAGACACAGGGCCCCAAGCCCCACTTCTTCAACAACACCCTCTCCTCCTCGGCCACATTCTCCACCGGCACAGGTGTCAAGGCAATCACCAAATGCCACATCTACGACCCTGCGACCTGCGACTTCAGTGGCCACCCAGCCACGAACACCCAGTCCCTTTCCAAGTCCGGTTCAATCTGCAGCCAGCCAGCAGTCTGTAATTTCACACCCACACAGCCAGCCCAGAATGTCACCTGATTTTCCGCCAAACACTGAGGAGCCAGAACCACAACCAACAGGGCGCACATTGCGCAGAGGCCAGTTGAGTGGCAGGTTTGGTGAGGCACAAACTCTGGCACTGGCTAGTGGCCTCACCTTGTATTATGATGAACTATATGGGCGCAGATCCAAAGCTACAAGCAAACAGCGCAAAGCAAAAATTTTGGACGAACTCACCAGACAGGTCAATGCAGCGGGGGAAGAGCTAAAAGATGTGGAGCAGATACAAAGGAAAATATCAGACCTCAAGTATGCAGCATGGAAGAAAGAAAATAAACTGCATCATTACAGGTACATATCTACTTTGTGGATTTGTTTTCTTATTGTATTGCCACCATTTTGCTAAATGTGTACAACTATCTTTTTCAGCTTACAAACTGGTGGAGGATTCCCTACTAAACTGCAATTTACCCTGAGCTGAGGAGATGGTGCTGGGCCTGCTACATCCTGTGGCCTTAGAGGGACACTCGGCCTGACAGGACACCGACATTCCAACTATTCCTGCAGGTTAGTAATGTTAGTGTGTATGTGAAATGTGAGCTACGTGTAAAATGAGGCTCAAAGCCATATATAAACACATGCCCCTAGGGTGTTCCTTGTAGTGGAGGTAACAATTTTAATAGGGTGTGTTATGTCTGTGGAGTAATCATTTGCTAATTTACTTGCCCATACATGAGCTTTGAGAGTTTTGGGGAACACTATTGACTGGCTGTTATGTATTTCAAGTCAATTACATCAAACACTTCCATGTTTATCTGTAGGCCACTTGAGTTGGAGCTGTCTGAAAGTCTGAAATACTTGATCTTGAGTGCTTGAAAGGTTGACCTATAAAGAATCGCAACCAGCATAATCTGCTGTCAATTGCTATTTGCAAGCTGGATGTGGCCCCCTAATGGGCTTTTATGGATGTTTGAAGCCTCAGAACAGCCAGTACATGCATGTTTATTTGCCTTAAGGTGACCAATGTGTATGTACTTGTTGACTAATACATCTAACAGATAATGGTATTCATAGTCAAGGTCAACTTGGTCCATTGGGGGAGTTGCCATTCATGCTTGGCCACCTGTTGTAGTGATGCATATGTCTTATGACCCATCAACCATCCATAGTTGTGTGTTTACATGCCTTTTTTCTACAATACAGGCCAGCATCATCCCTCAGCTAGTAGTGAATCCTCAGCCAGTTTGACCATGCCGTCCACTTTCGTGCTGCCTCAGACCCAGGATCCTATATACGGTAAGTGACTTTTTCACTTTTTGCTTATGCATGTGACTTGCCATGTTTATTTTTGCGGAATTACATATGTATGGCCTAAACTGAACCTTTTTTTTACATGTCCCAACAGACCCACACACTGATGGAGGAAATCCAGGAGCTGGAGGAGGATGGAACCTTAATGGTACCTTCTGTACAGCCCCCCCGGGACAGAATCTGCAACTGTCCCAACATGTTTCTCCACCAAATCCTCAGCAGCAGAGTAAAGCTGGCTGCATGCTGCCAGCCCATTGTGGGCAGCATGCAGAGACTGAGCCTACAGTCCCCAGTGTTAGCTCTGCTGCTGAGGATTTGCAAAGCAGACCTGTGGCTGTTGGTGGACCTAGAGGCACATCATCTGCACGCCCCACAACCCGGGGAATTGGGAGGCGTAGTCAAGTACGTCGCTCAGTTTCCCAGGGGAGGGGCGCACCGATGATGGAGTCAGCATGGCACCATGAGAGGCGGCTATTTCGCCTCCAAAATCAAAGAAACCAGGAGCATCTTCATGGGCACCTAACACCTTAAACTCCATGCTGACTGAATTTAGGTCCAACAACAGCCACATGGCCACCTTATCGAATTATTACAGTGCCATGCTTGAGGAAGTTTGAAATAGCAACAGCCACATGTCCACCTTAATAAACAATCTCAGTGCCATGATAGCTGAATTTCGAACTACCAATAGAAACATGTTGGAACAGTTGCAGATTCTGAATGCCACACAGGCCCAGGTAAGGGCCCAGCTCCAAGGGCCCCAACCTGGGTTTTATGGCCATCCCCCATTTTAAGGCCTATTTGGCCTGTAACTGCTCCACATCTTTGCTCTACATCCCTACTGTATTGACCTGTCTGGTGAGCCCTACCAAAATACCCCTTTGTTATGGCTTTGCTTGTATGCTTTGGATTTGCGCCAATATAGCTCATTAGAGTTCTGAGTTAGCCCAGTAGCAAATGCCGGAGGTCAAGCCTCACTGAACCTTCCACTCAAGCTGTTGCGCTGCATGCTTGGGCCTAATTACATTGGTTCTGGCTCCTCATGTTTGTAGGCATGATTGGGGGACATTCTGGGCAGGCAAAATACTACCTTGACCCCTGGCTGAGATTGAACAGGACTTGGATTGGGGCTGGGGGTTCTTGTTTGGGTGGGCCACTGAGTAACAGGTGTAGATGTGGCATATGTATGGCTGCTTTACACCTGTGCCTGTTGCAAATGTGGCCAAGCAGGAGAGGGTGTGTCTGTGGCCCTATTTTATGGATTTCAAATCTGTACATACCAATGGTTGTCACATATGTGTTTGATTTTCAATTTTGTATTAAACTTTGGCCTGGAGTGCCTTAATTTGAAACTCCTGCCTGTTGCCAATTGCTATGTGGCATGATTTGCCCAAAATTACATTTGTTGTTTGACCATGTATTTACATGAACTATGGGAGTGACCATCAACTCCAATGTTTGCTTTTCAAATAAACCCCATACATTTTTACTTAACCTATTGTTGACTAAGTTGATGCCTTTAGGTTTTGGTGTAATAAAGATGACTTAAAGTTTGCACTAACAAATTGTTTTAAAAAAAACATGAGTCTAAAATCAGGTGTGAGGTTGTTTGTAATTAAATCATTACTGTTTGTAAAAGTAATAACCAAACATACAAACACAAAGGGCAAAAAACACAATTAACAAACAATAAAGGGACAAAACAAACAAAGGGACACCAAATTAAGAAAAATGTGTGGCTATTAAATTAGACCGCACGGCTTGGGCAGACGTACTCGGCGGGCCACGATAGTCCTCCTCTGGGTCATCGGTGGGTGGAGAGGGGGCAAATCCACATACCGGGGGACACGTTGCAATATTGCAAAATTATGCAAAACTGCACATGCCATTATAATATCTATGACCTTTTTGGGGTCAAACTGAAGTGCTCCCCCGGTATGGTCCAAGCATCAAAAGCAGGTCTTCAATAGTCTCTCCACCACAGCCCTGGTCTTCCTGTGCGCCCTATTATATGCCTCCTCGGCTGCATTGTGGGGCCGGAGGATGGGCGTCAACAGCCACGGAAGACGTGGATAGCCGGAATCACCTGCCAAAATTTAATATAAAACACATAATATTAATATAAAACACATAAATTACACATTACTCAATAAATGGAATCCAAAAAATGCTCCAGCAACCTGATAGGCTAGGTCACATTTGCAAAACACCATGAGCATACATATTGCACAGCCAAAAACTAAACATAACCACATCAAATAGATGTTGGAACCATTTAAACATCAAAGACGGCGGATGATGGCCAGTCAGCAAAACTGCTAACAGCTATTGGTTTAGGTCTGTGCTGCTCAGCAATCTTGGATGTGTTAATATTTCTGGACCCCGTATCTGCTTTGTCTGAGGCAAAAACAGCTCTAACCCAGCCCCTGCACTTTATCCCGCTCTCCTCTACTCAGTAAGTGTAATGCATCTAAGCAAAGATGGCGCAGACCCTATCATAAAGTCAAGAACATAATTACAGGTGTGAAGACTGATTACTAATTTCCTATAACTTGCAATTTGGATTTAGGTCAATGCAGAACAAACATTTTGCAAGGTTTGTTTTTTAAAAAATCGAATGTTTCAGGTCATGTTTCACATGTAAACAAGCTGTTCAAATAGGCATATTTTCATACATGGGAAATAAAGTAAAGTACATAGAAAAGAAAATCATGTGATTTGCATCAACTTACCAAGGAGCCATCCACCGGAAAATTTTCCCAGACTCAAACGGACTGTACAATCCAGATCTTCGAAGGATGTAGGCATCATGGGATGAACCTGGGAACCCGGCGAGCATACTAAGGAACCGCATGTCTGGGGCCACCACTGCTTGCACAGTGAATCAGTGAATGGCCCATTTTGCGGTTCCTGGGATAAAAGAAAAAATAAAAACATTAACAAGGCAAACTATTGAAACAATAACTTCTAACACCCTAAGTACAACCTGCGGCCAAATACAAATAACACTAACCAAGAACATAAGTATTTGTAAACAACCAAAAGGATACGTATATTTTAAAAAGTTAAGATTAACTTAGAAGTGTCTATTTCGGGTCCACATTAAAATGTATGCCTTTTGAACACATGTTAAATGTTTTTTTTTTTTTTTTAAACGGCCCATTTATTCACAGGGACACTTTACAAGGAGGGAATACTTCCAAGGAGGAATTAATTAATATGATGGTTTTATAGCAAGGAGGGATTATTTACAAGGAGGGATTAATTACAAGGAGTGACTATTAACAAGGAGGGATTAAGTACAAGGAGGGATTAATTACAAGGAGGCACTGTTTTCATTGAGGGGATAATTACAAGGAGGGACTATTTTCAATGAGGGATTAATTACAAGGAGGGACTATTTACAATGAGGGATTAATTACAAGGAGGAATTAATTTACAATGAGGGATTAATTACAAGGAGGGACTATTTACAAAGATGGATTTTTAAAGAATATCTAACTAAAATTAAGGTAAAGTACATGTAAAAATTAAGGTTGTACTTGCCTGTAGATGTGCTCGTCGGCTGCCGGAGGCACCAGGGCAATGTGGGTGCAGTCAATGGCACCCATGACGTTGGGCATGTCGGTGATATTGTAAAATGCCAGCTTAATCGCATTTCTGGCTACCATATCGTCAGGAAAACAAATATATTTCCGAGTTATGGTAGCCATGCCTTCCAAAAACTTGGATAGCGCGCGGCTCAGCGTAGGCTGGGAGATCCCCACGGAGAGGGCACCAAGCCTCTGGAACGAGCCGTTCGCCAAAAATTGCAGGCAGCCAAGCATCTTGGTCATACCTGAAATTGCTTGCCCCTTCCTTGTGGTGCGGGCTAACCATGGCCGCAGCTCACTATACAATTTATGGAGGGAAGCGCGATTAAGTCTGGTGAGCTCGAAACAGCTCAACGTCATACTTGCCATCGATGTGCATGCGTCCCCGGTGCAATCTGGCCTCTGATCTCCGGACGATCTCAATGCCCATGAGCTGCAGATCCTCATGCTCCTCAAATTCACTTGAGCAATCCATACTGCTAGCCTGCTAGTTCCGAGGTCAAAATGGTCCTGTAAGGGAATCGCAAATGAAACGGTTTTATAGGGTGGTGGTCCCTCGGCAATCAGCTCTCTGAATTAATCGCAAGCCCACAGCAATAACGTAAGTTTTCTGAAGGAACGAAAATTTTCAGATTTGGATGGAAAAATGTCCCGAACTTACGATAATAATCCGATTTCCTTTGGATCACCCACAAAAACATACACAGACAGCTACGGAAGTCCGGACGAATGTGCCTCTGAATCGAGCCTTATGTAATTAGGAAAACAGCTCTCATTCCCCTCGATTCAAAATGCAAAAGTTAATTGATTTCGGATCGAGAATCGTAAGTTTGGGTGGGTGTTTGTCATTTTTTCCTTTTTTTTGGGCCATTTCGTATTCGCACGATCGTTCGCGCATAGACGTATATGTTCATACGCATTTCGGACGTCAATTGGATATTTTGCGTTAGTTCGTGTCTTTTTCCCGTCCAAATCGTATTTTTTGCGTTCGATCCTATTTTTTACGTGATTGACATGGGCTTGCGACCAATTCAGAGAGGTGATTGCTAATTGTTTTGAAGGCCATTAAATAGCTGCTTTCCGAAATGTTTGCCGGCAGCTATTTGGCCTCGGGAGTAGGATGGAGAGGAGCGAGTTTGTGGCACATCAAGGGCTTATGCTTTTTGGCATCGATTTGATCCGGATGTCTGAGAGCAGATTGCCCCTGCATCGTCGCATGGAACATCGATAGCATGAATGATGTTGAGCTGTTTGAGCTGACCAGGCTTAATCGCGCTTCCCTCCATAAATTATATAGTGAGCTGCGGCTATGGTTAGCCCGCACCACAAGGAAGGGGCAAGCAATTCCAGGTATGACCAAGATGCTTGGCTGCCTGCAATTTTTGGCGAACGGCTCGTTCCAGAGGCTGGGTGCCCTCTCCGTGGGGATCTCACAGCCTACGCTGAGCCGCGCACTATCCAAATTTTTGGAAGGCATGGCTGCCATAACTCCCAAATATATTTTTTTTCCCGATGATATGGCAGCCAGAAACGCCATTAAGCTTGGTTTTTATAATGTCGCCGACATGCCCAACGTAATTGGTGCTGTTGACTGCACACATGTGGCACTCGTACCTAGGGCATCCGATGAGTATATATATATAGGTAGATTTTTTTGGGTTTGGTTATTATGGGGCCCAGCGTGTAATGTAACCTGTTTTACTTTGCGGCAGCATATTTTTGTTTTGGCTTTTGTGTACATGCCTTATTTTGGCTTTTCATTTGTTGTTTGAAATTGTGTGCAGACATGTTTTTTGTTTCAAATGTGTTTTGCCCTTATCACTTACCCATTTTTTTTGGTTTTGGCCTTGAGGAATCGAAAAATGGGACACTCCCTTAATGTCCAGGCCGTGGTGGGGCCGGACATGCGTTTCCTGAGTGTCCTTGCCGGCTACCCAGGATCGTCGCACGATTCATATATCCTGAGACGATCTGGTTTGTTTCGGCGATTTGAGTCTGGTGAATTTTCGAGTGCATGGCTGCTTGGTAAGTGTGTCCTATTTTTGTGTATAGATATTTCAGAGGAATCTGTTATTTTTTGCTAGTTTAGCTTTAGAATTTTTGGCATAAACATGAACCAACATTTTGAAAGTGTTTTTTTTTGTGTTTTTTTTTTAAAAACAAACAAGCGCTTGGCTCACTTTGTCCTTCAGAATTTTGTAACTTTGGTTAGGATGTCTGTAACTTCCATGTCTAAAAATCTATTGGGTAGCAGATTGTCCAGATGTATCTGATAGTTTATGGTCCTTTTGTAGTATTGGTCTTTAAATGCCAAAGTGGACTTAAACTGCATACAGTGCATTCTTTATAGAAATGTTGTGGGCCCCTCAGCAGCATCCTAATTGTAACATTTCCTAAACCATAAAACCAACCATATTTCGAAATACCCTTGTCCGAGCAGATGTGTTATCATTCTTTGGTTCATTTAAGCTGCATTTTTAGTTATGTACTACATTTGTGCCAATAGTGATTTTTATAATGTGCCCTGGGTGTATTTTTTGGGCCTTTAGCTTACATCATTTTGATATATGTCAAATTGTTTGTGTTTGTTGCCTTGCAATTTGTTTATTTTTTGCTTTTAATTGTCTTGTTAAGGTGATTCAGGTTACCCACTTCTCCCCTGGCTCATGACGCCTGTGCTGCGGCCCCAGGATGCCTCTCAGGAAGCCTGCAACTGTGCGCACCGCAAGACCAGGGCTGTTGTTGAGAGGGCATTTGGACTGTTGAAGACCCGTTTTCGGTGTTTAGACCATACCGGGGGCGCCCTGCAATATGATCCTAAAAAGGTTATAGATATCATAATGGCATGTGCTGTTCTGCATAATTTTGCGATTAAAGAACGTGTCCCCCGTTATGTGGATGTTCTGCCCTCTACAGCCATAGAAGATGATGGTGACAATTATGTTGGCCCACCCAGTGAGTCTGGTCAATCAGTGCGATCAAATTTGATATTGCAGCATTTTAGTTAAAGCCTTGTTGTTGTTTTCGATTCTGTGTGTGTGTATTTGCCTTTTTTTTCTTTTATTTTTTAGGCCGTAATGTGGCATTACCTTAAAATAAAATATTTTGGCCTTAATTGTTGGCTAATGTTTTTCCTGGTGTTTACTTAGATTGATATTTGCATTTTTACACCTCTTAAACAAAAATGTATCTGCTTTAGCCCAAGGTGATGTCAAATGTGTTTCAACTAAAAACGCCACAAGTATTGTAACTGTGTAAATTTTTTACTTTTGGGACTTTGAATGGTTGTGCATAACATAAAACATTCCACATACAACTGTGGCTCAAAATGCATGAAGTTCTTAAACAGAAATACAGCACATCTACACCTGGAAGTGAGTGGCACAACCAAACAAGGACACCCAGTCCAAAGGCCAGCCTAGTCCAGTGATTAATATTGCCTGTGCCAAGGGATATTTTGGCATGGCCATAATGTCACACAAACATGTCTGCAAACAGGAGGAGCACAAACCAAACAAATGTAAAAAGCCATAAGTGGCCCATTTTAATTGCCACCTACACTCCACATAGACCTATGGCATTGCCTAGTGGCCTTACTCATTACTCTAAGGAGCTCTATGGGAGCAAATCCAAAACACAACCTGCATGTCAAACACAAAATAGATTGAGAAAAACATCAAACGACAAGTAAATACAGTGGGGGGGAAGAGAAAAGATGTCCCACACAATCATGGATTAATTAATAGGGTGGCTGCCCATAAAACCCAGGTGGAGGTCCGTGTGGATGTGACCTAACCTGGGCCATGGTTGCATTGTTAATCTGCAACTGCTCCATAATGTTTCTCTGCATATTGGTCAATTCAGCCATGGATGACTGGATTGCATTACTTGCATTGGCCATGTTGCTGTTGTGGGTTCCGAAACTCAGCGAGATGGCCTGTAATTTTGCTGCAGTGCCTCAAAAGAGTCCCTCTCCTGGTTCCATAAATCAAGCAGGGCATTCTGCCTCCCCTGGGAAATTGTGCGTCGTAATGGAGTCCGCCGCACAATTACCCTGGCTCTTGGGCGTGCCCTGCCGCGTTGTCTCGTCCCCTCAACAGCAACAGGCATGCTTGGCAAATCCTCAGCAGCAGAGTGAACACTGGGGACTGTTGTGTCAGTCTCCCCATGTGCATGCACAATGGATGCAGATTCACTCTGCTGCTGAGGATTGGCCAGAGAAACATTATGGAGCAGTTGCAGATTGGGACCCAGGGGGAGGTCTTCGAACGTGCTCAGCATGGATCCATCTTCCTCCATTTCCTGGATCTCTTCCATGAGTGTGTGGGTCTGTAGGGACATAGAAAAAAAAATGTTAAGTTTGCGTTCCTAATTAGGATTCCATCAGTTTAACACATGCTTAATCACTTGGTAGTATTTTTGGTACTAAATAAACTTACCTGAAAACTGGGATCTGGGCTTCTATGCTGTACGGAACTGGAAGGCATATTCAAACTGGGGGGTGAGTTTACAGTTGCTGAGGGGTCATGCTGGGCTGAAGAAGAGAAAACGAAACAAGGTAAACACACACATAAGGATTGTTTAGGTAGGTAATTAAACAAGCCACTATTTGTAATCTGAAGCAACTCTACAGCAACGGGGCCGATTTTTAAAATACACTCACTTTAAGATATGTGAAATGGATCGAGTAAACTGATAACTGACCTCAGTTCGAAGTCAGGAAGTGTACCCAGTCAGCATACAACTTGCAGAGCACCTATTTAGAGTTTGACTACCATTCTCTAGGTAATATATGTTTGTGGCTCTTGATTTAAATTGTTACCTCAAACACAACTCACACAACAAATAGACAACACATCCCTAATGATGTGTGTTTTGTGATTGAGTACAAATATATCACTTTCCTTATGAAACTTCGTTACTTGACACATAATTAGTGTTAATTGGTCTTTTACATAATGTATGTGGTCCGAAATGTGTGATTCACATGGACCCAAACAGGACACAAACAGGCACACTAGTGCGAGCCCAACCAAGCCACACCATAGGGCCATAGCGTCAACTTTGTACTAGTGAACTTTAATTTACTTTGCAACAAGGCAAACATGCAGATTAAGATTACTCACCTTGTGTACGGGTCGGTGAGTCTGTGTCCCTTAGACCCACATGGCCACCGACCGCGACAGGATGGAGAAGGCCCAGCACAATCTCCTCAGCAGGCGTAAACTCCAGTTTGGTGGGATAGCCCCCTCCAGTTTTCATGCTGAAATGAAATTATAGTTTGGTACACAGAAAAGGTGCATACAGTACATTCTAATAATTACATTTGGATGCATCATTTATTTACCTGTAATTATGCCTTTTAATTTCTTTTTGCCGTACAGCATATTTCATATCCGAAATTTTCTTTTGGATTTGTCCAACATCTTTCCTCTCTTCCCCCGCTGCATTTACTTGTCGTTTGAGTTGTTCAAACAATTCCATTTTGCGCTGCTTAGTGGTGTGTTTGGATTTGCTCCCATAGAGCTCGTCATAGAATAATGTAAGGCCACTAGCCAATGCCATATTTTGCTCATGTGAGAATCGCCCACACAAATGGCCGCGCCGCAATGTGCGGCCAGATGGTTGGGTTTGGGGCTCCTCCATGTGTGCAGACACATGTGGTGACATTATGGCCTGGGGCTGTGTAGGGGAATGCAAGGATTGCTGGCTTCCCAATGACTGGACTGGACTGGCCAAGGGACTGGGTGTTCTTGCGTGGCTGGCCACAGAACTTCCAGGTGTAGATGTGGTAATTATTTCTTGAAGGATGATGTCCTTTCTTGGGCCTCTTGGGGGGCTAGGTGCCCTGCTGGTGCCTGGTCTTGGGCTAGGTGCCCTGCTGGTGCCTGGTCTTGGGCTAGGTGCCCTGCTGGTGCCTGGTCTTGGCCTAGGTGCCCTGCTGCGGGGCCTGTATGGGCTGTGTGCCCTACTTCGGGGCCTGGACGGGCTTCTGGCCCTGCTGTGGGGCCTGTATGGGCTGTGTTCCCTGCTTCTGGGCCTGGACGGGCTTCTGGCCCTGTTGCGGGGCCTGTATGGACTGTGTGCCCTGCTTCTGGGCCTGGACGGGCTTCTGGGCCTGCTGCGGGGCCTGTATGGGCTGTGTGCCCTGCTTCTGGGCCTGGACGGGCTTCTGGCCCTGCTGCGGGGCCTGTATGGGCTGTGTGCCCTGCTTCTGGGCCTGGACGGGCTTCTGGCCCTGCTGCGGTGCCTGTATGGGCTGTGTGCCCTGCTTCTGGGCCTGGACGGGCTTCTGGCCCTGCTGCGGGGCCTGTATGGGCTGTGTGCCCTGCTTCTGGGCCTGGACGGGCTTCTGGCCCTGCTGCGGGGCCTGTATGGACTGTGTGCCCTGCTTCTGGGCCTGGACGGGCTTCTGGGCCTGCTGCGGGGCCTGTATGGGCTGTGTGCCCTGCTTCTGGGCCTGGACGGGCTTCTGGCCCTGCTGCGGGGCCTGGGTTGGATAAGTGCCCGGCTTGAGAGCATGGGTGGTGTGGGGTCCCTTGTGCGGCCTCTTCGGGGGGCAGATGTGCTGGTGCCTGCTGTGGGGCTTCCGACCAGTTTAGCCTGTTATTTGGCCGCAGGGGCACGTGCCTTTGTGGGCCTTTTTTGCGAAATGGAGGGTCCACTGGTGGGGCCGAGCTGCTACTTGCCTTTTTTGTGCGTAGCTTCTTTTGGCCTTGCTGGGACCTGGTTGTTGGGCCCTCAGAGGTCTTGCTTGGCTTGCCGCGTTTCTGTGCTGGCTTTTTTGGTGCCATTTTCTCCAAAATGTCAAAGAGAATGAGCTTTGGGTGCAGGGACCTTTAAATAAGGCGCCCAGCGTCTGACGCCTATGCGCACGCCTACGCGATCGTACGTTCGTGCGGAACCAGGAAACCGCAGGGGTCTCACTTATCTGCTGCCTTGAAGAACCATAAAGATGGCGCCCACTATCTTCACCCGTCAACAAGAAGAGATCCTCATGCTGGTAAGTGCCTTGCTCTGCCTTTTATGCTCATACTGACTGATGTACTACATGTAAATGATGCGCTTGGAAAAAGTTTGGAGGATCTTTGTTGTAGAACAGGGGTCCTCACACTTCATCCTCAAGGGCCGAGACAGGCCACGTTTTCACCTCTCTATGCTGATGTCCTAATTAGGGCTATTGCTCTGGCTTAGCACCAGTTAATTAACCTGTGGAGTAGCGTGGAGAGCTGAAAAACCTGGCCTGTCTCGGACCTTGATGCGGATGTTTGAGGACCACTGTTTGGCTAAGACATAAAAACACAACGGCAAGCCACACACGTGCACAAAAAGTCAGAAACCGGACCTTCAGCGTGACTTACTAAAAACCACTAAAACATAAAAAACGAGTACACAGCCTATCAAATTAAAATATTGGACATTTTAAGCCACTAACGTATTAGTCTTGCCTCCACTGGCCTGCAACTCTGTTCAAGAATTTAGGATATGCGCGCAGCCATCTGGACTCAGAAGCATCACACTAACTGAGGAGAGGTGAGTGGGATAAGGTACAGGGGGGTGGGTTATAGCTGTGCTTTGCTCAGACACAGCAGAGCTGTGGTCATGGGAAGGTCATCAGTCCAAGAATGCAGAGCAGCACACACACTTCCAGTTTGCATGCACTTCCTGTTTGCAGGCTGCCTGCAAAGATGGCAGCTTACATAAGCCGCCATCTTGGATGTTAAAACCATCATAACATGCCATAGATGCAGGTGGGATGATTTTTAATGTTGGCAATCTGTATGTACAGGGTGTGTGAAACATATAACATAAGACAAGACTCTGATTCAGAGTGAACGTCCGCTTTAAGGCACAACCCAAAAATGGCTTTCACTCTAAATGTGTGTGTTAATGACATTAAATTCGAAACTTCTGATGCAACACATATGGCTCTGTGTGTAAAAGTAAAAGCTCTGTGTACATTATGTTTTTCAGATCATGCTTCAGCGCCGGTATGACTTCGCACCCAATGTGTGTGAAAAAAGGGACATCGCCCGGGAGATCATCGCGGAAATACACCGTGTGACCAATACCACCTTCACTCACACACAGATAATGCAGCATTGGTCGGACCTGAAACGGCTGCACATGTCCCGGGTGCGGAGGTTTTTCGGGATCCATTTTCCAAGTAAGTACAAAGCGATTGCATGGTATATGTTCCAAATTTATAAGTTATGCCTTTATTTATAATGACTTTTCTTGGTTAGTGTTGGAAATGGATTTCCGCATTCGCCGCACCCGGAGGCGCACAGGCCGACCAGTGCTGCATGATTCTGCATCTGTGAGTGAAGGTGGTGGATCTCCCGGGCGACGGACCTACCCCTCCTCTGTGGCCTCCTCAGACCAGCCCCTGGACCTTACCACAGAGGAGGGGCGCAACCGCGTGGGCGCGGAGTCATACCCTGCCAGGCATGGGGAAGGCTCTGGTATGTCACTCTTCATGTATATGCACAAAGATATACATGCAAGTAAAAAAACTAAGTGCTCCTTTATTATGTATTTCTAGATGCTTCGGGAGCGGGTGAGGTAGTGGAGGAGGAGGCAGCAGAGATGCTTGAAGATGATGGTGGCGAAGGTGAGTGATGTCAGCCAGACTGGGAGCCAGATATTTGGGGAATAGTGACTCTGTCCAACAACTAACCAAATTTCACATGTTTCTCCAGGGACTTCTTCACAGCATAGCCAGGACCAAGGGCATCCTGTTGGCCCCAACCAGCCATCTGTCGGCCACCAACAAAGTAAGTAGCCATGCCATTAGTCAGATTTATGTGTTTTTGGCTAATAACACACACATAACTAAAGGCGTAGCCAATGTATAGTTAACACTTTCATGTGGGCACTTCGTTAGCTTAAAGCGGACCATAACTCGTATTAAGAGCCTAGCTAATAAGTATCCCACACACTGTACATACAGATTGGGAACATTCTAAAACAGCCTACCAGCATCTACTGGATGTTAGGAGCCTTTACACATACAAGATGGCGGCATAGGGAATGCGCAATATTTACAGGCAGCATGGCATCCAGATTTGGCGAAGTAATGTGCTGCCATGCATTGTGGGACTGCTGACCTTTACCTGAACCCAGCTATGCTCTGTATTACCAAAGCACAACTGTAACCTGCTCCCCTGAACTTTAGCCCACTCGCCTCTCCTCATTAAGTGTTATGCTTCTGAGTCCAGATGGCGACGCAGTAATAAAAAAGGCACCAAAATGTACTTTTATATGGTGCCGAATTATTTGTAACGAGTTTTTGGTTTTCATAACATCATGTTTAAGTTCCGGTTTAAGGAGTTTCAAGACTTACCTGTGGGAAAAGCATTTCCTTTATTACTTTGAAGAATGACATATGTCATGCATTTACATGTATTTGAGTAACCAAAAATCTATTCCCAGCATACAAACCGGTCTGGTACTACTATTTATGTTTATTTCTCTCTTGGTTACAGGAATGATCCCACAAACAGTGGCTGAAAAAAAAAAAAGAATAAAGGAGTTGGTGGCCGAGCTGATGGCCATACAGGCGACGTTGGGGCCAACTGAAGAAGAAGAGGAGGAGGATTAGTGCCCTTGGTCCTGGCTAAATTTTGTAAATAGTTTTAAAAATTTTAGGTATACTGTTTTAAAAGTTGGATACCAACAAAATATTTTAAATCCAACAAATTTATAAAAAATAAATTATATTTTAAGGCATAATAAATGTGTCATTTATAATATGGGAAACAAAATACATTTCCACAAACACGAAAAAGCATGCTTAAAAACATATAGACATATGTACATTAAGTGGTTTGGGTAAGTTTTAGGCTCGTCAAAATGAAGAAGAATGCAAGCGCTAAGGGGTTTGGGTAAGTTTTAGGCTCGTCAAAATGAAGAAGAATGCAAGCGCTAAGGGGTTTGGGTAAGTTTCAGGCTCGTCAAAATGAAGAAGAATGCAAGTGCTAAGGGGTTTGGGTAAGTTTTAGGGTCCGAGAAATGAAGAAGAATGCAAGCGCTAAGGGTTTGGGTAAGTTTTAGGGTCAGAGAAATGAAGAAGAATGCAAGCGCTAAGGGGTTTGGGTAAGTTTTAGGCTCGTCAAAATGAAGAAGAATGCAAGCGCTAAGGGGTTTGGGTAAGTTTTAGGGTCCGAGAAATGAAGAAGAATGCAAGTGCTAAGGGGTTTGGGTAAGTTTTAGGCTCGTCAAAATGAAGAAGAATGCAAGCGCTAAGGGGTTTGGGTAAGTTTTAGGCTCGTCAAAATGAAGAAGAATGCAAGCGCTAAGGGGTTTGGGTAAGTTTTAGGCTCATCAAAATGAAGAAGAATGCAAGCGCTAAGGGGTTTGGGTAAGTTTTAGGGTTCATAAAGGTAAGTGTTAGACTGGCGCTAAGTAGTAGTGGTGAGATTGGTAGTGTCAGATAGGGCCCACATTGGTTTGGGGAGTGTAGCTTGGATCGCGCATGCGCAAGACCTTATATATATACGAACGAACGAATATAAGAGGCCAAAATCCATTGAAAACCAGAGGCAAACGCAATTAATTGGAAGAGGTGGACGATGGAAGAGGGCAAAAAAACAGGCTGCCGCCGCAACAAGTGATCGCATCAACCTGTATTTTACGATAGACAAATGACTGAGCCAAGTTCGGAAGATAACATACGAACGGACGGGCTTTTTACGATAGGAAACGTATTAGCTTATAGAATCACTCGCAAGTTCATACGAGTGCACGAGCGTTCGGGAAAAATAGGATGATCGGCACCAAAATCAAAGCTGTAACATGTTTCTTTGAATCGACCCCATTGACTCCAATAAATGGGGCAGGAGCGCATGCATGCCGCCGGGGATGCGGGGGATTGCGGCAGCATGCGCTCTCCTTTGAACACAATGAGAGACATTTGGTGAATGACATAGTCACGGCAGACGACTCATTCAACAAAGTATTAGCTTAAGGGTGTGCAGAAATATGCAGCCACATTATTTTACTGCCTCGTTGTTATTTTCCCACCTTAAATAGTTTCAGTTTGTTTTTCAACTGAGTTGTACAGGATAAAGGTCACAGCAATATTGGGTAGAAAACGCACAGCCTGAGCTGAACCCTGGTGCAGGCACTGGGAAATTTTTAAACAAATAAATGTATAGACTAGTGGGGCTCTGAAGCTGCCCCCTAAAAGTTCCCAAAAAGACAATGGCCGCTACTCAAGGGTGAGTAAAAATACTACTGCATTTATTAAATGATGAAGTGGTGAATAACAGGATCTTTGGGGGCTCAGCTATTCATGTGGTGATATAATATTTTGATTGATCCATCTTCAGATAGTTATTCTTGTAGTTTCTCATTGCCGCCAGTTTGTCACCGTGACAGCTCATGGTGTTTTCTAGCACTTTTTTATTACGTTGCCCAGGTTTTTACTAGGGCATTCACTTTTTTCACTTACTTTGCACATGCACTTTATGAGTTTTAGCACTTCTTTTGTGGTTATTATCCAGCACAAGTTTGTCTTTCTTTGCTTTTACACCTTTTAGTGACACAGTTACTCCTGTGCCATTTTGATTGCTCCTTTTGCACAACCTACTACAGGTTTAATGCACTGACGGCACTTTAATAATATATTCACCCTCCTTCAGCTGTTGCTGTTTATGGTGACATCCTGGCATTAAGCAATTGAGCTCTATTAGTAGGCTATTATTCATTATTCAATGTTTATCATGTTGTCTAATATTGATTTTTAATATTCATAAATTGGAGCCTAATATTAATATGGATACTACACTATATTATAGGTTTGTATTTTGATTAGAATATCTTTTTAGCCCCAGGTTTTTTCTACTGTCCCACTCTCAGTCATTTTAATATGTTGTGTCTGTATGTCACAGCAAAGAAAAACGAGGAGTCCCACAACTCCCCATGTCTTTATGCTTTGTGGCATTGTCGTTATTTGTGGATATCGTAGTCTTATTTTTTTGTTATTTGTGATACCAGTAGTGTGCATCTGTGTCATTTAATAAATGCAGTAGTATTTTTACTCACCCTTGAGTAGCGGCCATTGTCTTTTTGGGAACTTTTAGGGGGCAGCTTCAGAGCTCCACTAGTCTGTACAGGATAAAGGTGACATTAAAACTGGAATAAGTTTAGAATTTTTTTTCTTGGTCTGATTATTTTTACATGACAAAAGCGTGGCATTTTAACAAGGGTGTGTAGATTTTAAAATGCACTGTAAGCTCTAGGTAGCTTTTAACACACCCACGAGGCATAGCTATAGGGGTGGGGGTGCAGAGGTTTCAACTGTACTGAGGCTCATGAGGTCAGGGGACCCCATTGTTGTTTATCTGCCTTATTTCTGATATTTGTATGTTCATTGCATCATGTACAGTAGCAAAAAAGTAGCATAATTTGTCCACTCACATTTAGTTATGTCCTGCACCCACAATCTATATAAAATGTTTCAGATTATTCCAGCAACTCAATATACAAAACAGGACATGTAAATTGGAAAGAGGAAACACTATAGAATATGTCAGTAATGTTAACATGTATGATAATAGTGTGAACATGAAGAGCACCTTTTGTTCCTTTTTTTGTTATAGACTTTTTATTCAGTATGATAACACATTATGTTTTCATTATGTTTTCAAAAGAGGTACGTCATGTAATGAGTTTTGGCGGGCAATGTTACAATGGGAGGTTTCATCATGGCATTCTTTAATCTGGTGACTGCGATGTCTAGCTGTGATTGGGTGAAGAACATGCCAATACACTTTGTCATTGAGTGACAGGGGTGTTAGGTACACATGCCTTGCTGTGATTTGCTAAATAGGGCTAAATTTGGCTGCAACTACGTAAAGGAGGTGACATGCCACCTTTCTGGCTGTGATTGGGTGGAGATGACACTGTGACCGGTGAAGGGGTGTCATACCATTTGCGCCATGGTATAAAAGGTCCTTGATCCAGTATCGCCCATGCATTCTGGGTTAAGGTAGGTACAGGAAGCTTCTTAATCAAATCTTTGGCAAAACATTATTTGTATAGTGGGGGAAGCGGAGATGTCATAATATATTGTTTTACATTGTCACACACAGGGAAGTGTGGTTAATGCTTGCACACTACACCCTGTGGCTCAAAAAAAATACACAGCAAATGAATTGATGGCATATTGGGATGTAGGATAAAAAATGTAATTCAATAATAGAATGCCTAATTAGCTCAAATAATGTCAAATTACTATACAAAATAAGTACAAACTACAATTCCATGGAAATGTAAAACAATATAGAACAGATCTGCCACGTACGGTGTTGTAAAGGGACGGGACCACATCTTGTGTTACAGTGCTCCTGCTTCCTTAGTATATGTTGCGGTACATGTCGTGTGTGCATACATCTGTCTGAATCTAAGGCACAGAGCAAAGCTGTTTTGCTTTCCGTTAAGGTGCAAAGCAGTTCTCAGGTATCCCTCGGTGCATGCAATCCACACTTCACAACCGTGCCCTCCACCAAATTGATATACTCTTACCAGATCAATGGTATATACTAGCTCATTACTCAGATAATGAAGAAGTGTCTCTGCATACAATAATAAAACAAAGCGACTTCAGTTGGTAGAAGTTTAAGCTGTCAGCTCAGTTGTCTCTTGTTCTCTCTTGCTTGGCTATTGCTATTGCTGCTTCTCCAAAGGTGACTCGGAAAGTGAAGCTCGGATTATGGGCTTGTCCCTCAGCCTTTTCTTGGGTGTAGACGGGCAGTTTGTTAGTCTTGGTTCCAAATTCTTGTAGCAGCTGGATGGGAGTCTTGCTTACGGTGGGGGCAAGTACGTTATTTAAGCCCTGGTCTTGGCAGACAGCATAGTGCACCGCACTGGAGAAGATGCAGATGTAGAGGAAAAGCTGAAGTTGTACAGGAAGAAAGCAGACAGGCAAGGGTTAATCCTAGAATCAGAATCCAGGAAGCAAGCCTTGTCAGACATGTGGAAGCAGCCAGTTAATCCAGTCCAAAGACGAAACCGGTTGAGATCAGGTAGTACAATGAAATGCAATTCACGGATACAAGGGTCACAGCCTCAGCAAGATGAAGATTCCTGTGTTTCATCTTGCTGAGGCTGTGACCCTTGGCTTAAATGACACACCCACCCCCACCGTAAGCAAGACTTCCATTCAGCTGCTACATAAATTTGGAACCAAGACTAACAACCCCCCATCTACACCCAAGAAAAGTCAGAGGGACAAGCCTTTAACCCTAGCTTCACTTTCCGAGTCACTATCGGAGAAATATCATGCCAAGCAAGAGACAGCTGAGCTGGCAGCTTAAACCTCTAACTCCAACTGAAGTCGCTTTGTTTTGTTATTGTATTCTGAGACGCTTCTTCATTATCTGAGTGATGAGCTAGTATACTGTATACCATTAATCTAGTAAGAGTATATCAATTTGGTGGAGGGCACGGTTGTGAACTGTGGAGTGCATGCACCAAGGAATACCTGAGTAACTGCTCTGTGCCTTAGATTAAGACTTTTTAAACTGGGACTTGATGTGGAATAAAGGTTCCGGCACATTGTAGCAGATATTTATTGAAAGTTATGTACAAGTGGTCACAAAAAAGATTTTTTTTAAGCGCAGTGTTTTTAATATTCTATTTTTTGTATACAACTGCCTTTGCTAATCATGTTTTACATTGTTATAGATATGCGTTTATATATTCTGTCTCCTTGTATGTAACATGACCATTACATTTTTTCCTGCTTTTGGGAAATTCCCTGTCTGGGCAAAAATAATAATCAACAGATACGTACCTATAGTCACGTGCAGCTGATTATCCTGATATCGGTCGTTTGAAACCTACTGGCTTCAGGGATCTGGTCCCACCATGTAGGAGGCCCTGAGCCAAGTGATTGTAGGATTGTTGTGACATTTTACCGCCAACCCTTCTGTAGCTGACCCTGGAGGTTCTGGCAATTTCTGCCAGCCCTACTTCATACAATGGTGTGATTATAAGTTCAGATGCATAAATATTCTGCAATTGCTGATTATAATGGTTTTGCAGCGTTTTTTGTCAACCAGAGGTGACTGACATATGAGGCTGCTGTGTTGCATCTGGTGATGCCCATTAATTTCTCGTTATATGAACTGGCCCCGTCTCCATGAACTAATGAAAGCTTTCGCTATTTCCGCACTCAGTACACAGGAATGCCCCTGTATATCAACAGCACCGGTGATGGGATGAGTGTCGCTGAGTTCCCTACAGTTCCAGATAGGACCAGGCGTTCAACTAGCACTATGTGGACCAATCCCATACATTTCAATAGGCTTCAGTGGTTGTTTTGGCCACTTGTTGGGGCTGGTGCATGTGCCAGAGGATTCCTGGGATGTTTGGAATTGTTTTTGTATGCATTTTAGTGACTTTTCTGCTGCACTGTAAACTTGTGATTTGAGCCATATAAAAGCTTTTATGTGCCCCCATTGCATTTCTCATATTTGCTTTTAATTTTATGCCTTGACCCTAAAAAATAAAAAAACAGGGATCACAACAGGTACTGTCCCCTTTTCACAGAGCCCATGTGAGCGCTGTGTTAATAAAAATGCTGGCTTTTTAGCACTCCCAGCTGGCGCTAGGTGTTGCTAGCGCATTTCCTTATAGAAGGACAAGGCTGCATCCAGCCACCAACTGGAAGCGAGTGCATGCTGAATGATGCCTGCCTGCAGCCGCTTAAGCAGTGCGCCTGCTGATAGCGCCTGCATCAAAATATAATAAATTAGCTTCTTGATGTTTTTTTCCTAGATAATGGGGGGGGGGGGGGACTCCACAGTGGTGTGCAGGGGGGTAGCTGGCACTGGGCCCCTTACTACCATGGCCAGGAAGCTGCCTTCCCTGCCTACATTATATGTATGCCCCTGTACTGATGAATATGGCTAATGCATATACTTTTGTACTATACTATTTTTGAAATGGAGGGAACATGGGAAAGAGGGTTGATAAAAAAAAAAGACAGTTTAAAAGTTTAAAAGACAGGAAGGTGTAAGGAATTTGAAAAAAGAAAGGAAACGATGTGAATGTGGAAAAGGGATAAAAAGGTTCTCTGGTTGGGAATTACCTGTATGAAAGGCTGAATGGATTCCTTAAAGTGGACCAACGCTCACTGAAATTAGTTGGCCCTCTTAGATTTGCCTAGGGGGATCCCAGATTGGGATATCCCACGGTGTGAAACCCCCTGGTTTTCCTGTAAACTGACCTTAATCCCACGTTTGCAGCTCAGTTTAGCCACACTCCACTTCACCCAAAAGCATTGATGTTCCCTCTGGCCTGTGCAGCCCCACTAGTGGAGTAGAGTAGCCATTCAAGACAGCTGGATAAGATGATGTTCAAACTGAGGAAACAGGGAAACCAGGGGATTCACACTGTGAGGCATCCCAAACCGGAATACAGCCCTAAAATAAGGATTCAACAGGGACTTTAGGGAAAAATATTGTTTTCTTTGACTACCATTTTAAAATAGATACAATATTTATTGTCTCTCCAGGTTCAAAATGAATATCCAAGGTCAAATTTTTGGATTCACTTTTCAAGTTCAACTATTAACAGAAAACATCCATGCTATGTTGGATTTACAGATTAGTCGTAATTACTGGCTAATAAGCCTAACGGTAAAATTTAGGGTTCCTATAAATAATAGTCGGCCTCTGATATGCTATAGTAATATTACTTTTCAGTGCTTTCAATAAATCATCTTTCTAAATATATAAAATAAACAGGAAAGCAAATATTTATATATTTGCCTTCAAGTTGATATATCTTATCAAGGAAGATGTCAGTCTCCAGATGAGCAGAAGATAACACTGTATATATCATCAAAGGAAGTATTCAAAAATGTTATAAACGAAGTCATCCATATATTTGCCTTCATCGTGGCATAGGCTCATAATTCGGGAATAAAAGATATGCGTGCCATCATATTTATAAAAAATATAGTTGATATATCTAATCAAGGAAGATGTCAGCCTCCAGATGAGCAGAAGATAACACTGTATATATCATCAAAGGAAGTATTCAAAAATGTTATAAACGAAGTCATCCATATATTTGCCTTCATCGTGGCATAGGCTCATAATTCGGGAATAAAAGATATGCGTGCCATCATATTTATAAAAAATATAGTTGATATATCTAATCAAGGAAGATGTCAGCCTCCAGATGAGCAGAAGATAACACTGTATATATCATCAAAGGAAGTATTCAAAAATGTTATAAACGAAGTCATCCATATATTTGCCTTCATCGTGGCATAGGCTCATAATTCAGGAATAAAAGATATGCGTGCCATCATATTTATAAAAAATATATAAAATAAACAGGAAACCACATTATATAAAATTCTAATATTCATAGTACCATGAAGCCTATATGTCACAGGTTTTTTGTACATTCGCATATATATCAGCTATTTCAATGAATACCATATCCACAAAAGAAAAAAATATATATATATATATATATGCCACTAATGTTCATGGCAACAAGGAGCTCACACAGGATGATACGGTATATCTAATCCAGGAAAATATCCATTTATGCCTTCAGATGAACAGAAAAGGTATATCCAAGGTCAGTCTGTTAAGAGAAAACATCCGTGCCATGTTGGATATACCTATTTCTAATAATAAGTGCCTAATAATCATGAAGATCATCTCTGGCTTCACTCAATTTTATTTTGAAATATGTCAAACCACATTATATACAATTCGGGTTGTCATAGTACCGCAAAACCTATATAAGTCACTTATATTTAGTGAATCTGCATCATTTTCATCTGTTTTCAATGAATAACATCTCCACACAGAGAAAAGTATATACCAACCCAATCAGCATTCTACAGTATATTTAATCAAGGAGGATATCATTTGTGCCTTGATGAGCAGGAAATAATACATATTATCGAATGGAAGTATTTATATATTTGCCTTCAAGTTGATATATCTAATCAAGAAAGATGTCAGCCTCCAGATGAGCAGAAGATAACACTGTATATATCATCAAAGGAAGTATTCAAACATATGCCCAAACTGAATAATGTTATAAATGAAGTCATCCATATATTTGCCTTCATCGTGGCATGGACTCATAGTTCGGGAATAAAAGATATGCGTGCCATCATATTTCAAATTGGACATTGATTCCTGATAAAAAAATATGCTTTTTAAAATAAAAAAATGTTTAAGCCTAAATTAGTCTCTGTGTTATGTTAAGAAAGTGTCCTAATCATTCCGATCTCAGTCTCAACTGTACAGAAGTTTAAAATGGTATTTAGATGGTCTAATTTCTTCACGCTTACTACTGACTGGCTACTGATATACTGTACTGTGTAATACCACTGAGACTCAAGCATGCTTTTACTGCTGCTCATATATATGTGTTTGTATTTATTTTTTATTCATAGTTCCTTTTAATGATTCCTTTTTATCAATTTGGAGCTCCCACACTACCTATTTAATTCTCAGATCAGCTTTCCATTTTCTTTCATTTGTATATAGCCAGGTGCACGCATGGGGGCTGAGGTCACGACACTAGCAGGCCGTGACCCTTCCCCCATGTAGTGTACCGAATGGGAGTCGGCAGCTCCCGGTGAGTAGCTCTGTACTTTACTAGCTGCAGTACATGTCCCTATTATGGGGCTTATAGATATAGAGTAGGGACCACACTAAACACAGAGTGCCTTGTTGGGGCAGTGTGGCTTCTACATGTATCTGCAGATATATGCAACCAAATCTCTGCCTTTTCACATAGCTAGACATGTTTGGTGCTTAATACTTAGATGAGACTGATGGGTGGACCCACATTGGGACCTCCAACACTACCTATTTAATTCTCAGAGCAGCTTGCCATTTTCCTTTCATTTATATATAGCAAGGTGCACACATGGGGGCTGAGGTCCACCCGACACTAACAGGCTGTGACCCTTCCTCCATGTATTGCACCGAATGGGAGTCGGCAGCTCCCGGTAAGTAGCTCTGTATTTTACTATCTTCAGTACATGCCCCTATTATGGTGCTCATATATATATAGATTAGGGACCACACTAAACACAGAGTGCCTTGTCAGGGCGGTGTGGCTTCAACATCTAACTGCAGATATATGCAACCAAATCTCTGAGGCCGATTCATTAATAGCGGCAGATAGCGACAGTTGAGCAACTGTAGCAGTATTTTCACAGCGCCCGCTAGTAGTCGCTGTGCTTGGCCGTTGTTCGGTTGATGATAGCGACTCAGTCAGTGTGCAGTAATGTTGAATATTGGGTGAGGAGTCGCTATTTGACAGGTTCCGCACTGTTTGGGAGCGCATGATAGCGACTGGCCATAGCGACCGGCTCCCACCATATTCATTAACAAATCACGCTAAAAAAATTATCGCGCTGTAAAATGCATGTTTAAACCCCAGAGCGCTGGCGGCGATGGGTTAAAAGTAGATTTTTAACCCCCAAACAACCATATTTTTGGAAACCCAAAAAAAAAAAAATTTCAAAAAATTTTGTAATATGAATACAATAATATCAGACCTGTAATATCAATTCTGCACAATTTTTTTTTTTTTTTTACTTAAAATAATTATCTAACATGGCAGAAGTGGTCACAGAATTTTACACATTAAAAGAAAAAAAGAAATTAATAAAAATTAATTATGAATATTTAAAGATTGTTCCATTGAAATGCATTGGAGAGCGCCAGGTAGCGAGAGGTCATACCTGTCGCTGTTCAAGGTCGGTCGCTGGCGCTGTGGGCTGAGGCTGGAATAATGATGAATGAGTGGAGATCTGGCGCTATCTCAGTCGCTAAGCAGGATTGGCTTGATAAATGTGTGATTGTGGTGGGGAGCTGGCGTTCTCGTGGCGGTGCCCGTCATTACCGGTCGCTCACCAGTCGCTACCTGTCGCTATTCCTTCCTAATAAATAATCTGTCTTTCCACATAGCTAGACTTGTTTGGTGCTTAATACGGGGAGGCCGATTCATTAATAGCGGCAGGTAGCGACAGTTGAGCGACTGTAGCGGTATTTTCACAGCGCCCGCTAGTAGTCGCTGTGCTTGGCCATTGTTCGGTTGTTGATACCGACTCAGTCGGTGTGCAGTAATGTTGACTATTGGCTGAGGAGTCGCTATTTGACAGGTTCCGCGCTGTATGGGTGCGCATGATAGCGACTGGCCATAGCGACCAGCTCCCACCATATTCATTAACAAATCACGCTCAAAAAATTCTCGCGCTGTGAAATGCATGTTTAAACCCCAGAGCGCTGGTAGTTTTTAACCCCCAAACAACCATATTTTTGGAAACCAAAAAAAAAAACAATTTTTTAAAATAATTTTGTAATATGAATACATTAATATCAGACCTGTAATATCAATTCTGTACTTTTTTTTTTTTTTTTTTTTTTTAACTTAAAAAAATTATTTAAAATGGTAGAAGTGGCCACAGAATTTTTCACATAAAAAAAAAAAAAATAATAACAATTAATTATAATTATTTAAAGATTGTTCCATTGAAATGCATTGAAGAGCGCCAGGTAGCGAGAGGTCATACCTGTCGCTGTTCGTGGTCGGACACTGACGCTGTGGGCTGAGGCTGGAATAATGATGAATGAGTGGCTATCTGGCGCTATCTCAGTCGCTAAGCAGGATTGCCTTGATAAATGTGTGATTGTGGTGGGGAGCCGGCGTTCTCGTGGCGGTGCCTACCTGTCGCTATTCCTTCAAAAATAAGGGCCTTAGATGAGACTGATAGGTGGGCCCACATTGGGGCCTCCCACACTACCTATTTAATTCTCAGAGCAGCTTGCCATTTTCCTTTCATTTGAACAATCAAAAGCCAAATAAAATACTGATTGAACAGCAATGATTGGAGGAGACCCCCCGCATGCCACATGGGTTTGCCGGCTAGGTGAGTAAATCTTGGGGATTTCACAAAGCAAGGCATGCCAAACTGGGATGCCCCAGGTTAGAGGAATAAAACTCGGGGTCCTGAAACCCGAAAATCCTGTTGTTCCTCTTTAAAGTGATCCTAATTTCTCTAGGAGCTAAAACCTGGAAGTATGTAAATATTTAACCCTGATCTTGGGCTTTACATGGCTGAGTATCTCAAATCAGGAATTGGGATTGCATTAACTTTTTTTGTTTTCACAGAATAAAGACCCAGAATATGAACATAAAAAACATATGTCTTTTCCAAACTTTCTACAAGCATATTAAAATATTTTTAGTTTCAAGTTAGTTTTAGGTTTATTATTTCCTATTTAAAGTGGACCAAAACCCAGGTTTTTGACTATCCTGGGTTTTGGTCCATGCCATGCTATGTGGCAACCCCCAGCTCGCCCGTACAAACTCAACTCTTTCCGGTCCTACAACGCATGCGCGGCCGCTCGTCCAATCAGTGCTGGCAGCCAGATCCTCCGCTACCCTCTTAAAGGGAGCATGTCCGCGCTGACCATTCACAAATGTCTGGTGTGGGCACGCGCCCTGCTAGAGGGATCGCGGGAATATGGCTGCTGCTCGCGCATGCGCTGTTGGACCGGGAATGGTACGAGAACCCTTGACGTAAGTGGTTTTGGCCAAAACAGGTTGAACGGTAAGTGTTAGAATGTGTTTCTTATTGTACAGCAATGACAATCAGCCTGTTTCCATAAAGGCTAGAATGATCATAGCATAAGTGACATGGCAGATATCTTACCTTGCCATTGCTCACTTCCCGGGCAGGGCAACCCTGTGCGGTGGAATCACCCAGCAATGGCATCACTCTCCTGAAACAGTGCTTCAGGAGGCGTCGTTCCTGTCACTTCTGGTGCCATTTGGTCCATAGAGCGGGGGACGCAGGAGCTGCACGGTCCGGCCTAACCTCTGATTGGAAGGCTGGATTTTTCAAGAGCCCCCTATAAGCCGAAGCACGCTACTGACTGTATTGTGGTATTGGGAGTGCTACTCAGCAACTAGCCATACGTTCTTCCTGGAAGCCTGCAAAACTTAAAACCTGTATGCCAGCTAGGTGCTTTATGCCATCAATTTTGTTTCAACTCAAGGATGAGATAGCCTGAGTAGGGACCTGTGACTCCTTGGATAGTCTAATCTGACTGACTACCTAACTGGAATGTTATCTCAGTGAAAGGTGAGGCGGAAAGGTCAGCGCTCCCTTGGCCTCATGGGCTCATCCCAATGTCAGCTCCAGTAGCCAAAGAAACGCCAGAGCCTGGAAAACTGAAGGGCAACCAGGTTGTCTCTTGATGAGAAAGATCGGAGACATATCGGGGGTTCAACAGCCGAAAAATACAGGTTTTGGTCCACTAGCCCCAAGTATCATGTCTGATACCAAAAGAACTCCCCCCCCCCCCAGTTTTGCATTGCTTCCCAACTGGCTACCAGTTCACCACCCCATATTAGGCCGGTAGGAAGGAAGTGTATTGGGGGGTGGGGGGGAGGGGTACCATCTTGTAGTCTCTCACAGGCTGCCTGAGTGTGTCACACAGGCCGACCCTGTTGACTACTACAACTCCACCAGCAGTGTTCCCCTGCAGCTTTAGACCCTGGACTCCCGTGGTGAGCACAGCAAGTCAAAGTGGTCCCGCAGCTGTCTCTGACCACAGCTCAGCATGTTTAAGAGCTGCAACATGACATGCCCTTCCCAGATCAGGCACCAACCCAGAAACTGAAGCAAAGAAATCAGTTTCGCTTAGAATACAATATTACAATATACAATATACATATTTACATACAACCAGAGATTTTCGGGTGCTTTGAAATGGCTTATTATTTATTGTTTCCAAGGGGAATGAGGTGGGAGATAGTTAATGGACCCTGTTATAAGAGCATCTGACACAGAGCAGAAAAAGTGATACCATTTTCATGAAGTCTGATCTCTTCCCATAGTGTGATCATTTTCTGAGCTGATAAAAAGCTACTGGAATGTGAGTGCATTTTTAATAAAAAAAAATAATTTTTTGGGATTACATGATGGACTGGTTTATCAAGCACTTCTGCCAGACAATGCCATACGGTATCAGTGCAATATGATATGGCTGCGGCACATCCCAAAAATCCCTGCAGCTGCGCGCCCCATCTCCAGGCATTCAGATAGGCCAGTCGCGGTGGAGTGCACACTCCGCACAGAAACCAGTTATGCGGCTGCTCAGTCCAAACAAAGGTCTTTATACTGAGCTTTAGTATGTATGAACTGTGGGAACAGCTGAGAGGTATGCCGAGTGGGAAATCTGGGATGTTTCATACAGCAGGGCACCCCAAGTCAGGATGCCCCAGGGACAAGGACTAATCTCCAGGATGGTGAGAATCAATCCTGGTGATTGGTCCACTTTAAATCAGTCTAAATAAAACAATGTATAGGAGCTCAATGTGTCTCATTTCATGTAAGTATTATATAACTGATAAACCATGGGTGCCGCCTTTCAAAAATACTCAAAAATCATAATTTATTTACTCAGAAATGTATGTATAAAACTGAAGATCGCGATAGAGAGTTATTCCTTGAGAAAGGTAGGGTGAGCGCCCAGTCTCCACGTTTACTATCGTTCACTACTTGACATAAAAGTATGTTCGCTGGACACGTGACACACGTGTGACAGACCAGCGAGTAAGCAAAACTTACACCAGTGAACACAGACTTTCGCAATGTATTTGGCTGTGTTTGCGCCGCAATTAGCTGGCGAAAGTCACAGGTATTTACATTGAAAAGCGGTTTGGAGAATGCCAGCGAACTGCTTTGGCAAAATTCTTTAGCAAAAAACATGAAATCTTGCTGAAAACACACTTTTGTAGCATATGTCAGCATTGGAAAGGTCTCAGAATACATGTGGGGTATCTTGGGAGTGTCTGGGTTGTTTGAAAAGCTTAAGAATAAAAGTTTATCTGAAAATATAAAAGTCATGTAAAAACATTTTTATTAGTTGTTTTTCACATTTATTTTTGTCTTTTAACTCAATTGGATGCAGCTAGACAACAAGACTGAAACAACATGTACTGTATATGATGATATATGATGGATAATTTAACCATTTTTTATAGGACCAACATTTTCCCTGAATCATATAGTGTTATCTGTTTTGGGTCTTTATGCAATATATACATGAGTCTGTCCTCTCCTCTTGTGCGTGGAATTCTCAATAAATAGGTGGGGCTTGTGGAGTCTACCTCTTGTGAACATCCCTCTCCCCCAAGTTCCTGCACTGTTTGTGCCTCACCTTTTTTCTCATTATGTCTCTCTGAGCTATGGGTTTATTAGTACCTGTAGAAGGCATACCAATACTCTGGGAGTTTCATGAGAAATGTTTCAACATTTTTTACCCTCCTAGGTTTTTGAAGAAGGTTTTTTAGTTTTTTTTTCTTCAGTGTTTTACTCTCTATTACTTAGTAGTTTTTATCCATTTTTTAAAGCCATGCCAGAATGGATATTTATTTCAGTTGGCTGCTACTAGAATATTCATCTTTAGTTTATACTTTTTTTGTGATATATGGTTATATTAATTTCCCATAACGTGAAGGGAATTCACCCGAGCGATCATGAGGAAGGGACGTCAGTCAGTCGTCAGTCCCGAAACGTTCCTAAAGAGCGATCTTTACTTTAAACCGGGTAAATTGCACTATTGATCTGTCGCTGTAGTGTTTATTCTGTTGTATGCAAAAGTGTCATTTTTGTTGGTACTGTGATCTTCCTACTGTTATGTATGTATGAATGATTCCAGGAGACAAGTGGCACACTATAGCTCCAATATACTTAGCTGTCTGCACTCAGCTTTCTATGATTGTCTGTATATACCATTGTTAATTACTGGCCACCTTATAGCAGTTCCTTTTTCTACAGCCAAATGGCAATATTGTATTATGAACCACATTCAGACAAATGCAGAGTTTTTTTCATTTTACAGTTATAGTGAACAGCAGGGAAATATTACTCTCTGGCTGGTTCAATAATATATAGCAGATCTTACATAATCTCTGCTTCCCTGAATGTATAGTCATTCTTCAATTGGCATTATTTACTCTATGTGTATATTAGGTGGTTTCAGATTTTTTTCATTGGGTAAAATATGTAACACTTTGTACTGTAAAATATGTGTTAAGGCAGAGGTGTAGTGTTGAAGTGTATTCTCAATACTTTACAAATACAATCATTTTTCTAAAGATTCAAAACGTAGTTGGTGTGCATTACTCTACTACTCTATTTTCCTGCATTTATTTAACCAGTATAGGGCAAACTGGTCATGAGTAATAGCACCCTGAGATTCAAACTTTAGAGCTTTGTTCAATTGGTGTGCCAAACCTAAATATATAATTTTCTCCATTATTTTCTCTGCCACATAATGGTTATACAAGAATTGCTTGGTTTATGGCCAGTAGTTCTCTCACATCACTTTGTTTAGCTGTTGAAATAGAGCAAGCATGATCTGATCATTTTATTATGATTTAATGGATAGATTACAATCGCTAATTAAAATAGAAGCAACCCAACCCCGACTTTGAGGCCCAAATGGTCTCAGTCAGAACATCTTTAGCAGCTGTTCAGTTGCAAGATGCTGAGAAGGCTATAGCATAGTTTTTACTTAGAGGGTAATATCCAAAATCAAAAATGCACAAAATGTTCAGGGTTCTGCAGAAGCAATTAATACGTTCCTGAATAACCATACCCTTTCAAAAATGTCTGCAGATGCTCTAGAATTGTTAAATAGTCTTATTACCAAGGAAAAGATAGAGCATGCTATTTCTAAGCTTAAAATTAATGAATCGCCTGGTCCAGATGGGTTTTCTGGAACATTTTATAAAATGTTTGCTTCCTATTTAATTTGGATTTGCTTTTAATTATAGAATATATCCCACAGGAGATGCTAACAGATTTAATCAATTTACTCCATACTTGGTACACTCAGACCAATCTAGTTTCATTCCTGGTCAACAAACGACAGATAAGTTGCATAGGGCTATTAATTTGTTGCCTTTAACTTTGGATATAGAAAAAGCATTTGACACAGTACAATGGTCATATCTGTTTGCAGTCTTGCAGTTTTGGAATCTCTGGAGCATTTTTCTAAGCAATTAAAGGCCTAAATTCCCATGCCTCAGCTAATGTTACAATTAATTCAAATATTTATTGGGATTTCCTAATCAAAAAAGCAACACACAGGTGTGTCCCTTATCTCTAGCACTTTTTGCTTTAGCGATGGAACTACTTGCTTCAAGGATTAGACACCACCCAGATATAGGCGGATATGATGTTGCAGGTGTAGAATACAAAGCTACTTTATATGCTGATGATGTGCTCCTAACTTTAACTAATCCTATAATTTCCTTCCCCAATATGTTTTTTTAAATTTAAGATTTCACATTTTTTTTGTTTGGAGGTCAGATTTTCTCCCCTATTTGGGTCTCAAGCTGACCTTTAATTATTGCAAACGTTATGCCCTTAATTACCCCTCGATTTTTACAAAACTCAAAGAACAATTTAAGGATTGGTGGTCCTGGTATGCAAAATATTGGTTGGGTAGGATCACTACTCTAAAGATGGTTACTCTTCCTAAATTAATGCTCTTATTCTGTTCTCTCCCAGTAGCAATAACATGTAAAAATGTATCTCAGTTTCAAATTAATATGTTTAAGTTTTTATGGAACAAGCAGAAACCTAGATTGAAGAGAACTGTCCCGAAGTAGGCAGTGGCAGACCAGGAGAGAATCCAACAGCCAATCTATCCTTGGATTATGACTTAATTTCCAAGGTAGGCCCAGGACTAAAGTGGAAGGCCAGAAAATATAAGACAGGATATCTCTGATCGGAGCCTGACAGGAAAGTCTCTTTGAGTGATTCTCTCCTGAACAAAAGACTGTATATCAATGGTTGTAATAGCACAAGGGAGATTCAACTGTTGGGTTAAGATCTTGGGGGACACAATTAATCCAGCATGAAGTTTCCTTCCTTACCTCAAGTTGCATAGGTTCAGAGGAGTCTTCACATTGTGGAGAAGTAGGAAGGGATGCCTGTGACTTACCCATAAGGCTGCAGAAGGTCTGGTCTTCTATTCACATCGTTCCCTGAGATGGCAATGAAGCCAAGTAGCCAGAGTCGCAACACGGGCTAACATATCTTCAAGGAACTCCGACGTGGTCAGACCATGTCAGCAACAGGTCTTGGCAGCAGATGCTGTCAGATGTGGCAGGATCAGAAACATAATTTGGCAGGATCAGCAAAAGGGCTTGGAAGCAGACATGGTCAGATGTGGCAGGGCCAGCAAAAGGACTTGGCACATGACGTGGTCAGACAAGGCAGGGTTGGAAACTGGGCTAGCCAGAAATACCCACGACTAATTAGAAAACTAAGGGAGAAACAGCATTCACTTGGAACAATACAGTCAGCAGTGTGTTAGTAGTTGCTAGTTCCTGAAGGCAGGTTTTTAATTACCGGCCCTCTAATCAGTCGGTGTACAAGCAAAGATGACATTGGCATAATCTAGCACCAGACACTGGAGGCTGAGCAGGGATGACGTTGAACGTATCACTTCCGTAAGCTGAGCCTCCAGGGAGAGACGCTGCTTAAAGGTTGTCAGGCAACTCTGCAGCCGTCCGATGCTGGACCTATTGCCACAGGAGCTGTGACCGGTCAATATAAAACACATTATTGCCTTCATCACAATAGTCCCTATAACAATTATGATGCCTAACATAATAAATGAATATACATCTAATAATAAGTAACCCCCCTAAGAATTATATGATATATATATCAAGTGCAATGTGCAACAATAACAATAATTATAGCAATAATAAAGTATCCAGTAGTATCCTAAATAAAATCAAAGAATTAAAATCACCAATGCCAAGAAAGGGCTAATAATCGAAGCATTAAAAAGGGCAAGACAGAATGGGAGGAAGCTTCCAGGGTTACCCCAAGTGGCCAAGAACATCACTTTTGTTGACCCATATTTTTGGCCACAGAGCAATTATTTTACAGAACAGCTGCTAAAATATGTAGTTTTGGAGTATAACCATGGTGATAGCATAATGGCTGGTTTATCTTAAAGTGAACCTGCCATCTAGTCATACACAGAATCTGATACATCTTGATGTATGCTCCTAAACCTTGCCAAACACGAGGGAGTCAGGCTCTATACAATACCTACAACTGTTTTAATGCATTTGCCTGAAAGTAATATCTGATATTTTGGGCCTGAATCTTTTAACAAATTTGTACCAAAGTTTGAATCATTTGATTAATTTTACTCCAGTCTTTTTAAGTTCATCTTCGATCCCATTTAATTACATTTATTAGTCTTACTCCTTCTCTGTAAAATTTGAGGAGACTGAAGAATAAACAAACCCTAAGAGCCATGTTTACTTCACTTACCTCAGTATAAGGCGTAGCCGCTCTGCTTTTTGTTCCAGTTTTGCTGACAAAATAAGGGCTCCGAGACAAGTGTCCTGGGCACAGAAGTTATAATGTTCCTAGAAGACAGCAAAAAGTCAGTGGTTATGGCACTGAATAACTGGTAAAAAATGACTTTTGGTTTGCTGAGTCCACAAATTGCTATCCTGATTGGACCCCTTTTTCAAGTCCCCCCACCCTTGTAACTATGGTCTTGTGTAGCCCCCTATTTCTCTCAAACTAACCACCATCATTCAGCCCCACGTGACCACTGACAGTCTAACGAGTTCGCCGGGAGGACGGATGCATAGTGACATGCAATCCCATTTGGGCCAAGGGAGCAGGCTGAGGAAGGACCTGGCTTATTCCCTCTATTCAGGTACATTGATTGTGGAGTTCTCCAGTGACTCTAATAAAGGTGGGGAGCATCTATGGACCCCAGAGAATTCTCAGTTACCTGCCTGGCTTTGGCTTGGTTGGGCTGCTGCTCAATACCCCCATCTAATTCCTGCTTCCCTAATTTGCCCCTAGTATCTGGAACCACTCTACCCTCCTAGCCAAAAACCTTAGCTCATTTTCCTCCTCTAGTGCTTTGGCCTGAGCATCATGGCCAAAGCACTGTCACAATATCTGCCCTGACAAAATTAAAGCGTCAGTACAATTGACCTGGCTGTATCCATCCCTGTCAAGCAAATGTCAATATAGCCTCAGCCTTGCAGTACACACAATGACCTGCCAGGGAGCCCATTGGACCATGAAATCTTGGCCTACTTTTCTCACCAGTCCCCACTAGGAACAGGGGAGAAATAAACTCCCAGAAGTAGGTGTAGCAACCACTCTCATTGTTTTATTTTGCCTGGAATGTTCCTTTAAATATATTTTTAGAACAAATTAACTCCTAATATTTTTAATGAAATTAAAACAACTTTGCTAATATACCCTATAGCACAGTCAATTTCTCAGCCTTTCTGTGAAAGAAATGCAGAAGAAAAAAAGAACAGCCGGCACTGAATTTAAAACAGTTAGAAACACAGCCTGGCATGGAGGAGCATCTTACTCATCATTTGGCTAAATAATCTCATTTCTAATGATATTCAACACAGTATCAGTATATAGTAACTAAGAGGCTGATTCTTTACTAACGCCAGGTATCGGCAGATGAGCGCCTATATAGCGGCACTTAGAGCGACCGCTAGTGGATGCTGTAAGCGGGTATTGGGCACTGTAACCTAGCGTCTCAGTCGCTGTAGTAACCTTGCCCTCATTGATGAATGTGATGTATGTTGGGCTCTCTAACACCAGTACAGCACTGCAGGGAGCGAAAGGTTGCGCCAGCCTAGTGTGACCGACTCTCGGCGCTCCACGCCATACCTATCAAAAAAGGAGACACACACAGCGTTCTAAATCTGGTCGCTATAGCATAGAGCACCAGACGCTGTGTGATTAATTAAAAAAAACAAATGTCAAATACGCTGTTTAAACACAAGCAAATGAAAGCCCATTGAAATGTATGGGAGAGCGACACTGAGCGAAAGGTGATACCTGGCGCTCTGAAAGCTAGAGCGCCGGCGCTATACACTGAGCCGCCTGTAATAATACATTGGACGCTAGAAGGCGCTGTTAGAGTCGCTCACCAGATTCGCTTTCATAAATGTGGTTTTGCGTACAGCGCCCAGACGCTGCCTGCCAGTACGAGGCACTACCCGGCGCTATCTTTTCTTAAATAACCCCCTAAATCTCTGAAATGCCTAATTTACAGGACAATTGACAGTAGGTCTTCTACACACATAGAATATAATACACATCAATGATATAGTCACAATTACTCTACCTTGCCCATGAAGTGTTTCCTGTAGAAGCGTGCCATAGGATCAGACTGGAGTATTTTTATCCGGTCATACGGGGGAGCTGGGAGGTCAGACTCCGGAGAAGGCAATTGGTGATTTGTGCCTTCTATCCAGTATCCCCCATTTGGAGGCACAATAATAAGAGGAAAGGGGCGGCCTTTTCTTAGTACCTGCAGGCAAAATGTGCACATGATTTAAAACTTAACAAGAATGGGCTTCATTTCTTAAAGATCCTTAAAAACTGTAATTTACTAACTTGCCATAAGGAGCAAATTCCTGTTCCATACATTTTTATTAACACAAGTGGAAAAATTAGAGGTTAATGAATCTTGCAACATTTGTTTGTGACGATTTGTCCAAATTTGCCCATGAGATTGTTTAGAATCCGAATTAATTTAGATCAGTTGATTGACTTTGTATCATTTGGTTGGTGGCCTGGGAGATAGATGAAGGTTATGTGCCCTTTGTATGTGTAAGATACAATCTGAGTTGGTTCCATTGAAATTGGTTTAAAAAGGATTAGTGGTTTAAAAAAACAGGCCTGAACCAACTCAGACTGATTTTTTTACATGTGGTACTCATATATTTATTTCATATTGAGTCCAATATGCTTTTTACATAAACAATGTTTACAAAGGTATCATAACAGTAAAGGTATTACAAAAAGGCTTTGCTTAGCGGTTGCATTGACCTGTTGCTTAGTTGCACTATAGAAAGTAGTGAATTGAGATCTGTTTTGGTTATGATTTGTAGCTTTGGAGCCTGGTTTGTATAGACTCAGATCAATTTGTCCTGAATCAAACTGAAACAAATCCCCCAAAAAGTTTAAAACAAGATTAGTATTTTCTGTAGCGCTTGAAAAGAGCTGAGAGGCTGATTGTGTGTAACACTCACGCAAAGGTAAACTAACAAGAGGGTTACAGCAAATCATTCAATATAAGCCTGGAGTACAGTGACGATTAGAAAAGTGATGAGAGTGTTACAGAGTATGATTCAATATAAAGCGAGAATACAGTGACCATTAGTGAAGGGATAAGAGTGTCCCAGCGTCACATTGAATTAAAAGAACCAATAAAGTAATTAGTGAAACAATGAGAGGGTTTCAGCATACTAGTAGAGAGATGAGGGGGCTGTGCATGTGTGCTGTGAGTCTGGGTGTTAGACTGTGACTGTGACATTATTTTGCTAAGCATTTCTATGGAAGATTCTTTTTTTTTTAAATGTTAATGGATTCAACATGACAAATCTGACTCTCAAAATACATAGGCCACTGCAGCACTGAGGCCCAAGAGCTTTGAAAAAACAAGAGTCTGGAGTTTATGGTTTGGCTGTATTTACTGGCAAGAAACATAAAATAGAATAATAAAAGGGATTTCAATAAATTGTAGAGCTTTTCAAGCTGAACAGGAGTCTGAAGATACTATAACTGTTAAATAATATCCTCTAAAAATGCTTAGTCGGTTTGGACCTAATTTGACTTACTCCAAATCCATTTGCTCATCTCTAGTCCCAAAATAGTATTAGAGATAGTGCTTTTTAATTTATTTTTCCAATTAAAAAAAGCTAAACACTAGACACCCTCCCTCCTGTGCTAAACCCTGCCTGGGCATTAAAACATCTCACCTGATCACTAGAATCCTCTCCTGATGCTTATGGGGGGCAGGGCTCTGCATGGCAGCTGTAGAACTGAGCGACAATTGGACTTGCACAGGATTGGGTGACTGACCTGTCACTCAAGGTCCCAGCTTCAGCTTCCATGCGAATTGCCTGCCCCCAGTTATTGCTGTTTATATTATTGCTCAAACTGGGTTTAGCAAAGTGGGGTGGCTGGAGTGTTACAAAATGCTTGTATTTCCTCCTTTTTAAGCACTGTAAGCCTAGTAACATGAATGAAAATATGTATTATTACTCACCTCTTGGATACCGGGGTGCATAGTTTCTGCTCCCTTTCTCTGTGTTGATAATCCACAAACCAATGAAACCATAAAGGAAAAATAAAGAAGAAAATACATTATTTTAGTCTTAGATTTATATTTTGACATTTCTGTGCCTTCCGTGGCAACTCTGGTTCAGGTTCACAGGTCCTAACTCATTTAACTCTACTGTCCTTGAGCCCAAAATTTAGCCCATACCTACCTTTGTGTAATGGAAGACCTGAAAATGGCTGTACAATGCAGTACTTTGCTCCTCCCATTGGAGTTGTGATTGCTTGCATGCAGCTGTTTGCTGTTCCCCACTGGAGTTCCACTATGGGATCATATCTCTAATGCAGGGCTCACTGATGGCTATGGATAGGTTAGATTAGTTTAATGTCAGGACCCTTCCTGGCAAAGAGTTGCAAGGGAAGGTTTAGATCTGCTGTAAGGAACCTCTAAAGGCTAAACATAAAATCAAAGCATTCTTGTCTTACTTCCTAGACAATGACAAAGTTATACATTTAATGTGAATTAACAAGGTACAGTATCTCTGACCCTCTGAAAGAAAAAGATAAAAAATAGCCCTAAACAATAATGCAGAGAGGTGTAACCAACCTTCAGAGGGGAGGGCAGAACACAACGTTGGTCCTCCAGACGGCTACACTGGGAAGAAATTTGGAATAAATATCAGAAAGTTCAAAAAAGCACAAAACACTCTGGATATTACAATCCACTGCAGAAAAGCTACTTGTAAAACTAATACCAAAAAAGAAAAGCCTTTGCACATTTATTTACAATGGCACCACCTGACCCCATCAGGGTTAAAAAAGGGGCTATGTAAATACAGGGATACTACGAAGTCTCTATTGCAAGGGTAGACTGCCTCTCCTCATACACTTACTATGCCATCATCGCCATTACTTGCTATGCCTGATTAGGGGAGGAGAAGAAGAAATATGGTCTGAGATCTACTTTGTCAATAAGGCCCAATGTGGCCACATACTCGACTAATTTCATGATTCCATACTGTTCAAATGTGGCCACCAGTAGCTACATCCCTCCACTATGTGTGCCCCCTGGCAGACCAGGAGAAACCGGGGACACCGCTGCAGAGGAAAGCCCCTCTGATGTTACATTTGAAAAGCGTAGGATCCCAAAATTAGATAACCATGTGATTCTGACGGGGGGGGGGGGGGGGGTCCATAGGGTTTTGGACTGTGGGGCATCCCTTATCAAGATGCCCCCTAGACTGCATTCTAATGAACTGAATCATGATTTTGACTATCCCTATCTGATTTAGGATGCCCTGCTGTGTGAAACCCCCTGCCACTGTCATCTACCCCCTGCCGTGTCCTCTACTCCCTGCCACTGTCATCTACCCCCTGCCTCTGTCATCTACCCCCTGCCGTGTCCTCTACTCCCTGCCACTGTCATCTACCCCCTGCCTCTGTCATCTACCCCCTGCCGCTGTCTTCTACCACTCACTTAACCCCTCCACCCCCTGCCACTGTCCTCTACCACTCACCTAACCCCTCCACCCCCTGCCATTGTCTTCTACCACTCACCTAACCCCTCCACCCCCTGCCACTGTCCTCTACCACTCACCTAACCCCTCCACCCCCTGCCATTGTCTTCTACCACTCACTTAACCCCTCCACCCCCTGCCACTGTCCTCTACCACTCACCTAACCCCTCCACCCCCTGCCATTGTCTTCTACCACTCACCTAACCCCTCCACCCCCTGCCACTGTCCTCTACCACTCACCTAACCCCTCCACCCCCTGCCATTGTCTTCTACCACTCACCTAACCCCTCCATCCTCTGCCACTGTCCTCTACCACTCACCTAACCCCTCCATCCCTTGCCACTGTCCTCTACCACTCACCTAACCCCTCCACCCCCTGCCACTGTCCTCTACCACTCACCTAACCCCTCCACCCCCTGCCATTGTCTTCTACCACTCACCTAACCCCTCCACCCCCTGCCATTGTCTTCTACCACTCACCTAACCCCTCCACCCCCTGCCACTGTCCTCTACCACTCACCTAACCCCTCCACCCCCTGCCATTGTCTTCTACCACTCACCTAACCCCTCCATCCTCTGCCACTGTCCTCTACCACTCACCTAACCCTTCCACCCTCTGCCACTGTCCTCTACCACTCACCTAACCCCTCCACCCCCTGCCACTGTCCTCTACCACTCACCTAACCCCTCCACCCCCTGCCACTGTCCTCTACCACTCACCTAACCCCTCCATCCCTTGCCACTGTCCTCTACCACTCACCTAACCCCTCCACCCCCTGCCATTGTCTTCTACCACTCACCTAACCCCTCCATCCCTTGCCACTGTCCTCTACCACTCACCTAACCCCTCCACCCCCTGCCATTGTCTTCTACCACTCACCTAACCCCACCACCCCCTGCCACTGTCTTCTACCGCTCACCTAACCCCTCCATCCTCTGCCACTGTCCTCTACCACTCACCTAACCTTTCCACCCTCTGCCACTGTCCTCTACCACTCACCTAACCCCTCCACCCCCTGCCACTGTCCTCTACCACTCACCTAACCCCTCCACCCCCTGCCATTGTCTTCTACCACTCACCTAACCCCTCCACCCCCTGCCACTGTCCTCTACCACTCACCTAACCCCTCCACCCCCTGCCATTGTCTTCTACCACTCACTTAACCCCTCCACCCCCTGCCACTGTCCTCTACCACTCACCTAACCCCTCCACCCCCTGCCATTGTCTTCTACCACTCACCTAACCCCTCCACCCCCTGCCACTGTCCTCTACCACTCACCTAACCCCTCCACCCCCTGCCATTGTCTTCTACCACTCACCTAACCCCTCCATCCTCTGCCACTGTCCTCTACCACTCACCTAACCCTTCCACCCTCTGCCACTGTCCTCTACCACTCACCTAACCCCTCCACCCCCTGCCACTGTCCTCTACCACTCACCTAACCCCTCCACCCCCTGCCACTGTCCTCTACCACTCACCTAACCCCTCCATCCCTTGCCACTGTCCTCTACCACTCACCTAACCCCTCCACCCCCTGCCATTGTCTTCTACCACTCACCTAACCCCTCCATCCCTTGCCACTGTCCTCTACCACTCACCTAACCCTTCCACCCCCTGCCACTGTCCTCTACCACTCACCTAACCCCTCCACCCCCTGCCATTGTCTTCTACCACTCACCTAACCCCTCCATCCTCTGCCACTGTCCTCTACCACTCACCTAACCCCTCCACCCCCTGCCATTGTCTTCTACCACTCACCTAACCCCTCCATCCCTTGCCACTGTCCTCTACCACTCACCTAACCCCTCCACCCCCTGCCATTGTCTTCTACCACTCACCTAACCCCACCACCCCCTGCCACTGTCTTCTACCGCTCACCTAACCCCTCCATCCTCTGCCACTGTCCTCTACCACTCACCTAACCTTTCCACCCTCTGCCACTGTCCTCTACCACTCACCTAACCCCTCCACCCCCTGCCATTGTCTTCTACCACTCACCTAACCCCACCACCCCCTGCCACTGTCTTCTACCGCTCACCTAACCCCTCCATCCTCTGCCACTGTCCTCTACCACTCACCTAACCCCTCCATCCCTTGCCACTGTCCTCTACCACTCACCTAACCCCTCCATCCCTTGCCACTGTCCTCTACCACTCACCTAACCCCTCCATCCCTTGCCACTGTCCTCTACCACTCACCTAACCCCTCCATCCCCTGCCACTGCCCTCTACCACTCACCTAACCCCTGGCACTGTACTTTACATTCACCTAACCCCTGCCTTTGCCTTTTACCCCCTGCTGCTGTTCTCTACTCTTTGCCACTGTCATCTACCCCTGTCCTGTCCTCTACCCCCTGACACCGTCATCTACCCCCTGCCACTGTCCTCTACTGCTCACCTAACCCTGCCACCCCCTCTACCTGTCCCCTAACCCATCCACCCCTTGTCACTGTCCTTTAATGCCCATCTAACCCCACCACTCCTTGTCATAGTCCTCTACCACATACTTAGCCAATTCACTGTCACTGCCACTGTCCTCTTCAGCTCACCCAACCCTTCCCCCCAGCAACTGACCTGCACCTCTGGACTAACCTAGCAGAGGGTTCAGCAGCAGCAACAGCAGAAGGGGAAAAGCTGGAGGACCAGACAGGGTCAGCAAGTCCCAGAGAGCAATCAGCAGCAAAGAAGGCTGAGAGACTGGCAATAATAATCTGGAGGTGGTGGTGAGTACTAAGAAGCCAGTGTGAATGAAATGCAACACAGGTAACTGTAAATACACCTTGCCCAGTGTGCAACTATTTCCAGGCCCCCCTTCAAATAAAGCACCAGGAGAAGTAGGTAGGTATCTTTGCACTGCAGGGCAAAAAGTTTTGGAGTCCTACATGCGCTTATCCTCTCCCCCCGCTTCTCATCTTCAAAAGTGTAGAGGCCCTCCCCCAAGACAAAATCCTGGGTGCACCCCTGACTGTTAGTGCACATGTTTTTACGAAAATGGTTTTTGATTGCTGGTTGTAAAATCTTGCTCGATTACAATACTATAATGTTCTCATGTTTCTTCATGAGCTTTTTCTGCTTGTGTAGCTGTAGAATTTTGGCTCCATCTAGTGTTTAGTGTGGAGTTTAACATTGGGCGTAATTCCACTCACTATACCATAGACAATGATTCTCCTACAGCAATCTAAGTGGAACGGGATCAAGATGGCACAGAGCGCTCCTCCCTCTAGTGTTATAGCAGATGTCATTTCCTATATTCTCTGTAAAGGGAACTCAGGATGGTACAGGTCGCTCCCTGCAGTGTTACGTGTTCATCAACATATGTAATACCACATACTGAACACTAGAGGGATCAAACTACTTCAAACACTAGTAGAATATGTGTAAAATGGCACAAAGTTCTCCCTTACACTTAACACTAGAGGCAACAGTGCGGCCACCACCAGTGATGGAGACTTGCAGCAGTAAGTAGTTCAGCCCAATTTGATTTTCCTTTTACTCTAAACATGGTGGGACATCTCAAACCGCAAGACCCTGGACTTAGGAAAGGAAGCAGACACACGTTTTACTGGTAGTCTGCTTTAAATGGTAATTCCCCTTTCAATGGCATTTTTAAATCTTTCCATTATTGTGTGCTAAAATGATTTCTTCAATCTGCTTAATCTGTTATGTTTTTAATGTTCTATTTGCTTGCAACTCTGTGTTATAAAAGTAAACAGTTTTCCATAGCAACAATATGCTTACCTTAGCTATGCAGAAGGGGTGATTTCTAGTATATATCATAGACTTCCTCACTCTAGCTTGCTAGTCATCTGATTGGCTAAGGCATGGGTGACAGGTTTAACCCATTCTGCTAAAATTCGTCGATTATACATTTTACCAAATGAAGTAGGCTACGGACAAGATGGAATCATGTTTTACTGTTAAAATAATAGGCCAGACCCATCAGACCCCTACTGTTGGTCCACCCCCAAACATCCCTGCATACACTCTGGGGTATGCATACTGTACCACACAGGGGCGAAACTTGAGGGGGTGTGACTGCACTGGGGCCCAGAATGTCAGGGGGCCCATCATTGTTGCTCACCCACTTTACTTATCATATATGTGCTCATTCTAGAGAAATGAAGCATCACTTGTCTTTGCTGTTTCACTCTTTAGTTGCATCCAATTGAGTTAAAAGACAGGTTTACTTATGAGCCGTGAAACAGGCCCATCTAATGTTCACACCAGGGTCCCCTCACAGGTTGAGAAACAGTGAGCTATCAATTAGCATACATCTAATGATCTGATGAGCCCAGATCTAGGAGTGCCACTTACCTGCATTTTTTCAATCATTTCAAACAAGTCAGCAGGCTGAAATAGAGCAGAGGAGAGAAAAAAATGTATCAATAATCATAATTGGACAAGGAATCAGATGCCTGAACCCAACTGTAAAATCTGAGCTCCTTTTTAAAAGTGAATTTAAAGCGGACCAACAGTCAAAGATCACTTAATGACCAACACAACAAACAGTGCCCATACACACCCCTTCCCAGGGTAATTTAGATTGATGCACATACAAATTCATTTACCTTTTTCTAACTGCTGCTGTAGTACATTTTAGAAACAGGAAGTGCTGCTGGGCTTCCTGTTACTGTGTATTGCCAGTTTTGTCAGTTGAATCCAGGCAGCAGCATGGCTGAGATGCTGGGAGAGGAAGCTCTAAAATGGCCGCTACCGCCTTTTTTTCCCCAACTGAACATTTTGATTCGGGATGCCCATGCACTTGAAGCCTGATTTTCACGCTTTCTCTTTCCTGCAGGCATGGCAGCTGTATCAGTGTGATCACTGCTGTGTTGGTGAATTTTAGGGTTGGTGGGTTTGTACACGGTGCAGGTTGTGATGGATGTGTATGCCTGGCAATCCCTGTGGAGAGCAGACCGGTTCAGAATTCCTGTCCAAAATGTTGGTTTCCTTGAGAAATTAAAGTGCATGCGCCTCCCAAATCAGGATGCTAAGGCCAAACTGGGTAATAACATAAAAAACAACGCATGCAACATTGGCATCAGGTGAGCATTGAAAAACTTTAGGAAAGTGGTGGCAAAGCCATAGCACGTGTCACAGGCAGCCCTGTGTGGGCACATGGGCAACTGGCTGCCTGGGACTACTTTCCTTGTTTCATGCAGTGGTGCAATGATTCCTGGCTGGTCCCTCATCACCAGTTACACGGGGGGGGGGGGGGATGCATGGTGCGCATGTGCTGCATTAACAGCGGCACCTCATTGGCCAGCCTGTGGAGCAACTAAGGAGGAGGAACCCTGTCCCAGCCTGCCACTTTTATGTATCGGTTGCCAACTGCTCTGGTGTGAGCTGTGTGTATTTTCATTAATGACACTTCATTAGTTGGGGCGGCTTGGCCTGAACACTTACACAGGCCCCTATAAACTGCTGTATAATACAAAGCAATTCATACGTGCTCTTTCTAAACCAATCATCATTGTTCAGCCCTATGTGGTAATCCAGCAAAAAAAGGGCCCCTGTGCCCTACAACAGCATAAAATGGCCAACACCACCACCCCAATAGCAGCCTAAAGGGCCCTTGTGCCCCACAGCAACCTATAAGTGCTCGCTACATTCCCCCTAATAGCAGCCTAAAGGGCCCTTGTGCCCCACAGCAACCTATAAGTGCTCGCTAAATTCACCCTAATAGCAGCCTAAAGAGCCCCTGTGCCCCACAGCAACCTATAAGGGTTGGCTACACTCACCCCAATAAAAGCCTAAAGGGCCCTTGTGCCCCACAGCAACCTATAAGGGTTGGCTACACTCACCCCAATAAAAGCCTAAAGGGCCCTTGTGCCCCACAGCAACCTATAAGTGCTCGCTACATTCCCCCTAATAGCAGCCTAAAGGGCCCTTGTGCCCCACAGCAACCTATAAGTGCTCTATACATTCACCCTAATAGCAGCCTAAAGGGCCCTTGTGCCCCACAGCAACCTATAAGTGCTCGCTACATTCCCCCTAATAGCAGCATAAAGGGCCCTTGTGCCCCACAGCAACCTATAAGTGCTCGCTACATTCCCCCTAATAGCAGCATAAAGGGCCCCTGTGCCCCACAGCAACCTATAAGTGCTCGCTACATTCCCCCTAATAGCAGCCTAAAGGGCCCTTGTGCCCCACAGCAACCTATAAGTGCTCGCTACATTCCCCCTAATAGCAGCATAAAGGGCCCCTGTGCCCCACAGCAACCTATAAGTGCTCGCTACATCCCCCTAATAGCAGCCTAAAGGGCCCTTGTGCCCCACAGCAACCTATAAGGGCTCGATACATTCACCCTAATAGCAGCCTAAAGGGCCCTTGTGCCCCACAGCAACCTATAAGTGCTCGATACATTCACCCCAATAGCAGCCTAAAGGGCCCTTGTGCCCCACAGCAACCTATAAGTGCTCGATACATTCACCCCAATAGCAGCCTAAAGGGCCCTTGTGCCCCACAGCAACCTATAAGTGCTCTATACATTCACCCTAATAGCAGCCTAAAGGGCCCTTGTGCCCCACAGCAACCTATAAGTGCTCGCTACATTCCCCCTAATAGCAGCCTAAAGGGCCCCTGTGCCCCACAGCAACCTATAAGTGCTCGCTACATTCCCCCTAATAGCAGCATAAAGGGCCCTTGTGCCCCACAGCAACCTATAAGTGCTCGCTACATTCACCCTAATAGCAGCCTAAAGGGCCCTTGTGCCCCACAGCAACCTATAAGTGCTCTATACATTCACCCTAATAGCAGCCTAAAGGGCCCTTGTGCCCCACAGCAACCTATAAGTGCTCGCTACATTCCCCCTAATAGCAGCATAAAGGGCCCTTGTGCCCCACAGCAACCTATAAGTGCTCGCTACATTCCCCCTAATAGCAGCCTAAAGGGCCCTTGTGCCCCACAGCAACCTATAAGTGCTCGCTACATTCCCCCTAATAGCAGCATAAAGGGCCCTTGTGCCCCACAGCAACCTATAAGTGCTCGCTACATTCCCCCTAATAGCAGCATAAAGGGCCCTTGTGCCCCACAGCAACCTATAAGTGCTCGCTACATTCCCCCTAATAGCAGCATAAAGGGCCCCTGTGCCCCACAGCAACCTATAAGTGCTCGCTACATTCCCCCTAATAGCAGCCTAAAGGGCCCTTGTGCCCCACAGCAACCTATAAGTGCTCGCTACATTCCCCCTAATAGCAGCATAAAGGGCCCCTGTGCCCCACAGCAACCTATAAGTGCTCGCTACATCCCCCTAATAGCAGCCTAAAGGGCCCTTGTGCCCCACAGCAACCTATAAGGGCTCGATACATTCACCCTAATAGCAGCCTAAAGGGCCCTTGTGCCCCACAGCAACCTATAAGTGCTCTATACATTCCCCCTAATAGCAGCCTAAAGGGCCCTTGTGCCCCACAGCAACCTATAAGTGCTCGCTACATTCCCCCTAATAGCAGCCTAAAGGGCCCTTGTGCCCCACAGCAACCTATAAGTGCTCTATACATTCACCCTAATAGCAGCCTAAAGGGCCCTTGTGCCCCACAGCAACCTATAAGAGCTCGATACATTCACCCTAATAGCAGCCTAAAGGGCCCTTGTGCCCCACAGCAACCTATAAGTGCTCGATACATTCACCCTAATAGCAGCATAAAGGGCCCTTGTGCCCCACAGCAACCTATAAGGGCTCGCTACATTCACCCCAATAGCAGCCTAAAGGGCCCCTGTGCCCCACAGCAACCTATAAGAGCTCTATACATTCACCCTAATAGCAGCCTAAAGGGCCCTTGTGCCCCACAGCAACCTATAAGTGCTCGATACATTCCCCCTAATAGCAGCCTAAAGGGCCCTTGTGCCCCACAGCAACCTATAAGTGCTCGATACATTCACCCTAATAGCAGCCTAAAGGGCCCTTGTGCCCCACAGCAACCTATAAGTGCTCGATACATTCACCCCAATAGCAGCCTAAAGGGTCCCTGTGCCCCACAGCAACCTATAAGGGCTCGCTACATTCACCCCAATAGCAGCCTAAAGAGCCCCTGTGCCCCACAGCAACCTATAAGTGCTCGCTACATTCACCCTAATAGCAGCCTAAAGGGCCCCTGTGCCCCACAGCAACCTATAAGTGCTCGATACATTCACCCTAATAGCAGCCTAAAGGGTCCCTGTGCCCCACAGCAACCTATAAGTGCTCGCTACATTCCCCCTAATAGCAGCCTAAAGGGCCCCTGTGCCCCACAGCAACCTATAAGTGCTCGCTACATTCACCCTAATAGCAGCCTAAAGGGCCCTTGTGCCCCACAGCAGCCTATAAGTGCTCGATACATTCACCCCAATAGCAGCCTAAAGGGTCCCTGTGCCCCACAGCAACCTATAAGGGCTCGCTACATTCACCCCAATAGCAGCCTAAAGAGCCCCTGTGCCCCACAGCAACCTATAAGTGCTCGCTACATTCACCCTAATAGCAGCCTAAAGGGCCCCTGTGCCCCACAGCAACCTATAAGTGCTCGCTACATTCCCCCTAATAGCAGCCTAAAGGGCCCCTGTGCCCCACAGCAACCTATAAGTGCTCGCTACATTCCCCCTAATAGCAGCCTAAAGGGCCCCTGTGCCCCACAGCAACCTATAAGTGCTCGCTACATTCACCCCAATAGCAGCCTAAAGAGCCCCTGTGCCCCACAGCAACCTATAAGTGCTCGCTACATTCCCCCTAATAGCAGCCTAAAGGGCCCCTGTGCCCCACAGCAACCTATAAGTGCTCGCTACATTCACCCCAATAGCAGCCTAAAGAGCCCCTGTGCCCCACAGCAACCTATAAGTGCTCGCTACATTCACCCCAATAGCAGCCTAAAGAGCCCCTGTGCCCCACAGCAACCTATAAGTGCTCGCTACATTCCCCCTAATAGCAGCCTAAAGGGCCCCTGTGCCCCACAGCAACCTATACGTGCTCGCTACATTCACCCTAATAGCAGCCTAAAGGGCCCTTGTGCCCCACAGCAACCTATAAGGGCTCGATACATTCCCCCTAATAGCAGCCTAAAGGGCCCTTGTTCCCCACAGCAACCTATAAGTGCTCGATACATTCACCCCAATAGCAGCCTAAAGGGCCCCTGTGCCCCACAGCAACCTATAAGTGCTCGCTACATTTACCCCAATAGCAGCCTAAAGGGCCCCTGTGCCCCACAGCAACCTATAAGGGCTCGATACATTCACCCTAATAGCAGCCTAAAGGGCCCTTGTGCCCCACAGCAACCTATAAGTGCTCGATACATTCACCCTAATAGCAGCCTAAAGGGCCCTTGTGCCCCACAGCAACCTATAAGTGCTCGATACATTCACCCTAATAGCAGCCTAAAGGGCCCTTGTGCCCCACAGCAACCTATAAGTGCTCGATACATTTACCCCAATAGCAGCCTAAAGGGCCCCTGTGCCCCACAGCAACCTATAAGGGCTCGCTACATTCACCCCAATTGCAGCCTAAAGGGCCCTTGTGCCCCACAGCAACCTATAAGTGCTCTATACATTCACCCTAATAGCAGCATAAAGGGCCCCTGTGCCCCACAGCAACCTATAAGTGCTCGCTACATTCCCCCTAATAGCAGCCTAAAGGGCCCCTGTGCCCCACAGCAACCTATAAGTGCTCGATACATTCACCCTAATAGCAGCCTAAAGGGTCCCTGTGCCCCACAGCAACCTATAAGAGCTCGATACATTCACCCTAATAGCAGCCTAAAGGGCCCTTGTGCCCCACAGCAACCTATAAGGGCTCGCTACATTCCCCCTAATAGCAGCCTAAAGGGCCCTTGTGCCCCACAGCAACCTATAAGAGCTCGATACATTCACCCTAATAGCAGCCTAAAGGGCCCTTGTGCCCCACAGCAACCTATAAGTGCTCGCTACATTCACCCCAATAGCAGCCTAAAGGGCCCCTGTTCCCCACAGCAACCTATAAGGGCTCGCTACATTCACCCTAATAGCAGCCTAAAGGGCCCTTGTGCCCCACAGCAACCTATAAGGGCTCGCTACATTCACCCTAATAGCAGCCTAAAGGGCCCCTGTGCCCCACAGCAACCTTTAAGTGCTCGCTACATTCCCCCTAATAGCAGCCTAAAGGGCCCTTGTGCCCCACAGCATCCTATAAGGGCTCGATACATTCATCCCAATAGCAGCCTAAAGGGCCCCTGTGCCCCACAGCAACCTATAAGGGCTCGCTACATTCACCCTAATAGCAGCCTAAAGGGCCCTTGTGCCCCACAGCAACCTATAAGGGCTCGCTACATTCACCCTAATAGCAGCCTAAAGGGCCCTTGTGCCCCACAGCAACCTATAAGGGCTCGCTACATTCACCCTAATAGCAGCCTAAAGGGCCCTTGTGCCCCACAGCAACCTATAAGGGCTCGCTACATTCACCCTAATAGCAGCCTAAAGGGCCCCTGTGCCCCACAGCAACCTTTAAGTGCTCGCTACATTCCCCCTAATAGCAGCCTAAAGGGCCCTTGTGCCCCACAGCATCCTATAAGGGCTCGATACATTCATCCCAATAGCAGCCTAAAGGGCCCCTGTGCCCCACAGCAACCTATAAGGGCTCGCTACATTCACCCTAATAGCAGCCTAAAGGGCCCTTGTGCCCCACAGCAACCTATACGTGCTCGCTACATTCACCCTAATAGCAGCCTAAAGGGCCCCTGTGCCCCACAGCAACCTATAAGTGCTCGCTACATTCACCCTAATAGCAGCCTAAAGGGCCCTTGTGCCCCACAGCAACCTATAAGTGCTCGATACATTCACCCTAATAGCAGCATAAAGGGCCCTTGTGCCCCACAGCAACCTATAAGTGCTCGATACATTCACCCTAATAGCAGCATAAAGGGCCCTTGTGCCCCACAGCAACCTATAAGTGCTCGATACATTCACCCCAATAGCAGCCTAAAGGGCCCTTGTGCCCCACAGCAACCTATACGTGCTCGCTACATTCACCCTAATAGCAGCCTAAAGGGCCCTTGTGCCCCACAGCAACCTATAAGTGCTCGATACATTCACCCCAATAGCAGCCTAAAGGGCCCTTGTGCCCCACAGCAACCTATACGTGCTCGCTACATTCACCCTAATAGCAGCCTAAAGGGCCCCTGTGCCCCACAGCAACCTATAAGGGCTCGCTACATTCACCCTAATAGCAGCCTAAAGGGCCCCTGTGCCCCACAGCAACCTATAAGGGCTCGCTACATTCATCCCAATAGCAGCCTAAAGGGCCCCTGTGCCCCACAGCAACCTATAAGGGCTCGCTACATTCACCCTAATAGCAGCCTAAAGGGCCCTTGTGCCCCACAGCAACCTATAAGTGCTCGATACATTCACCCTAATAGCAGCATAAAGGGCCCTTGTGCCCCACAGCAACCTATAAGTGCTCGCTACATTCACCCTAATAGCAGCCTAAAGGGCCCTTGTGCCCCACAGCAACCTATAAGTGCTCGATACATTCACCCCAATAGCAGCCTAAAGGGCCCTTGTGCCCCACAGCAACCTATACGTGCTCGCTACATTCACCCTAATAGCAGCCTAAAGGGCCCTTGTGCCCCACAGCAACCTATAAGTGCTCGATACATTCACCCTAATAGCAGCCTAAAGGGCCCTTGTGCCCCACAGCAACCTATAAGTGCTCGATACATTTACCCCAATAGCAGCCTAAAGGGCCCCTGTGCCCCACAGCAACCTATAAGGGCTCGATACATTCACCCCAATAGCAGCCTAAAGGGTCCCTGTGCCCCACAGCAACCTATAAGTGCTCGCTACATTCACCCTAATAGCAGCCTAAAGGGCCCTTGTGCCCCACAGCAACCTATACGTGCTCGCTACATTCACCCCAATTGCAGCCTAAAGGGCCCTTGTGCCCCACAGCAACCTATAAGGGCTCGATACATTCACCCCAATAGCAGCCTAAAGGGTCCCTGTGCCCCACAGCAACCTATAAGTGCTCGCTACATTCACCCTAATAGCAGCCTAAAGGGCCCTTGTGCCCCACAGCAACCTATAAGTGCTCGATACATTCACCCCAATAGCAGCCTAAAGGGCCCTTGTGCCCCACAGCAACCTATACGTGCTCGCTACATTCACCCTAATAGCAGCCTAAAGGGCCCTTGTGCCCCACAGCAACCTATAAGTGCTCGATACATTCACCCTAATAGCAGCCTAAAGGGCCCTTGTGCCCCACAGCAACCTATAAGTGCTCGATACATTTACCCCAATAGCAGCCTAAAGGGCCCCTGTGCCCCACAGCAACCTATAAGGGCTCGCTACATTCACCCCAATTGCAGCCTAAAGGGCCCTTGTGCCCCACAGCAACCTATAAGTGCTCGATACATTCACCCTAATAGCAGCATAAAGGGCCCCTGTGCCCCACAGCAACCTATAAGTGCTCTATACATTCACCCTAATAGCAGCCTAAAGGGCCCTTGTGCCCCACAGCAACCTATAAGTGCTCGCTACATTCACCCTAATAGCAGCCTAAAGGGCCCTTGTGCCCCACAGCAACCTATAAGTGCTCGATACATTCACCCCAATAGCAGCCTAAAGGGCCCTTGTGCCCCACAGCAACCTAATAGCTACATCAGCGCCCCCCACCGCAAACCCTATAGCAGCCCATTGGGGGCCCTGCACCCCACAACAACTCCTCCCACAACAGCCTAATGGGGCTTCTAAGACCACAGCAGCCTAATAATGCTCCTGGCTCCAAAGCAGATTAATGGGCCTCAGGGCCTGCACAACCTGTCCCTACACAGCTGCCTAGCAGAGCCCCTGGCCAGACACGACCTGGTTCCATCTTAGTACTACTTATACAAAATAGCAGGCACAGCTTTTAATATAGATAACTGAGCGTGCTGCCCGACCCATCAAGCTACTAGAACATGGTCCAAACCAAATTGACAAGGGTCATAAGAATGAGGCATAACTCCACAAATACCATAAAATAATAATATTAATAAAAACACACATGCAACACAAAGACACTGTTAAAATCAATTCATCCACTATTCCTGTGATGCTAAAATACTTAGCAATCCATATTATAGAAGACCACAAGGTATCAAAAGTACAAATAGAAGTCAGTATTAAATAGCTTCACAAATTGCCCAAGAAAAAAAAAGTTATATATATATTTTTTTTATATTTTTTAATTACTCAAGTGAGTGTTCAATTATTCCACTTTGTGCAAAAAATACAAGTATAAAAAGGTAATTAATACAAATAATCCATCAAGACCATAAACCTGTGCAATCAATCAAATCTAAAGTGCAAATGCTAGATAAGAAGGCTATATCCACCAAGTAAAGCAGGGGATGAGACCCCCAATGTAAACCCAATACACAAAAGTGCTGTTAGTGCAGAGGGCTGTATAAGGGAGCTGAAATCATACTGTCCTTGTGGTCAAATGTGATCATCAGGCAGTGGATTGAAGGCAGGAGACCCCACGCGTTCCGCCGATCCGCTACGGCTTCTCCTGGAGAAGGACTGCTTTAGGGAAACCCTGGACAAAAAAATGATGGTGCTTCCCTGTCATGTGATACTAACTGTGCCCACTAGATGGCGAACACTCACAGCAGAACTGTATGGAAGGGTAACGTTTTTCTCTGTGACTTATTTGCAGCTTTACTTTAAAGACATTGAACACAGATGTTAAAAACAAAAGGGTACTCACCTTTTGTCCCCCACAGCTGATCAGTGTGACATCAGCGGTCAGCAATTCAAATGATCGCTGGTTTGCATGTAATATAACAATTGGGTGAGTGGCTGGCCGCCAGCGTCAGACCGATCAGCTGCGGGGGACAAAAGGTGAGTTCCAATTAGTTTTTTTTGGGTGGTCAATCGCTTTAGTCTTGCCAAAGCACACTCAAAAAACAAATTATATATATATATTTATTATCACCCCTAAGACACTGATTGACACCACCGACAGGGCCAATATTGCTGCTCCATACTAGAGGAACATAGGACAATTAATGTTAATTAGTGGCCAGGTTATGGTGCTGCCATAATCTAAAGGCGCACTTTAGACACAAGAAGAAGTAGGCATATATGTGTAAAAATCTGCTGGAAAGGGCCAATAAACCAAAGTGACCTAAACTCCAAAATGAACCAAAGTCCCTTTTAACAATAGTGGTTGGTTGGTGGTGGATAGCACTCCTCAACAAAAAGACGACAGTTGGGAGCAGGTTAGTTATGGTTACGTTTCAGAGTTTCGGCGGGTGGGGGATCCATTTGGCTATGGTTGATTGGTAAGGAGTAATGGTACAGGTTGTGAAGCCCAGTAAGCTCCTGAGCTGGTTCACGGCGGGAGGTGAAGTGTGGTTTCCACTGTTGGTTACGAACAATGGTAGAGGTGGTTAAGCTCAGTAACCTCCTGAACTGGTTTGCGGCGGGAGATGAAGTGTGGTTTCCACTGGTGGTTGGTTTAGACTTAATTATTAGGCCCAGGTTGTACCCCAAAAAAGAAAGCAAAAGGCACATGGTTTTTACTGTATTATCATGCTTAATTAAGGTTATTGATTGCCGCTGTTTATTAATTTTGATCAAGCTGTGGCCGATTTGGAAATAAATCCTTCCAGTCGAAGTTGATTGTTTGTACCTGGTTTGTTTAAGAGGGGTTAAAATGGACCAATACCCATTGGCTTTGGGCCTGGAATCTATAAAGTTTCAGGGCCACTTGATTCCCACCCCCTGGGGAATCCAGAATCGGAATGCCCCGCTGTGTGGAACCCCAGATCGCCCGGTATACTCACCTTCTCTCCCAGTCCAACAGTGCATGCGTTAGCAGAGCCGAATCCCCGCTATTCTTTCAGCAGGACACATGCCTGCGCTAGGCATTTGTGAATGGCCGCCAGAAAAATTACACGAGCATCTGATCAAATGCAGATTTTTTTCATTCACCTCCTAGCTAATTTTCAAAACTATAAAGAATCTGAATACTGGCCATATAGGTAAAAGCTGACCCAAAGATATGCACAGAACTCAACAGCAGGTGGAATGTAGGAGCAATGTCATGCTTATTGGCCCTCAAGCTTAGAAACATAGAAGGTTGACAGCAGAAGACCATATGGTCCATCTAGTCTGCCCTTATGTGTATACTGTATGTTCTCTTTATCTTAGGATAGATGTGTGCTTATCCCAGGCATGTTTAAATTCAGTGACTGTTGATTTTTCAACCACCTCTGCTGGAAGTTTGTTCCAAGCATCTACTACTCTTTCTGTAAAATAATATTTTCTAACATTGCTCCTGATCTTCCCCCGACTAGCTTCAGGTTGTGCCCCCTTGTTCTATCATTAAGCTTCTTCTTAAAAACACTTCCCTCCTGAACCTTATTCAATCCTTTCACATATTTAAAGGTCTCAATCATGTCCCCCCTCTCCCTTCTTTCCTCCAGACTGTACAAATTAAGTTCTTTAAGTCTCTCCTGATAAGTTTTAAGTTTAAGTCCTTCCACCATTTTCGTTGCCCGCCTTTGGACACGTTCTATTTGAATAATGTCTTTTTGCAGGTAAGGTCTCCAGAACTGCACACAGTATTCTAGCTGTGGCCTTACCAGGGCTCTATACAGCGGCATCACAACCTCCCTCTTCCTACTGGTGATGCCTCGAGCTATGCAGCCGAGCATCCTGCTTGCTTTTCCCACTGCCTGGCTACACTGTCCACTCATCTTGCAGCTATCAGTAATCAGTACCCCTAAATCTCTCTCCTCCGAGGTCCTGGCTAACACAGTGCTGCCCATACGGTACTCAGAGCAGGGATTCCTTCTACCCAAGTGCATGATTTTACATTTAGAGACATTAAACTCTAGTTTCCACAGTTTTGAATCATTTTCCATGTTGCAGACACCTCCAGGAATATCCACCCTATTACTAACCTTTGTATCATCAGCAAACAGACAAACTTTTCCTACCAAGCCTTCTCCTATGTCACTTACAAATATATTAAAAAGAATGGGGCCCAGGACAGAGCCTTGCGGCACACCACTTGTAACTCGCCTTTGTTCAGATTGCACACCATTAACAACAACACTCTGATACCAATCCCTCAGCCAACTGGAAATCCACTGAACTATCCAGGGATTGAGTCCTACCTTCAATAACTTATCTATGAGCTCCTTATGTGGTACAGTGTCAAAGGCTTTGCTAAAATCCAGATAGGCGATATCCACAGCACCACCTTCATCTAACACTTTAGTGACATTGCTCTCTGCTGAGTACAGCAGAGAACAAGAGAGGTCAGCAGATTCCTTTCACACTCACCTGACAGCTACTGTCAGCCATTCCTTGCCTATAATGCAATTAGACCACCAGACGGGGTAAAGTATAAAATTACCCCTACTTGTCCACAAAACTGTAACTGATGAGAATTATGCTCACAAATCTAGAAGCCACAGTATCAGTGAAGGCCTTGTCATCATGGCTTTTGGAAATGCAGAAGCAAATGGCCAAAGTTAAGGAAATCCAGGACTTTTTTTTTCCTGGCATTAAAATTTATATCAGATGCGACTACTGCAGCTGCAAAATTTCATAGGACCCGCCCCCCATCGATTACTACCGGCTTCTGACAGCTCTCCCACGATCGGGGGGAGGGGGAACCGGGGGGATGCAAGTATGTCTGCCCTGGAGTCTCATAGACTCCAGGGTGGGTTTTAATCCACGTTAATTCTACTATTTAATTTAAAGTCTACTTTAGGGGTTAGTTAGCATGAGGTTGAAAATAAAAAGGTTTTCACCTGCTGCTGAATAGCTATGAATAGGGATGGGCGAACCCCCCAAAGTTCGGGTCTAGTAAGTTTGGCCGGACTTTGAATAAATGTTTAAATTCCCAAACCAAAACCAGAGCCCCGTCCGCATTGAAATCAATGGGGACCTGAACTTTGGGGGGTGGCTGTAGCGGGGGGAGGCAGAGTGTGAAGCAGAAGCGCGCTGCTGCTGTAACTCACTTCTGCCCGCAATCCACTTCCTGTTAGCGATGCCGGCGACAGCAGTGCTTGCAACTTCCCCCAGCCGAGGCTACGAACGAGGCTCACTCATGTGAGCAGGCGGCCATCTTTTTGTATCCCCAACCGGGTCGGTTTCAAACAACCCTGCTGCCGCTGACAGGACGCGGATCGGGCAGAGGTAGGTTCCAGCAGCTTTTTGCTGCTACACACTTCAGGTGAAGAAGTGGGTTCAGCAGTCTATCAACCAGCTTTTCCATGTTCGGACTGGATGTGGAACACGAACACGGACTTCTGGCTGAAGTCCATGTTTGGGAACCAGAACTCACAACGTTTGGTACGAACCCGAACTTTGCGGTTTGGGTTCGCTCATTTCAAGCCAAAAAAAGATAAAATCTAATCTGCTGTGACATGGATTCCCCTCACCTTGCTGTGGGATGCTGGAGGACGAGGCATCTCCTCCTCTGGTTTGCCGGTTACATCCGCTGTACAAGGATCAGGCTCTTCTTGCTTTCTGTGTGTAAGCCAAAAAAAGACACATCATCTTTCAAAGCTTGGCAGAGTGTTTTTTTTTTGAATAGTAAAAAAAAATAAAAGGAACAGACAAGAAGACACATCAGAAATATTAGGAGTGAACGTAAGAACGAACTGAGTCAGGTTGAGGGATAGGCAGAAGAGGCACCTGCCCAGGGACCGTTGGGGCAGTTTACAATATACAATATAAGGATACAGGTAACTTGGGGAGGGCATAGGTTACAGAGACACCACGTGTACAAGTAATTGATCTTTTAAAGGAAAGAGCAAATCCTGTCTGTGGGCTGATCAATGCTGATAAGCTGGTTCCTGTGGGGCAGTAAAGCCATCAGACATTATGGGCCTTATTCATGAAGGGATAGCGCCAGGTAGTGCCTGTACAGCAGCAGGTAGCGCCAGGTAGCGGCAGGTGAACGCCGGACACGGCACGCAATTACACATTTATGAAGCCGAATTAGAGCGACTAGAACAACGCCTTGTAGCGTACGATTCATCATTATCCCAGGCTCAGGGCCTTATTTATCAAGGGCTAGCGCCAGGTAGCGAATGGTGAGCGCCAGGTAGCGCCAGCTATCGGCGGCTACCGACTCAAGTACGCCCGGCGGCGCTCACAATGACGCATTTATCAAGCTAAATGAGGCTAGCGCCGGCGAGAGCGACAGCAAGCGCGGGATTCATCATGAAGCCGCCTGGAACGAACAGCGAAAAAAAAATTGTGCAGAATTGATATTACAGGTCTGATATTAATGTAATTATATTACAAAATGATTAAAAAAAAATGTATAATTTTACAATCAAAAAATATGGTTGTTTAGGGGTTAAAAGCTCTTTTACATCCATCGCCGCCAGCGCTCTGGGGTTAAAACAAGGAATGGACAGCGCCAGCAAATTCGGAGCGTAATTTGTTAATGAATATGCAGCTAGCCGTTCGCTCTGGCCATTCGTTGTCAGGCGCTCACATACAACGCTGAACCTGTGAAACAGCGACCCCTAAGCCCGTATTCAACATTACCGCACACCGACTGAGTCGCTGTCAACAAGCAAACCCCGGCCAAGCACAGCGAATACTGGCTGGTGCTGAGAAAATCACGCTACAGTCGCTCATCTGACGCTACCTGGCGCTATTACTGAATCGGCCTCTCAGTTTACAGCACCGGCATTCAGCCTTGCAGAGCACCATGTCTTACCTCTCGCTACCTGGCACTCTCCCATACATTTCTATGGACGATCCTTAAATCCATTTCCAGATCCAATTTTATTTATTTATTTATTTTTTTATCTTAAATCTTTCAGACATGTATCCTGGCCTAGAAAATGACATTTTTGAAAACTTTTTGGATTAATAATATTTTTATGCAGAGTTGTCCTTACATGTCTGGTATTAAAGTGTTCATGGTACAATATTATAACAATGTCACTCCATATGTTTTCGCTTTGTTACTAGTGGATACATGTTTATAAACAGACTTTAAACACACAGCCTCTGGTGCTATGGGCTACAACTACACAAATTTGAGCGCCGGCGATGCTTGAGGCTGTTTTTTTGATGAATGTGGTGTGAGTCGGTCGCACTGAGCTGGCACTACCGTTCCCTCCCATGCAGCGTAGTACTGCAACTCACACATCATATTCATCAATGCTGGACAGCGACTGAGGTGCTCTGAAACAATGATCCATGGGCGAGCACAGCGACTACTAGCGGGTGCTCTGAAATCTGCTCTATAGACGCTCATCTGTCGCTACCTGGCGTTAGTAATGAATCAGTCTGCCCGTCTCCTCTGCTTAGGCATCATTTGGTTGTGTAATGAGCATGCAATGTGCACCATTAAGAAAGAAAGAAAGAAAGAAAGAAAGAAAGAAAAAGAGTCATACGGGGTGGTAGAAAGTAAGACAGAATCTTGTACCTTTAGAATTAACAGTAAAGAAAACTAAAAGATAAAGGTCAGGGGGAATACAATAGGAGGAAAAAAAGAGAGAAATACAAAAAAGACAAATTGTATAAAAAGATAAAATGATTTAAGTAAAGACAAGCAATTATAGGATATAGAAAATGTTAATTTACCAGAATGCCAGCAATAGAACACAGGGACTAAAGGTACAAAGAAACAAGGAGAGAAGGAATAATAAAGAAATACAACTGAAAGAGAACAGAAGGTTTGAAAGACAGAGAGAGGGAAAGAGAGGAGAGAGAGCGAGAGAGAGAGGGGGGGGGGCTCAAAATTTGGAATGAGAGGTGAATAGAATAACAGCTGTAAAGATGCAGAAAATAAGAACATAAAATTGGAGGAGGAATGAAAGAAAGAGAGAGTAAGATACATTTGTAGAGATAGATAAAGAAATAAAGAAACAAACAAAAATATACAACGATAAGCAAGATAGGATACAGAAGGAGTGAAAAGCAAGAGAAATGAGAAACAAAAAGGCTGAAGAAAATAATAACAACAACAAGGGGTCCACATGATGAAGAGAATGAAAAGGAAATAAGAAAGAAGGGGGTAGAAAAAATACAATCTATAAAAATAAAAGAAAGAAAATAGAAAGAAATACGATAAAAATAAAAGAAAGAAAATGGTTAGAAAGAAATACAATAAAAATAAAAGAAAGAAAAGGGGTAGAAAGAAATACAATAAATAAAACTAAAAGAAAGAAAAGGGGCGGAATAAATTAAAGAAAGAAGCTTCAATGTGAACTATAAAGAGAAAGCAGGAGGATTCCAGGGTTGGCTGAAGCACACCATCCTGTATATAATGCAGATGAACCAACCTATCCTCTGGATTATGTCCACAAGTCTTGATAACTAAGAGGAAAGCTGCCTGTGTCTCATCCGTGCTCCGGCATTAGATAGGGAAAATAGGGCCATGTTAATACTCAAGCAAAGCTCACGGGATGTATTAAGAGGCTGCTGCCACCTACTCACCCCCCATATGCACCAAACGTAAAGCTCCGCTTGCGAGAGAACATGTGGAACCTCTCCATGTATCCCTTATCCTGGAAGCTGGAAGTTCTCCTGCCTCCGTCAGGGAAGAGAGAGATCTGGAGGTCTGGAGAGACCACCTGTAAGATGGAGGCTGGCGGCTGTCTAATAAATGTCAAAGCCAACACATAAAAGAGATGCTAAAATGTCACGGAGACAATCAGTCAGTGTCCCCTATGGAGTGTGCAGGCCCCCTGCCTGGAAAGCAGCCAGGCTCTCTCTCCTATGACTCCTCATCTCCAGCATCTTCCATGTGTCTCTAAACAGTCACACAATATCGGACTCCCCACCGGCAGTCTCTCCTGAGGGGACGGTGACATTAGCGAAAGAGAACAGCATGAACTCCTCATTGGGCGCTCAGGAATAGATTTGTTTATTAAAACTTCCCAATGTAGATGGAGCTGAGCAAGCCAATCATCTTTAATAATTTACTATTCAATGCACTAACATTTATTTATAGTGGGAGCCTGCTTTCGTCTCTGTCTACTGTATCTAGATGTGAGTATGAAATAAATGGCCAAGAAAAAAAAAATATGAGGACAAGGTAGGATAGAGAGGATAAAATTGGAAGAAGAAAGAAAGAGAGAGAGAAAGAGAGGAAGAAAAATAAAGAAACTGAGGTAAAGCAGAGGAGTAGCAAGGCTTTCTGGCACCCAGGGCAAAGATTCAAAATGGCGACCCCCACCTGTGCTCAGGCCTCCCTGTTCTGCTGCACCCGGGGAAAGTGCCCCCCCCCCCCTGCTTCTCCTTAGCTATGCCTTTGTGTAAAGTATTCTAGGGAGCGCACTATTTTTACCTGGTGCTGTATCATCCCTTACCTGCCGCTACCTGTCGCTCTCCCCCCCATTTCAATGGAGGTTCCTTTTCTTCTGTTTAAACAGGGTTTTTTTTCTTTTTTTTTCCCTCTCAAATAATTGTGGGACCTCTTCTGGCCTAGAAAGAGTCATTTTGGAAAACTTTTTGGATTTTTTTGTTTTTTTTATGCAGAATTGTCATTACAGGTCTGGCACTAAAGTGTTAAAGTGGACCAACACCCAGGATTTTCACTATCCTGGGTGCTGGTCCACTTCTGCGGGGCACCCCGAAAAACTTACCTCACCGCCGACGGACAAGCGACGGACAAGCTGAGGGAAGCGCGGAGGCGGCCCGCGCATGCGCCATTGGAACGGGAGAAGGTAAGGTTTTTGGGCGTCCGGGGGGGTTTCACACAGCGGGGCATCCCGATTTTGGATGCCCCGAGGGGAGGGAGCTGATCGGCCTGGGAATCTTATAGATTCCCGGGCCGATCAGCCATGGGTGTTGGTCCACTTTAATGTCACAGTGTTAAAACAATGTAATTTCATGTGTTTTCGCTTTGTTACTGGTGGATATGTGTTCAAAAACAGACTTTAATCACACAGCGTCTGGCGCTCTATGTTACAGCGACCAGATTTAGAGTGGCGACGCTGTGTGTGTAGTTTTTTGATAAGTATGAATCGCTGAAAGTGGGTCAAACTTAGCTGGCGCTACCTTTCTCTCCCTGCAGCACTGTACTGGTAGAGGTTATGGTTGCCAATGGCAACTGACTGCAGTTATTAAAAACTGCTTCATAAATGCACATTTGTTAACATAAGAAACAAAATCTAGATCAACACTTCAGGGCATCATTTTGGCAACACTATTATATACACTATCAAAAATGTAATCGGAAGAGGACTTTCCATTTAAACCAGGCCTTCACCCTGTATTAGAGCCTATGTTCTCCCACCCTGTACATACTGATTTATCACATGTATTTAAACATCCAAGATGGCGGCCCATGGAGTCTCAGGCTGCCTGGAAACAGGAAGTGTCTTCTGACTGCTCCACGCTGCATTGTGGGATTGCTGTCCTTTTCCTGACCCCAGCTCTGCTCTGTCTGAGCAAAGCACAGCTATAACCCGCCCCCCAGCATTTTTCACCCCTCTCCTAAATATGTAATGCTTCTGAGGCAAGATGGCGGCGCCCATATCCTAGAGTGCTGAACAGAGTTGCAGCCCAGTGGTGGAAAGAATGAAAATGAAATAAAATATATTAATTTTAGATGCTGGAGTCAGTTTTTTCAAGGATTTGGGCTTTTCATTAAATGATGCTAATAAAAGCAAGATAGGAAAATATGTTAAATAAATAGAAAGTAATAAATAAATAAAGACTAGAAAAGATTAAAGATGTCATTCAGGCAGTAAAAAAAAAATAAAACACTATACCCTCCTTTGAGCCTCCGCAGGCGATCACTGATAGTCTAGCGCCCAGACACTTACCGGATCGCCTGATACAGTCCAGCGCCGCTCATGCAGCCACTTTCATCCATCCAGCATCCAATGGACCACCCGCGCCATCATCACAGGATAACTACAACACAGCCCTCTCCTCTCCATTCGCTGCAATGGGAATGGGAAAAGTGCCGATTCATTAATAGCGGCAGGTAGCGACAGTTGAGCGACTGCAGCGGCATTTTCAGAGCGCCCGCTAGTAGTCGCTGTGCTTGGCCGTTGTTCGGTAGTTGATAGCGACTCAGTCGGTTTGCGGTAATGTTGAATATTGGGTGAGGAGTCGCTATTTGTCAGGTTCCGCGCTGTATGGGAGCGCATGATAGCGACTGGCCCTAGCGACCGGCTTCCACCATATTCATTAACAAATCACGCTCAAAAAATTCTCGCGCTGTGAAATGCATGTTTAAACCCCAGAGCGCTGGCGGCGATGGGTTAAAAGCAGTTTTTTAACCCCCAAACAACCATATTTTTGGAAACCAAAAAAAACAAGTTTTTTAAATAATTTTGTAATATGAATACAATAATATCAGACCTGTAATATAAATTCTGTACAATTTTTTTTAAACTTAATAAAATTATCTAACATGGCAGAAGTGGTCACAGAATTTTTCACATTTAAAAAAAAAAAAAAAAAATTAATAACAATTAATTATGAATATTTAAAGATTGTTCCATTGAAATGCATTGGATAGCGCCAGGTAGCGAGAGGTCATACCGCTATGAGATATGAGAGGTCATATCGCTATTCAAGGTCGGACGCTGGCGCTGTGGGCTGAGGCTGGAATAATGATGAATGAGTGGCTATATGGCGCTATCTCAGTCGCTAAGCAGGATTGGCTTGATAAATGTGTGATTGTGGTGGGGAGCCGGCGTTCTCGTGGCGGTGCCCGTCATTACCGGTCGCTCACCAGTCGCTACCTGTCGCTATTCCTTCACAAATAAGGGCCATAGTTACTGTGACGAACGGCGTTGGACAGTCATTCAGGTGTTGAATACACATGAGTGGCTTGACGATGGTGGAGGTTGTACAGGCCTTACAGGACTGGAAGATCCAATTCTGGTAAGTGTCTGGGCGTCACCTGCGGGGGATTAAATGTGATTTTTTTTTTCATTACTGTCGGCTGAATGTCTTTAAAAAAAAGGAATGTGAAGAGGAAGAAGAAAAAAAAGGAAAGGAAAAGAAAAAAAAGGCAGGAAAGAAGAAGGTAAGAATCATCGGCAATAAAGACAGCAAGAAGGTGGTATATAGAAAAAGATATGAAAGAGACATGAAAATGAAGGAGAAAAGAAAAGTAAAGCAGAAAAGAAAAAGCAGAAAAAAAGAAACGACAAAAATGGAACATAGAAAAAAAGACAAAGAAAGAAAAAAAAGAAAAGAAAGATTGTAAAAATTTAAATTGGACCAAAAGTCAAAAATGACTCAAACCAGACCAACAGCCTGGCGCAGTTGGAAAAGAAAGGTAGCGGCCATTTTGGAGCTTCCTCTCCCAGCATCTCAGCCATGCTGCTGACATAACTGACAATGCACAGTAACAGGAAGCCCAGCAGCACTTCTGTTTGCAGGTGGCCTGAAAATGCATGAGCCGCCATCTTGTTTCTAAAATTGACTACAGCAGGAGTTAGATTAAGGTAAATGAATTTGTATGTGCAGCAATGTAAATTGCCCTGGGGAGGGATACATATGAGCACCGTTTCTTGTGTTGCTCTGGTTTAAGTAATTTTTCACTGTTGGTCCGCTTTAAACCAGACCAACACAAGAAACAGTGCTCATAGGCATCCCTCCCCAGGGCAATGTAGATTGCTTCATATAACTATTCATTTACATTTTTCTATCTCCTGTTGGTTCTGCACCTGGGATTAGAGGCGATAATGTGCTCCACAGTGGAATGCAGTGCACTAGTGTGTAACCGACATATAACAAACCTCTGCTAGGAAGGTTCTGGAAAACTCTTGTGTGTGTGGGTGGGCGGGGCCAGCCATGAGAGAGAGGCTGGTGCAGTCATTCCTGCAGGCTATAAAAGGCACAGCACAGCTCTGAGGGAGCAGAGTCCATGAGGTGGGTCAATAGGAGCACTTCTGTGTTTGGGTGTGTTTCTGAGCCCACATAAATTATAGGGCCACAGTGACGTTTTTGGTTGAAATTAACACTCTGCTTATTTACCTCACAGCTGAACTGTGTGAGGGGTGTAAAGACTTATTTAAAAAAACGGTAGTTAGGATTTCTTCTAAGGTTTTTATAGCGTCCGTCAAAACATTTGTCTCTTCCCTTTTTGCTTCCCCGAAGTCCTCCCCCTTTGCTTTGGTTTGTATTGGTTGAGTCCAATAGAGATTCATATTTCCCTCATCTCGATTTCGATCTAATGCTTCCACTAATATGCAATCAAATTCTACATCCTCATCAGCCCTGACCATATCTCTTAAGGACCTTTTCAGAGCAGGGTTTCTTATCCCATTCATTGATCCCTTATCATTCGGTCCATTGCAGGGGTCTGATCATCCTCACTCCCCTCACTTTTGGAATTTTTTTTCCAAAGTTTTTGTAATGTAACAGCAAATTTCTGAATTGACTCTCCTTCCAACTGTTTGCGACCATAAAAACGAGTTTTGCATTCGGCTGTGTCAGTTGTCTCCCCATACAGTAACTCTGGACTTTTTATAATTATATCCAGGCTTTTTTTTTTGATTGAGGCAACACCAGTATAGCTTCGTATAACGTCTCCCTTCAGTGATTGAAACACCAGGTCAACTTGGCGTGCAGGTTGGATACGCGGTAGGGGGGGTTGTAGTGAGGGATGCGGCCCGGGCACAGTAGTGTGTAGCCGTTCTGCCCATTGAAAAATGATAGCCATCAAATTTAGGTACATTGGCTCCCGCTGTTCCCATAGGCACAATAATGGGAAGGGGGACCCAGCCCCACTACACTTACAGGCATCTACTGAGGACCTCATGGCACAGAGTTTTTGATCCTGCCAACTATGTCAAAAAATATACTGTGTGGGGTAGAATGAATAAAGGAATCAAACACACCACACCAGATATTTTCTGGATATTTCTTTCTTCAACTGGTCATGGGCCTCAAAATCTCTCCTAAAAAAATTACCAAGGGCGTCCTCCAACAGCACTGAGTCCCTTTCTTTGCACTCCGCGGGAGGCTTCACACAGTGAATAACATACAGTCTTTACACCCCTCACACAGTTCAGCAGTGAGTTAAATAAGTGTTAGTTTCAACCAAAAACTTCACTGTGGCCCTATAATTTATGTGGGCTCATAAACACATACAAACACAGAAGTGCTCCTATTGACCCACCTCATGGACACTGGTCCCTCAGAACTGTGCTGTGCCTTTTATAGTCTGCAGGAATGACTGCACCAGCCTCTCTCTCATGGCTGGCCCCGCCCACCCCCACACATAAGAATTTTCCAGAACCCTCCCACCAGAGGTTTGTTAAATGTCGAACACTTGATAGCACCTCACACAGGTGCCAGGATGTGCTGCCAGTTTCAGAAGCCTTGGAGTAACTGGACTAAGTAGAAGGGGCGCCACCCTGCCACCACTGTCTGGTTCCCATCAGAGGGAAATATAAAAAGCTTGGAGAGCCGCATCTGGCCATCCGACCTTGAGTTTGACACATGTTACACAACAGTAATATGCCTTATGAGGTGTTATAATTGAGGGCTTCTGTGGACCTTACTTTAGGTAATAGCCAATCACAGGAGGCTGTTCTACATTCTGTATTGTATAGCGAGTAATATATGGATGTATTTTCAAAAGAGTTAAACTAAATGGCTGCTACAAACATCAGTCACTGGGAAAGGGGTGCTGTCTATACCTCTTCATGAATCTTAAACTCTCCTTGACCAGGGACAGACTGGCCATAGGGCGACCCGGAACAATGCTCGGTGGGTTGCACTGCTTTGGGTACAGTTTCGGCTGCTGCTTTTAACCTGACCACCACCCACATGCCTGCCAGCCGTAAGTCGCGGGGCTGCATTTTGGCTGAGGATAGAGGTAAATGTAAGAATAGCGGGGGTTGCAGGGGTCGATGTGTGTGTGGGGGGCTTAAGCAATCTAGATGCCCGCTTTAACCCCATGCAGATGTTGTAGAATTACTGTTTTCCTAAACTATATGGGAGCAGCCATCTTACCACTCATCTGACAGTCCTGCTTACACATGAGCATGGGGGGTGCCAGAAACCCTGAGTAGCTTGTCTGCCATTTTACACACGCACTGAATAAACAGCTGCTGGAGCTATTCTGTGTGTCGGAAGATGTTACATATGTTTCTTCCTGTTATCATAATTGTACCGCGTGCTCAGAGCATGCAGACAGTGTAATTAATGTATCTAAAATGTTTCTGCTGTTAGCAGAGCAATGCTGAATCATTAAGGCTGATGGCTTTCTACTTCTGATTGCACAGACATTAGAGGCAATGTTACGTGGATTTTTCAGATGCAGGTATGGAGTCCTATTAAATAGATTATTTCACTGATTGTCATTAGGGCAGCAATCTACTAACCCGTTTTACTGTTTGACTGGAAGTCCGCTTCTTGTACTTCTTTGGAAACTGTAGTTATGACTGCAGCCTGGAGCCATTCAAAGGAGACATGGTTCCTTCTAATTACAAATTTTGCAACCTGTAAATCAGACCCACACCCTTAAAAGAAACAGTGCATATATGCATCACAGCATATTCAGATTGCTGCACATACAAATGTATTAACCCTTTAGTAACTCCTGCAGTGGTCATTCCCTCCCCTCCATGGTGTCCTTTGGATTTGCCAGTGGCCTGCAAAGAGAAAGTGCTCTTTGTATTGTGGGGTTATGTTGGCTAAATTCAGGCTGCATTATGGCTGGGAAAGGAAGAAACCTACCGGGTGCTCCAAGATGGCTGTGACCAGAAGAAAATCAGTTAGGCTGAGCAAGTTTTTTTTTTAACCGTGCAAGGCTATCGTTTGAATCCTATGAAAATGTTATGTTTTTATATTATAGACCTTGGAAAAATAAACATTTCCCCAACATACTTTATTTTAAAAATAATCTTTCCTTCTGCGCTTTTTTCCCACTTTTAGTCAGGAAATTTGCTGAGCCAGCTGCTGCAGAATCAGTGCCCTCTGCTCCATTCAGTTATTCACAGCAGTTAGCAAGCTAAATGGTGCAGAGCGGGCTACTGGTTGCATCCCCGCTCACCTGTAGCTGGGGGCATTCCTGGGTTGGCCAATCCCAAATGGCTGCCCCTGGTTATGCATCTAGCTAAAGGTATAGTGAGACCGTGATCTGCGTCATTGGAATAAGGTTAGGTGAGTGGGTGCCGAAATTTAAGAGGGTGTCACACAGTGGGGCATCCTAGTTTGGGAGGCCACTGGGATTAGAAATTGGATGGCCATATGGTCAATTTCCAGACAATTCCCTATGCCATGTATGGACAATGCCAGGATGCCTCTATATGTGAAACCCTCTGGGGTTGCTCACGCTCACACGGTGCATGAGCAAGCTGCGGTTACATCCCCGACAAGGTATGGTAAAGTGGACCAAAACTCACCTTGGAATCTATGAGACTCCAGGGCAGGCATATTCGCCCCCCCCCCCCCGGGGCATCAAGATTCGGGGTGCCCTGCTGTTCAAAACACTTGAGGTCGCCTGGAAACTCACCTAATTTCACAGTGCATTGGCGTGCATGTGTGAACAGCAGCTGCATCCCCAATATCCCTTTAGCAGGGCACGTGCCTGCACCTGGCATTTGTGAATGTCTGGAGCAGGAACACTTTTGTTAGGGTAGCGGGGGGATGCGTCCGCCAGTGCGCTGACTGAATGAGAGGTTGTACACGCTCTGTAGAGAGTGTAGTCAAAATCCTGGGTTTTGGTCCAATTTAATATTGTATTTTGCTATATAAAATGTGTCTTTGATTAGGGTCCCCAGACACAACTTTGCATGGGGCCCCAGAAATGATAAGCATGCCCCTGTCTATAATATAAGAACATAATATCTTCATAGGTTTCAAGTTTCAAACGATAGTGACACTTTGGATTAATCCATCACAGTGACTGTCAGTAATAAGGTACATACCATTGGGCGTATCTCGGAGCTCCGCCAAGTCAGTGATCCTTTTCGGTTACATGTACGGAGGGATGTTTCTGCCAATTCTCATTTATTTCTGGATCAACACACATTACTCACCACACCTGCCTGAGCTATATTAGGATGTTACAATGTCATTATTATCATCTGTTTAAAACAGGGCATATAAGCTTACGCAGGTAACTCTGTGTCCTATACACAACATGCTATTAAAGCTATTCAGAAACAACCAATTAAGGGTTAATTAGGGTTTAATGTTGTGTGCTGGCCAATCAGAAGGCTGCTCAATATAAACAGTATAATTATTGGTTATTTAAATCGGTATTTGTGATAGAAATAATGTACCAGAAGCACAGGGCAATAAACTTTTCTCCTACACAAATTTAACATTCTAACCCGGTTATGTCCTGCGACAAACAGTAACAGTTTTTCTGTAGTCATGTCAAGTAAGAGAACCCCAAAGATATGTGTTATATCACATGCATTTCTGATCCTTATTTTGACACTAGAAAGGAGGCAGGGGTGTAACTATAGGGGGGTGCAGGGGTAGCGACTGTCCATAAGTTCAGGGGGGCCCTATCATTGTAGCTCCCCCAACTTATTTATCAGATTTGTGTTCTCACGACATCCTGTACAGGGAAAAAAACACCTTTTAGCTTTGCTGTTTCAAGTGGAACAAACCCCAGGATTTTGACTATCCACATTTGGGATGCCCTGTTGTGTGAAACCCCCCAGTTGACCTGTACAAACTCACCTCTTCCGGGTCAATTGTGCATGATGGCTTCTTGTCAGATCAGAGCCATTTGCTGTGCATATGTAATGTTCAGCAAATGGCTCTGTTTATGGCAATGGTGAGCTTGAGCGACTGCATTCTCTACACAGCGTGCGCTCCTGCCCCCAGCCTATCTGAATGTCTAGGGGAGGGGGCGCCTACAGCCAACAGATGCAGGGGATGTGACTGTCCGAGGGAGTCAGAAAGAAGGTGAGTTCACTAGTGCCCCTGGGGGGGGGGGGGGGGGGGGGGCCCAATTTGGACTGGCTTCAGTGGCTTTTGTTCCACTTTCAGAATTTTGTATTTAATTAAATAAAATGACAGGTAAAAGGTTTATGCATGAGCCAGTTTGAACCAGGGCCAGGTGACATTGGGAACCTCATTTATGAAGATCATGTCCTTTTGCTGGCATACACATCCACATTTTTATATGTATATATAAGTCACAACGCATGATGTTAAATAATCTGCCTGGATTGTGGGGACTATGTATTGGACGGCCTGTGTCAGCACTTGTTGGATGCCTATACTGATTACGCCAGTGAGCACCACTCTGTACCACCAACTTACAGGCGCTGCATGCCATGTCTATTAATTTTTTACATGCTAACAGGATTGGCGCTCTATATACAGTAACAGGCACTGGTCAGCATTTCTTCATCACAGGATATCATTGCTGTGAACAAAAGGGACAAACCTCAGAGTGTGTTTAGACTGTGTTTTAGTTTATAAGCAAGTACACAATATTTAACAAAAAACAGGTGTGATAAAATATTTTGCAAGAAAATAATAAAATGACATTTGGTGGTATCTAAGCCTGCGTTTACATTCACAAGTCACCACAGCAAGTTCTGTCTAAATAAATGTGTTTAACATTATTTAAATTCAAAAAACACTTCCGTACAGTTCTTCCCTATGGGGTCTATAAACGGAGCAGCTTTTACAATAGCGGCCAGACACCGCAAACTTTATGGTGCTGGTGATAAATTAGATGCCGAATGGCAAATTTGGCTGTTTCATAAAGCATGCAGTGTTGCTATTGATACTGAGTGATATTACCAGGCACTGATGCTTGGTAAATAGGGCTGTTAGAGGTTAACTCTTTGCTTAATTTGTTTAATTTAAATGTACAGTGCTTTAAATACACTTCCTAAATTTTCAGAAGTTATTTCAGTTTATTGGGAACTTCAGAGATATCTGTGATTAAAAACAACTCAGTGCCTACAATTCATGAAACATGGATATCAGGTATTCTGGTATGCTTGGTCCCTGAATGTGCATATGCAATTGTGGTATTGTCTCAGAGCAAGATATTAGGCTCGATTCAGAGAGACAAAAAAAGCCTTCCGTTTTAGTGCCGATGTCGTATTATTTTCAAATGTTCCCGCTCTCGTATGAATGTGCGAGCGATTCTACGCATGTCTTGTAAACTTCTGTAAAGTTTCCGTCCGCTCGTATGCCAGAGTACGAGTACGAGGATGTCATTTTCCATCGAGACTTTTCTGATTCATTTTCTCAGGCAACAACGTAGCCTTTCATTTTTGCCCTTTTCCCATCGTATCCTCACACGAATCCTTTACGTTTCCCGATACATTCTGTTTCACTTTTACAAAAAATAATCGTCCAGACGGAAATCCTTACGATCTTGCGCCTGCGCACTACAAACTTAACTCATTAAAGTGCTCGCATACATATTTGACTCCATCACTTCTACTACAATGTTTAGCTAAACCACTAAGCGCTATCCTGCAGCTTCCCTTTTGAACTCTTAAAGCTCACCCTAACCACTTAGCGCTATCCTGCAGCTTTCCTTTTGAACCCTTAAAGCTCACCCTAACCACTTAGCACTATCCTGCAGCTTCCCTTTTGAACCCTTAAAGCTCACCCTAACCACTTAGCACTATCCTGCAGCTTCCCTTTTGAACCCTTAAAGCTCACCCTAACCACTTAGCACTATCCTGCAGCTTCCCTTTTGAACCCTTAAAACTTACCCAAATCACTTTGCGGTTAGGTTCTTCTTCCATTTTAGGTCCCTAAAACTTACCCAAATCACTTCGCGGTTAGGTTCTTCTTCCATTTTAGGTCCCTAAAACTTACCCAAATCACTTTGCGGTTATGTTTTTCTTCATTTACCGCACCATAAAACTTACCCAAATCACTTCGCGGTTAGGTTCTTCTTCCATTTTAGGTCCCTTACCCAAATCATTTCGCGGTTATGTTTTTCTTCATTTACCGCACCCTAAAACTTACCCAAATCACTTCGCGGTTAGGTTCTTCTTCCATTTTAGTTCCCTAAAACTTACCCAAATCACTTTGCGGTTATGTTTTTCTTCATTTACCGCACCCTAAAACTTACCCAAATCACTTCGCGGTTAGGTTCTTCTTCCATTTTAGGTCCCTAAAACTTACCCAAATCACTTCGCGGTTATGTTTTTCTTCATTTACCGCACCATAAAACGTACCCAAATCACTTCGCGGTTAGGTTCATCTTCCATTTTAGGTCCCTAAAACTTACCCAAATCACTTCGCGGTTATATTTTTCTTCATTTACCGCACCCTAAAACTTATCCAAATCACTTCGCGGTTAGGTTCTTCTTCCATTTTAGGTCCCTAAAACTTACCCAAATCACTTCGCGGACATCTGAATCTTCAGCTCAAAATATGTATTTGCCCCTTTGTTTGTTGTAAATGTATGTGTTTCAAGAAATGACACTGAAACATTGTCTTTTTTTTAATTTTTTTTTATATTAAATATTAATATAGTTTAAAATGTTTGGTTTTTTTTGGTTTAAAACTTTTTTTAAGTTTTTTGTTTGTGTAAGCAAACTTTGTTGCCAAAATATTTACAAAAAAACAACTGTTTTTAAAAATGTAAAAATTTAAAATTTTATAAAAATTGGGACTGCAGAACAGGCCCAGGACCCAGGACTCTACGTCTTCTTCTGTTGTCAACCATCAACTTTATATCGGCCACCAAGGCAAGGACCCTCTGATTCATTTCCAAAATTTGTTACCGTGTGGTCCCTGTAACAAATGGAGAAAAAAACATTATTTTGATACCAATACATGTTTGTCACCTGTGGATTGAATGTTTTTAAGTTACACAAATAAATAAAGGCTACATATGTAATTCTGGCAAGCCATTAAGCTAAGGAAGTGGCCACAGGTCAGTCTGGCAAGTCATTAAGCTAAGGAAGTGGCCACAGGTCAGTCTGGCAAGTCATTAAGCTAAGGAAGTGGCCACAGATCAGCCTGGCGAGTCATTAAGCTAAGGAAGTGGCCACAGATCAGTCTGGTGAGTCATTAAGTTAAGGAAGTGGCCACAGGTCAGTCTGGCAAGTTATTAAGCTAAGGAAGTGGCCACAGGTCAGTCTTATATTGCCATTGGCTAGGGCTTGATATATCTATGTCAAGTACCACATAAAATAAAATAATGGCATGACTACTTACTTGGTTGGTGGCCGAGAGATGCCTCGTTGGGGACAACACGATGTCCTGGCTCTGCTGTGAAGAAGTGCCTGTAGAAACATGGGAAACATGGGAAATACGGTCAGTTTTAATGTCAAATTCCACAGTAATCAAATGTCTCTTGCAAAGTCTGGTTCACATCCCTCACCTTCTCCAGGTTCTGCTGGTGTCAGATCTGCTGCCTCTTTCCCCACCTCACCCGCTCCTGAAGCATCTAGAAAAACAGATGAAAGGAATCAGTTTGGAAGGAGATAGCATGTATATGTGTGTGCATATACATGAAGAGTGACATACCAGAGGCTCCCGTATGCGTGGCAGGGTACGACTGCCTGCCCACGCCGTGCCGCCCCTCCTCTGTGGTAAGGTCCAGGGGCTGGTCGGAGGACCCAACAGAGGAGGGGTAGAACCGTCGCCCTGGAGATCCACCACCTTCACTCCCAGCTGCAGAATCATGCAGCACTGGTCGGCCTGTGCGCCTCCGGGTGCGGCGAATGCGGTAATCCATTTCCAACACTACCAAAGAAAAGGCATTATAACTAAAGGGCTACCTTCTGTCGTAGTTACATCTTGCATGCAATCGCTATGTACTTACTTGGGAAATGGATTCCGAAAAACCTCCACACCCGGGGCATGTGCAGCCATTTCAGGTCCGACCAATGCTGCATGATCGGTGTGTGGGTGAAGGTGGTGTTGGTCTGATGTTGTATTTCAGAGATGATCTCCAGGGCAAAGTTGCGTTTTTCATAATAGTTGGGTAGGTAGTCGTACCTGCGCTCCAGCATGGTCTACAAAACAGAAACAAAACATAGGAATTAATTTTAAATGCCTATCAATATGTGCCAACAATACATTATTTTAGGAAATGACATTAAAACACACACACACACACACACACTTCTAGGCTAAGTTAAATTTGGAATCTGGCCGCACTGTTGTTTGGCACGTGTGTGGCGTGCCTTTGGTTGTGCATGTAGTTTAACACATTTTTAAATAAATCCCTTACTTTGTGCGCATCCTTAACATGTAGAGCAGCATTTAGATGTCAATTGAAAGGCCTACAAATACACTTACGAGCATGATGATCTCTTCTTGTTGGTGGGTGAAGATAGTGGGCGCCATCTTTCTTCTTCTTCTCGGCAGCAAATAAGTAATGCCCCAGCGGTTTCCGGGTTCCGCACGGCCGTGTGAACAGCCGGACATACGCGTCACACGCCGGCTACCTTATTTAAAGGTCCCTGGACACACAGCTCATTCTCTTTGAGAGTCCAAGCAAAATGCCACCCAAAAAATCAGCATCGAAAACTGCAAAAGACAGCACGCTGAAGAAGGCAGCCAAGCGGCATGAGCATGCTGAAGGCCCACAAACAAGGTCTCAACAGGCCAAAGCCAAGTTAAGGCCTACAACCAAGGCTCCACCAAAGCAGCATCCCAAGCCAACTACCAGCTATGGCCAAAAAAAGGAGGCGGCAGCAGCCAAAGGCAAGACGAAGGCACAAACGCGTACAACAGCTCATGCCCTCAAAACGGGTAAGAGGGTACGAAGCCCCACCCCACCCTGCCCCACATCCCCCCCCCCACGTGGCACCAAGGCACTTGGCATCGGCCCAAAACACAGGCCAAGAAGCCGCAGCAGGGCCAGAAGCCGCAGCAGGGCCATAAGGCCAAGATCAAAAAGCAGGCACAGCAGGCCCAGAAGCCCGAAAAGGATGCCAATGGCAAGCTCCCCCTCCCCACCCGCACGTGGCTACCAAACGAAGGCCAAGAGTGGGCGACCCACCAGCTTTGGCTCACCCCAGCCAAGTACCTCCAAGGGCCCACAGAGCCACAGGGGCACAAGCAGCAGTTCCAGCTCCTCAAGACCATCTCTTCCTCGCCCACATTCCCCACCGGCACAGGTTGTCAGGCATTAACCCTATGCCACATCAACACCTGCAACTTCTGTGGCCAACCAGCCACGAACACCCAGTCCCTTTCCCAGTCCAGTACGATCAACAGCCAGCCTCCAGTCCTTGATGTCTCCTACACACACCCAGGCCAGAATGTCACCCCATTTGCCAGCAAACAATGAGGAGCCACAACCACCACAAACAGGGCGCACAGTGCACAAAGGCCACTTGAGTGGCCGTTTTGGTGAGTCCCAAACTCTGGCATTGGCTAGTGGGCTAACGTTATATTATGATGAGCTATATGGGAGCAAATCCAAAACAACTAGCAAGCAGAGCAAATCTGAGATTTTGGCTGAACTCACCAGATAAGTCAATGCAGTGGGGGACGAACTCAAAGATGTAGAACAGATTCAGCGGAAAATATCGGACCTCAAATATGCCGCACGGAAGAAAGAGAATAAAAGGCGGCAGTACAAGTACATATCTTATTTGTTGTTTTCTATTCTTCTTGTGTATACATCAGTGAGCTTATTTCTGAATACTATGTTTTTCAGCTTACAAACTGGTGGCGGATTCCCCACTAAATTGAAATTTACACAGGCTGAGGAGATGGTGCTGGGCCTGCTACATCCTGTTGCGTTAGAGGGACACTCGGCACAACAGGACACGGACAACCCGCCAATTACAGCAGGTTAGTAATGTATGAATGTCCCTAAAAATGGACCAAAAAGTCAAATTAGCCAGCAAGGCATATCTAAACACATGCCCCTAGGGTGTGCCTTGTAGTGGAGTGATCACTTTGACCAGGGTGTGTCATGTGTCTCGACAGGTAATGTGCAAATTAGCACGACCATACATGACATTTAAGAACATTTAGGAAGAGTAGGAAAGTATGGAGCTTAGTAAATGAATGCGTGCTATGTATTTTTTGCCAATCACATGCCACACTTACATCTTTTTCTGTTGGCCAATTTGCTTAGAGCTGTGCTTGGGGCCCAACGGCTTAAGATGGTGTGATTGAAATGTTTTAAGAGATACAATGGTAACCACCAGAATCATATTGTAACTGCTATTTGCCAGCTTAGTGTGTTAACTTAATGGCCTATAAGGGATGTTTAAACAGACACAACAGCCATTACTTGCATGTCTGTTTTTCTTCACGTGACCAATGTGTCTGTTCTGGTTTAAGAATCCATGTTCAATATAATGGCATTCATAGTGAAGGCCAAGTTGCACCGTTGTGGTAGTGGCCATTCCAGCTTGGGCACGTGTTTGATTTAAGCATATGTGTTATTAGCCATCACCAATGCATAGTTGTGTGTTTACATTGTTTGTTTTCTTCTAATGCAGCCCAGCCTCATCCCTCAGCTAGTGGGGACTCCTCTGCCATTTTAACTATGCCGTCTTCTTCCGTGCTGCCTCGGACCCAGGATCCGATATCTACGGTAAGTGTTTTTTGATGCTGTTGCGTATGCATGTGGCTTGCCATGTTTTTATTGTCTGATTTACATATGTATTCCCCACACTGAACCTTTTTGTTTTACATGTCCCCAACAGAGCCACACACTGATGGAGGAAATCCAGGAGCTGGAGGAGGATGGAACCTTCCTTAGAGCTTATGAAGATCCCCCCCTGGGCCAGAATCTGCAACTGTCCCAAAATGTTTCTCCGACAAATCCTCAGCAGCAGAGGGAAGCTGACTGCATGCTGCCTGCACATCGTGGGCAGCATGCAGAGACTGACCCTCCAGTCCCCAGTTTAAGATCTGCTGTTGAGGATTTGCCCAGCATACCTGTGGCTGTTGGGGGTCCTAGAGCAACATCATCTGCACGCCCCACAACCCGGGGAATTGGTAGGCGTACTCAGCAACGTTGCCCAGTTTTCCAGGGGAGGGGCGTGCAGATGATGGAGTCAGCATGGCACCATGAGAGGCGGCTATTTCGGCACCAAAATCAACAAAACCACGAAAATATTATTGGCCAATTAGATAACCTCAATAATACCTTAAGTGCCATGCTGACTGAATTTAGGACCCATAACAGCCACATGGCCAACTTGACCACAGAATTCAGGTCCAGCATGGCTGAATTGCAAAGTAACCAAAGAAACATTTTGGAACAGTTGCAGATTCTGAATGCCACACAGGCCCAGGTCAGGGCCCACCCCCAAGGGCCACAACCTGGGTTCTATGGGCATCCCCCATATTAATGTGTATTTGGCTTGAATCTGTTCTACATCTCTGCTCGACATCCCCACTGTATTGACTTGTCTGGTGAGCCGTACCAATCTAGCATTTTGATCTGCCTTTGCTAGTATGTTTTGTATTTGCCCCCATATAGCTCATTAAAGTCCTGAGGTAGCCCACTAGCCAATGCCAGAGGACAAGCCTCAATGAAGCGGCCACTAAAGCTGTTGCGCTGCAGCTTTGGCCATAATTACATTTGTGGTGGCTCCTCCTGTTTGTAGGCATGGTTGTGTGACATTCTGGCCTGGCAAACTAAGACCTTGGACCCTGACTGTGATTTTACTGTACTTGGATTGGGACTGGGTGTTCTTGTTTGGGCGGGCCACTGAGTAACAGGTGTAGATGTGGCATAGGTATGTCTGCTTTCAACCTGTGCCTGTGGCAAATGTGGGCAAGCAGGAGAGGGCTTATTTGTGTGCATTTTTGTGTTATGAAACATGTTTTGACATTAATTTCATGTCCATGTATTCCCCCTAAGTATGTGAGTGACCATCACCTACAATTCTGTTTGTCAAAATTGAACCTTAAAAAATTAAACAAACATGTTTCTGACCAAGTTAATGTCTGTCGGTTTTTGGTTAAGAAATATGAGTTAAAGTAGCCACAAAAACAAACACAAACAAATATTTGAAAATGAGGAAAAATACATTGTTGTTGATTTGGGTAATTAATTCATTATTGTTTGGGTCATAATCAAACAAAAATCAAACAACAAATGGAACAAATCAATCACAACAAACAATGTCAAAAGAAACAAAAAAAAAGAGAAAACAATAAAGCAAAATGTGTTGCTATTAAATTAGCACGGACGGCTTGTTGTCAACATAGGCGTCCTCTGGGTCATCGCCGGGTGGAGAGGGTGGAAAATCCACATACCGGGGGACCCGCTGCAAGATGGCAAAATTATGCAGTGCGGCACAGGCCATAATGATATCTATGACGTTTTTGGGGTCATACTGAAGGGATCCCCCGGTATGGTCCAAACATCTAAATCGGGTCTTCAATAGTCCAAAGGCCCTCTCCACCACTGCCTTGATTTTGCGGTGCGCCCTATTATAGGCCTCTTGTGCGGCATTCTGTGGGCGTAGTACAGGTGTCAACAGCCACGGGAGGAGTGGATATCCAGAATCTCCTGGAAAAATTAAAGGTAAACAAATATAAACATTAATGCATACATTTCAGGCAAAAAAATCCAACAAATACCTGATTAAGAAGCTAGGTGACATTGTCCCAAAAACATGAGCATACATATTGCACAGGCCAAAGCGACAAAGAAACATATCTGATAGATGGTGGGCCACATTAGAGAAATAATATTGCGGATGCTGGCCAATCAGGCAGACTGTTAACAGCTATTGTTTCCTGTCTGTGCTGCTCAACAATGTTGGATGGGTTAAGTTTACATTACCCATTTTCTGCTTTGTCTGAGTCCCAAACAGGTCTAAGCCGGCCCCTGCACTTTATCCCGCTCACCTCTACTCAGTAAGTGTAATGCATGTAAGCAAAGATGGCGCAGACCCTATGATAAAGTCAATAACAGATTTACAGAAAAGTGTGGGGAAGACTGTTTAATAATTTGGCTCTAATTACACTTTGGAGTTTAAACAATGCAGGACAAACATTTTGCCAGCCTTTGTTGTTTTGCTAATGTAATGGGTTCAGTCGTGTTTCACATGTTCCCAAGGTGATGAAAAAGTTATAGTTTAAGAAAGGTGAATAAAACCAAAATCCAAGCCATACCTAGAAAATCTAATGATGTAATTGGACTCAACTTACCAAGGAGCCATGCACCCGCAAATTCCCCAGACTCAAACCGACGGAATAATCCTGATCTTCTAAGGATGTAGGCGTCATGGGATGAGCCTGGGTAGCCTGCGTGGACGCTAAGAAACCGCATGTCCTGGGCCACCACTGCTTGCACATTCAGTGAGTGGCCCATTTTGCGGTTCCTGGGAAAAAAAAGATAAAAAAACATCAGTAACGCTTGGGAAATTAGTCAAACCCTCACTTATAACACCCTAAGTCAAACGTGTTTCTCAAGACAAATAACACCAAACAACTACCTTAAATTTAAGTGCCGAAAAAAAGGAGATGTATGTTATAGCCTTTAAAGTTTGGATTTACTTGTTCAATTTTAAGTACACTTTCAAATGTTTGACTTTGACCAAACTGATAATTTATATAAGTGAAAAATAGGGGCCATTGGTTCACATACACTCTTTGCAAGGAGGGAATATTTGCAAGGAGGGACTAGTACCAAAGAGCCATTATTTACAAGGAGGGACTAGTAACATAGATGGATTAATTACAAGGAGGGACTAGTAACATAGAGGGATTAATTACAAGGAGGGACTAGTAACAATGAGGGATTAATTACAAGGAGGAACTAGTAACAATGAGGGATTAATTACATGGAGGGACTAGTAACAATGAGGGATTAATTACAAGGAGGGCCCAAAACAAATGATGGATTTGTTCAAAGGAGGGACCCAAAAAAACAAAAACAACATAAAACAAACCAAAAAGTTAGCTCAACATGGAAGAATGAACTTGGCTGTATATGTACTTGTCGCAAGCCGGAGGGACAAGGGCAATGTGGGTACAGTCAATGGCACCCATGACGTTGGGCATATCAGCAATATTATAAAATGCCAGTTTAATCATGTTTCTTGCTACCATATCCTCAGGAAAACAAATATATTTTCGAGTTATGGTAGCCATGCCTTCCAAAAACTTGGATAGGGCGCGGCTCAGTGTAGGCTGTGAGATCCCCACGGAGAGGGCACCCAGCCTCTGGAACGAGCCATTCGCCAAAAATTGCAGGCAGCCAAGCATCTTGGTCATACCTGAAATTGCTTGCCCCTTCCTTGTGGTGCGGGCTAACCATGGGCGCAGCTCACTATACAACTTATGGAGGGAAGCGCGATTAAGTCTGGTGAGCTCGAACAGCTCAACGTCATGCATGCCATTGATGTCCATGCATTGCCGCCGGTGCAATCTGGCCTCTGACCTCCGGACGATCTCAATGCCCATGAGCTGCAGATCCTCATGCTCCTCAAATGCACTAGACTCGTCCATGCCTGCTAGTTCCGATGCCAAAATGGTCCCGTAAGGGTATGGAAAATGAAACGGATTTATTGGGTGTTGGCCCCTCGGCAATCAGCTCTTTGAATTAATCGCCAGCCCATTGCAATAACGTAAGTTTTCTGAACGGTCGAACCATTTCAGATTTGGTGGAAAAAAGTCCCGAAATAACATAAATCTTCCGATTTCCTTTGGATCATCAAAAGAGCAAATACGTATTAGTTCGAACGTTCGTGCGAGTAGAAAGTGGACGAAAAAAAGCAAAAAAATGACAAACACCCACCAAAACTTTCACAGACAGCTACGGAAGTCCGGACGAATGTGTCTCTGAATCGAGGCTATTAGGCTCGATTCAGAGAGACAAAAAAATACTTTCGTTTTAGTGCCGATCTGTTTTTTTTTTTAATGTTTCCGTTCTCGTATGAGTGTGCGAGCGGTTCTATGCATGCATTGCAATCCTTCTGTAAAGTTTCCGTCCGTTCATACGGCAGATTACGAATACGAGGATGTCATTTTCCAGCGTGACTTTTCTGTTTTCACATGTTACAACGTAGGCTTTCGTTTTTGCCCTTTTCAGATCATATCCTCCCACAAATCTTTTACGTTTCCCAGTAGTTTCTGTTTCCCTTTTTCAATAAATAATCGTCCAGATGGAAATCCTTACGATCTTGCGGCTGCGCACTACAAACTTAACTCATTAAAGTGCTCGCCTACATATTTGCCACCCTCACTTCTACTACAATGTTTAGCTAAATCACTTAGCACTATCCTCCATCTTCCCTTTTGAACCCTTAAAGCTCTACGCGGTTAGGTTCTTCTTCCATTTTAGCCCCCTAAAACTTACCCAAATCACTTCTCGGTCATGTGAATATTCATCTTTAAATATTTCTGGGCCCATTAGTTTTGTGTTAATGTATTTTGTAAATGAAATGACACTTAAACATTTTTTTTATTCCATCATAAAATATAAATTTTTTACAACTATTAAAAACAAAATACATAGCAATGGCAGGCCACAGAACATTATTCTTCATCTGTGGTCCCCAACGAGTCGCGCAGCTCCTGCATCTCGCCCACCAACTGAAGGACCCTGACACTCAGTTGTGCCACTCTGGCACGTGTGGTCCCTGTTAAAAAAACGTAAATTAAATTATTGGTATAACCTTGTTGGGGTCATACTGCAGTGCCCCCCCCCCCCGTATGCTCCAAACACCTAAATCTGGACTTCAAAAGCCAGAGGGCCCTCGCCACCACGGCCCAGGTTTTGCATAGTGCCCGATTAGAGAACCCCTGGCCCGCATTCTGCATGCAAAGAACGGGCGTCAGGAGCAAGGGCAGGAGTGGATATCCAGAATCCCTTGAAATAATTTAAAAATACTAACATAAAATACACATTCTAAGCTACAATATTGTCATCAAGGGCTAAAAACAGCCATAGGTTAAGACATGAGTCATCAACTATATTCATTGCCATACAGTGAAAATGGATTGATGGAATGTGAGCAAACTTACCCAGGAGCCATCCAGCAGATAATTCTCCTGACTCAAACTGACGAAATAAGCCGGAGCTCTGCAATATATAAGCATCATGGGACGACCCTGGATGCCGCAAGAACACTGAGGAATCGCATAGCTTGACCAAACACTGCTTGTATGTTGTGCGAGTGGCACATCTTGCGGTTCCTGCAACCAAATATAAAATAATTACACAAAGCAAAGGAAACCGACTAAAACAAGAACTCCTACAACAAATTAAGATTCAAGTTCAACAATCCAATATAATTCACAAAGGACATAAGTCTAAAAAAATATAGCAATGATATGGATGTGTGGGAAAATAAAGGTTTACATGCTAAGGACTAATTAAGGTCAGCATTAAAATGCTTCTATAAGGCATACATGAAATGTATTGATTCAGGTATGCATTGCTATACAATTTATAGCCTCGGCCATGCTGATACATGCAATGCGCTAAAGGCGCTAAAGGCACGCAGACTCCTCCACATAGCAGCAAAACATGTTCAACAATAGCAATCCAAGGCCTCAAAGGTCCCGTAAGTGGATCGGAAATGAAACGGATTTATAGGGTGGTGGTCCGTCGGAAATCAGCTCTCTGACGCAAGCCCATCCCAACAACGTAAGTTATCTGAACGAACGAAAAATATCAGATTTTGTTTGGAAAATGATCCGAACTAACGGAAATGATCCAATTTGCTTTCGTTCATCGAAAGCACATATACACATTTTCCTGAACGTTCGTACGAATGAAAAATGGACGAAAAAAAGCAAAAAAATAACAAACACCCACTAAAACTGTCACAGACAGCTACGGAAGTGCAGACGAATGTGTCTCTGAATCGAGCCTATTGTGCACAGAAGAACTGTCATAAACAAACATGGGAATGCCTCAAAGACAATGCACATGTGCAGAAGAACTTCTAAAACACATTGATGACAGATACCATGCTCATCTGTTGCACATTCATGGATGCTATTCAATGCATGCTTGCCACAACCTATCAAGGAAACATCCTGAGACATTCTCATCCTATGGGTGCTCAACCTGGGTAGACCATGCAGCCCTTTCTATCACCACCATTAGGGGTGAGGATAACAATCAGTTCTGTGCAATCTACAATCGTCATATATTCCATCTACAGCCCTAAGTTGTCTGAACCAAACTCAGTCTGATATACCATTTACAACCCTGGGCTGCATGCACCAAACTTAGCCTCATCTACTATTTAAACCCTGAGTTGGCATGCATCAACCGTAGCCTTATCTACCATATACAACCCTAAGTTGTGGTCTGATCAACCATCTAGAACTCTGAAGTTGCTTGCATCTATCTCTGCTTGATCTACCATCTGAACCCTGAATTGCATGCACCAACTTTGGCCTGATATTACTTTTACAACTGTAATGTGCCTGCACCAACCTGATCTAGCATCTACAACCTTGAGTTGAATGCACCAACCTCGGCCTGATCTATTATCTTCAAAGCTGAGTTGCTTGCACCAGCCTGAATCTAAATCTCGAAAGGCTGAGCATGGAAGCATGCACAGGAAAGCAGGGGGTGCAGCCGGCAGCGGAGATCGTGTTGCGGGACATGCCAGGATCAGGTAAAATTACTTGCAACAGCAACGCATTCAGTCTAGGATGCCCCAGGGGCAGACTAGCAGCCAGGCCTGTAGTCTTTTAAATTCCAGTGCCCAGACACCTGGGGGTTGACCCCCTTTAAGATGAGTGCTTGTGGGATCTCTGCGTTTAGCATTGAAGTGTGTGGTATCACCATGGATACTGGGAAAGGGTTGGTGTGTAAAATATTATGCTTCAAACCCTTTTGTATACTTGTTCCTTGGCAAAGGGGCCATATGATGACCCAACGCACAGCATATTAGGATCTTCTGGAAATGAGTGGGACTTTATATAAAACAGATGCATGGAGGAATGGGGAGAAAAAGAATCTTCCAGTTGATGTGACAGACTTGTAGACAGTAAATGCCTATTTTTTGTTTCCAAGTATATCTAAGAACAGGTATGATGAAGCATGGGGGGTACTTACTTCTTATGAAAATTAGTGTTGTATCACTCTGAAATACATTGAGAAATGTTAAAGAAAAAAATATGCACAGGTTTGGTCACTTTTTATTGTGACTATACACTATATATATATATATAGTCAACAGTACGTAGACTGTTGTGTATAAACAGAATGTAGAATGTTGAAAACAAATGTTGTTGCTATGTGGAGTATGACGTATTGGAGTATGTAGGCATCACATATGTGTCCAAGGGGGGTTCATTTTACATTTACATTACAAAATCCTACACTACATAACAGTGTCAGACTGGAGGGTCTGGGGCCCACCAGTGCCCTGTTTCCCCCGTAAATAAGACAGGTTGCTCCAAAATGTGTGTTCCTTGGCGTTCCAGCTGCTCTCTTCCAAGTTCCCCTACATTGCAAGTGTAGCCATTTGCTCCCCCTGATAAGGAGTGAAGTGTCTCCAGTGGGACAACTTGGTGTGTGTGTTTTATGGCTTATTTTCGGGGTAGGTATTATTTTCAGGGAAACAGGGTAGAACTTACTCTGGGGCCCAACCCACATTTAGATGCAGGTATCAGTGGCTTACATTCAGGACCCATGCACAGAATATTATGCCAGACTTTATTGTCTCTGTGTGTTCAATTGGGGTACCATAAATAAACTATACATTGTTCAGGCTTTTAGCGATGAAGGCCCTTAAAGGCGGCTATCTTTGTTGCTTTCCAGTCTGAATATCAATGAGTGCGTGAAACAGTAACTATGACAGGTATGTTTCGAATGTTCTCCCGTAGCACAATGCAGCTGTCATGATGATTCACTCACCTGTCCGTCACTCCAGCGCTGTATTGGAATGGCACGCTCAGATGGCTGTTCCCCAACCAGCATGCCAGCCCCAGGCGCTGGCTCAGTCAGCGTCAGCTTGAGCGTTGCTGGCTCGAGTGGCGCCACCTCTCTCCTCCTTCCTCTGCATCCCCAGTTCTTCTGCTCGTATACGCACGCAAGCGCGTAAACAAGAGTATTATGCCCTCCGGAGGTTAGCTTGAACGGGCCAGTGAGCCCCATCAGTGAATGTGGGGCAGGTGCCTGAGGTTGTTGCTGGTTAATCAGCCTTGGGCTTGTTGGTGGACTAATGAGCTCGAAGTATCCCTGGCCAATCCCCTGCTACCAGGGCCCTATATAAGCATTTCCATGTCACTAGCTCATTGCCCGTGATAGCATTCTGCCAGGTTTTGCAGTGACTCTGAATTGTGTTTAGTTGCCGACTTAGCCTTGTCTGACCATTCCTCTGATAGCTGCCTGGAGCGGCGCTGGCCTGACCTTGAGACAGTCTTCCCCTCTGTACCATAAACTCTCTGACTTCCCGGCTTTGACCCTTGGCTTGACCTCAAACTTTCTCCTGCTGATTCCCTTAGTCCCACGTATTGGGAGAACTGTCTTCCCGTGTATGACTCCGGCCAGCCCAACCTCCACCCAGTCTGGTCCCTGGTTTATGTGCCTCACCAAGCCTGCATCCTTTGTGCTAATTAGGATCTGGGGCAACTGTGTCCCGGTTAACGGGGCCTTGTCTATAGGCAGAAGCAGCAGTGGAGATTGGGGGTTGCGGACTCACCTGAAGGTGAGCACCCCCCCAAAACACACACACTAACACCATTTTGTCTTTTACCCTCACCCTCCATTAATGCAGTGCTAATATGTATTTAACTTTAACATTCCTGCCCTGGAAAATTCTGAAATGTATTGTTAATCTTTCATAGCTCTATAAATAGACGTATCTATTGATTTAAATGTTATCTTTAAATATTTTTCGCTAGGCACTAAAACTAAGCACATAATCAACACAGCATGTCCTGGTGGAGTTAATGTCCTGGTGATGTTTTTAAAAGGTAACTGGTCACTAAAGAGTTAGTGGGGTGAATAGACAGGAGAGGGTCTCTATCTGCCATGTCCTGTCTGATACCCCCTGTGTCTCCAGTAAAACCTACCTTCTTCCCGATCCAACAGCGCATGCCTGGGCCGCAGCTGTTGTAAGCTATACTTTTAGCCAGGAGCGCACCCACGTCAGGCATTTGTGAATGGCTGATACGGGCATATACAATGTTAGAGGGTAGCTGGGAGGCAGCCGCCAGTGCACCCGGCTCCACTTGGCTGCTTTCTGCAAGCCTGGGTCCTTAGCCGAGTTTTAGCTGCAACTGATGAGTGCAGCCGAGTGCTGATTGGATGAGACTGAGGAAAGGAGAGTTTTAGTGGGTGACCTGGGGAGTTTCACACAGCAGGGCATCCTGAGAGCAAGGACCAAAACCTGGCATCATCAAAATCCTGGGCTTTGGTCCACTTTAGAGGGCCACAAAATATACTCCTGCCTACTTATGCCTCAATGGTATATAATTGTTTACTCTGCTAAAAGGACAATCTGCATGTCATTAGCATATTAAAAAAGTCAGCTTTACTTGCCAGGAGTTCACATGGCCAGGATGACATTTTAATGCCTCAAACACAGCTTCTCTGGACAAAATGAGGAGGGGGTATAAAAGTAGATAGATGGGTGCAGCATAATATGGAGGCTATGAAATGAGGAAGATAGACAGACAGTAGGTATATAACGGGAAGTGGTTTAGAGGTGACTTAGGGAGTTAATCAATGGTGCAGCAGTAAGGGAGATGTATAGCGATTCTGTAGATAGAGGGGTTTTAGGAGATGGTTTCTAGAGTTAGATAAAGGAGAGCAGCAGTAACTAGAGAAGTATAGAGGTGGACAGAGGAATGCAGCAGTTAATTGAGAAATACACATGGAGAAACCATTATAAACTCTGAGATGCAGTTCATTGTCCAGACTCCTGAGTGATACATGTTGGGACATCCTGGTTATTCAAGGATAAGTCATAAATGCAGTGTACAGCTAGGCACAATGACCTGGTGTTCTTTCCATAAATGTGAATAACACAGACTAAAGCATTGCTTTGTTATGTTGCCTAACTTGATTTAATCTAATATTCCAACAGGCTTTTTGGAGAAACTTTTGAAAGGTGGTAGGTTCTCTTTAAAACTCATAGGACAGGAAACAGTAGAATATTTTTATGTTCTTCTGACCCTGTGAGTGCTACTAGTTGCTCTGGAAAGGTGTGTAACCCAAGACCTATGTCTCACATCAAAAACATGTTGAGCCTAGGTAATGTACAGTATGTGATACTGCACCTCTGCTATGTTGCATTGGCAGAAAAGGCCTCTTTTTTCATGGCAGTATAAGAATTGTTATTTTGGTGGCATTTTCTGGGCCCATTTAAAACGGACCAACGGTGTTCACACATTTGGAACAATAAAATCATACTAAATCATTGTCAGCATTTGCTCCTACACCTACTCAAAGCTGAAATGCCACTTGACAATTTTCTCCTGATAACAACCATTTTGGATCTACCCCTCCCAGCATTCCAGCCGTGGTGCTGCCTGGATTCAGCTATTATAACCCCACAATGCACAGTGGCAGGAAACCCAGCAGTACTTCCTTTTTGCAAGCAGCCTGTAGCTCCATGGAATGCCATTTTGTTTGTAAACTTGACCACAGTAGGAGTTACAGAAAGGTAAAATGTGCAATAATCTGAATTTCCCTGGGGAGGGATGCATATGAGCACTGTTTCTTGTAAGGGTGTTGGTCCGGTTTAATGGGAGGAAGTTCGGATACAAGAGGACAATCTGCAGCGTGGGAGTGCTGGCAAATGAGCTGGCATTTGCTCCATAAGATGCACCATCACTCCCTTCTGCATCTTATAGAGCAGAAAAACTGGTAGCTTTTTGCATTGGGAATGTATTTATGCATTTAGACAAGTTAATCATATCCTCTTTTGACATCTCCTCTCAAAACATAATAGATTTAAATTCTATAACCTTTCTAACTAATATTCTTTACACCCCTTATCAGCTATGTGAGTATTCTCTGCACCCTTTACAAAAATCATGACATCCTTTCTATGAACTGGTATAGAGACAGTGTCATTATTGCTATCATCTACATAATTTAAAAACAAGTTGAATAATAGTGGGCCCAGCACTGAACCCTGGGGTATATCGCTTACAACTGGTTACCATTCAGAGAAGGTATCTTTACCACAACTCTCTGCACACAATCCTTCAGCAATAGCAAATCCTATCCTAAAGATGTCAATTTCCCACAAATCCATCTACGAGGGACAGTGGTAAATGCCAAAATCTCCAAAACAACCTATCTACAGCTGTCCCTCTGTCCAGGCTTCTACTCACTTCTTCATAGAAGCCAATCAGGTTAGTCTGAAAGCTCCTGTTCACAAAACGTTGCCGTCTTTCACTTTTTGTTTCAGATATTATCATTTATAGTCATATAACCATGTATGTATTTTCATAAGAGCTGCTCAAGCAATTCTCCCATAATGTACCGTATATACTCGAGTATAAGCCGAGTTTTTCAGCCCACTTTTTGGGCTGAAAAAAGCCGCCTCGGCTTATACTCGAGTCCAGGGGCGGCTGCCGCCGCTCTCATTCACACAAACAAGCACACACATTCACACACTGACCGGCACTTCAGGCTGCTGCGCGCTGGTCGTCAATGGGCGGCGTCCAATGTTTTCATTGGACACCTGCCATATGGGGCACGCCCACCGACGACGAGCGCGCAACAGCCAGGAAGTGCTGGTGTGTGTGTGAGAACGGCGGCGACGGCGGCGGTGGCTGGCGGCTGCGGAGGAGCGGAGGAACGGAGGAGGGGAGGAGGGTAACCTCGGCCAAACCCTGACCCCCGACACCTGCGCATCTGAGAGCGGCGGCGGCGGCAGCAGCAGCAGCAGGTACCCACAGTGTGTGCATACCTTCCAACATTTCAGGGTGGGAAAGAGGGACAATTTTTAACTGAGGGAACATTCCTTACTAAGGAATGTATAGGAGATAGGGTGTAATACTTACAACAATAGAAACACTTTGAGTAGGGGAATGAATCATTTATTAATGCAGATCTGCATGTTACACCTCAAAGAGGGACAAAGGAGAACAACGAGGGACATGGGGGCATGAGCTTCAAAGAGGGACAGTCCCTCCAAATCAGGGACACTTGGGTGGTATGGGGTGTGTGTGTGTGTGTGTGTGTGTGTGTGTGTGTGTGTGTGTCTCTTTCTGAGTGTGTGTGTCTGTTTCTTTTTCTGTGTGTGTGTCTCTTTCTGTGTGTGTGTCTCTTTCTGTGTGTGTGTCCCTGTGTGTGTGTGTGTGTGTCTCTTTCTGTGTGTGTGTCTCTTTCTGTGTGTGTGTCTCTTTCTGTGTGTGTGTCCCTTTCTGTGTGTGTGTCTCTTTCTGTGTGTGTGTCTCTTTCTGTGTGTGTGTCCCTGTGTGTGTGTGTGTGTCCCTGTGTGTGTGTGTGTGTCTCTTTCTGTGTGTGTGTCTCTTTCTGTGTGTGTGTCCCTTTCTGTGTGTGTGTGTGTGTGTGTGTGTGTGTCTCTTTCTGTGTGTGTGTCTCTTTCTGTGTGTGTGTCTCTTTCTGTGTGTGTGTCTCTTTCTGTGTGTGTGTCCCTTTCTGTGTGTGTGTGTGTGTGTGTGTGTGTGTGTGTGTGTGTGTGTGTGTCTCTTTCTGTGTGTGTGTCTCTTTCTGTGTGTGTGTCCCTTTCTGTGGGTGTGTGTGTGTGTCTCTCTTTCTGTGTGTCAACTCCAATTCCAATTGAAAAAAGCCGCCTCGGCTTATACTCGAGTCAATAACTCGTTCCATTTTTTGTGTGGTAAAATTAGGTGCCTCGGCTTATATTCGGGTCGGCCTATACTCGAGTATATACGGTATGTTAAACTTACAGATCTACAATTACCCTAGCCCTTTTTAAAAATGGGCACTAGTTTTCCATTGGCACTAAACCAGTTGTTAGTAAATCTTTAAAATTCAGGTAGAGGACACAAAAATAGCTTAACTAAGTTGTTTAAGAACTCTCTTGTGTGAAGTCCATCTGGTCCATGAGTCCTGTTCACTTTCAAATGATTTATCCTTTCTTGTCATGTTTTTTTTTGGGGGGTGTCATGAATCAAGGAGGTTTTATGCCTTAATCCAGACCGGATTTTGATCGTACCGCAAACAATCGTTTACACACACACGGTCTTTTGGGACCTGGCCCTAATAGCTAGACGCTACATACACACACAGATCTCAAGCTAAGATCTCACCTTATGCAGTTAATATACCCAATCACACGATAAGGTCCTAGGCCCGACTATACAGCAATAAAGTCACACTGGTAGCGATAAGCAAACACACAGGGCACAAGATTTAGCACGCATACAATGTCCCTTCTGAAGTTAAGCGAGTTAGCACACAGAAGACCACTTTATAAATCTTTAGGATTTAATTCACCCATAAGGGGCAGTGCATGTAAAACAAAGATGTACAATACAAATAACAGACATACAATACACGGCAAGATGCTTATAAAATAAAAGGGAGAAATTAACAGATCGTTACCTTTTTTGAATATAATGTCTTGTTGTGAGGGGGCACACGGAAAGCAATGATAACAGCCTACTTATTAGAAGCAATCCCCTGGCATGTCATATTTTTATCTGGCCGTATATTTAATATATCCTTGGGGGGCGGGGGGTATTGCCAGCAATGGTATTAGTTTCTCACCTTTTCTATCTTTTAAGTTAGCCAAGAAATGGTATTACATTTGATTTCCCACCTCTTGTGCTCACCCAAATCTAAGATTGTAATTTCACTGGCCTGTAACAACTGATGACATAGTAACTTGCACAACCCAACTCAATACACTGTATTTGTCAATGATACTGTAAATGCTCCTGCTGGTACCACCAGTGCACAAAGTGTCCCCACCCAGCTATTAACCTGTGCCCTGCTTTGATAAATTATTAAGTAACCTGACATGTGACCACCATTTTCATTGCCTGTTAAGTGTTATAAAATGGGTCATAAAAGTTAATCAGAATGGTAACAGGTGCACTTTCCATACAACCATTATAGCTAACCTTTTACAGCGTTGAATTATGGGTAAAAGTTATATATATATTTCTATTGATCTGTGATTGGTGATAGTTCCACATATAACATGGATTTGTTATTCCTGTTTCAATTACACTGACCTCCAGCAGGACTTCATCAGGGGCTATTCGCCAAATCATTAGCTCTGTTGTAACATCCAGCTTGAACTTTCCCAAAATCCCTATTTGGGATGCCCTGCTGTGTAAAACCCCCAGAGGCTAAAGGGAGCCGAGTGAAAGCAAGCGCACTGATTGGCTGAGTGCGCCACTCAGCCAATAAGCTCACTTACGGACGCCCGAATCTGCACCATGGGTGCGAAAGAAAGATGAGTGTATGGGGCGACATGGGGGATACACACAGCAGGGCATCCCAATTTGGAACGCCTCACCCTCCCAGAGGAACAACACGCTGGAAAGGGAAATTTATGTTTGTTGTTCCTCTTTAAGTTTAGACTAATAAGTAGTTGGGTAAGCATGGATAACAGTGTGGGGTAGTTAGCATTGTATAGTGTGGAGTAATGATTTTTCAAATGTAAACCAAAGTGGTGCACCGCGTAATATAGTTAAACTGTGCTGCACTGTAACGAATAGAATACCAGACCAAAATTAGGCTCATGGGACACAGCCCATAGGCCTAAGGAACAGGAGCACCAAACAATTGTCAAAAATCAAATTCAATATCATTTATTGAGGATCAAAACACACAAGACATAACATACAATTTACAAGACTAACACATTAAAAACACTGCGACTCCCCAAAATTCATCCAGTGCTGCAGAAGCACAGCATATTAATTCCTGGGATAACTCCTAAATATCAACACGTATAGAAAAACCCTTTAGCAAATAATCTTTTGTGCCGGCACAAAATGCCAAAATCTAAATACCTAATCAAATATATACATATTAAAGTGACAGTGCATAAATAATCACAACATAAGCACCATATTTAAAAATAAATACACAAACACAATTAATATCTATTGAACCTAATACCTAACAGTGCAAAAATTGAAAAAGTGGCTAAGTGCAAATGAAAATATGTGTCCTAAGCTAAGTGGTCATGGACACCTGTGAGCAAGCAATATAAAGCGTTTAAATCAAGGCCAACCAACAAAAGCTGTGATTACAGAAGGCATAAAACAATTGCATCAACAAACCAAGGCCTGGCAACGGGTGAGTCACGTGTAATGAGGAGCGGGGACTGGCAGAGGGGACACCTACGTTCACGGCCGCCCGTGCCGCTTCGCTGGGTGAGTAAATCTAAATCAACATGATGCCTGCTATAAATACCTGTGAAGATTAGGCCGGTGATGGGCGCCATGCAGCAGGTGCTGTTGGAACGCACCTGCCTGTCAGCCCTGGTCAGGCGCGTTGGATATGACGTCATGCGCCGCCGGACATGACGCTGCTGGACCCTGAGTAACCAGGCCAGTGCTGACATACATGGGGGGCGGGACCTACTTCGAGGGGCGGGCAATCGAGGCATATCTAATAGTCGGGGCCCGCTCACACAGCACTCCCCATTATATAATTCAGCCTACCAAAAACCCCTTGGGAGTAATAATCCAGGTCTAATTCGCTGGCGCCGCACCACAGTCCCGCCCTCCCGCCCCGCCCACCCCGGAGGGCGCACCAGCCGAGACAAAATGTAACCCGGCAGGCGCCCAGAGACCGGGTGTGGATGCCGGCGGGCGGGCGCACAGGGCGCACCTCATTAGTGCACAAACAGTGCATTAAGCTTACCTAGGTACAAGCAGGCATTAGTTAAAAACATACTACAGTCACATAACAAAAATGCATGAAAATTTAAGTTTGAAAAGTCACAATGTATAATAATACAATATTAAGCAACCCAATGGCTGATAACCTAAATAACCTAGAGCAGCCATATAGGAGAAGTCCCATCCAAATAAGGATAATGTTCTGATGAGTATATCACAGATAGGCCAATAGCCATGATAAGTCTACTGCAGCAGATAAATACCACAATTGCTTAGCCATCATAAGGCTGAGCGCTTGGCCCTTTTGGGGATCCTAATGTCATGGGTATACCACACATATATAGTTTCAGCGCCCAGAGCAAACATGCTCTACCAGAGTCTTAATGGCTGTGGCTGCTGAGTTATAACAGGTTCTATTCCTGTTGTTTTTGCCTGTAAGAGCGAGGGAAGGCACTGTGAGATTTGTAGTGAACTAGGATAATGACGAAAGGTCTCAGCACTGAGGCCACCCACTAGTCAAAGTTCGCCGCAGCTTAAGTACTAGAAGGGACAGTTAAGTAATCTGTAGAGGTGCTGTTAATACATAAATATAAATACAGCACTGCAAGTATAAGTTGCACTGTAATGCCAACGGGGTACGCTGAGGTTCTTGAGCGCCGGTTTCAGGGGGATGATCTCCTGATGCATGGTAATCCTTAAGCTTCAATGACGTGAACACAGCTCAGTGCCAAACTGAAAAGAATAAAAGGGGAAAAGAACAAGCAAGAAAAAGAAGGGAAGGGCGGTGAAAAAATTATTATATACAAAGGTGAGTGCCAAACTAAACCATAAACAAATGTGTATATATCTATATATAACAAACAAACATATCCAAAATGCCTATTAGGGCACTGTCCCCACCATGATGGACAGTGCAAACATAATAAGAGGCCTGTCAGCCCCACTGAATAAGGGGACCCCAGGCCAAACACGTGCTAAAAATTAACACACCAGTGCAGGGTGCTATTTTTAAAGAAAGAGACAGCTGAGGTAACCATGCAATTGGAGTGATGATACTCCAGGAGAGTTCTCTCCCGTCCCCCTTGTTCAGGCTCAAGATATACCAAGTGCACCTCTGTACTTATGCGGGGACCCAGGTGGACCAAATTAATGGTCTAGCCCAAAAACGGAGTAAAGGCCCAGTCCTCATTTAGGCCTTTCGGGCTCCGGGTATCTAGTTGAAAAATCCACCTCAGTTCTCTTTGTTGGAGGCGACGTTTCAGGTCCCCGCCCCGTGGACCCACAGATACTCTTTCTATACCTACAACCTTCAGCGTTTTGGGGTCACCCCCATGTCTATCCAGAAAATGGGCTGCCACGGGAGAAATGTTCTTACCCAATTCCTTGTCCCGGTTGGCCAGCCGGATGTTTGACAGGTGGGCCTGGATTCTGGCCTTCAGTGCGTTTTGTGTTTCCCCCACATATGCCACCGGGCAACCGCATTGCAGCAGGTAGATTACAGACCGCGTCCTACAATTAATGAAAGAATTGATTTTAAATTGCCTGCCAGTCTGTAAGTTTGTAAAGTGCTTAGTTTTTTCTACATGTACACATATCGAGCACTTCGCACAGGGGGCACATCCCGGGGTATGGCTCTTTTGAAGCCAGGTACCAGATGGTGCAAAATGACTCTTGCAGAGATGATCCCTCAGGTTCGGTGCCCGACGAGCTGCCATTGACACTCTTGGACCTACTAAATCCCCCAATGATGGCTCTGAAGTTAAGATATGCCAATGTCTAGAGAGAATCCCATGAATTTGCCTCCATTGTTTGTTAAAATCCGTCACAAAACGCACCCCCTCTGTTGACTTTTTAGATCGTCAGCCCTGTTGTGGGCGGTATGTTAGCAATTCTGTCCTATCAGACAGTTTAGCTCTGGCATAGGCCTGTTTCACAATCCTGTCGGGGTAAGTCATTAGCTTCATTTTCAAAGTCCTCAGGAGCTCCGAAGAAACTGTCCATAGGGAATACCTCTTTTTAGATGTGAGACATGTGCACTATCATAACTTAGGAAACTGTTTACAGCTGTGGGCTTTCTATAGAGGCTGGTATCTATCCTGCCGTCTGATCTTAAAAACAATTTGACATCCAGGAATGTTACCTCTGCTGTAGAGCTGGTCCAAGTTAGAGTGATGTTGAGTTAATTGTCATTCAATCGGTTTAAGAAGTCTTGACAGGAGGATTCTGTACCCTGCCAAAAAATCAAGATATCATCAATATAACGGTACCACCCCAATATCGCAGGGTGGTACCGCTCCAATTCGGCAGAAAAAAACGTGCGTTCTTCCCACCATCCCAAAAAGAGGTTGGCTATTGAGGGAGCACATTTGGCCCCCATAGCCACCCCCGAGATTTGTTGATAATACTGGCCGTTGAACATGAAAAAGTTGTGAGTCAATACAAAGTCCAGTAAGGCCAGCAGAAACCCATGCAAGTCCGCCCTCTCCACTGACTCTTTGTCTAGATAGAATTTGACAGCCGTCAGGGCCAGGTGGTGGGGAATTATCGTGTATAACGATTCGACGTCACACGTGACTAGCAGTGTATCAGGCGGCAGATGAATGCCCTCCACTTTTTGAAGAAGGTTCGTTGTGTCACGCACAAAAGAATGGAGGCTGAACACATGGGCCTGTAGAAACAAATCCAAAAAGGAGCATACTGGCTCCAAGAGACTTTTTATGCCCGAGACAATTGGACGGCCCGGAGGGGCAGTAAGGCTTTTATGTGTTTTAGGTAACACATAAAAGGTAGGGGTGACAGGATGGGGGACCGTCAGGAATTTGAGTTCATGGGCACTAATGATGCCCAGATCACAACCGTCACGCAGGCGGGAATCTAGCTCAGATTTATATGCCTCACTGGGATTCTTAGTGAGGTGCACATAGTTGCGTGTATCCCTGAGTTGTCGATTGACTGAGTTGTCGAGTAATGGTTTTTCAAATATATTCTCAGGTATTTCACTGCAAACTTCTTCCACTGAAATGAACCATGGATTTGGAGACCAGAGATGTTTACAGTGGTTCAATAGCAAGGAAATAAAGAAGGGGGATGAAGGACACCCTTGCCTTGTTTCTCTGTGTACTGAAAACCTCCCTTATTTAATAAAAGCCCTCAGAGAAGAATACAGTGAAGATACCCTGCATATGAAGTTTGGCCCAAACCCCCATATTGATAATGTGGATATGTGGATAATTATTAACTATAATAATAACTATTGAATAAGTATTGAATACTTTCTGCACATCAAGTGCAAGAAGCATTGCCGGCACCTTTTCTTTTTTTAGCATGGATGATTGGATGAATGATTTTACGGACATTGTCCCCTGCTTGGCCTTAAAGATATAGGTCTGTAATTGGACCATAATGTGTCATCGGTGGAGGCCTTAGGGATCATGGAGATCACTGCAGTATGTGAATCTGTATTCCCAGGAATTACAGATTTCACAGAATATACCAAAAACACATATGTTTTATAAAATGTGATCCTTCTGTCAAGGTACTGAGAAGATGATCAGCGAAACCCACTAATAGGACAAAAATATAATAAGAAGGGTTAAGGGCAAGCAAGAGTTACCACTAGCCCCCACTGTACGGCACTACTTGGCCGAAGAGCCAAGGGGCTCGATCACACCGACAAGTGGATCCTGCAGCTAAGGATATATACATCAGTCGTTGTCAGGTTGATTTTGATCGATCTTATGGTTCAAGGAAGCCGTGGCCCTTATCTTCTCAGGTGTACTCCTCAAGTGGTTGCACTAGTTCTTGATCGCAAGTGAGAGGGACAGTGATCTTTTCTTGGAATGGGAAGGTGTTGAAGAGTCAAGGGAGGAAGACTTGAGCCCTACATTTTTTAAACCCTGAGGGGACTTTTGCCTCATCGGGGGTTGACACTGTAGGAGTTACCTTGAAACTCAAAAAGGAGCTTAAAGGGAAAGTCCCATCTATATATAATTTAGTTGATCCGTAGAACCTCCAAATAGGATTTGAGTCCACGCCTTCTAGTGAAAGTATTCAGCTTGAGATCATCGAATAACTGTTACGCATTGAATTGAATCATTTTCTCTCTTTCTCGCAGTCCTCATTAGCTGTTCTTTAGTGCGTCAATAGTGTAATTTAGCAATTATATCCCTCTGAAGCCCATCCGTGCATTTTTTTCCTGCAAATCCCTGTGGGAACAGTCTATTTTAAGCCTTTCTATTGGAATGGAAGAGGCCAACTCCTGAAATAAGGCCATATTGTTTATTGAAGTTCTGTGATACCGCAGATTCTAATATTGGCCCGACGGGACCTAATTTCCATGTCTTCCAATTTGTGAGAGTCTTCAATTTAAAACTACAATCGCCGAGGGCAGAAGAATGGACAGTGACTTGTTGTTTAATATCTGTGACAAATTCTTGAATTTCATTAGACATGGAAGAAGTTATTTGGGCAGTAATATTCTGAGCCCAGCTTTCTCCAAGATCGCTTCTGGATTCATCCATCCAGGAGTCATCAGTGGGGAGGAGGTCATTTAAGATTTGTGAGACCTTTAGAAGACATAATGGGAGATTAACAGACCACCACTGAGAAAGCAAGTACCAGGAGTGGGATGGGACCACAGGCAGAGAAAACGAGAGTTAGACACAATCAGGACTATATTATGAGGACTCAGGGCACGCAGCGATCAAGATAAGATAAGATAAAACAATATAATACGCAACTGTTTCCTATGCCTGCCCTCATAAAACATGCAGGTGCGTTTATGCTGCAGCTTGGCCAGTTAGACAGCTTTAGAGATATAGATGGCACCTCAGCACTGGGATGCATACATAGGGTCTAGCCCTTGCCACAGAGTTAGAAACAGTCAGCGTGTGGCAGAGGAGGGGTTAACAAGAGATCAATGGAGGCAGGCTACTGTTGGTGGGGCTCTGCTGTGCCAAGGAGAAGTGAATACCTTGGTGACTGCATTGTTGAGCCCAAAAGAAAAGGCTTCCTACCTCCGGCTTGTTTCCCAGGGCCTTGCAGACTCCTCACCTGGGGCTTGTGTGGCAGCTGTGCTGTGAAGGTCTTGGGGGGGGTAAGTGTTCAGTGAAACTGCCCCCAAATAGCAAGACGCCTTCCAGAGGCTCTGCCCAGGGTTCCAGGCAACCGCCATGATTAGCTCTTTAGGAATGGCCAAAACCGAGGTTGCTGTGGAACCGGTCAGAGGACCTTCATCTCCATTGCCCGCGCATGCACCTCCATGGACAGAATTTTTGTGATTCTTCTTCTTTTGCACAATGCACTTTTTGTGTGTATTTATTTGAAATTGTATATCAATGTTGTTGTCTATGTATGTTAAGGCTTTTAAGCACAGATTTTTAAGTAAAGGTGTATATATTGTTTGAAACAGAACAAATGTTATATTGTTATATCTAAGGCCAAGCAGTTTTTGTGGGGGTCCAGTGTTTGTTTTAAATTTTGTCTTAAGTAATTGGTGTATGTTTTATATGATGTTAATAAAATTTACTATATGAAACCTATTGGTTGTGCAACTGAATTACGTAGAGAACACGTGGAGAACACAGGTTGTGCACCTTGGACATTATTCCAAGGGGACATCCTTTATCATATTTTGTTGCAATTTGTTCACTCCCCACTCGGTTTTAGCACCCTTGTTGTTTTATTGTGAGTGCTACTAGTAAAGTGTTTGACTATAGGGTCGATTCAAAGAAACATGTAACAGCTTTGATTTTGGTGCCGATCATCCTATTTTTCCCGTACGCTCGTGCGTTCGTATGAACTTGCGAGTGATTCTATAAGCAAATACGTTTCTATCCTAAAATGTACGTCCGTTCGTATGGCAGTTCGGGAATCAGACCTATGTCAGTTTCCATCCTGAATTTTCCGTTTCATTTCTCAGGTTGCAACATTGGTTTTGCCCTTTTTCCTTTTTTGTCTGGACGTAAATCCTTCTGATCTTGTGGCTGCGCACTACAAACTTACCTCATTAAAGTGCATTCTAAATATTTGGTCTTTTATTTTTCTTTATTTCATTCATTTTGTAGTAACCAACCATTAATGAATGCATTTGCATAAGTAAATCTTACTTTGTTTAATTTTTAGTTAACTTGCATTTTTTACTTGTGGATTTAATTTTAATATTTTGGCTTCAAATGGTACAACTTAAAATTTTGGGTGTGGTTACCCACACCCTCTACATACAGATTTGCTCTCAAAAATTAAAAAACACCCAGCAACTTCAGCATGTTATGAGCCTAGAAACAGCCAAGATGGCGGCTCAGGTATTCTCGGGCAGCCTGCAAACAGAAAGGGCCTTGTGACTGTGTTGCTCTGCATTCTTTGATTTCTGACTGTTAGGGCGAGCACTGCACGCCCGTCTCACAGCATTTCACCTACCTCCATGGCTGCATGCAGCCGTCATCCATCTTCCCTCGGGGCTGCTTCCAGCTGCCGCCCTTCCCCCAGTGCTTCCTCCTTGCATGCGCACAAGTCTCCGTCCACTAGAGGGCGAGCGCACAGGATCCCTGAGATTTAAAGGGCCTTTACAGCACTGATTGGTGTTTATGTCATCCAATCCTGCATCATCTTCCCCTATTTAAACAGGCACTTCCTTCCTTCAGTGCCGGATCTTGGTCTCTCCATGCTTGTTGAAAGTCAGACATTCTTGGATTGCTCACCCGTGTACCGACCTCTGCCTGTTCCCGACTCTGAACCTTTGCTGCCTGCCCCGACCTCGGCTACTCACCTTTACTGCGAACCTGTGCTGCCAGCCCCGATCTCTGCCTGTACTTACTACGCCTTTTGCCTGCCACTTGTGTACCTCACTGAACCTCGGCTGACTGTGGGACTGGGCCGCTGTTAGGGGGTAGCGACCTGGGGGTCACTCGCCGCACAAGACCAACCTGCCTTGCGGTGGGCTCTGGTGAATACCGGTGGCCTTTTAGACACGGTACCCGCCATCGGTTCCACAGTTAAAGCGGATCCACACCCGAGTCCGCTGCACCCGGTCCGTGACAGTAAGATCCGGCCATGGATCCCGCTGAGGTACCGCTGCCGGATGCCACTGAATTGCCTGCTATAGTAGCTATGCAGTCCCGCCAGATTAATCAACTCTCTGCCATGATGCAGCAATTTTTAACGATTCAGCAACAGCAAGTTCCATCACCGGCTCCAGCATTACCGCCACAGCCCCCGGTAACATCTTCTGCCAGAATCCGTCTCTCCTTGCCGGCTAAATATGATGGGGATGCCAAGTTATGCCGAGGGTTCCTTGCCCAATGTTCCCTGCACTTGGAGTTGTTGGCGGATCAATTTCCCACTGAACGAGCTAAGGTGGCCTTTGTCATCAGTTTGCTTTCTGGAAAGGCTTTGGCCTGGGCCACTCCCTTGTGGGATCGCAATGACCCTGTCTCTTCCAGTATTAACACCTTTGTCTCAGAGTTTCGCCAGGTCTTTGAGGAACCTGCCCGGGCTTCATCTGCTGAATCGTCCCTTTTGAACTTGGTCCAGGGCGAGTTGTCCGTTGGTGAATACGCCATTCGGTTCCGCACTCTAGCCTCCGAATTGTCTTGGAACAATGAGGCCTTGTGTGCCTGCTTCAAGAAAGGACTTTCTAGTAAAATTAAGGATGCTCTTGCGGCTCGTGACTTGCCTTCATCTCTCACTGAACTCATCCATCTGGCCACACGTATTGATGTGCGCTTTGCTGAGAGGCGTGAAGAATTCCGCCAAGAAAGAGACTCTCAGCGCCCTAGGAGGGCATCCCGTTTGGCTCCAGTACTTCAAAACCCTTTGTCTGCACATGTACCTCCCAGTGAGGAGGCCATGCAGGTCGATCGATTCCATTTTACCCAATTGGAGAGAACTCGCAGAAGGAACGAGAACCTTTGTCTGTACTGCGGTGGTTCTGAGCATTTTTTTGAAGGACTGTCCTATTCGCCCTCCACGTCAGGGAAACGGGCGCACCTAGTGGCGGTGGGAGAGGCGTCCCTGGGTGTATGTGCCTCCTCTCCACGGCTCACTGTTCCTGTTCAACTTTCCATCTCACCTTCCACATCCCTGAATTTAAGCGCCTTTTTGGACTCTGGTTCTGCAGGGAACTTTATAGAGGCTGCCTTGATCAATAAACATAATATCCCTGTGAATCGCCTTGCTACACCCTTATTTATCGCCTCAGTCAATGGTGATAGGCTGGACTGTACTGTGCGCTATCGCACCGTTCCCCTCCAATTAAAAATTGGACTCTTCCATCAAGAGAATGTTGAGTTCTACGTCCTCCCTAATTGCACCTCTCAGATTCTTCTAGGCCTTCCTTGGCTCCAACGTCATGATCCCACGCTTGACTGGACCACCGGTGATATCAAGACTTGGGGTGCAGCGTGCTTTAAGAAGTGCTTGAAGTCTGTTCCTGTTCGACCTATTCCTGCTTCAGCACCATTACCTGGCTTGCCTGAGATCTACCAGACCTATGCTGATGTATTCTGCAAGAAACAAGCGGAGGTACTTCCGCCTCATCGCCCCTACGATTGCCCTATAGACCTCCTACCGGGTACCACTCCTCCTCGTGGCCGAATTTACCCTCTCTCGGCTCCTGAGACTCAAGCCATGTCGGAGTATATTCGAGAAAATCTTCATAAAGGGTTCATACGGAAGTCTTCCTCTCCGGCAGGCGCGGGGTTCTTCTTTGTGGCGAAAAAAGATGGCTCTCTTCGCCCTTGTATTGATTACCGCGGCCTCAATAAGATTACCGTTAAAAATCGATACCCTTTGCCCTTGATTGCCGAATTATTTGACCGACTGCGTGGGGCCAGGGTCTTCACCAAGCTTGACCTGAGGGGAGCCTATAATTTGATACGTATACGCGAGGGCGATGAATGGAAGACCGCCTTCAATACCCGCGATGGCCACTTCGAATATTTAGTGATGCCCTTTGGTCTCTGCAATGCACCCGCTGTATTCCAGGAATACGTAAATGACATTTTTCGGGACTTGCTTTACTCCTGTGTTGTTGTATATTTGGATGATATACTCATCTTTTCATCTAATCTAGAAGAACATCACCGTCATGTCCGGCAAGTCCTGTCTCGTTTCCGTCAACACCATCTTTACGCCAAGTTGGAGAAGTGTCTATTTGATCAAACCACCTTACCCTTTCTTGGATATATTGTCTCAGCTCGTGGCCTTCAAATGGATCCCAGCAAGTTGAAAGCAGTTCTGGATTGGCCCCGTCCTATTGGCCTGCGAGCTATTCAACGTTTTCTGGGCTTCGCCAATTACTATCGCCAGTTTATTCCTCACTTTTCCACTGTAGTGGCGCCTATTGTGACCCTCACAAAGAAGAGCGCCAATTCGAAGTCTTGGCCTCCTCAGGCTGAAGAGGCCTTCATTGCTCTAAAAAAGGCCTTCTCCTCTGCACCAGTGTTGTCTAGGCCAGATCCATCTCGGCCTTTCGCCCTAGAAGTAGATGCCTCCTCCATTGGAGCCGGAGCGGTGCTCACTCAAAAATCGTCTACTGGCAGAATTCTCACCTGCGGGTTCTTTTCGAAGACCTTTTCGCCAGCGGAGAGGAATTACTCCATCGGAGATCGGGAGTTACTCGCCATCAAGTTGGCGTTGGAGGAGTGGAGACACCTCTTAGAAGGTTCTGCCCATCAAGTATCCATCTATACTGATCACAAAAATCTATCTTATTTAGAAACTGCCCAGCGATTGAATCCACGACAAGCTCGTTGGTCGTTGTTTTTCGCTCGATTTGATTTTCAAATCTACTTCCGGCCAGCCGCTAAGAACATCAGGGCAGACGCCCTTTCTCGCTCCTCTGACATCTCTGGTGTTGAATCCACTCCACAACATATCATCCCGCCTGAACGCCTTGTCCACTCTGCCCCCGCTACTCTTGTACAAGCACCGCCGGGAAAGACCTTTGTGCCAGCCCGCCAACGTCGCAAAATATTAGAATGGGGGCATTCTTCCCATGTAGCCGGCCATGCCGGTATCAGGAAGTCTTGTTCTATCATTTCTCGATATTATTGGTGGCCTTCTTTTGAAAAGGATGTGACCGAATTCGTTCAGGCCTGTACCACCTGCGCTCGCGACAAAACCCCTCGCCAAAGACCTGCTGGCCTACTCCACCCACTTCCTATTCCAGATACCCCATGGACACACATTGCTATGGACTTTATTACCGACCTCCCTTCTTCGCATAGCAATACTGTAATTTGGGTGGTAGTGGATAGGTTTTCTAAGATGGCGCATTTTGTTCCTTTGCCCGGTCTCCCGTCAGCTCCTCTGTTGGCAAAATACTTCCTGAAGCATATCTTTCGACTTCATGGTCTACCTACACATATTGTGTCTGACAGAGGTGTGCAGTTTGTGTCCAAGTTCTGGAGAGCTCTTTGTAAACAAATGAAAATTAAACTGGACTTTTCCTCCGCTTATCATCCCCAGTCTAACGGCCAGGTGGAAAGAGTCAACCAGATTCTCGGGCATTATCTTCGCCATTTTGTTTCAGCGCGTCAAGACGATTGGGTCGATCTGTTGCCTTGGGCGGAATTCTCGTATAATTTTAAGGATTCTGAGTCCACAAGGAAGTCCCCGTTTTTGGTGGTGTACGGCCGTCAACTCCTTCCGCCTTTGCCTTTATCCACGTCCTCCGGAGTGCCCGCCGTGGACAATCTCACACAGGATTTCTCCACCATCTGGCAAGAAACACAGCGTTCCCTTTGTCAAGCTTCCGCCCGCATGAAGGTTAGCGCTGATAAAAGGAGAAGAGCTCCGCCTGTTTATTCTCCAGGAGATAAGGTGTGGCTGTCGGCAAAATACATCCGCTTCAAAATTCCTAGCTACAAATTGGGCCCCCGTTACTTGGGGCCATACAAGATCAAACAACAGATCAATCCAGTTTGCTATAAGCTTCACCTACCGACTTCACTGCGAATTCCCAATTCTTTTCACGTCTCTCTGTTGAAGCCAGTTATTGTCAATCGATTCTCTCCTAAAACTTTGGTGCCTGCCCCAATCTCGGGCACCGAGGATACCTTTTCAGTGAAGGAGATTCTGGCTTCTAAGCTCTCCAGAGGAAAAAGATATTTCTTGGTCGACTGGGAAGGCTGTGGACCTGAAGAAAGATCTTGGGAGCCCGAAGAGAATATTCTAGACCGTAGTCTCATCTCAAATTTTCTTGGTCCCAAGAAGAAGGGGAGGCCCAAGGGGGGGGGTACTGTTAGGGCGAGCACTGCACGCCCGTCTCACAGCATTTCACCTACCTCCATAGCTGCATGCAGCCGTCATCCATCTTCCCTCGGGGCTGCTTCCAGCTGCCGCCCTTCCCCCAGTGCTTCCTCCTTGCATGCGCACAAGTCTCCGTCCACTAGAGGGCGAGCGCACAGGATCCCTGAGATTTAAAGGGCCTTTACAGCACTGATTGGTGTTTATGTCATCCAATCCTGCATCATCTTCCCCTATTTAAACAGGCACTTCCTTCCTTCAGTGCCGGATCTTGGTCTCTCCATGCTTGTTGAAAGTCAGACATTCTTGGATTGCTCACCCGTGTACCGACCTCTGCCTGTTCCCGACTCTGAACCTTTGCTGCCTGCCCCGACCTCGGCTACTCACCTTTACTGCGAACCTGTGCTGCCAGCCCCGATCTCTGCCTGTACTTACTACGCCTTTTGCCTGCCACTTGTGTACCTCACTGAACCTCGGCTGACTGTGGGACTGGGCCGCTGTTAGGGGGTAGCGACCTGGGGGTCACTCGCCGCACAAGACCAACCTGCCTTGCGGTGGGCTCTGGTGAATACCGGTGGCCTCTTAGACTCCGCTCCCCTGACACGGTACCCGCCATCGGTTCCACAGTTAAAGCGGATCCACACCCGAGTCCGCTGCACCCGGTCCGTGACACTGACCTTTCCGTGCCCCCAGCTCTGCTGTGTCTGTGCAAAATACAGCAGTAACCCACATCCTGCACTTTATCCCGCTCTCCTCTCCTCAGTAAGTGTGATGCATCTGACCAAAGATGTGCTTAAATAATTAAACAAAGCAAAGGTAAACAACTACACCAATAAATGCAATCTAAAAATATTATTCTAGTACATCAATTTAAAAATAAATAACAAAGGACATAAGTTTCTTTAATTAACGCAAATATATTGCAAAATAAAGGTTTACATGCAAAGGACTAATTAAGGTCCACATTAAAATGCTTTTATAAGGCATACATGAATCAGGTATGCATTGCCATACAATTTATGGCCTCAGCCATGCTGATACATGCAGTTCATTGGAGCTCAAGACGCGCAGACTCCTCCACATAGCCAAAAAACCTGTTCAAGAACAGCAATCCGACTGCTAAAAGGTGTCGGCAGTGGCTTTCTTTTAAAACGTATTTAGAGGTTGGAAAACTGTTCTCTGAATCACACCTAAACACATCCGATTATCCTAAGTTTTACGTTTTGATCCTAAGTTTTAGGATTTGATCCTAAGTTTTACGTTTTCATCCTAAAATTTAGGAACGAACTTCCGATGATCGTAAGAGCATATACGCATTCGTACGTAGGCTCGTGCGAGTCGGAAATGGCAAAAAAAACAGGTAAAAATGACTAACACCCACCCAAACTTACGATTCTCGATCCGAAATCAATTAACTTTTGCTCTTTGAATCGAGGGGTATATGCAGTTTCATGATCTTATCCACCCCATTATGACCCTTCATAAATATATTTTAAATGGACCAAAATGTTTCATTTTAAGCCAGCATTAACCGGCATAAACTGAAAGAAAGCATGCAATGTACTGTGAATGGTAATCACTAGACTTGGCGCTGCAAGGGTTAAAAAAGCCTTTTTTTCCCCTACTTTTGTAAAATGTTAAGCTGTGGTTTAACATCCTGCATACAAGGAATAGTGTCTGGTGTTAACTGTTTGGAGGTCTAGCCATCACCCCTGCTATAATTGTTAGTAGGGTAGTTAGGATAAAGGGGGGCACCTGCAAGGCAAAGTTGGTTTACCAGCACTCCATCTTATTGGAGGTGCAGAAGAGCATGGTGCCCATCGTGTCCAGGGTCCTTCCAGAGATTTCACACAGAAGGGCACCAGATCTATTCCAAACTGCACAGGGACAGGAATAACTGCAAGATCAGAGGTTGACCTGGTCTGCTTGACTGGGTAGGTCCAGATTGAGGAGCCATGGCTTTTATCATTGTAATAATTTATATCAGAATGTGCAAGTCATTTTCACACTTGCTTTAGGCACATATAATAACTACACGCATGTTAGGTACTGTATAAAAAAAGCTGTCAAAAACAGATGAATCACATGCACACGCACATTCCAGTACACATTTTGGGGAGGAAACAACTGCTTCAGGTTTTGAAACACTCCCTGTGGAGTGTTCTAAAGGGAGGCTGTCAGCTTCCCATGTGAGTAGCTCTGACTGCATTGCATGTCCTAACTTTGGGGACTCAAAAATAAGAGTAGGGATTACACTAAACAGTGCCTTGTTCGGGCGGTGTGGCTTCCACATGTATCTGCAGATATGTGCAACAAAATCTCTGTCTTTCCACACAGCTAGACATGTTTGGTGCTTAATACTTAGATGATGAGAGGGTTAAACTGGGCGGTAAATTGGTTCCCAGGCCCTGAATAATAATGATAATATTTTTGTATAAATAATAGTGATGGAGCTACTCCCACCCCCTTTACTTAGTTTAAATTGCCATGAACACACACAGGGTTCAGTATGGCTCATATCGGGCTTGATGAGTTGCAGTTATTGTGCAGTTGTTGTAGAGATTTTCATGTTGGAAAGGGAGGGAAGATGCTGGGAAGATGAACAGTTGAAAACAGATGATACACAGATCAGGCTGGGACAAGCAGTGTAGGTTCACACATAGTAGACGCATAGCAAGGGCACTTGGGACATATGGCTGATCAGGGGCATAGCTAGGGGGGAGCAGGGGGGCACTTGCCCCGGGTGTAGCAGGTCAGGGGGGTGCCAAAGAGGGGGCTGGGAACAGGAGGGGGAGCCATTTCGAATCTTTTCCCTGGGTGCCAGAAGGCCTAGCTACTCCTCTGAGGCTGATTGTCAATTGGTGTGTAGAAGATGTTTTGATGTTAGGTTTAAAAACAGTAGACAAGCCGAAATCAGAAAAAGCAATATAGTTTCCTAAATGGTAGAAAAGCTGTAGGGAGACTCCGAATTAGAGACTGATGGCCACTTGGTGTGCCAAGGAAGGTGTGCAGGTCGGTTTAAAGACGGTAGACAAGCCAAGGTCGTGAAAGACAGTGTAGATAAGGCTCTGGGAGTCTCAGGCCCTTAGGCTGATGGGCATTTACTGTGTTGAGGAATGGTATGGTGGGTGGTTCAGAGATGCAAGAGAGGGCAGGGCCAGGTAACCTTTTATTAAAGGGGGTAACGATGTGAAGTTCAAATGCAATATCAAGGTTACAAGCTGGGTAATCAGTCAGTCCACAATAATCCATATGTAGCAGTTGTCACTGAATATCAACTGTCAACTCCTGGTTACATTAGCGCATTATTACGCACACTGTCTCACAGATTTACAAAACGTGTGATTGTGTATGTGTGCACTGATCTGCTCACACACCCTTAGTGGGGAAGCATTCATATCATGACATCAAAACTTGCACACATGTACTGTAACAATCTGACCTAAACCCGTGCAAGGCGATTCTAACAGCACCTACTCTAACCCCCTCAGTGCTCATGTTTAATATAACAACCAGCCAACAAACCTGACCTGTATGTCATCATGACTGTTTGGATCTTCACCTTGTGACCTTAGCAAGCAAAGTCAGAGAAGTGTGATGACAACAATGAGAGCAATGCCGGATCATACGTGTTGTTCATCATGACTCCCAACTGCGCTCCCAGACTGATCTCAATTTCTCTTCTGCTTGTTTGTCACCTGCGTTAGTTTTTCAGGTTTTTCCAGAATGCAGGGGGAGCAGAACACTGATTTTGACTAATGTAACTTCTTTTGTTGACAAAATTCTTTAAAATAACTGTCATGGACGAAAGAAAAGCACATTTTGTGAAGACAGACTTTTGCAGCTTTTTTTCCAAGGCAGCATTTCACTAATATAGGGTGTTGCGGGAATATACATTTGGGCAAAATTCGAAGTTAACATTATAAATATTGTATATACCAGCTATTTTTTATGACTGACAAAAGAAATAAGAATGGCACAGCAATGCAACCTTTAGTAAAGTTCTTTGTAGCACAGACAGCCTTAGCTATCGGAATCTGAATTGGTTTATTGTTGGCCAGGTATATATACTGTATGAGGATTATCTAGTTGCAGGTCTGGTCAAAGTTACTGCAACATATACAAAGGCAGCAGCTCTGACAGTAACAAAACTCACATCTGCGCTGCTGCCATGTAGTACAATGTAACAAGCAGGATAAGAGTCCTGCAGTTAGGTTACTCTCACACTAGGGCGCTGCGCTAGTGCAAATGCAGTCACAATTAGCGCTTGCGATCACAAGATTATAGAACTATTGCTTCAAAAATGTGGAATGCAGGAATTTTGCAGGGCGTTTGCGATGGCCCTGCAACTTCACTGCTATGAATTGCGCTTTCATGCCAATTGCCCTGCAAATGCCCCAGTGTGAAAGGAGCCTTATATTGCAAAAAGCCAGCCAGCCTCCCTGTTGTGTTACAGTATTAAGAGCCAGGTGAAAGGCTGTGGTTTGATGTAACAATGATGTGTTCTGTGTTGCAATGTGCTGTGCAGCAGACTCACAACTGACTGATGTGTGAGCGATCGAATCTGATCTGAAAGATTTTCCCATTTTTCATTTTCTTAGTTTTTTAATGAAAAAATGCACGGTGCCACCCTTCCTGGGCTCCACCAGTGTGCAGGCATAGAAGTTAGGATCCTGGGGCTTCAAGGCCTCTAGCCATGGCAGCAAACCAGCCCCTATTCTAGGTCCCCTGCTCTTCCTGGCAAAGGATTCCAGAATGTCTTCAGTAAAGGCGTGGAACGTGAAAACTTCAATTAACATGGTTGATGCCACTGACAAGTAAGAAAAATAAGAGTGAGTTTAAAAGAATCTGTTCATAATTGGGGGGGGGGGGTGAGGTTGTGCCTTATGGGCAGGGGGGTTTCTTATACCTCCACTTGCTTACCTGCACCCCAAGAAGATCACTGGAACTGTGCCAAAGGGCATATGAACTGGTATGCTGCCACAGACAGAGGATACCTGCTCCTAAGCCTGGTTTGTCACGTTTAAGGGAAGGGGAGGGAATAAAAAAGAAAGAGACTAAATTTGACCTGAATTTTGCCAAAAATGTTATGTCCACATCAAACTGCTAAAACTTTGACTCAAATTGGAAGTTCAACAGTCTTTGACTGGTTGAATGAATTAGTCTAAAATAAATACCTAAAGTTTTGGATTCCGCCCTTTCCTGAAAATTAAATTGTACCAAGAGTCAAAAACGTGAGTTAATACACGCACCCCTTCTTTGTTTAAAAATAAAAGAGGCATTGCTTACAGCAATGGCATCCCCGCTTCTCTCCCCTGGGTGGTCTCTCTGTGTGTGACCACAGGCAAACCAGGCAGGTTCACTGAGTTCGAAGGCCACACATACAGAGAAGCCATGACAGTATGCCACATGCAACTTGAAAGGCGTGAGTATTTACCCTTAAATTCGATTCATGCCAAATGGATTTGCTAATCTCTAACAAGCCCCACCTTTTACGTGTTTGCCATGTCATTTACATGTGTCTTGTGACATCATATTTATGGCATTGTAAAGGAAGTCAGAGTTATGCTAAGGAGCAGATGGCAAGTGGAAAGGTAGTAAAATATAGAATAGGTGTTGTAACAGGAAGTTTGAGAATATTTAGTACGTCACAGTCATAAGAACAAAATGAACCTGGAATTGCTGTTGGGGACTGGAAATTCACTTCGAAATTTCGCAGATTTGGTTTGCTTTCATCAGAATTTGGATGAAAAGATAAGTATATCATGTAACTGTAACTAAAGAATCCCCCTCCAATTATAAAAAAGAAAATGTTACAGCTTCTGTTTAACAAAATAATGTATTTTTGAGTGATAGAGGAATCCCCCTTTACCTCTAGTAATTAACTGGCAAATAACGGAAGTGGCCCCTAATTATGGAACGGAAGAAGCCAATTAATTTATTTAATTAGCAAAAAGGAGTATTACATTTTAGAAAGGGCATAACTTTCGCTTTTTTTCAAACTTTCTGATATAACGATTGTAGTCTATTATGAAAAGGCTGCTAAAATGTACTATTTTTCTAACTAAAAAATGCATTTAGCTAAATAGGACCTCTGCTATTACGTGCCAATTTATTTACTGGAATTATTTATTTAAATTACTCTCAGCACTCCCCCAGCATGAAGCCCGATTTGGGGGTTCATGTAAAAAATAACTCATGTGCTCAGCACCAGCTGCCCAATCCTATGTGGGGTCTTGGTGGCTGCCACTGTGGAACGTCTTGACTGAGATTGACTGACTAAGCAGCGCCACTGATTGCACTGATTTTTCAAGTAAAAGGACACGCAGGAAGGTTTTATTTGGGTTTAAAATTAAACTGAAATTAAAATTAAACTTAAGTTTAAAATTAAACTAATTAATCAAACCAAAAAATGGTGCCCCACCCCTCCCAGAGCCAGCCAGCCCAGCCTCTGGCCCTGCCTTTTTACAAGCCCCTATGCCCTTCAGTATAAGTCTGTTGCTCTCCTGGAAGAACATTGGGCCCAAACCGATGTATACCAAGCTCTTCTGCCCTGAGGGGGGTGCGTGTAATCAGGTGAGGGTACCGGCATGTGACCTTCGATGTGACCGATCATGACCAGCAATAGGTCCCCCTACCCTGTCCTCTGGACCCCTCATCAACTCGCATCTTCTCCCCACTGTCTTAGACAGGCAGCCTCCTTCTCTGTCCCTCACCGGGTGTTCTGCACCACCCCCTGGCAGCTGCGGCAAATCTAGATGCTGCCAACATCTGTGGAATGGGGAAACCCACCTGCTTCCATTCTGACTCCCAGCCAGGATTAATGGTCGGGAGCCGGCGAAGGAGGCTTTTATACTTCTGAAGCAGAAGCAGAGCCTATGAGGATTACCCCCCATGTGACTAAAACATATCACTGGAGGGGAGGGGTATGGAGGGGGATTTCCTTGGGTACCCCTTCCCTTTTATTGATGTCACTCCAGATGCTGGCAGCACCTGAAATAGATGTCCCTTTGGCATCACTGGCATAATTTTTACAGACCCGCCTTGGGACAAAGTCAATAATAGTGAGTATAGTGACATTTTTAGTCCTCTATTTCTTGGTAAGGGGTTCAAATGACCCCTTTACCAGTTTAGAGGGCAGAGGGCGGCAAGCATTCACCCTCTGTACACTATTCTGATGAAAACATTGGAAGGGAGGGACATGGAGGGAGATTCCCCAGAAACCCCCCTTCATGGCCCTCCCCTCCAGTGATTTCCGTAGTCACATGGGAGCATTCCTCAGAGGCTCCTCCTCTATGGTATAAAAGGCTCCCTGCCCCCACAGCCTGGCATGTAAAACTGTAAAACCAGAAATTCATTACAAGAGACATCTGGTATTTTACAGATGTTTATTATATATAAAGGAGGGTTCATCTATTCAGTCGTACATTTTGTTGCGGATACATGCCTTGGATAAAAGAGTGCTGGGATTGCCGCCGGTTATATGCTAAAACCAAGGGGTTTAACACAGAGGGGGGCATCCCAAATCACAATTCCCCAGGTGAGGGCTTTCAGACTAGGGCTGGTAGCAGTGGGTTATGGTCCTCTAGAGTTTTATTTACATTTTTGATTAGTAGTATGGTCTTTGTACTTATTTTGTACATTATATTCAGATGCGTTACGAAAGGGTCCTTCTTCTCTCTTTCTATAAATTAAGTATTCCGGTAAAGTGACCATTGACATTGTATACAGAGGCTTTACTGTAGATAAAATGGATCTTCTATTTTCCTTCTATGTTTAGTACAATTTGGGAAAATTTGTATTTGGTTTACCTTTAACCCAAGCCTGAACAACAGCAATATTCACCTACCCTGTGCTTGTTCAGAAGCAGTGAGTAATGTGGAACACTGGTAATGATAAAAGTCTGGACTTTGCTTCATTCCACATACACGGCATGACGAGGCAGACTCGCCTTGCATTTACTCCTATCTAAAAATGTTCTGTGTAACCATTGGCTGCTGTGTCACTGCACAATCACCTTCCTACTTGTGCCCCACTATGCCAACCAAGGGTACCCCCTTAACCTAATCTCTGGCCTACTATACAATCCAAGGGTACCACTTACTATGTTATCCAAGGGTACCAATTAGAATCAGTGGAGACCACCTATGACCCTACAGCCCCCCTTATACCATCAAATGTACCCCAGTACCCCAGTGTGCCCCCCTGTATCTTCCAAGGATCCCACCTAAAACCTCTTTGCTCTCTTATATCATCTAATGGTACCAGTTAAAACTTTTTGACCCCCTTATATAAAAAGTGGAGACTACCTATTACCCTAAATCCCATCTATGCCATTCACGGTGCCCCAATACAATCCTATTGTACCAATGGTACCCCACACTGCCCTACATCATACCTATCCCATCCAAGGGTACCCCCTACCACCCTGTGATCTACTTTCTCATCCAAGGGTACCACTTTAAAAGTTTACAATCTCCTATAGCATTATCAGGGTGGAGGGCATATAAAGACCACCTATCTAAGGATACCTACCAATACCTTTTCACTCTATGGTATCTTTGAATGGTACCATCTAAAGCCTTTTGGCTCTCTTCTGCTATCCAAGAGGTCCTGCTACGACCCTACATACTACTCTCCACCCTACCTTCCAAGGGTACCCCAATTCCACTATGTTATCCAAGGATACCACTTATTTACCCCTAAAGCCCTTTGGCCCACTATAACATCAGGGACCTCCTAACCACCATGGAACCACTTATGCCTAGATCCTCTTAATACAACCCCATTGACTAACCATGCTTTATGTATCTACTGCTCTGTGGCCCAATATAGAATTACTCCTTTGAACTACCCATGGGTACCACATATTACCTTACAGCCAACATCATTCAAGGGTATACATTGTGGTCCTCTTTACCATCCAAGGGGAGCACTTACTATCATACTCTTGGATACTATCATCCAAGAGTACCCCCCAAACCCTTTCACACCAAAGGAAACACATTCTACCCTACAGATCCCCAATGGTCCCCAACCCATTTCAACAAGGCCCACCAACAGCTCATATTCTGTGGATCTTCACACAGCTGCCTTTATAGCTCTGTTGCTGTGTCTGCCAAACCTGTCCTGTTGTTGGACCTTGTAGGGAGCATTGGGGAGCACCTAATATCCTGTTGGCCACCCATAGGTAGCAAATATTACTATAAAGCCCATCCGTATCAGCAGTGACGTAACTGTGACGGGACCTGGTGCGAACATTAAATGGGTCCCTTCTACATCTCATGCAGTAAACTTTTCTCTGTCTTTGAACTCAATTGGATGCAGCCAGACAACTAATGACTAAAATAGCAGAGACAAATGGTGCTTGCATTCTCTAAATAATGCGAAGTAAGCACACATATGATAAATAAGGTGGAGGAGCAACATGATGGGGCCCCCTGACCTTCTGCAGGTGCACCCCTCAAGTTACCATTCAAGGGTATCCCCCTACCTTTCTGAGGTCATTATCCCATCCGAGAAAATCTCCCAAAATCCTTTGGCCTATTTATACCACCCAAGGTTACCATTTAAAACATTGTGGGCCGCTACATCATTAAGGACCTCCCAACTCAATATCTCACCTTAACCACATAAGGGCCCTTGTAGATCACCCACTAAACTGCCTTGGTTCCCTATGTAGCACCCTGCAATCTGCTTATATCTTTTGTGCACCCCTTATCACTGAAAAGTTAGCTCCTGTGCCTAGCATGTCCGGGGGTCTATAAAATAAATTGGTCATGCTGCTGACTAGGCCCCATTTGCTGTAGAAAGTGCCCAGGCCCCATACTAAAGTTTTACCTGTACTGTCCTGAGTACAAGCCCAAAGTAAGCTGATGAGAGACTAAACTGCAGTCATCCATAGCCAGATTAACCCTTGGCCCTGAAGGGGTTAAACTATGATTAGTTTAATATTTACACTCTACAGGTCACCGTGACTAAGGCGTCAATCAGCATCCCATGACTGCAACTGGTGCAGGAAGCGTGTGCCTCCCTAATGTGCTTCTGGGAATCAGCAGCGCAAAGCTTTTCACCACTATTAGATTCTAATGGTGACACAGGAAACGCAGAATAACAGGGCTCTAACCTCTCCCTGCTCTATGACAAACTAGTACAATAATACTGAGCTACAGGGGAGGGATAGAGACAAGGCAGGGGGGGGTTGAAACCATGCAATGCTCATGTTGTTGCACTGGAGGAAGTTCATCTAGTAGAAAAGTCGTGGATGTCCCAAGGGTCAATGGTGTGCCACAGCGGCTGGCCTGCCCCAGTTAGGTTCATGGATCTAGCTGCCTGATCTGCAGCTCTTTGTGCCCCAACCTGACCTGCAGCCTAATGTATCTGTTTCCACAGCCTTACCCTGAACCTGATTCATCTGTGCCCCAACCTGACCCCCAGCCTAATTTATCTGTTTCCACAGCTAACCCTGAACCTGATTCATCTGTGCCCCAACCTGACCCCCAGCCTAAATTTATCTGTTTCCACTGCCTTAACCTGAACCTAATTTATCTGTGCCCCTACCTGACCCCCAGCCTAATTTATCTGTTTCCACTGCCTTAACCTGAACCTAATTTATATGTGCCTCAACCTGACCCCCAGCCTAATTTATCTGTTTCCACTGCCTTAACCTGAACCTAATTTATATGTGCCCCAATCAGACCCCCAGCCTAATTTATCTGTTTCCACTGCCTTAACCTGAACCTAATTTATCTGTGCCCCTACCTGACCCCCAGCCTAATTTATCTGTTTCCACTGCCTTACCCTGAACCTAATTTATCTGTGCCCCTACCTGACCCCCAGCCTAATTTATCTGTTTCCACTGCCTTAACCTGAACCTAATTTATCTGTGCCCCTACCTGACCCCCAGCCTAATTTATCTGTTTCCACTGCCTTAACCTGAACCTAATTTATATGTGCCCCAATCAGACCCCCAGCCTAATTTATCTGTTTCCACTGCCTTAACCTGAACCTAATTTATATGTGCCCCTACCTGACCCCCAGCCTAATTTATCTGTTTCCACTGCCTTAACCTGAACCTAATTTATCTGTGCCCCTACCTGACCCCCAGCCTAATTTATCTGTTTCCACAGCTAACCCTGAACCTGATTCATCTGTGCCCCAACCTGACCCCCAGCCTAAATTTATCTGTTTCCACTGCCTTACCCTGAACCTGATTCATCTGTGCCCCAACCTGACCCCCAGCCTAAATTTATCTGTTTCCACTGCCTTACCCTGAACCTGATTCATCTGTGCCCCAACCTGACCCCAGCCTAATTTATCTGTTTCCACTGCCTTAACCTGAACCTAATTTATCTGTGCCCCTACCTGACCCCCAGCCTAATTTATCTGTTTCCACTGCCTTAACCTGAACCTGATTCATCTGTGCCCCAACCTGACCCCCAGACAAATATATGTTTCCACTGCCTTAACCTGAACCTAATTTATCTGTGCCCCAACCAGACCCCCAGCCTAATTTATCTGTTTCCACTGCCTTACCCTGAACCTGATTCATCTGTGCCCCAACCTGACCCCCAGCCTAATTTATCTGTTTCCACTACCTTACCCTGAACCTGATTCATCTGTGCCCCAACCTGACCCCCAGCCTAATTTATCTGTTTCCACTGCCTTACCCTGAACCTGATAATCTGTGCCCCAACCTGACCCCCAGCCTAATTTATCTGTTTCCACTGCCTTACCCTGAACCTGATCATCTGTGCCCCAACCTGACCTGCAGCCTAATTTATCTGTTTCCACTGCCTTACCCTGAACCTGATTCATCTGTGCCCCAACCTGACCCCCAGCCTAATTTATCTGTTTCCACTGCCTTACCCTGAACCTGATCATCTGTGCCCCAACCTGACCTGCAGCCTAACTTATCTGTTTAAACAGACTTACCCTAAACCCCATCTGTGCCCAGCCTGACTTGCAGCCTAATTTATCTGTTTTCACAGCCTTACATGTTGCACTGTCCTAAACGTCAGTCCTCTTTCCAAAAGACCCTGTAGTTCCTAAGTTATTCGTAAAAGTATTAGAGCATTGGATATGCAGAAAAAAAGGAGGAGGAGAAACAGTGGGGGTGGCAACAGCGATGGTAAAAAAAATAAATGCATTGTTGTGCCTCTAGTTATTACTGCCAGCACATAGTGTGATGAGATAAGGGGGGTGAGCGATGCTCAGAGGTTGGCAGGGGTGAGGTTAGCTGAGGTCGGGAGAGGTAACCAGAGGTTGGCAGGGGTGAGGTTAGCTGAGGTCGGGAGAGGTAACCAGAGGTGGGCAGGGGTGAGGTTAGCTGAGGTCGGGAGAGGTAACCAGAGGTGGGCAGGGGTAATGTTAGCCAAAGTGGGGAGAGGTAACCAGAGAAGGGCAGGGGTGAGGTTAGCCGAGGTGGGGAGATCTAACCAGAGGTGGGCAGGGGTGAGGTTAGCAGAGGTGGAGCGAGGTGATCAGAGGTTGGCAGGGGTAATGTTAGCCAAGGTGGGGAGAGGTAACCAGAGAAGGGCAGGGGTGAGGTTAGCTGAGGTGGGGAGATCTAACCAGAGGTGGGCAGGGGTGAGGTTAGCAGAGGTGGAGCGAGGTGATCAGAGGTGGGCAGGGGTGAGGTTAGCCGAGGTGGGGAGATCTAACCAGAGGTGGGCAGGGGTGAGGTTAGCAGAGGTGGAGCGAGGTGATCAGAGGTGGGCAGGGGTGAGGTTAGCCGAGGTGGGGAGATCTAACCAGAGGTGGGCAGGGGTGAGGTTAGCAGAGGTGGAGCGAGGTAACTAGAGGTGGGCAGGGGTGAGGTTAGCCGAGGTGGGGAGATCTAACCAGAGGTGGGCAGGGGTGAGGTTAGCAGAGGTGGAGCGAGGTGATCAGAGGTGGGCAAGGGTGAGGTTAGCCGAGGTGGGGAGATCTAACCAGAGGTGGGCAGGGGTGAGGTTAGCAGAGGTGGAGCGAGGTAACTAGAGGTGGGCAGGGGTGAGGTTAGCCGAGGTGGGGAGATCTAACCAGAGGTGGGCAGGGGTGAGGTTAGCAGAGGTGGAGCGTGGTGATCAGAGGTGGGCAGGGGTAATGTTAGCCGAGGTGGGGAGATCTAACCAGAGGTGGGCAGGGGTGAGGTTAGCAGAGGTGGAGCGAGGTGATCAGAGGTGGGCAGGGGTGAGGTTAGCCGAGGTGGGGAGATCTAACCAGAGGTGGGCAGGGGTGAGGTTAGCAGAGGTGGAGCGAGGTAACTAGAGGTGGGCAGGGGTGAGGTTAGCCGAGGTGGGGAGATCTAACCAGAGGTGGGCAGGGGTGAGGTTAGCAGAGGTGGAGCGAGGTGATCAGAGGTGGGCAGGGGTGAGGTTAGCCGAGGTGGGGAGATCTAACCAGAGGTGGGCAGGGGTGAGGTTAGCAGAGGTGGAGCGAGGTAACTAGAGGTGGGCAGGGGTGAGGTTAGCCGAGGTGGGGAGATCTAACCAGAGGTGGGCAGGGGTGAGGTTAGCAGAGGTGGAGCGAGGTAACTAGAGGTGGGCAGGGGTGAGGTTAGCCGAGGTGGGGAGAGGTAACCAGAGAAGGGCAGGGGTGAGGTTAGCTGAGGTGGGGAGATCTAACCAGAGGTGGGCAGGGGTGAGGTTAGCAGAGGTGGAGCGAGGTGATCAGAGGTGGGCAGGGGTGAGGTTAGCCGAGGTGGGGAGATCTAACCAGAGGTGGGCAGGGGTGAGGTTAGCAGAGGTGGAGCGAGGTGATCAGAGGTGGGCAGGGGTGAGGTTAGCCGAGGTGGGGAGATCTAACCAGAGGTGGGCAGGGGTGAGGTTAGCAGAGGTGGAGCGAGGTAACTAGAGGTGGGCAGGGGTGAGGTTAGCCGAGGTGGGGAGATCTAACCAGAGGTGGGCAGGGGTGAGGTTAGCAGAGGTGGAGAGAGGTGATCAGAGGTGGGCAAGGGTGAGGTTAGCCGAGGTGGGGAGATCTAACCAGAGGTGGGCAGGGGTGAGGTTAGCAGAGGTGGAGCGAGGTAACTAGAGGTGGGCAGGGGTGAGGTTAGCCGAGGTGGGGAGATCTAACCAGAGGTGGGCAGGGGTGAGGTTAGCAGAGGTGGAGCGTGGTGATCAGAGGTGGGCAGGGGTAATGTTAGCCGAGGTGGGGAGATCTAACCAGAGGTGGGCAGGGGTGAGGTTAGCAGAGGTGGAGCGAGGTGATCAGAGGTGGGCAGGGGTGAGGTTAGCCGAGGTGGGGAGATCTAACCAGAGGTGGGCAGGGGTGAGGTTAGCAGAGGTGGAGCGAGGTAACTAGAGGTGGGCAGGGGTGAGGTTAGCCGAGGTGGGGAGATCTAACCAGAGGTGGGCAGGGGTGAGGTTAGCAGAGGTGGAGCGAGGTGATCAGAGGTGGGCAGGGGTGAGGTTAGCCGAGGTGGGGAGATCTAACCAGAGGTGGGCAGGGGTGAGGTTAGCAGAGGTGGAGCGAGGTAACTAGAGGTGGGCAGGGGTGAGGTTAGCCGAGGTGGGGAGATCTAACCAGAGGTGGGCAGGGGTGAGGTTAGCAGAGGTGGAGCGAGGTAACTAGAGGTGGGCAGGGGTGAGGTTAGCCGAGGTGGGGAGAGGTAACCAGAGGTGGGCAGGGGTGAGGTTAGCAGAGGTGGAGCGAGGTGATCAGAGGTGGGCAGGGGTAATGTTAGCCGAGGTGGGGAGATCTAACCAGAGGTGGGCAGGGGTGAGGTTAGCAGAGGTGGAGCGAGGTGATCAGAGGTGGGCAGGGGTGAGGTTAGCCGAGGTGGGGAGATCTAACCAGAGGTGGGCAGGGGTGAGGTTAGCAGAGGTGGAGCGAGGTAACTAGAGGTGGGCAGGGGTGAGGTTAGCCGAGGTGGGGAGATCTAACCAGAGGTGGGCAGGGGTGAGGTTAGCAGAGGTGGAGCGAGGTAACTAGAGGTGGGCAGGGGTGAGGTTAGCCGAGGTGGGGAGATCTAACCAGAGGTGGGCAGGGGTGAGGTTAGCAGAGGTGGAGCGAGGTGATCAGAGGTGGGCAGGAGTAATGTTAGCTGAGGTGGGGAGATCTAACCAGAGGTGGGCAGGGGTGAGGTTAGCAGAGGTGGAGCGAGGTGATCAGAGGTGGGCAGGGGTGAGGTTAGCCGAGGTGGGGAGATCTAACCAGAGGTGGGCAGGGGTGAGGTTAGCAGAGGTGGAGCGAGGTAACTAGAGGTGGGCAGGGGTGAGGTTAGCCGAGGTGGGGAGATCTAACCAGAGGTGGGCAGGGGTGAGGTTAGCAGAGGTGGAGCGAGGTGATCAGAGGTGGGCAGGGGTGAGGTTAGCCGAGGTGGGGAGATCTAACCAGAGGTGGGCAGGGGTGAGGTTAGCAGAGGTGGAGCGAGGTAACTAGAGGTGGGCAGGGGTGAGGTTAGCCGAGGTGGGGAGATCTAACCAGAGGTGGGCAGGGGTGAGGTTAGCAGAGGTGGAGCGAGGTAACTAGAGGTGGGCAGGGGTGAGGTTAGCCGAGGTGGAGAGATCTAACCAGAGGTGGGCAGGGGTGAGGTTAGCAGAGGTGGAGCGAGGTGATCAGAGGTGGGCAGGAGTAATGTTAGCTGAGGTGGGGAGATCTAACCAGAGGTGGGCAGGGGTGAGGTTAGCAGAGGTGGAGCGAGGTGATCAGAGGTGGGCAGGGGTGAGGTTAGCCGAGGTGGGGAGATCTAACCAGAGGTGGGCAGGGGTGAGGTTAGCAGAGGTGGAGCGAGGTAACTAGAGGTGGGCAGGGGTGAGGTTAGCCGAGGTGGGGAGATCTAACCAGAGGTGGGCAGGGGTGAGGTTAGCAGAGGTGGAGCGAGGTGATCAGAGGTGGGCAGGGGTGAGGTTAGCCGAGGTGGGGAGATCTAACCAGAGGTGGGCAGGGGTAATGTTAGCCGAGGTGGGGAGATCTAACCAGAGGTGGGCAGGGGTGAGGTTAGCAGAGGTGGAGCGAGGTAACTAGAGGTGGGCAGGGGTGAGGTTAGCCGAGGTGGGGAGATCTAACCAGAGGTGGGCAGGGGTAATGTTAGCCGAGGTGGGGAGATCTAACCAGAGGTGGGCAGGGGTGAGGTTAGCAGAGGTGGAGCGAGGTAACTAGAGGTGGGCAGGGGTGAGGTTAGCCGAGGTGGAGAGATCTAACCAGAGGTGGGCAGGGGTGAGGTTAGCCAAGGTGGGGAGAGGTAACCAGAGAAGGGCAAAATCATTCTGTATCTGCCCTTGGTAAAATATTTCTGTATATGTCCTGGGCAAAATCATTTTGTATCTGTCCTGGGCAAAGTCGTTCTCTATCTGTCCTGGGCAAAGTCGTTCTGTATCTGTCCTGGGCAAAGTCGTTCTGTATCTGTCCTGGGCAAAGTCGTTCTGTATCTGTCCTGGGCAAAGTCGTTCTGTATCTGTCCTGGGCAAAGTCATCTTGTATCTATCCTGGGCAAAGTCGTTCTGTATCTGTCCTGGGCAAAATCATTTTGTATCTATCCTGGGCAAAGTCGTTCTGTATCAGTCCTGGGCAAAGTCGTTCTGTATCTGTCCTGGGCAAAGTCATTTTGTATCTATCCTGGGCAAAGTCGTTCTGTATCTGTCCTGGGCAAAATCATTTTGTATCTATCCTGGGCAAAGTCATTCTGTATCTGTCCTGGGCAAAGTCGTTCTGTATCTGTCCTGGGCAAAATCATTTTATATCTATCCTGGGCAAAGTCGTTCTGTATCTGTCCTGGGCAAAGTCGTTCTGTATCTGTCCTGGGCAAAGTCGTTCTGTATCTGTCCTGGGCAAAGTCGTTCTGTATCTGTCCTGGGCAAAGTCGTTCTGTATCTGTCCTGGGCAAAGTCGTTCTGTATCTGTCCTGGGCAAAATCATTTTGTATCTATCCTGGGCAAAGTCGTTCTGTATCTATCCTGGGCAAAGTCGTTCTGTATCTGTCCTGGGAAAAGTCGTTCTGTATCTGTCCTGGGCAAAATCATTTTGTATCTATCCTGGGCAAAGTCGTTCTGTATCAGTCCTGGGCAAAATCATTTTGTATCTGTCCTGGGCAAAGTCATTCTGTATCTGCCCTGAGCAAAATCATTTTGTATCAGTCCTGGGCAAAGTCGTTCTGTATCTGTCCTGGGCAAAGTCGTTCTGTATCAGTCCTGGGCAAAGTCGTTCTGTATCAGTCCTGGGCAAAGTCGTTCTGTATCTGTCCTGGGCAAAGTCGTCCTGTATCTGTCCTGGGCAAAGTCGTTCTGTATCTGTCCTGGGCAAAATCATTTTGTATCTATCCTGGGCAAAGTCGTTCTGTATCTATCCTGGGCAAAGTCGTTCTGTATCTGTCCTGGGAAAAGTCGTCCTGTATCTGTCCTGGGCAAAGTCGTTCTGTATCTGTCCTGGGCAAAATCATTTTGTATCTATCCTGGGCAAAGTCGTTCTGTATCTGTCCTGGGCAAAATCATTTTGTATCTGTCCTGGGCAAAATCATTTTGTATCTGTCCTGGGCAAAATCATTTTGTATCAGTCCTGGGCAAAGTCGTTCTGTATCTGTCCTGAGCAAAATCATTTTGTATCAGTCCTGGGCAAAGTCGTTCTGTATCTGTCCTGGGCAAAGTCGTTCTGTATCAGTCCTGGGCAAAGTCGTTCTGTATCAGTCCTGGGCAAAGTCGTTCTGTATCTGTCCTGGGCAAAGTCGTCCTGTATCTGTCCTGGGCAAAGTCGTTCTGTATCAGTCCTGGGCAAAGTCGTTCTGTATCTGTCCTGGGCAAAGTCGTTCTGTATCAGTCCTGGGCAAAGTCGTTCTGTATCAGTCCTGGGCAAAGTCGTTCTGTATCTGTCCTGGGCAAAGTCGTTCTGTATCAGTCCTGGGCAAAGTCGTTCTGTATCAGTCCTGGGCAAAGTCGTTCTGTATCTGTCCTGGGCAAAGTCGTCCTGTATCTGTCCTGGGCAAAGTCGTTCTGTATCAGTCCTGGGCAAAGTCGTTCTGTATCTGTCCTGGGCAAAATCATTCTCTATCTGTCCTGGGCAAAATCATTCAGAATCTGCATTTGTCCAGAGCAAAATAATTCTTTGTCTGGAAACATTTTAACCAGCCCTTAGAAGGTGACAATGATGCTGGCCCTCGGTGCAAATGAGTTTGACATCCCCGTTCTAGACCATTCTTACACAAGGTTGCATATTGATGACAGAAGAGTTCAGGACTGTTCAGAAGGCATGTTACACTTGTAGTAGCAATCAGCTGCTTGCTGTGCTAAAATGCATCAAGCACTCTCTGGTCTCTACAGTATAACACAGTTCAGGTATAGTGTTCATGGTTCTGGTGCTTCTGAGTAATTCTAGAGCACTCCTACATGAGGCTGCATATGAGGGACTTTTGGCAGCCCCGGGCAGGTGCAGCACAGTAGCTGTCACTCATGGCAGGGCGGAAATGCAGTGGTACAGGTCTGCGGCAGGTTAGACGGTGCACCTGACTGGTAGAAGAAGGGGAGGGAATGACGTCCTGTCACTGAAGTATAATTTAGACAGTTGCTTCCTGGATGGCTGGAGATAGGTGAGAGGAGACAGACGGGTTAGAACAGAAGAGAGCCAGCACTGAGTCATGTGGGAAGCAACATAGAAACTTTCAGGGAGTTCCTGCCATTGTCCTGCTTAAGCTGCACACTATTTACAAACTCACTGCTGCCGAGGACTAAACAGCTTTCAAATTTAAAGACAAAGATTGGACAGGAACCCAACATGTCGCTGCCGGAGAGTGTACATTGGTAAAGCTCAAAAGCATCGTTTTTCAGATCTAGCTGGTAAGTTATTTGGCATAAACATGGACCTAGCAGGATTCTGATTGGCCAATTTTTCAAAACTTTCAATGAATGTACTCTTCTACTACTATGACAGAAGCTTGTGAGGCTACAATGGGACCCGGCACCGAGGGCACCGAGGTCGTAAACATGCCTAACTATAAAGAAGCCTTTTTGTTGGAGCCCTTTAATATCCAGTGCCAGGAAACATTGAAGGTAGAAGAGCTTGCAGAGAATTAAGAGTCAATTGGAATGCAAGGTAGGGTACTGTATGTGGGAGTTGCTTGCAATCCATTGGGGTGTGAGGGATTCTAAAGAAAATTAATAGGTTATATGATAATCTATATAGGGTAATGAAGGTTGCAATCAGAATATTAGGGAATATACAGAAATCTATTGGGATGTATGATACAGGTGGTAGAGGAGCTTGCAATCAGAATTTCAGGATATATACAGAAATCTATTGGGATGTATGATACAGGTGGTAGAGGAGCTTGCAATTAGAATTTCAGGATATATACAGAAATCTATTGGGATGTATGATACAGGAGGTAGAGGAGCTTGCAATCAGAATTTCAGGATATATACAGAAATCTATTGGGATGTATGATACAGGTGGTAGAGGAGCTTGCAATTAGAATTTCAGGATATATACAGAAATCTATTGGGATGTATGATACAGGAGGTAGAGGAGCTTGCAATTAGAATTTCAGGATGTATAGAGAAATCTATTGGGATGTATGATACAGGAGGTAGAGGAGCTTGCAATCAGAATGTCAGGATGTATACAGAAATCTATTGGGATATATGATACAGGAGGTAGAGGAGCTTGCAATTAGAATTTCAGGATGTATAGAGAAATCTATTGGGATGTATGATACAGGAGGTAGAGGAGCTTGCAATCAGAATGTCAGGATGTATACAGAAATCTATTGGGATATATGATACAGGAGGTAGAGGAGCTTGCAATCAGAATTTCATGATGTATAGAGAAATCTATTGGGATTTATGATACAGGAGGTAGAGGAGCTTGCAATCAGAATGTCAGGATGTATACAGAAATCTATTGGGATATATGATACAGGAGGTAGAGGAGCTTGCAATCAGAATTTCATGATGTATAGAGAAATCTATTGGGATTTATGATACAGGAGGTAGAGGAGCTTGCAATCAGAATGTCAGGATATATACAGAAATCTATTGGGATATATGATACAGGTGGTAGAGGAGCTTGCAATCAGAATGTCAGGATATATACAGAAATCTATTGGGATGTATGATACAGGAGGTAGAGGAGCTTGCAATTAGAATTTCAGGATGTATAGAGAAATCTATTGGGATTTATGATACAGGAGGTAGAGGAGCTTGCAATCAGAATGTCAGGATGTATACAGAAATCTATTGGGATATATGATACAGGAGGTAGAGGAGCTTGCAATTAGAATTTCAGGATGTATAGAGAAATCTATTGGGATGTATGATACAGGAGGTAGAGGAGCTTGCAATCAGAATGTCAGGATGTATACAGAAATCTATTGGGATGTATGATACAGGAGGTAGAGGAGCTTGCAATCAGAATGTCAGGATGTATACAGAAATCTATTGGGATGTATGATACAGGAGGTAGAGGAGCTTGCAATCAGAACGTCAGGATGTATATAAAAATCTATTGGGATGTATGATACAGGAGGTAGAGGAGCTTGCAATCAGAATGTCAGGATGTATACAGAAATCTATTGGGATTTATGATACAGGAGGTAGAGGAGCTTGCAATCAGAATTTCAGGATGTATACAGAAATCTATTGGGATGTATGATACAGGAGGTAGAGGAGCTTGCAATCAGAATGTCAGGATGTATACAGAAATCTATTGGGATTTATGATACAGGAGGTAGAGGAGCTTGCAATCAGAATTTCATGATGTATAGAGAAATCTATTGGGATATATGATACAGGTGGTAGAGGAGCTTGCAATCAGAATGTCAGGATGTATACAGAAATCTATTGGGATGTATGATACAGGAGGTAGAGGAGCTTGCAATTAGAATTTCAGGATATATACAGAAATCTATTGGGATGTATGATACAGGAGGTAGAAGATCTTGCAATTAGAATTTCAGGATATATACAGAAATCTATTGGGATGTATGATACAGGAGGTAGAGGAGCCTGCAATCAGAATTTCATGATTTATACAGAAATCTATTGGGATGTATGATACAGGAGGTAGAGGAGCTTGCAATCAGAATGTCAGGATGTATACAGAAATCTATTGGGATGTACGATACAGGAGGTAAAGGATCTTGCAATCAGAATTTCAGGATGTATACAGAAATCTATTGGGATGTATGATACAGGAGGTAGAGGAGCTTGCAATCAGAACGTCAGGATGTATATAGAAATCTATTGGGATATATGATAGAGGTGGTAGAGGAGCTTGCAATCATAACGTCAGGATGTATATAGAAATCTATTGGGATGTATGATACAGGTGGTAGAGGAGCTTGCAATCAGAATTTCAGGATGTATACAGAAATCTATTGGGATTTATGATACAGGAGGTAGAGGAGCTTGCAATCAGAATTTCATGATGTATACAGAAATCTATTGGGATTTATGATACAGGAGGTAGAGGAGCTTGCAATCAGAATTTCATGATGTATACAGAAATCTATTGGGATTTATGATACAGGAGGTAGAGGAGCTTGCAATCAGAATTTCAGGATGTATACAGAAATCTATTGGGATTTATGATACAGGTGGTAGAGGAGCTTGCAATCAGAATTTCATGATGTATACAGAAATCTATTGGGATTTATGATACAGGAGGTAGAGGAGCTTGCAATCAGAATGTCAGGATGTATACAGAAATCTATTGGGATTTATGATACAGGAGGTAGAGGAGCTTGCAATCAGAATTTCATGATGTATACAGAAATCTATTGGGATTTATGATACAGGAGGTAGAGGAGCTTGCAATCAGAATTTCATGATGTATACAGAAATCTATTGGGATTTATGATACAGGAGGTAGAGGAGCTTGCAATCAGAATTTCAGGATGTATACAGAAATCTATTGGGATGTATGATACAGGAGGTAGAGGAGCTTGCAATCAGAATTTCATGATGTATACAGAAATCTATTGGGATGTATGATACAGGACGTAGAGGAGCTTGCAATCAGAATTTCATGATGTATACAGAAATCTATTGGGATTTATGATACAGGAGGTAGAGGAGCTTGCAATCAGAATTTCAGGATGTATACAGAAATCTATTGGGATGTATGATACAGGAGGTAGAGGAGCTTGCAATCAGAATTTCAGGATGTATACAGAAATCTATTGGGATGTATGATACAGGAGGTAGAGGAGCTTGCAATCAGAATGTCAGGATGTATATAGAAATCTATTGGGATGTATGATACAGGAGGTAGAGGAGCTTGCAATCAGAACGTCAGGATGTATACAGAAATCTATTGGGATGTATGATACAGGTGGTAGAGGAGCTTGCAATCAGAATGTCAGGATGTATACAGAAATCTATTGGCATATATGATACAGGAGGTAGAGGAGCTTGCAATCAGAATGTCAGGATATATACAGAAATCTATTGGGATGTATGATACAGGTGGTAGAGGAGCTTGCAATCAGAATGTCAGGATGTATACAGAAATCTATTGGCATATATGATACAGGAGGTAGAGGAGCTTGCAATCAGAATTCCAGGATGTATAGAGAAATCTATTGGGATGTATGATACAGGAGGTAGAGGAGCTTGCAATCAGAATTTCATGATGTATATAGAAATCTATTGGGATGTATGATACAGGAGGTAGAGGAGCTTGCAATCAGAATTTCATGATGTATACAGAAATCTATTGGGATTTATGATACAGGTGGTAGAGGAGCTTGCAATCAGAATGTCAGGATGTATAGAGAAATCTATTGGGATTTATGATACAGGAGGTAGAGGAGCTTGCAATCAGAATTTCAGGATGTATACAGAAATCTATTGGGATATATGATACAGGTGGTAGAGGAGCTTGCAATCAGAATGTCAGGATGTATACAGAAATCTATTGGGATATATGATACAGGAGGTAGAGGATCTTGCAATCAGAATGTCAGGATGTATACAGAAATCTATCGGGATGTATGATACAGGAGGTAGAGGAGCTTGCAATCAGAATTTCAGGATGTATAGAGAAATCTATTGGGATGTATGATACAGGAGGTAAAGGATCTTGCAATCAGAATGTCAGGATGTATACAGAAATCTATTGGGATTTATGATACAGGAGGTAGAGGAGCTTGCAATCAGAATTTCAGGATGTATACAGAAATCTATTGGGATATATGATACAGGAGGTAGAGGAGCTTGCAATCAGAATGTCAGGATGTATACAGAAATCTATTGGTATATATGATACAGGAGGTAAAGGATCTTGCAATCAGAATGTCAGGATGTATACAGAAATCTATTGGGATTTATGATACAGGAGGTAGAGGAGCTTGCAATCAGAATTTCAGGATGTATACAGAAATCTATTGGGATTTATGATACAGGAGGTAGAGGAGCTTGCAATCAGAATTTCATGATGTATACAGAAATCTATTGGGATGTATGATACAGGTGGTAGAGGAGCTTGCAATCAGAATTTCATGATGTATACAGAAATCTATTGGGATTTATGATACAGGAGGTAGAGGAGCTTGCAATCAGAATTTCATGATGTATACAGAAATCTATTGGGATGTATGATACAGGAGGTAGAGGAGCTTGCAATTAGAATTTCAGGATGTATAGAGAAATCTATTGGGATGTATGATACAGGAGGTAGAGGAGCTTGCAATCAGAATTTCATGATGTATACAGAAATCTATTGGGATGTATGATACAGGAGGTAGAGGAGCTTGCAATTAGAATTTCAGGATGTATAGAGAAATCTATTGGGATGTATGATACAGGAGGTAGAGGAGCTTGCAATTAGAATTTCAGGATGTATAGAGAAATCTATTGGGATTTATGATACAGGAGGTAGAGGAGCTTGCAATCAGAATGTCAGGATGTATACAGAAATCTATTGGGATTTATGATACAGGAGGTAGAGGAGCTTGCAATCAGAATTTCATGATGTATACAGAAATCTATTGGGATTTATGATACAGGTGGTAGAGGAGCTTGCAATCAGAATTTCATGATGTATACAGAAATCTATTGGGATGTATGATACAGGAGGTAGAGGAGCTTGCAATTAGAATTTCAGGATGTATAGAGAAATCTATTGGGATGTATGATACAGGAGGTAGAGGAGCTTGCAATCAGAATTTCATGATGTATACAGAAATCTATTGGGATGTATGATAAAGGTGGTACAGGAGCTTGCTATCAGAATGTCAGGATGTATACAGAAATCTATTGGGATGTATGATAAAGGTGGTAGAGGAGCTTGCAATCAGAATGTCAGGATGTATACAGAAATCTATTGGGGTATATGATAGCTACTTGGCATAGAAGCATGTTAGTCTGATGCGCAACACTGGCATGACAGGCCGGCGAGTAAGCAAAACTTACTGCGGCGTACACCAGTGAACACAGACTTTCACAATGCATTTTGCTTTTTTGCGCTGCAATTAGCCGGTGCAAGTCACAGGTATTTACATTGAACTGCTGTGGCAGAATCCTTTAGCAACAAGAATCCCATTACTCTTTTTAATGTGGAGTGAAGATCTGCTTCAACCCACAAATTAAATTCTAGTTTTCAGTGTTCCCCCTCCTCTAAATTGACTGTACTGTAGAGTTTCCCTTTACTTATTAAACATTAGTGAAACTCTTTCTATTAGTCTATAATTCATTTTAAAGCTGAAGTGGAGACCCGCTTTAGCTCACAAATCTATTTCACTAGGTTGTCGTGATCCTCCCCATTACACCAATAAATAATTGTTTAAATTACCACGGGTTTTCCTTTTACTCTAATTTATCAATTTCAGAATTGCAGGATAATCCCAGCTTAAAGTGGACCAACACCCAGGATTTTGACTATCCTGGGTCTTGGTCCACTTCCCCGGGGCACTCCGATCAGGGGTTCCCCGCTATGTGAAACCCCCCTGATCGCTTGTAAAAACTCCCCTCACCCCGCTCCTACGGCGCATGCGTGCCCGCTGTCCAATCAGCGCGCTCGGAGCATGCTGGCGGCCGGATCTCGCGCTTCCCTCTAACAGGGAGCGTGCCCGCGCCCCGTTGGATCGGGATCAAGGTAAGGTTCCTGGGTGTCCTGGGGGATTTTACACAGCGGGGCATCCCGATTTTGGATGCCCCGCGGGGAGGGATCAGATTGGCCCGGATCCGGGAGGGTGTTGGTCCACTATAATGATTCATTTACAGACATCAGAGCATGTCTCCCTAATACCTAAAAATCGGAATTAATTAACTCCAAAAGTTATAAAGACAAGAATGGAGCTTCTCTTTCACCATTAAACTTTTCTTCCTGTTACTTCTTTATTCAGCGGTGGAGTTTCATGAAGTTTTACTTTAATGCCCAAATTAATTTCTAGATTACAGTGATCCTCTCCTTTACCCCACTAAATTGTTTTCTAATGATGGAACAGGGCTTATGGCACATCACTGTGGGTGGGTGACCCTCTGCTGACATCTGTCACTTTCTGCTAATTCCGAGGAGAGGCTAAGATGTTTACAAATAAAGTATATTAGTCGAATGTTTCTTTTTTTATTGACTATCATATAATAGCGTCGATGTTGAATGATCAACTACAGTAGTAAGGAGTGGGGTTCCCTTTTAAGTGGGTAGTTCAATAATAAAGCAGGCGGTAAACTGGGGAAATCTCTAGACAAATGAAAGCCAAACTTCATCAGTTCCACTCACAGTAGATGAAAATCACAGTGTCCCAGTTCACCGGGCCTCTTAACAGTCAGAGTTACAGGCCACCCCTCGTTGTTCGCTCACAGTGGATTAGCCAACAGCACGTTGGTGGAACAGTGGTCTCCTCACTCCTCCCTGTAGTGACCTCCTCACTGGGACCCTAAATAATGCTGGACCAAGAGAGCACGCTATTTCCAGTGAGTAAAAGAACTAATTACCACCCGTCTGCTTTCTTGCCACAGAATCTTAACTCGCTGTGTAGCAATGTCTCTCCCAGGACTTCCCAGTACAATCTCCCCTGCCTGGTTCCTGCTACTCTAGTCCCCCCATTCTCACCGAATCCTACCTATAAGGAGACCCCCCGCACCTACCTGTGGACCCCGCTATGGGACCTTGAAATAAAGTCCTCACCTCCTAGGGGATATGTTGTACATGCTTATTGGTATGCCCTAATTTTTTTTTTCTTTTAACCCTATCAGAATTAATGAAGAGTTCATCCTTCCTCTAAGTCATTTAAAGACAAGTGGAGCTTCCCATTCACCACTAATTTATGATTTTTTCCTTGTTATTTCATTATTCATTTTTAAAGCAGTCCAAAACCTTAGAGCCTAAAAAACTCAAGGACTGGATGAAAGTTCTTCCCTAGGGCATCCCAATTTAGGATGCCTTGCCAGGGACGTGCATAGTCTTAATGAGCCCTCCATCACAGGCCCCCATTAGCTAACCAGCCATCCCAACCCCCTTCCCCATGGCGCAGTCACTTACTGTCTGGGTCCTGGACAAACTCGGCAGCGTGCATCTGCTGGGGCTCTGGTTGATGGTTGAGGCGTGCATGAGGGCCAGGTCAAATGAACGGTGAATAGGCCACGGCCTCTGAGACGCCATTAATTGACCGTAAAAACATGACAGTGTGCAGCGCCCCCCCCCCAAATTCTGCTGAACCACTAATGAAATCCAAGTCCAACGATTACTGCTCCTCTGCAAAGCTACACATAGCCGCACATGGCCTCATTAAAAGTGCACCCCTGGACCACAGTATTTTACAGCCCCTCCCCGCATGCATCGATCACCATGACTGGCCACGCCCATCAAATTCACTGCAATGGGGAGGGCCAGGCTGGACATTTGATATGGGGCTGGCCACTGAGTGGGGTGGTACAGAACTCGATCTTAGGATCAGGAAAGTTTTATTCAACTGGATTAGGATGGATTATGTGAAGGGGAGAAAAAAAAGAGTTTTTTTTGGCCTGGGCAGAATTTTAAAAATGGAGGTCAAGAGGGATCAGAAGGGTGGTATATATTTGGTCGACAGTCTTGCTGGCTATTCTGCTGTTCTAGCAAAAAGTCTTGTTTTCAAAGATCATGCAGGAGAACATTGATTTTCAAAACCCTGCATGGGGTCATAGACAGCAACAAAATAAAAGAGTTCTGACTCTACTCCACCTTTCAACCAAAATGTAAAAAGTTTGCCTGAAATTAGGCTTTAGCGCCCAGGATGGGATTGCTGCTGGATGAGTCGCAACAACTGGCCATGGATGGAGGCACAGTGATGCAGCAAGATGTGTTCCGGACGCTCAGGCTCAGGTCACACCCAGCGTGCCTAGTGACAGATAATATTGGTGTCATGCTGATAAATAAAGTCTACATGTAGAGATCCTCATTACTTGTTTTTGTTGTGTTCCTAGCAATACATTTACTTGATATGCTTGAGGCCCTTTATCACTTGTGACTTCTCATGGAATACCCATCCTGTGTTTAGGCACAACAGCCAAAGCCTCTAGGCATCTAAATGAAAAGATTTGTACCACATGACTGTTGCTCATCTTCACACCTTAAAGCAGATCTCCAATCTGTGAAACCACAGCAGCCCTTGTAGAGCCCCCATCAAATAGCCAAAATTGGTCCAAATAAAAATGTAACATCTCCTACACACGATGGGGCTCACTAGGTGGGTGTGTGAGGGCAGCACTATGCCTGATATTTGCACACCCACCTGGTGAACCCTATTTGCCAGAGATGGTGTAACACACTTTTCACCCTTGAGGTTTATTTTCTTCCAGCTTTTCTGCTTCCTTTTGTCTATCCACTTTGCCTTGACATTTTAGATTCCGACCTTGGCTTTCAGCACTGCCACCAACCTTGGGTGTGCTTATTCCTCTCGTTTAGTTACTGCTTTTGAAAAAGAACTTCCTACTCATTTACCTGCTTGGCCTTTTTGCTAATCTGCTTTTTGACTTGTCTCCATCCTTCTTGGCATAACGTTTTGCACAACAGCATCCGGGCTTTCATCCTTGGCACCATTCCTGGGCATAACTATTTCTCTTATCTGGTTACTAAATTTCAAAGAGGACTTCCCGATTACTACCCTCTGGCCTGTGTTGACCTGCTTGCATCTTGTTTTAAATCTTTACCATTATGACCCTGTTTAGCATTGTTTTCTATGCTGACTCCTGTCTTGACCATTAACTTTTCTCCTGCATATCATCCTTGGCTTGACATTTTGACTTCAAGGCTTCCAGTCTTGGCACTATTCCCTGGTAAATTGCCTATGTCTTGCATTTGAATAGAAAATTACTTAAACCGGACCTTCAGCATCATTCAATTGCGTTTATCCACCTTGGTTTACCATTTTTGAATCTGACCTTGAACATTGGCACTAAACTTGGATCTGCTTATTCCTTTTGTTTGATTACTACATTTCAAGAAGGACTTTCCAGTTACTGATCCCTGACCTTTTTGCCTTCTTGCTTAGGTTTTATGGGCCTTATTTATGATGTGCTCCTATTATCATCATTTTTCCTGGCTATAGCGCCAGCTTTGGAGCACCTGAATCTAAAAGATTCCAGAGCCGGACGCTGGCTTTCCCTGGAGGGCATCCTAAATCTGGATGCCCCGCTGTGTAAGCCGCTTGCTCAAATAACGTGATTTGGCAAATGGCTCTGACTGTTGACAATGGGACGCATGTGCTCCCATATCCCCTGCATCCCCGGCATTGTGCAAGCGCTCCCGCCCCAGGAGCACGTGTCCGCCGGACATGCTGAAGATGCACCTTCCCCATTCATCCCAATCAGAGCCGCTTGCCGAATTATATCATCACAGCAAGTGGCTCTGATTGCACGGGAGTCCACGCGTATGCCATTGGACCATGGCGGAGATAAGCAGATCGGGCAATTTCGGGGGTTTCACACAGCGGAGCATCCTGATTCAGGTTGCCCCAGGGAAGTGGAACGAAACCCAGGGAAAGTAAACGAACCCAAGTTTTGTTCCGCTTTAAGCAAAAGAAGCCATTAAAATCAATTTTAATAACTCCGCAAAAACAGTTTGGCCCATCTAGGTCCTGTGTTTAAATTATTTTCAAGTCCCAATGCAAGTTCTGTGCATGTGTTTAATAGTAATTATAAGCATTAAACATTACAATCCAGTTCTGCCCATTGTGCTCTATGGGATCTTGAGCTACAGCGCCAGGTTTTATCTGCGGCTACAGCTTCAACCAGAGAGCCCAGCGCTGCAACCTTTTTGGTTCTAGTGTTAAATAGCCGATGGCCACATCTTCGCTATCATTTTTATTCTTAAACCCTATGCTAAGTGCCGCTGAGGCCAAAAAAGTGGTGCTGTGTGGCGCTGACGCTACGTAAATAAGGCTCCCAATATATCTTTACCATAATCAACCATCTGCTTAGCCAATCACTTTGTTTTAGTTTTCTGCCCGTTGACTTGTCTCCTGCTTATCCAGCTTGGATTGGCATCTGCCAACCATAACACTGTTCTTGCATACCTCCCAAGTGTCCCTGATTTGGAAGGACTGTCCCTGTTTTGAGTCCATGTCTCCCTGTCCCTCGTTGTTCTCATTTGTCCTTCTTTGAGGTGTAACATGCAGATCTGCAGCAATAAATGATTCATTTGCCAATTCAAAGTGCTTAAATTGTTTTAACTGTTTTAAATGTCACACCCTCCTGTTTCACCGATCTCCTATCCATCCCTCAACGAGGGGACATGGCCTAGTTCAACAAATGTCCCTCTTTCCAACCCTGAAAAGTTGGTAGGTATGTTCTTGGGTTTTCCTAAGTCTCGGTCGCCACTGGCCTGTTTGGCCTTTTTGCTTCTCGATGTTCCTGTGTTTAAAATAAAAGTAAAAATATGTAAGTGTGTGGACAGTGCCAACATACAGTCTCTTTATGTCCCAGTTAGTTCAATTTTCAAGATATTGTTTCTTATATACATAGACTGGAAATTGATCCAGTGGACTCTGGATTTTCTTCACATACACTATTATTGTTGTTTATTTATAAGGCATCATCATCTTCAATGGCGCTGTAAAATGTGAAATTACTAACAGGGTAAAACAACCAACTTACAACACATGACAAAAAAGCACAAACAAATCATATCTTAGCCAGAAGTTCATGTTCAAGTTTGTTTGGTAAGCAATCCATCAGCCAGCTTCAGATGGTTAGGTGTGAACTCACCTGAGCCCCGCAATCCCGTTCCCATTGGCAGGCATTCCATTCAAATGGGCTCCAGTCGAGGGGCCACAGAAAAATGTCTGCCACTCCCATGAGTGAGGCCACTCCTAGGAGTGTCCTGATTCATAGGAGCGGCAGCCATCTTTTTGTGGGCCTGGCCATGGCCCATCTGAAAGGAATGCTGCCTCTGGAAACTGGATCGCAGGACTCAGGTGAGTTACAGTAGACGGGTTTTGTCTCTGAGAGGCCCTTGACACCCCGTCTGCGTGGGTAAGAAGTGAGGGGAATCGTTTAGGTCCAATGGGGACCAGGTTCGTGTTCTTAAACCTGACATTTTTTATGGCCAAACCCTTTGGGGGGTTCCCCCATTCGTAATGTTATGTACTGAGATATGCTACAGGACACAGCATCAGTAGCAATACCTCAGACACTCCCTGTTGCATTAAATCTAAGCAAATTGAGCTTAAAGTTTTAGATCATTTTTTAGTGAATGCAGAGTTTTAATTAAATGCATTGGCCAGGTAAAATCAACGTCTAGCTGAATTGTTGGAATGCCCAAAGTTAGTTCAGTTCTGGACATTCCTACTCACCTCTGGCCCAACTTCAAACAAACAAATTCCGGATATTGCAAATACCACCTTCAGATTATTTTTAGCAGTTGTTTTGATTTTGCCCTATTGCAGACAAAGATGTCATTCTATGTAACTAAAAATGCAAAACTAAAGCTAGGTCAACTAAGCCCCCATTGACCTCTTGATTAGCAATTTAAAACTGACTTTCCTTTTGATCCCAGTAGGTCCAGATGGGGCTTGTGAGACTAATGCAAACCCAACAGTTGCAGGCCACAGTTCGAAGCTCACAAACCCAACTTATGGATGTTTATTGACCAGTTTTGTCCAAACAAATCTGGGGCAGCAAAGCCGAAATACTATAAAAAAGATCCCAATGTTTCAGTGAGTTTCATGGGATCCTTCATGGAAGTCTTGCATCCTGAAAATGGATATGATGGTCCAGCGCTAGCTCCAAGTTTAGGTGGGCCCTTGGGAGACAGTTTGTCAATGGGACCCGTTGATGTGTGTCACACCCCCTGTGGTGCATGCCTGGGCTCTCTCCCAATCGGAGCCATTTGCTGTGCATAGATAATGTTAGGCAAACGGCTCTGTTTGTGACAATCAAGAGCATCCCCAGCAGTGGCCGCGCTCCCCCCCAGGCTATCTGAATGGCTGGGGACAGGGGCATGCTCAAGCACAGAGATGCTTGGGATGCAAGCTATAGTCAGTAAAAACAGACATTTGGTCTGCTAAAATGTTTCCTGGAGGCATTGTGATTAATGATGTCCCTCAGTGTAAAGCCATTGGAAATAACATCCCCCGAGTCTGATCAGCATTCTCTACTACTTCTAGGATCCTGTGGTGTTCATATGTGGTACCAAGTATAGTGGATTCTCTCTACAGGGGCATCCCTGGTCCCTCTGCTGTGTGTGCTCCTGCCAGCAGATATCAGGTCTGCAGAGCAAAGCCACTCTGCTTGGTGCCACATTTGAACACTGCAAGTGAGTAGGGTAATTGAGCTGGAGTGGTTCTGATGGCTTTACACTGTGGGGCATCCCTAATCTGGTTGCCCCTTAGAAAACATTTTAGCTTGCCAAGTCTATTTTGACTTTTGGTCTTCTTTAACGTCATTTAGCAATCAACAAAATTAAATACACCCTGCAGGCAATCACTGCTGTTCTGGCGCTGGGACACTTACCGGAATTCTTGAACCATTCCTGCGTCGCCCACGCAGCTGCCACTATCTTCAAACAGCTTCTCATGCTGTGCCATAATGTCTGCGTTGAATGGCATGGGGCAGCATCAGGCGCTAAATGGATGCTAAATGCTCAGGTGCTAAATGGAGTGTAGTGTAGTGCAGCATCACCCGCATCCTTCGGCTGTGCGCAGCATAATTTGCATCCTTTGGCTGTGTGCGGCATCACTCGCATCCTTGCGATTGATGCCACCTCCGGCCTTGCATGCGCCGTGGCCTCATCAGACATGCAAGGATATTGGGTGACTCAGGGGCAGGGAGGTTCACAGAGCAGGGCATCCCAGTTTGGAGAACATTCTGGGAGCAATTTTTGTGTCCGCAGCCCCAGTCCGCACTTTCAAAACTGGCGTAGGGCCAGAGCTGCTGTTTATCGCTGACATGTGAAAACAGCAGAAAGAAAACTCCCTGGCCGCCTTCTGCTCGGTCGGGATGCCTGTCAGTGGGTCCGGACAAGGTGCCCCAGGGGCCCCGGCATGTGCCAAAGTAAGCTGTCCTCTGACACTGGCCATGTGAATGTCCTTCGTCAAATCGTTAAAGCAGCACAGAAGTCTTCCTGATGTGCAACTGAATAAAGTTGTTATTGTTACGATTTTGCCACTTTCCCATTCCCTGAATTTTATTTATTCATGACCACCTTTTTTAGCATTGAAAGGTGGACCTACCTCCGCCCCCTCTTGCATCAGACTGTATGTTCAGGCGGATAGCTGCTCCCTGCCCTGTTTGTTAGTCTTTTCTCTGCTCTTTTGTATAGGTCCACCTATCATTATTAAAAATGGTGGTCATGAATAAATAAAACTCAAGGGCTGGGGTGCAGTAAAAACTGAATCTCCACAATCCCAGCTTTATTCTGCAGCTCATCAGAATTAGTGAGGATCTGGAGTGGGGACAATCCAGTTCGGAAGCCCTCCGACCAGATAGTCCCCAATATCCAGCATTCAGTACTCCTAATCACTGGATACAATAGTTATGGACACCACACAATGTGTGAACTGGTATAAGAGTCCCATGGACCTCTTATCAGTTCACCAGCATTTTAAATCTTTTATAAATTCCTTTATCTATCCCTGGTCAAGTGATGTCTTCTTTGCAGGTCCATGGGGTCGGGTGCTCCTTCCTGGTCTATCGAGCTGTGATCTGCTTGATTCCGTAGAGTCTCCTCCTCTTTGGTATAAAAGCCTTCCTGCCCCGTTGGTCCCGGGATTAGCTTGGTGGGACGCTAAGGATGTATGACTATTTAATTTAACTGATTAATTATTAAAGTAGGTATTAACTTAATCACCCAATTATTGTCCAATCAGCTCTGAGTTGTTAGTAAACCCAAAATAGTAATTTAACAAAAAGTTACAATCCCACACATTGGCCTCGATTCAATAAGAGTTGAAAGAAATTCTCACGGTAGTAAAAAAATTCACTTCATGAGAAACAAGCCTGAGAATGTCACTGTTGCTGAATCACCAGATAAAACGACAATGACAATTACTACAGTATAGAAAGGAGTAAACAGTTCCATTGGCTTTCATCGTTTTCCCAGCTGGTAATTCAATAACAGTGAAACTCTAAGACTTTTTTCTCATAAATTGAATTTTTTACTACCATGAGAATTTTTTTCAACTCTAATTAAATCGAGGCCATTGTGACTAATCTTTATTTAACATGTATTATATATATTATACTGTATATATCTGTGTAATAAAAAAGAGATAAGAGATACAATATTCAATCTTTTTGTTTTTTAGCTGCCTATACGGAAGTCGCCATGCCGTACATTGACCTGAAAAAGGGTGTCCACCGGACAGTGATGACCCTTGGAATGGCATTCATCCTCATCGGGGTGGTCTTGCTGACCGTATCGGACAAGGTTTTCATCCTAGGGATCTGCTTCCTGGGTGTTGGCAGCCTGGCTGTCATTGGTTACTTGTTAGTGACTGTTTCCGCTTGCGTTAAAAAGAAGCGGAGGCGGGAGGATGAGGAAAACCCCACGGAGGGGGACAACAGGCAAGCAACTCAACGACAGGTCGAAGCGTAAGTATCTTCTTCTTAATTCCTTTGTGACAAACCTAAATTCTCCCTGGCAACTCTCTACCAGGAATGGTCCTGGTCCTTTTCCTTGTGCTACTCTGTCCTACATGGGCACAAGTGTGTGCAGTCATTCCAAGCCCTCCACTGAATAGCTGCACAAGGAAGAGGTATCTATATACTGCAGGGCTCAAAGCAGGTTGATTAATGTCAATGCAAAACCCCCATCAGGGCAGAACTGCCAAGACTTGAGTATTCGGCCTGAGGGGCCTGACCACAAAGAGGGCCCCAGGCCATTGCAGAGGCAGCAGCACATGATTGATGGAATGTATGATGGAATTGTGATTATCTGCTGCCTTTTTCCAAATTTGAAATGGGGAAACAATACAGAGGAAAAGATTTTTTATTTTTAAAACAAAGCATCTTAGCGAATCATTTTATTTTTCTTTAGTTATCATATAATAGCACTTCTTTTTCGTGAGTGTCTAATGATAGTTGTCCTTTAAGATGTTCTGAAGTTCCAGTAAAAAAAAAATTGTGAGATATATTCTGATTGGTTGGTGTGGTGTCCCCTATAATAAAGATTAAATCAACAAAAATAAGTATACACAAGTGACACGATGTTCGAGATACGGGAAACAAACAGAGCACGCGGCACAGATTATAACTCAGGATTACTATAAACAAGAACTGTCCTGAGTTTTGTAATAGCGAAGGCGGCCTCTTTTGTTGTGGGAGTTAAAGATTAAACAAATGAGGATTCTTTGGTTTGGGTTAAAAGTAAAACATATACCTCAGATGACTACGCACATTTTTTCTAAGTGGACCAAAACCCACGGAGATCAGCCCGGGAATCTATTGTTTTCGCCCCCCCCGGAGCATCCAGAATCGGGATGCCCCACTGTGTGAAACCCCCCAGGTCACCCGGTATACTCACTCTCAGCCCCAGTCCAAGAGGGTGCATACGCGAGCAGCGCCAAATCCCCGCTATCCCTTATGCCCATGCCATGCATTTGTAAATGGCCAACACAGGCACGCTACCTGGTAGAGGGTAGCAGGGATGCACTGCCGGCATGCTCGGCTCCTTAGACAAAATAAACAGAGAACGCGTCAGCACAGTCGAGTGCACTGATTGGATGGGAGGTCACACATGCTCCATAGGAGCAGGGAAAGATAAGTCAGTTCATGCGACCTGGGGGGTTTCACATAGCGGAGCATACTCGATCGGGGTGCCAAGATGGCAAGGACCAAAACCCAGGATAGTCAAAATCCTGGGTTTTGCTGAACTTTAAGGATAGGACAACAATTCTTGTTTGATTGTCAAACTAAATTTAGTTTATTCTTTACAATGGATCAAACATCAGTTGTTTTGCTTTAGACTTCATACATGACACCACACTCGGCCCCGGGACCAGGTTGGGCCGCCTTGGCCGGCTATTGCAGGTTCAATGGGTAGATGTCCCAGTCTGGGATGTCTTGCTGTGTGAAACCCCCAGGAAACTCCCACAAGCACTCAACTTTCTGGGGTCCCACGGCACATTCTCTGCGCTTCCCAGCACCAGTGAAGCACCGAGACCAACAAATGGGTTTACATAATGAGGCATCCCAAATAGGGATGCCTCAGGGGCAAGCACCAAACTCTCAGATAGTCAGAATTCGGGGGTTTTGATCCACTTTAAGAGATGAGTATACCAGTGACCACAGGGGGATTCACAGCGCAGAGCTTGTGATGTGACACAAGGCGCCCACTGAGACTCTGGGGCCAACAAAACCCTAGAGCCAGCCCTGCCAATACCCCTTATATATAGTCTAAAAGACTGTGAGCCAGGTGATTTTATTTTTTGTCCGAGAAGCATCCCAATTTGGGATGCCCTGTTAAACCCCCCAATGTCCCTGTAAGATCACTTCTTTCCTCGAATACATGGAGCATGCATATCCTACCCACCAGCAGCTATACATTAAGGCATCTTGTGGCCCCTCAGCTCCCAGTTGGACAAACTTTTAAAGAGGACCAACTCATGTATATGAGTTTTTATAAAAAAAAAAATAAAAAAAAATAGCCCAGGCACACCACATTCATTGAGGTCAGTAACTCAGGACTCAAAGGCCTAGTGGCCAGCCTCCCTCAGTGTACCAGTCCCTATACCCTTCCGTACAGGTCTGGTGCTACCCTGGAGGAACACAGGGCCAATGCCAAAGGACACCAGACAATTTTGCACCTGGCAGGGGGAGCGGGTAATCAGGCAGGGGTATCAGTGAGCCACCAACTACATGTTTTGCAGGGTGATTTCATAGTTTCATAGTGTTACCGGGTGAGGGGGGGGGGGTCAAAACCAGGTCTTTCCCTGGAAAACAGGGTGACTTGGCATCTTTGAAAACACCAGTGGTACAGTAATTAAATTGTACTCTGTCCCTGTGAACTCACCTCTTTTCCATCTTGGCTCCCTTACCCCCTTTCTCCCCACATATAGCTCCTGGAAATCTGGGAATCTGGAAAAGAGAGAAAAAAGGAGGGAATGTGGTAATGAGAGAATGATGGATGTGATGTGGTAAAGGCTGTGAAAAAAGGCAGGAAGAAGAAATGTGGTAAAAGAGAAAGATAGATGGAATGTGAAAAAGGGGAGGGAAAGGAAAAGAGAGAACGATAGAGTCTCAATATGTTGAGAAAAGTTATCTACTGTATCTACTGTGTATTTGCCTTGAGTTAATTATTATTATTAATGTTACTAATCTCCGCTAGCATAAAGGCGGAGGTACAGTAGCTCAGGTTGATCGCTGGATGGTAGCCACAAGAAAGAAGATTAAAATGTTTGGCAGAAAAGGGACTCGAGCTCTGCGGTTGGCTCTGGTTCCAGATCAAATTAAACTCAGGGATTGTCCATTCAATCCAGTCTAGTCAGACCTGGCTAAAGCAGAACAAAAGCCAACACAGCTGGCTCTGGAGTCTAAAAGACTCCAGGGCCTTCTAGTGACCTTCCCCTGGGGCATCCCGAATCCTGTTGCCCCGCTATGTGAAATCTCCCCTGAGCTTCGCAAAACTCCCCCTCTTCCTGGTAAACCAGGAGTCTGTAACCTCAGTATCTTTGGGCTCTACCCTCCCTGCTCAGATAGACTGTGGACAGGAACCTGCCCGCTGCTGGGGTGCTGCCACGTGCACTTCAGGGGCTGCCAGAAACATTACATATGAACCGCAAACAGCGCTCGTTGGATGAGAGATGCACATGTATTGAAGGACCAGGGAAATAGGAGTTATTAAGGGTGATCTGGGCAGTTTTACACAGTAGGGCATCCCAAATTGTGATGATCCGGGACAGGGAACAAATCCCTGGGTTTTAATGGCAGGATCCGGTTAAAATTATACAGTTCTTTTTTTTAGTTAAAAAACTAGTGGCTGTCCTTCCCAGGGGACAACCAGCCTGGTGTAAAAGAGGCTGTGAAAAAAGGAAGGAAGAGGAAATGTGGTAAAAAGAGACAGATAGATGGAATGTGAAAAAAGGAGACTGATAGAGGGAACGTGGTAAAGAATGAAAAAAGGAGGGAATGTTAAGAAAATAATAGCCAGGGAAAATGTGGAAAAGAGAGAACAATGAGAGAAGATGTGGTAAATACAGAAAGATGAAGGTAATGAGGAAGAGGAAATTGGGAAGAGAGAATAATGGAGGAGATGTGGCAAAGAGAGAATGATGGAGGACTGTGGAAAAAGGAGGCAGAGGAAATGTGTAAAAGAGAGAATGAAGGATGAGATGTGGAAAATAGAGAAAAAAGGAGGGAATGTAGAAAAAAGAAGCAGAGGAAATGTGGAAAAGAGAGAATTATGCAGGAGATGTGCGGCAGAAAGTAATATGGAGGGACTGTGAAAAAGGGAGGCATAGGAAATGTGGAAAAGGGAGAATGGTGCAGGGAATCTGGAAACTAGAGAAATGAGGGAATGTGGAAAACAGAAGCAGATGAAATGTGGAAAAGAAAGAACGATGGAGGAAATCTGGAAAAACGAGAAAAAGGAAGGAATGTGGAAAATCAGTGCACCTAGGATGCTGGCGCCCCGTGCAGGTGCTTCATCTGCATATTCAGCACCCAGGAACTGAAATTGAAAACAAGAACATAGATTTTAATTTGGTTTTAACAAAAATTTTAATAAAATGATCGACCGAATTAAAAATATTAAAAATATGATGTATGTGTGATTAGCATAGGACAGGTTTATATTTTTACATTTATACAAAGTAATATGAGATATAGGGGATAGATAGATAGATAGATAGATAGATAGATAGATAGATAGATAGATACACACATACATATGAGATAGATAGATAGATAGATAGATAGATAGATAGATATGGGATAGATAGCCATAGAACAAAGGCAGAATTACTTGGAGTGAACGTTAATCAAACACTATCAGTACTGATATGGACCTTTCTGTGGGTGCCCCAAATCTTTTGTAACCATCTTTATATTACTCGGGCTGCTGTCCTGATCCCTGCCAGACCTGACCGGTCTCAGCTGGTGCTACCAGCATTTCTGCGTAGATGATCAGCATGTCAAACTTGTTGAGCCAGCCCCACTTATGCAACTAGCACTCTTCTGCGCAAACACTGTCTGATGAAAAAACAAAATAAGATTTATCTGAATGCATTTTCAAGCTTTGGAAAAGTTTTTAGAACATAACTACAGTAATTCTCAAATAAATCAGTGTCAGGGGGCACAAGAAACTGGATAATACACAGTTAAGTGCAGCTTGTAGACAGTACACATTGACAGGATCACGGACAATACATGGTGGTAAGTTTTTACTTGTGCTTGTTATTTGAATAATACATGGTGTTTGATGCTTAAATGGACCAAAACCTTTGACTGGGTTTTGGTCCTTTCCCCCAGGGCACCCCGATCGGGGGTGCCCCGCTGCGTGAAACCCCCCAGATCGCCTAAGCCAACTCACTTCTTCCCAGTCCTACGGCGCATGTGCCGCTCGTCCAATTAGCTCCTTCGGAGCCACTGCCGTAAAGTTGCCTAAGGTTCGTCTAAGGCCACCGGCTCCGAGCGCAATAGCGGCTGCATCACCCGCTTTCCTCTAACAGAGAGCGTGCCCGCACCGTCCATTCACAAATGCCTGGCGCGGGCACGCGTCCTGCTAGAGGGATAGCAGGGATGCCGCCGCGGCTTGTGCTTGTGCCGTTGGACCAGGAATCAAGGTAAGTGTATGAGCTGACCTGGGGCATTTTACACAACGGGGCATCCCGATTTTGAATGCCGCAGGAGGAGGGAATTGATTGGCCGATCACGGTGGGTTTTGTTCCACTTTAAACCTTACACGAGGATTGCTGCTTGAACTTGAACAGTACATAATGATTGCTGCTTGAACATTACTCAGTTGCAATCTAGACAATACTAAATGATTGCTCAGATGGCACTCATTTATTGCAGTTTGGAAGTTTAGTTTTCACACCTTGGTATATTGTTATTGCAGCTGCTGCTGCTTGGAAAGAACTTAGGGCCTTATTCATGGAGGGATAGCATCAGGTAGTGCCTTGTAAATGACAGGTAGCTACAGGTAGCAGCAGGTGAACGCCGGCACGCAATACCACATTTATGAGCGACTGGGATAATGCCATGTAGCGTCCGATTCATCATTATCCCAGCCTCGGCGTACAGCGCCGGCGTTCAGACTTGCAGAGCGCCACGTATTACCTCTCGCTACCTGTCGCTCTCCCATACATTTCAATGGACGTTCTTTTATTTCTCTTTAAACAGGGGGTTTTTATAATTTTTTTTTTTTTTTTTATCTCAAATAATGTTGTGACCTCTCCTGGCATAGAAGAAGCCATTTTTGAAAATATTTTTCATGTTTTTATATTTATGCAGAATTGACATTACAGGTCTGGCATTAATATGTTCATGTTACAATGTTATTACAATGTAATTCCATATGTTTTCGCTTTGTTACTGGTGGATATGTGTGCAAAAACAGCCTTTAATCACACAGCCTCCGGCGCTCTGTGCTACAGCGAAGCATTTTTGAGCGCCGGAGGTGTGTGAGGCTGTTTTTTTGATGAATATGTTGTGAGTCGGTCGCACTGACCAGTCGCTACCATTCTCTCCCATACAGCTCTGTACTGGTCATATAGCGACTCCCCACAATGTATTCATCATTGCTGCACTAGCAACCCATAGCCAAGCACAGCGACTACTAGCGGGCGCTCTAAAATGCCTGCTACAGACGCTCATCTGTCGCTACCTGGTGCTAATGATGAATCAGCCTGTTAGTGTTTTGGCTTGGACAGTATACTGTGATTGCAACTTTGACTTTCCAGAATTTGCAAAGATCATGTGTTTGATTATGGAAAAGGAACTAGAAATAGTTGTTTGGACAGTATACAGTGATTGTTGCTATTATAAAACATACCAATGAGTTCAGCTTGAAAGTACAATACCTGTTGCAACTAAGCAATATGTAGTAATTACTGCTTGGGAGAACACAGTGATGTCGGCTTGCACACAGAACATGATGCTTGTGAAATGTGACACATTACTAGGACCTTGCACAACACACAGTGGTTGGGAGATCATTGCTATTTGGAGAATACACAGTGATTTCAGCTTTAAAATTGCACAAGGATTGGTGTTTGAATAGTGTGTAATGATTGCTACTTGGGCATTACTCAAAAGTTGCAGAATAGCCAATATAAAATGATTGCAGCTTGAACATTACAGAGAACAGTTTATAGGGACTGCAGCATGGACAGTACACAGTGATTGCTGCTTAAAGTGGACCAACACCCAGGGGGGATCGGCCCGGGAATCTATAAGATTCCCGGACCGATCAGATCCCTCCCCGCGGGGCATCCGAAATCGGGATGTCCCGCGGGGAGGAACCCCCCAGGAGGCCCACAATCCTTACCTTACCGGCGATCCAACGGCGCATGCGCGAGACGCGGCCGCGTCTCTCGCTTCCCTCTAGCAGGGCGCACTCCCTCGCCGGCCGTTTTGTGAATGGCCGGCGCAGGCGCGCTCCCTGTTATAGGGAAGCAAGAGACGCAGCCAATGACAGCGCTCTGGTATGCGCGTCCAAGCGGCTTTGGACGCGCATACCAGAGCGGCTCTGAGCGCTGTCATTGGCCGGACGAGGTCACGTGGGAGCAGGAAGAGGTGAGTTTTTGTGGCGATCGGGGGGGTTTCACACAGTGGGGCACCCCCGATCGGGGTGCCCCACCTAAGTGGACCAACACCCAGGATAGTCAAAATCCTGGGTGTTGGTCCACTTTAAAGCAGAACAAAACCCATAATTTTGACTTTCCCTGCCCAAGGGTTTCCAAATTCGGGTTACATGTGAGTATTATTATGATTATATCTGATGTGTATGTTTGCGCAACATGTTGAGAAAAGTTATTTACTGTATCTATTGTGAATTTGCCTTGAGTTAATTATTATAATTAACGTTACTGATCTCTACTGGCATAAAGGGGGAGGTACAGTAGCTCAGGGTGGTCACTTGATGGTAGCCACAAGAAAAAAGATTAAAAAGTTTGGCGTAAAAGGGACTCGAGCTCTGTGGTTTTCTCTGGTTCCAGATCAAATTAAACTCAGATATTGCCCATTCAGTCCAGTCTAGTCAAACCCGGTTAAATCCAACGCAGCTGGCTCTGGAGTCTAAAAGATTCCAGGGCCTTCTAGTGGCCTTCCCCTGGGGTATCCTGAATCCACATGCCCCTCTGTGTGAAATCCCCCCTAGGCTTTGGAAACCCCCCTTTCTTCCTGGCTCTTTTGCTGATGTAAACACTGGCGGCTGCATCCCCAGTATCTTTGGGCTGTGCAGATAGACTGGGGAGGGGGACCTGCCTACTACTGGGGGTGCAGCCACTTGCACTTCCAATAGCCAGAAACAGAGCCATTTGCTGAACATTACATATGCACAGCAAACGGTGCTGAATGGATGAGAGCCGCTCATGTGCTGTAGGAACGGGGAAATAATAGTTAATACGGGTGATCTGGGTGGTTTCACACAGTAGGGCATCCCAAATCGTGATGATCCCGGCCAGGCATCAAAACCCTGGGTTTTGTTCCACTTTAATGGCAAGATCTAGAAGAAATGATACAGTTCTTTTATTTTATTTAAACAACTAATGGCTGTCCTTCCCCCGGGACAACGAGCCTGATGTAAAAGACATAAAACTGGTGACCCAGGGCTTGGATTTTAAGTGATTGGTCTATGACCTTGCAAGTCTACCAACCCCTATGTCCTTTTGCACAGGTGCAATGTTTTCAGGCTAAGAGGTGGGGATGCTGGGAATTAAAAGGGGTATCAGCGGCTTGCTGGCCCCACTACCCTTTGAATTGGTATAGGTATTGGTCCATTGCCAAGTCGTATACAAGACATGAGCCGAGTGTTCCTTTGAGGGTGACTCTGGCACCTCTGGAAGAGCCCTGAACTTTTGCTGAAGGGCATATGGCGTGATAGAGTTGCAGGACAGATCTGGTCCTGAGCCCTGGGTTACCAGCCCCTAAGTCTGGGGTGCTGGCCTGGTAGGAGAGGGCACAGGCTTCTTTTTTAATCAAGTGAAAGAGAAAAATGCCTGACCCCCCCTTCCATAGACTTTAATGTTATACGTCATACCAGGGACTATTCAACTAGACATAATTGTGACACACAATGCAATCTCACACAGATTGGTAAAACAATTCAGTTCACTGTCTCAATATATCTTTCTTTTTTTTTTAACAGGGGCACCTCTCAGTTTGATGCTCCAAGTTATGACGAAGTTATTTTGTATGGATCTGGTAGAGTGTGGACAGTATCTATTGGACCACCATTACCAGACATGGAACCACCTCCATATCAAAGCGCTCTGGCCCATAGACGGGGAGCGATCGCTGACCTGAGGATACCGAATCCTGTCTTATTACGTGTCAGCTCAGACATTCATGAATTAAAAAGGTCTGGTTTTATGCAAGAAGAGAGGTGGATTGAACCTTTGACTCCTCCACCAACATACAATGAAACAATAAACCACTTTGAAGAAGATGATGATTTTGAGCCAACACGAGAAGAAGGCTGAACCTTTAAGCCCAATATCGAAGGAGCCAGTCAAAAACTCATGGTAGCCTATATTGAAGATAACTGTGCCCAAAATTTAGGAAAATCATTCAAAACAAATGTGAATATACTGTCGCTGCACACACAAAAGGTACATCAAGAATTTTACTGATTACAATTCAACAAAAAAAGTTACTGAGCAAAAGTTTTTTTTTATAAAATGAACTGGACATCTCAAGAACTCCCGACTCACTTCAATAAGGCCAGCTGTGGAACAATTTCTGAAAATGTTAAAGACAACAGGATGTTTTTGCAAGGCTCATCATAAAAAAAACAAAAACTTTTATTACCAAGGTTTACTTGTTTCTTAAGCACTTGAGCCTAATGTCTTATCAAATACTCTCAAAGGCCCTTATAAAAATAAACTTTTTTTGATTTTTTTAAAATACACTGTTAAAAAATGTCAAGCACATCATTACACTTGAACATTTTATTATGCTATTAATGATTTTAAACCAAAAAACAGAACAGTTTACAGTTTTTGATAGCACTAAATCTCAAGAACCTTCAAAAACTCGTAGGACAGCCAACTTGCCCAGAGCTTTCAAAAACATTTAAAAAATGTGAACACATTGGAATGTATCAATGTTTATGTCAAATCAAAATGCACAACAAAAGTCGATTTGTACATTTTTGCTGGATTATTCACAGTTCTGTAACGTGCCAAAAGAACTAGCTCTCCCAAAAAGATTCAAAAAAATGCCGGACAATTTAACTATAGTTGCACACTCTTGTGGACAATGAGTAAATAGTTTACTATTTTTTAAGCACTAGAGCTGAAGAACACTACATAAAATTAAACACTGGAACATGCATCAAGGTTTCTATGAAGTATGAGCAAAATGGAACAAGTTCACTGGCTTATTCATCACACTTTTCAATCAGACCCCAGACCAAATGGTTTGGGCACCTTGCTGCTACTTCTGCACTGCCTTCTGTTTTCTTGAGGGTACTGGTCTGGTGATCTTGATTTTAATTCCTGCACTTCTGGTCTTTGGCCTCACTAGAAAAGTGAGGTTGCATATCAGAATTAGCTAGGTCACCCATAGAGGTAATACCCACCTCTTTTCACTCACGTTATCAGGATCACCAAAGTTTTGAGCCAGTGATTACTGGTGAGTACTGGTGAGTGAGTACTGGCTGCCTTTATCCAACATCTGTAGCCTTTTGGTACTCTATTTCCCTTTTCTCAAGTCTGTGACCACCAGAAGATTGCCAGGGACTTGTCCAACCCATATCATCTGGGGCTTGGCTAAAGAATGTAAAGAAGTAACAATCCCTCTGTTCGGTACCAAGCCTTCTGTGCTTAAGGTATTTGGTCACTTGTCCCTATGATCACATAGATTTGATGTGTGTGTATTCACTACCTGTTCCCAGTCTTTAGCTTCCTTTTTGCAGATGTGGCATTCTTCAGAATGATATCTTCATTGCTACAACACAATCGAGAGATCACTTACATAGCATAGAAAGCTGTGATTCAGCTATGAGCTGATTACATTGTAATAGCATGTGCATATCTGCTATACAATCTGACACAGCAGAGAGCTGGCCAGATTATCATAATGTAACAGTAGGGCTGTGTCCTGCTTGTTACATTGTACAGTGTGAAGAGAGAGAGGCAGAATCACGTAATTAAAATCTCTGGGTTTTAATAAAATGAGCACTGTTGTCTCGGTACCTGTTTCCAACCATAGGTTGGAAACCATGACCTCAGACCACAGGAAGGAAAGAACCTCATGGCTACATGCCACCTCATTTTCCCATGTCCCATTCCCTAAACCAGAAGGTTCTCAAACCTTCCTTGATTGCTGGTTGATCTTGATCCTGGCCTTGCACTTGCCTTTGTATCCCTCTGGGAATATAAACCAGAAGTGTAGGACACCTTAGGAAGTGATAGGCAGCTTAGGAGAAGGACTTTTTCTTTAACATTTAACAATGCAAATCCAAAGAACCAAATTAGAGCAGCATTAGGTTAGTGCACGGAAGGGGCACTTGGATGTTGCAAATCTTGAAAGGATCCAGTACGGCCAAACTCAGCAGTAAAGAAATTGTTAAAACTTAGCTTTTGTAATTGTTAGTTAAAATCAGTAGGTACAGCTCTTACATGGGGACTCAAGGTCCTATTTCCCGTACCCCACAACTGCAACCCGTTTCAGGGGAGAACCCCTCTCTGTCAAGTAGTGAACACTCACCTGCACATTGGCCTCAATATAAGATCATATTAGTGTGAAAACAGCACTAGTGAAGCCCTGCCCCACCGGGCCAGAAACAACCAATGCACAGTGCCCGCACAAAAGGAGCCAATAGCGGCATCTCTTACATGAAAGTCCTTGCTAATTGGCTTAAATAGAAACAGGGAGGAGATAAACAAATCAACAGCCTTTCAACATTCAGTGAGTCCCATAGCAAAACCTGAAACAGCTTGCACAATGAGTATAGCAGGTAGATTACCATATACATAAGATGGGCATGGGGACACTGGTGCAGTGAGATTATGGTGGCATAAAAATAAAAAAATATATATAAAGTTTGTTTAAAACTTGGAATGTGGACAATAAAACTGTGCATTGGTTATTTCTGGCTCAGTGGGAAGGGGCTTCACTAGTGCTGTTTTCAGACTAATATACTTATATTGGGGCCACTGTGCAGGTGCTGCTTGACAAAGAGGAAACTCCTCCTGAAACGCGTCACAGCTGTGGGGTAACAATTCTTTAACAATTTATTTACTGCGAGGTTTGGCTGTGCTAGATTCTTTCAAGACTTAACAATGCAAGCTTGGCCAGAACTTGAACATTTAAAAACCTTTAAAAATGTGACCAAAACAGTGCACTGGAACGCTTTAGCTGGGATTCTATGAATGAGTGCTCTTTAGAACCCATGAAAGCATACATTTTGCAGCTTGGCCAGAACTCTTTGAAAAACTGTAAAAAAAACTTGAATGCAAAGGCAAGATGGAAAGTTTCATGATAAATTCTGTAAATAAAGTAGATTAAAAAGTGAAAGTTGGCAAAAATGTCCGGAACCAAGCCAACTTGCCAACCAGTCTGCCATATGTTCCTTCTGCTCAAGTGTTAGATACCTCTTGATGAGGTACAGGAGCCAAACTGGACTTTGTGATGAAGATTGTGATATTTATTATTAGCTTAATGTGTTATTTATATGTATATTGCTGTCTACTCCGGTATTGGAAGGTCTGACCTGTCAACCTACTGAACTAAACTTTTTTTTATAGAAAGTGCCTTTTCTTCTTTTTATTTGAAGCAAATAATGTAGGCTGGGGTTGACCCATTTCCAAGGTACCGTATACCCCTCAAAGTACTCACCCTGATTGGTCCTAGCCCGGCAATCAGCAACTCACTTGACAGCTGGATCCCAGCCTTACCGCCCCAGGTCCTAACATGGGATCGGGATTGATGATGTGTAAGGCTCACAACTAGAGATGAGCGAACTTCTTGAAAGTTCGATTCGGGCGATTCGCCGAATTTCCCTAAGAAATTCGGGTTCGCCCGAATCAAACTTTCACGAATCGCTCATCTGAAAAAAAATATGCCGGCATGGTGGGAGCGGGCAGGCCGGCTACGCTGGCAGCGGGCGGTGGAAGCCGGCCCGCTGACAGCGCAGCCGGCCTGCCCGTTCCCACCATGCTGCCATTTTTTTAAAAAGCAAACAATTACCTGCATGGTCGGAGCGTGGAGGCCGGCGCCGCTCTCAGCTGTCATCAGAGGGCGCGTCATCAGAGGGCGCCTGAGAGCGGCGCCGGCCTCCACGCTCTGACCATGCAGGTAAGTGTTTGCTTTTTAAAAAAATGCCGGCATGGTGGGAGCGGGCAGGCCGGCTGCGCTGTCAGCGGGCCGGCTTCCGCCGCCCGCTGACAGCGTAGCCGGCCTGCCCGCTCCCACCATGCCGGCATTTTTTTTTTATTTCAGGGAAAATTCGATCGGCATGAACCAAAAAAAATTCGAATTTTCCCTGAAATTCGGAGCGAATTCCGGTTCGTCCGAACCGGTTCGCTCATCCCTACTCACAACCCACAATCAGTCACTGCTACCATGCCCTCTCCATTCATTGCAATGGAGGGGGTGTACTGAGGCCTAACACACCCCCTCCACTGTAGTAAATGGGATGGGCTGGATGCACTGTGATGTGAGGGGCGAAGACACAGCAGCACCGCCGATTGGATCTTTTGAATTCATGGTGACAGACAAATTCTTATAACTATAATGGAATGATAAAGTTGTAATTTTGGGGGTAAAGTGCTGGCTGACTACCTACACCGATGTCAACTACAGAAGCAGCAGCACTGGCATTAATAAAACGCATGCTGCTCCTGTGTTGACAATGTAATGAGCTGAACAGGGGACACCACCCTCCTGTTACATTTTAAACAAGCGAGGCTAGTGACTGTTGTATTTATGTAAAAATAGCTGCTCCCTGCTATGTGCTGTGTTACAACGTAAACAGCTTCATGTCTGACTCCAAGCTTACTGTAATATGTGAGTGATGTCTCCATCACTGCTGCGTGATGGCGAGATCTCTCTGAATCGACCCTTATGAGAGTCGTTTGCAGAATGAGATTGCCATAGCAAATGACTCTTATAGGATGAGAGCAGAGGCGTGCGCCTTTAAACCAAGGAGAGGCGAGTAAAAACTTTCTGGGGCTTTCTGGGGTGTTTCACAAAGCAGGACATCCTAATTCGGGATACCCCTGAGTCATGGAACAAAACCCAGGAAAGTCAAATTCACGGGTCATGTTCTACTTTAAAGCTTGAGCGAAGGTAGGGGAGAATTGGCAGAATCCAGATGTTCAAAACTAATAGAGACCTTTCCGCAATGCTGTAATTCCTGCAGAAGGCATGTCTACCATTTAAAGAATTTAAAGGGTTAAGGTACCAGTTTTCCTGGTGTGTGTGTGTGTGTGTGTGTGTGTGTGTGTGTGTGTGTGTGTGTGTGTGGGGGGTTAATTTCTTTAGGAACTGTCAGCTTCCTGAGTGGCAAAATGTTTCCATTACATTTATCTTTAGGACACTTAGGCCCTTATTTATGAAGGAATAGCGACAGGTAGCGACTGGTGAGCGGCCGGTAATGACGGGCACCACCACGAGAACGCCGGCTCCCCACCACAATCACACATTTATCAAGCCAATCCTGCTTAGCGATTGAGATAGCGCCATATAGCGACTCATTCATCATTATTCCAGCCTCAGCCCACAGCGCCAGCGTCCAACCTTGAACAGCGACAGGTATGACCTCTTGCTACCTGGCGCGCTCCAATGCATTTCAATGGAACAATATTTAAATATTAATAATTCATTGTTATTAATGATTTTTTTTTTTTTTTAAATGTGAAAAATTCTGTGACCACTTCTGCCATTTTAGATTTTTTTAAGGGAAAAAAAAAAAAATTGTGCAGAATTGATATTACAGGTCTGATATTAATGTATTCATATTACTAAATTATTTAAAAAACTTGTTTTTTTGGTTTCCAAAAATATGGTGGTTTGGGGGTTAAAAAACTACTTTTAACACATCGCCTCCAGCGCTCTGGGGTTTAAACATGCATTTCACAGCGCGAGAATTTTTTGAGCGTGATTCTTTAATGAATATGGTGGGAGCCGGTTGCTAGGCCAGTCGCTATCATGCGCTCCCATACAGCGCGGAGCCTGTCAAATAGCGACTCCTCACCCAATATTCAACATTACGGCAAACCGACTGAGTCGCTATCAACTACCGAACAACGGCCAAGCACAGCGACTACTAGCGGGCGCTCTGAAAATGCCGCTACAGTCGCTCAACTGTCGCTACCTGCCGCTATTAATGAATTGGACTCCCCATTGTCTTTCAAACTTGTTGGAAGAGTCATCCTATGCCTATACTAGCCAAAAAGCGGGTTATGCAATCCCTTATTGAATCAGCTATACTGTCACAATATAGTAAAACAACTCGAAAACCACAAAAATCAACATTACTTATTGCTTATTTAAGGCTGTACTGCAGCCAAATAATACTACATACAGAATATAAATCTATAATATCCATTAAACATACTTCATCTCCTGAAAAATTGATTTTTTAAATTTAATTTCACTTTTTTGTGTCTTTTCACCTGCATAGCGCAAATTTTGTTTTTCTAGGCTTTCATAGTGTAAAGTAAACCTGTCGCTTTATCAGATCTGACAATCAAATATGACCTTTATGGTGTCTATTCTGGGAGCTTCTCAATGATACCTTCAAGTTCACTATTATTGCAGTACATGCATAACTCGGATGCACAGACGTATTCCGCATGTGCCTAGGTGCATGACTCATGGCTGCGTGCGCCCCCCCGGGTGTACACACGGAACGCACCGAATGCCAAGCACACGGAAGTAGCAAAATTTGTGCCTTTTGCAAGGTAAATCTGTTGTTTTGAAGCACAAATTGACCTGCCCCATTTAGCTGGCTAAGCGCCAATGGTTCCCCATATTTCTCCTCTTTCCTTTACTGTTTCTCCATAGCAATTTTATCTCTCCAGCTTCTGTGTTTTCTGTGAAAAGCCATTCGCCATTTCAGAGTGTATGCTCTGGAAAACCTCACATATTTTGCCCAGTGTTTTGTCCCAAATGTTCTCTTTAACCCTCCCTGTTTGTTTTGCATATTAATGCCTAATGATTTAACTATAATTTTTTTTTATTGCTTTTGCTAAACTGTGGGGCCAATATCCACATTTTTGTTGTTTGCTTTCATTTGTGTTTTTTGAAAAGTTTTTATCATTTTCCTGTAGGAACCCAAACCAAAAAAGGGTTCAATCCCTAAAAAGAACTTGCAGCTGACACTTTCATTGTTCATAAACATGCAGGACACTGCCGGCATGTGTTTGTGGAATGAAATAAGCCTGTTACTCATTAGAATTGGCAGTTTCTTCCACCTATTTGCTGGAGGAAATTCACTCTTCAAATTTGCTGCGCTTTTCTGCCCTCTAAACATACCATAAATCAGGCACCGGAGGCAGTTTGGTGAGCAAATAGACGCTAGCGGAAATTTTCAGGCGCAAATTGGCACAAAGGTATACGCTAATTAATGCTAAAACAAAAGCACATCCCATTTTGACAACCATGAATTAAATGGAATCCCGAACGCAACTTGACACTTAGGCCCTTATTTAACAAGGGATAGCGCCAGGTAGCGAATGGTGAGCGAACGGTAATGACGGTCACCGCCACGAGAACGCCGGCTACCCCTCGACAATCACACATTTATCAAGCCGATCCTGCTTAGCGACTGACAGAGCGCCAGATAGCGAATCATTCATCACTATTCCAGCCTCACCCCACAGCGCCAGCGAGCGACCTTGAACAGCGACAGGTATGACCTCTCGCTACCTGGCGCTCTCCAATGCATTTCAATGGAGCAATCTTTAAATATTCTTAATTAATTGCTATTATTTTAATTTTTTTTTTTTAAATGTCAAAAATTCTGTGACCACTTCTGCAATGTTAGATATTTTTTTTAAGGTAAAAAAAAAAAAAAAAAAAAATGTGCAGAATTGATATTACAGGTCTGATATTAATGTATTCATATTACAAAATGTTTTGAAAAACTTTTTTTTTTTTTTTTTCCAAAAATATGGTTGTTTGAGGGTTAAAAAACTACTTTTAACCCATCGCCGCCAGCGCTCTGGGGTTTAAACATGCATTTCACAGCGCGAGAATTTTTTGAGCATGATTTGTTAATGAATATGCTGGGAGCCGTTCGCTATGGCCATTCGCTGTCATGTGCTCCCATACAGCGCGGAACCTGTCAAACAGCGACTCCTAACCCCGTATTCAACATTACCACACACCGACTGAGTCGCTGTCAACAGCCGAACAACAGCCAAGCACAGCGAATACTAGCGGGCGCTGTGAAAATACCGCTACTGTCGCTCATCTGTCGCTACCTGGAGCTATTAATGAATCGGCCTCCCATATGTGTTTATAATTCTCCTTCGAAATTTATGTTTGATATTAAAGATACTTTTTTTAATCATATAAATAGTTATATGAGTGGTAGCATGTAGCTCTTTGTGGTTTTCTAGTTGTTTCATTACTTGGCTGGCAGGCTATATTTTACTCTTGGTTAGAAATGTGCATACAGTGTATAGTTACTATATCAAGCAACATATTTTCTTTATTTTCTGTTTCTTGTGTTTTTCAAGTAAAACCGAACCAGCTGCATAGTGCAAAATTTGTTTTTCTAGGCTTTCATACCGTAAAGTAGACCTGTCCCTATATCAGATCTGACAATCAGATATGACCTTCATGATGCCTTGTCTGAGGGCATCTCAATGACACCTTCAGAGTCACTATTTGTGCAGCATAACTCCAATATGGGGTCCAAGCCATTCCCTACTGTTAATGGGGCTCAGACAACTACTTCCGTAATCAGCGAATGACTTTGGCCCTTATTTAAGAAGGGATAGCGTCAGGTAGTGGCTGGTTAATGACAGATAGCGACAGGTAGCGACTGGTGAACGCCGCACACGGCACGCAATTACACATTTATCAAGCAGAATCTGTTTAGGGACTGGGATAGCGCCATGTAGCGTCTGATTCATCATTTTCACAGCCTCAGCGAACAGCGCCAGCGTTCAGCCTTGCACAGCGCCAGGTATGACCTCTCGCTATACATTTCAATGGACGATCCTTTTCTTCTCTTTAAACGGGTTGTTTTTTTTTCAAAAAAATCACAAATAATTATGTGACCTCTTCTGGCATTGAAAAAGCAGTTTTTTCATATTTTTTTCATTTTTTATATATTTCCTCAGAAATGACATTACAGGTCTGGCGTGTTCATGTTACAATGTTGTTACAATGTAATTCCATATGTTTTCGCTTTGTTACTAGTTGATAGATGCTTGAAAACAGACAAAAACTTTAAACACACCGCCTCCTGCGCTCTGGGCTTCAAACAAGTATTTTTCAGCGCCAGAGATTTGTGAGGCTGTTTTTTTGCTGAATATGGTGTGAGTCGGTCGCTATGAGCAGTCGCTAACATGCGCTCCCATACAGCGCTGTACTGGTCAAATAGCGACTCCTCACAATGTATTCAACATTACTGAACAGCGACTGAGTCGCTATAAAGTAGCGACCCACGGCCGAGCACTGCGACTACTAGCGGGCGCTCTGAAAATGCCTGCTACAGACTTTCATCTGTCGCTACCTGCCGCTAATGATGAATCAGCCTCCCCGATTTAGGTTGCATAGGTAGTTTGTAAAAATGCACTTTTCTCCAGTTCTACTTATTAAGGGCATTATGTATAGCCCAATATGAAGTCCCTTTTTGGGGTTATGGTTAAATTTTGGAGCCAAATTAAGATGGGAGAGAAGGAAGGGGTTAGGATTAATAAAAAAAATGAAACGATTCAAAAGATAATAGTCAAATTCCAAAAGGCCTGCCGCGGGTTAGCGCACAGCTAGAGGTGAGCGGCGACACAGCTCCGGGAGCAAGTGAGTGGATCTGGGGATCGGGGGGTAGACACAGTGGGGCATCCCAGTTCGGGTCAGGAGCAAAGGGTCAGGAGCTTGTGGTCATATTGCAGTTAAACTTAGGCACCGGGTTAGAGTCCAGATTAAAATCTAAGAGTATATAGATCAAGTGAAGGGATAGATTAATTAGAAGAAAAAAACAGTTTTTTAGAAAATAGTAAATATGAGCAATATGAGGCAAATCAGATTAGGGTCTAAATATTAGAACTAAACCAAATTGAGGGTTAAAGAGAGCCAAAACTTCAACCCCTTCGCCCTCCATGTCCCCCAGCTGTCCTTCTTTTGATTACCTGGGGCAATTCTGCTGGCTTGGTCGATTTGCTGATCTCAAATCTGCTCGCTGACGTGACAAGCCCACTGGCTGCATCTGTGGCTTCCATGTAGTCTGAGGCTTGTGCCCCCAGCCTTTCTGAATGGCTGGGCTCTGGAGTGCATTTCAGTTAAAGAGGAAGAACTAGGGAGGTTAAAACCTCCCCCAATCCTCACCGACCTGCTGTTCCCCCCTCAGTTTCACAATTGGCCAGTATTTACTTACCTCGCCAAGAGATCCATTTTCTGTGTCCCTCAGATTCTGGGCGACTTTCCAACGGGCAGCGCCATCTTGCATCCCATCAGGCACTGCGTGCGGCCCCCCATATCGCAACGAAATCCTGCAAGACTTTACTGAGCGGCGCGGGACTTTGACAAGCACTGCTAAAGCTGTGCTGTCACGTACAGGCAGCAAAGCTGACAGAGGGGCAGAGGATAGGGTCCTGAAGCAGCCGGATGTCGGTGCAGCAGGCAGCAGCGACATCCAAAAGGTAAGTTGGGGCCAATGGGGGGCGAGGGGAATTGCCCCTTTTTTATTTTAGTTCCGATGTTCCTCTTTAAATGGAAGCAGAAGTTGTCGCCATGGGCTGCAAAAACACTGTGGGAGCCCCGGTAAAGGTACTGTAGGTTTTTGGGTTACCCATGGAGTTTGACACATCAGGCATTGAGATGGCAAGAAGCCCCAGATGGTTTTGGACTACTTTAATGTTCCTGTCTAGATGCACTAAATTCCTGCCACCTTGGGAAAATGTACAATTAGCCATTTCTAAGCTTCTCAAAAACTTGCAGATTATGTGAAAATGTGTTATTTATTGGGCAGCTTTATGAATCAGCTGTGCGACCACAGGCTTTCTCATAATGAGAGCATCAAGGTAAAGACCACTGTTTTGCGTGGTCCTGAAAGAATGAAATTGAAAGGAGGGACAAACTTTGGAGCCCTGCTTCTACCCCATGCTACAGGAAATGGAGGACAGGCACATGTTAGAGGCATCAGGTGAGCTGCTTGATGCATTAATATTGCTGTTAGGTTTACATCCTCTTTAAGAGCTAGTGGTCAGGTTATGGTCACATTTAGAGGTCAGTTAAGAGTTGAGGATAATATTTAGGGAATGTTATGTTTAGAGCCTCACTTTTAGGGTTTCACACTGAGGTTTGTGAGGGTTCAGATTCAGGGTAAGGGTCATGTTTGAAGGTCAAGACTAAGGGTCAGGCTCCAGGTTTCTATAGCTTTATTGCGAGAATCATGTCTGTTGTAGGGTTTACAGAATTCCTGGTGTGTGTGAGTGTGTGTGGGGGGGGGGGGGGGGACTATTTTTAACACAGCTGCAGTGTTCCCTGTACCATTTCAGTAGTTTATGGACTGAGTTTGCCTGTTGCCTGGAATTGTAAAGATGTCAAAATAACCGGCTAAACGCGTTTCGCAGCTCCGCTCTCGTTCCATGCAGTCCTCCCACATAATAAACTACCATCAACTTAAAATATCACTTCAGCTTCATGTGGAAATAAAAATAGATGCTTCACTTTAAACAAAGGTTTAAGCTGGGCTTTGTCACTCTCCTGTTTTGGATTCTAAAGTTGGGTGTTGCAAAAGTGAAATGAGTTAAAGAAATTTTGTCAGTCAGCTCTACTCTTGCAGAGCTTAAAGTGGACCTTCAAGTCACAATGCCGACACCTCAAGGACCACGCGGTTGCCAGCAACCATTATGGGGAAGTCTCTCTTTTTTCCTAATTAGTACAATGCTCCTTGGGTATGTAAAATTCTTCTCATGCAATGGGGGGGGGCATCTGCTACTCTAGGTGCTTTTTAGGAACCAGGAGGGTGTTCAAGCCCTCAGCCACAGAGAGCAGAAGACCAATAGCATTGTGGGGGTGGGAGGGGGGATTCAGCCTCTTAAATGTGTTTGGTTTCTTTATACCACAGGTGTAATTCCTGGCTTCAGTGACTAAACAGGCATTGAGGCTGTATTGTCTCACAACGGTCAACAGCCCTTTAATCTGCACCAGAACTAATTAAAAAATGCTGCTTTAATATCAATAAATGATCTCATTTGTAAAGCAAATTAATTATTACCCCTGTCCTCTGCTCAGTATCAAGAGCAGCATTCCCCTGGCCTGTGATAGCTAATAGCTAATGAAGCCAGGATGCTACAAGAGGGTTAATATAATAGCGGGAGACTCCCGGCAGGATGGCACAGGGCTGTAATTAGCAAGTCTTTAATTAAAGGTCTGACCCAAGAGAGGTGGAGGGAAGGGGGCTCCCGGCATGCTGCAGCAAGGAGCTTTATACACACAATATATGAAGGCAGGGACAAGAGTTTTGTGGATCTCCAAGAATGACAACCAAACACTTAGCAGTGTCAGTGCTTGGTATGAGTCATAGCTTACCACAATTTGACCCCTGGTCATTGTTACTAAAGAGCAGGTGCTATAGGAGACCTCTGTGTTCTCCTTCCTCCCTTTGCTCAGAGGTCCAAAGACAATGGGAGGCAAAGAGGAAACAGCCTTTATCATTCATCCAGGGCATGATTTTCACAGATGAAATGTTGAGCACCAGTTGACCTATTCTAAAAAAGTCCCCTATTCAGCGGTAAAGTAGTAGCTCAGAGGCCCAAAAGTCATAACGGATCCTGCTTGCACATTCAGCTGGAGATATTTCTTTTTGCTATCGTTGTTGGGGGCCTCATACACAAAGAGCACAGATAGCAGAGACCAGTGACCAAGGATCTTGCCTTTATACTCATCTGGAGTATATATTTAGTTTTAGACTGGAATGAAATACAAACAGATGTTACAAGTCTGCACATTTGTTGTTTGTGTTCTGCTTGTGTAGGGGTCTCCTTGACTTGGTTTGCACCCACCTGAGTCTGGTGCCTGACCAGTCTCGGGGGGGGGGGGGGGGGGGGGCATTGCGGCATATTCACCCTCAGACGATTCTGTAGTGAAAGAGAAGCACAAGACCCAGCACTTAGCAGACCAGTCATACCTTCCCACAACCTGTGTGTTTGTAGTCTATTGACCTATCATGGCATGTTTACTTTGGCACATTTGGGGTGGCACACTTTTGTTGCTGGCCTGTTCCATGTCTGGCCATTCAACAGGCAGCCAGGGTTTTGGCATGGCCTATTTTGTGATCACCTTTCGACCCGCACCCTGTTTGTCTTTGATTACCAAGCTCTCGTTATTACTGTGCAGGCTACCATGTGCCTTTGATCATATGTCGCCGCTCTGGCGTCCCTTCTGTCACCTTTCCGCACCTTTGCCTGCTTGTAGCACACATGCATATGGCATAGCATGTGTACTTACTCTCATGATGTAATTTTGCTGTTCTTGGGTGTAGACAGTTGGTGCCATTTTGGTCCTTGTCATCTGTGTGAAGCACCCTTGTGCCAACAAGCACCAGCACTGACGCTCCCTTGTGAACCCTGGAAGTGTGCTTGTGATGTGCATACACCCATGATGTTATAGCCTATAGGTTGCATCCGCCTGGGCTGGGACACAATTGTTGTCCAATTAACCTCTCACTTATGTATAAAAGAACACACCTGACCCCAGGACTTTTGATGACAGTCCTTACGTGGCTTTGGAATATGTCTAAACACGCAGCCCCCAGAGCCTGGAAAACAGGCATGGCCGAGGGAGCCGCAGCACCAGGACAAGTTACTGCAGCCCCAGCCCAAAACACTCCCCAGCCCAAGACATGCCACAGACTCTCCCCTGCTGCCAGCCACACTACCCACTCAGAGCAGGTAACCTGCAGAAGTGTGAGTCAGCGACGGGATATCCACACCCAGGGTTTCTAGGCCTCCTGGCACAGCCTGCCCCATTTCACCCTCTGGTCGGGCCACCGGAGCCCTGTGTGGACGCCAGTGCGTGCTCCACTGTGGAGCCCCCTGCGGAGCACACGGCAGAGCTGTGAAGCCTCAGCTGTGGATGATTCTTACCCTGGCCAGTTGCATGAGAACCATCTCTTCTGGGCCTGTGAGTGGCCAGAGTGTCTCAGGGGCCCCCACACACACCAGCCAGCAGACCCCAGCATCGCCCCCCCCCCCCCCCATACTGGACGCCAGCTCAGAAGGAGAAAACTGGGTGGGCATTTTAATGATGCCCAACTGGAGGTCCTGTTGGATAGTGTGTGTGAAAATTACGACCAGCTGGCTGGTTTCTGGTCCTGCTCCACACCCAAAGCATTGCAGGACCATCTGGGCCCAGATTGCCCATAACAAGACGGGTGCAGGGCCGGAGCCAAAGGATTGGAAGCAGGTGAAGAAGAAGTGGGAAGATTTTAAGATGGTGGTCCGGGGGAAAATCAGTGCCAGACGGGCAGAGGGGTAAGTGTTAAGGGACCAACCCCTTTGTGCCAGTCGTAGTGACTGACCACGTCCACTTTATACATTTCAAAGGAGGTTGTGTGCCAGACTCAGCACCCCCCCCCCTCCTTTAAAGTGAATAGTGTGGGCATGCTGTAGTCACTGTGAGTTATGCAAGGGACAAAAGGTATGTATGGCTTTTTTTTTCCTGCTTAGAACTTTTACTTTTATGCTGGCATCTGTCTTCCATACAGCTTGCTTAAAGATCTTGTTTTCAGTGGGGTTGGTTTGTAAAATGCACTATCTGACCTGTCTCTGCCAGCATTTTGCTCCTTAGGTGTACACAGTACTCTCCATGTTTATCTTAGGTGTCCCATCACAGGAAATACGTTTATACCTCAGGAGATTAACTTCTGATAATTCACCAGAAGCCACATCTCACATGTGCCTCATCTCTCACATGAGGTATATTACACCCCCCCAACCTGGTGACATCATCATTCCTCTGGCGTTGCCTCAGTTTGTCTTTCTAACTTATAAAAACCTGTACGACTCATCTGTTGAGCACTTGGCCTAATTTCAGGTTTTCTTGACCTTAATCCTTACAATCTGTCCCAACATTGATCCCTGCTGCATATATCTTGGATTTGCTTGACTGCCTACCTCCTGTTGATCTTGGCTTTGGCATGGTTTGGTACTGATCTTGTCAACATGCAATCTTCCTTCAATTTTTCATTTTATGCTTGGGTGTGGTGGTGTGTGTCTGTAAATCAGAGGACTAGGCTTTCTGGCATCCAGGACAGAGATTCAAAATAGCACCCCCTACCTGTTCTCAGGCCTCCCTTTGGCACCCCCCTGACCTGCTGCACCTGGGGCAGCCCCCCTTCTCTCCCCTAGCTACGTCCCTGTGTAAATGCTAATAAAAAGTGGCTCACCCCACTATATAGTACCTACCTCATCTTCTGTGGCCAGGACATCTATTCATTTAATATGTATAATGTTAATTGAGCAAATGCTACATCACTGGTAGCTCTAGCTCTCCCAGCAGAATGTTTCAGGAAAAAAAAGAATATCAGACAAAGTGGCAGCGAAAGTGAGCTAGGGTGGAAGGCAGATAAAATGTTGAAGAAGATAAGTTAAATGGTTGTATGCACAAAGCATGTTTGGAATGTCTGGAATGTTTTCTTGGGTGTGTTCCGCATTGTTAGTTCTATATAATGTGTCAGTCATAAACTAATTCACATCTAATGCATCACTGGTAATGGGCACCAGAAGTTTCCAGTTTCAGCGGTATGCTTGTTTTTGGCTTCCTGCTTCAGCTATGGGTGTTTTTCTGTGGGGACATGTAACCGACATTTAAACCCTTCACTCTGAATAAGAGCCTATCTTGTATGTTTCCCCCACCCTGTACATACAGATTGCTCACATTAAAAATCATCCTACCTGCACCTACTGCATTTTATGAGCATTTAAACATCCAAGATGGAGGCCTGTGGAGTCTCAGGCCGTGTCTTCTGACTGTGCTGCTCTGCATTGTGGGATTGCATTGTGGGAAAAGTAGGGATCCTTTTCCTGACCCCAGCTCTGCTCTGTCTGTGCAAAGCACAGCTATAACCTTCCCCTTACTCTTGCCCACCCCCCCCCCCCCCCCCACTCTCCTCAGTATGTGATGCTTCTGAGTCAAGATGGCGGCGCCCTGAACAAATTTGCAGCCCAGCGGGGGAAAGTATAAAAAGTGACTAAAAGCATATTCATTTTAGATGCTGGGGAATAGCTTTTTAAGGGTTTGGGCTGTTCATTAAATAATGCTGAAGGTCTGGTGGTTAATTCAGCACCAGGTGAGAAAGCTCTACTACTTTTCAGGAGACAAAACTGCCATTCCCTTTCATTGTCTATATTGGGGCTGGTTCAGCACCACATGAAAACTTAGGCCCTTATTTATGAAGGAATAGCGACAGGTAGCGACTGGTGAGCGGCCGGTAATGACGGGCCCCGCCACGAGAACGCCGGCTCCCCACCACAATCACACATTTACCAAGCCGATCCGGCTTAGCGACTGAGATAGCGCCATATAGCCACTCATTCATCATTATTCCAGCCTCAGCACACAGCGCCAGCGTCCGACCTTGAACAGCGACAGGTATGACCTCTCGCTACCTGGCGCTCTCCAATGCATTTCAATGGAACAATCTTTAAATATTAATAATTAATTGTTATTAATGTTTTTTTTTTTTTTAAATGTGAAAAATTCTGTGATCACTTCTGCCATTTTAGATAATTTTTTAAAGGGAAAAAAAATAAAAAAAAATTGTACAGAATTGATATTACAGGTCTGATATTAATGTATTCATATTACTAAATTATTTAAAATACTTTTTTTTTGGTTTCCAAAAATATGGTGGTTTGGGGGTTAAAAAACTACTTTTAACACATCGCCTCCAGCGCTCTGGGGTTTAAACATGCATTTCACAGCGCTTGAATTTTTTGAGCGTGATTTTTTGATGAATATGGTGGAAGCCGGTCGTTCTGACCAGTCGCTATCATGCGCACCCATACATCACGGAACCTGTCAAATAGCGACTCGTAACCTTGTATTCAACATTACGCCACACTGAGTCGCTGTCAACAACCGAACAACGGCCAAGCACAGCGACTACTAGCGGGCGTTGTGAAAATACTGCTACAGTCGCTCAACTGTCGCTACATGTCGCTATTAATAAATCAGCCTCTTACATACAGTTGCTGAATGAACCCCAAGGTAGACAATGAAAGTGAATGGCAGTTTCTGCTCCAAAATGTGGTAGAGTTTTTTATGTGGTGCTTTAGTCTCAAAATAGGTCAGTCAAATAGGGGATTGTCACATATGTGATACATTCTCCCACTAGGGCCGACTCCAGATTTTGGAGCCCTTTGTTGTGAGTCATGACAAACTATGGTAAAGCTGACTGTATTGTGGATCCTGCCAAATATTTTCCTACTTACTACTTTAAATTCATCCCACCCCTGGCTGCCCCCGGTCTGATGCAGTTAAAAAGAAGAAATTAGAAAGAGAGAGAGAGATTCAAAGAAAAGGAAGATAAAAAGAAAGAATGAAAAGAAGGCAAGATACAGAAAGTATAAATAAAAAGAACAGAAATGAGAAATAACAGAAAGGAAGATAGAGATAAGAAACAAAGTTTCGATAATTATTTGTATAGTTAATAGATTGAATGGAAAAAAAAAAAACTAAGAAACAAAAATAATGAATTGAAGGGAACAAAAGAAAAAAGGGATCAAAAATTCGAGGGAAGGAAAGGAAGGAAAGCAAAAAGCAAAGAAGGAAGTCAAAAGGAAGGAAAATGTAGCTGGCGGAAAGTGTTCAGCCATTATCTTTGTTGTTCTTCAGTGTGGTAGTCCATATCTGTCCTGCAGTTGCGCTACATCACCACAAGATGGCACTGTTGGATGGCTAATGGATTGTGACACTGCAGGTCTACCAAACTACCAAAACCTAACCACATAGGAGTACAGCTGAGCTGCCATTGGCTAAGGTGAGTAAGGCTAGAGAGGGTTCTGGAAGCAGTCTAAAGGAAATAATATAAGGGGATTCATGAGGAGAGTTACCTCAGAAGTTCTAGTAGATTATATATTGTAGTAACCGGGAGTGAGGAAGGTACCAGCAGGGTCAACTGGTAGCAGTCCGCAGTCAGAAGTGTCAGAGAGAGAGAAAGCAGAGGAGCCCCTTTCATACCTGATAGTGACCACAGGAAAGGTGAACCATTTCACCCGAGATGCTGATGGAGGCCGCAGTATTCTGCTATGGGATCAGGATGAGTGCCCACCACCTGTTGAAGTCCATCTGGATGTAATACTGTGCTATGGAAACTGCTAATGGAACTGTTGTGGATAAAGACTGTATGACCTGCTGTGAAGCCTAAAGTGTACCTGAAGTCTTGCTAATAAAGTAAGTGCCCTTTTCATAAAGTCGGTCTCATTTGGAGTTATTGGATGCAAGCCCACATCAGGAGGTCCCCCAAGCCCGTTAACAAAGAAACCACTCCCCATACGCCTGAGGAGCTAAACCCCCCAGGGACCCGTATGCTACAAAAAGAATGAAAAAGGAGATTTTGTTCACATGAGTGTGCGCCTAAAAAGAAATAGAAAGAAAGAAACAACAGAAAGAAAGAAGAAAAAAGTGATCTTTTTCACAAGAAAAAAATGAAGGCAAAATGGAAAGAAAAATGTTTTCACATGGAAGTGAAAAAAGAAAGCAATACAGAGTAGAAAGAATGTTCCCCATTCACTAACTCCTTACATGCTGGGCAGATCTCAAGGTAGGATGCCCCTGTATTGAAAATATTCAAGTTTCTCTCTCTCCCTGCACCCCTGCCCCCCCGTTGGCTGACAGAGCCTTTAAAGAGGACCAATACTCGATCCCCTGATCAGGTGCCTCGCTGTGTGAAACCTCCCAGGTTGCCCGAAAACTCACCTTCGCTCCTGGTCCAACGACGCATGTGTGAGCAGCGGCCGCATCCCTGCTATGCCTTTAGCGGGGCACATGCCCACACCAGGCATTTCTGAATGGACGGCGCAGGCAGGCTCGGATCCGCTTGCATTAGACGAGCTCCTGGGCGAAGGAGCTCCAGCATGCTGATTGGACGAGCGGCCATGCATGCGTCGTAGGACCGGGTAGAGATGAGTTTGTTCGGGTGATCTAAGGGGTTTCACACAGTGGGGCACCCCCGATCGGTTTTCTCCGGAGCGAGAACCAAAACCCAGGATAGTCACTTTAAAGAAGTTCAGCAGGCAAAAAACTAAACAAAAGGACACTTACCTTTTGTCCTGCGCCACTGATCAGTGCAGGTCCAGCGATCAGGAACTCCCCTGTTTGCAATTTCTGCACCCCCGCTACAGCCCGCAATCCGGCTCTGTCTAGAGCCTCACACTTCATTCTCTAGCACTTTCGTGCCAGACCACGCCCCTCATCATCAGTCTCAGAGGGTGTGGCCACGTCCCCTCCATTCACTACAATAGAGATGGGGCGTGTAAGGCCTCACTCACTACTTCCATGGCAGTTAATGGAGAGGGTGTGGCCACGTCCTCGTATTCTGTTTCCGTCCCCCCATCAATCACGTTCCCGTGGTCATGCCCAGGATGGCTTGGGAGGCGGCAGTTGTGACAGGGGCTCCGATAAAGTGATCAGGTGAGTCCGGGGTACCGAACCTGCAGTGCCCAGTGGAGCAGGACAGAAGGCAAGTACCATTTTGTTTCTTCCTGCAGAATCACTTTAATATACAAGAAGCAAGGCCTCCAGGGACTCCCCTCTACGGGGGTGCTACCATGTGGCACTGTGGAGGGGACTCCCCTGGTATAGGGGTTGGTAAATTGGCCATTGGCAATATTCGAGTCAAATTTACATCTGACCAAAGTTTGAAGCGCATCTCTTGTCATCACACCCTAAACAATTTTTTCTATAAAGTCACATGGTTGCTTCTCGTTCTTCTTTGTTGACAACCAGCATGGCCCCTGTTGTCACAAAGGACAAAGAGCTTCCTTTATATGTAATTACTGCCTGTGAGGCTCTCAAATTAGAGATACGGAGACCAGATAATGTAAGGGTTTGATCTAACCCTGGAGATGGCCTGCCAGGCCAAAGACATGCTCTTCTCTCTGCTATGGGGCATTTTAAAGAGGACTTTCAGCAGAGCTCCCAACTTTTCACTGTGGGAAAGAGGGACATTTGTTAAATTAAGCTACGCTCCCTCATTGAGGGATAGATAGGCTGTAACCAGGGGCGTACTGGTGTTAAAAAACGGCCTGGGACTTTATTGGTCACTCCAGCCCTTCTGCAGGGTGTCTGGCCTGGCATCCATGCCCCTCATAACAGGCAGTGTGCAGAACTCCACCCATCACAGGTTGAGAGGCAGAACCACCCCATAACATGCTGAGGCGCAGAACCCCCCCTCTCCTCTCCATAACATGCTGAGTGGTAGAGCCTCCCCATAACATGCTGGGTGGCAGAATCCCCCATCACAGGCTGAGTGGCAGAACCCCCCATAACATGCTGAGTGGCAGAACCCCCGCATAACATGCTGAGTGGCAGACTGCCCTCCGCCATAACATTTTGAGTGGCAGAATCCCCCCATAACATGCTGAGTGGCAGAATCCCCCCATAACATGCTGAGTGGCAGAACCCCCCCATAATATGCTGAGTGGCAGAACCCCCGCATAACAGGCTGAGTGGCAGACTGCCCTCCGCCATAACATTCTGAGTGGCATAACCCCCCATAACATGCTGAGTGGCATAATCCCCCATAACATGCTGAGTGGCAGAATCCCCCCATAACATGCTGAGTGTCAGAATCCCCCCATAACATGCTAAGTGGCAGGGCCTCCCATAACAGGCAGAATCCCCCCACTCTCAACCCCCCTCCCCCGCGCTCACCTCACTGTCCTGCCGCCGCCGGAAGCCGGGCATGGTGTCGCCACCGCTGGAGTCCCAGGGATGCCACATCTGGGAGCCGGGGATGCTGATGCCGCCGCTGCTGCCACTGGAAGCCCAGGATGCTGCCGTTTTCGCCACTGGAAGCCGAGGACCTACCATTTTTGACTAACTTATGAACTCAATTCGCTGCCGGCTGGCATGAGATCAGCAGCAGAGGTAGAAAATGCGGAAGTGGTAAGTGTCAGGCTGTGGGACACCTCAACTAGGGATGCCCCTGGGCTGTTAAATTAAGGGGGCCTCCAGTCAGTAATGATGTCCTCATTAAGAGCATTTCAAATTGAAGGGGTCAGCATTAAAGAACACCTGTCATTAAAGAGATGGGATGGCATTTCATATATCCTTTTAAAGTGGATCAAAGCACTTACTGACCCTCCTTGGAGTCTAAGCCCCTGTTCACACATATGCAGATGCAGTCGCAGATCAGATGCAGATGCAGTTCCAGTTTTGCCAATTTGGGATGCCCCATTGTTTTAGAACTCACCAAGGGCAGGGGAATATTTTGGGGATAAGATCTCTTGGGTTGTCCCCATGGCTCAGAACCCATGCAAGTATACCAGCCCCTGTTCCCTTTGGCATAGGTTTAGTGCTTTTACAAAACTCCTATACCACGGGGTGCATGCTACTGGACTCTGGGTCTAGACCCCCCAGATGCCCTGATTTGCAGATGTAAATGTGCCATAAGAGCACTGTGGCTTTCTGGCTTAGTACCAGTTCTAAGGATAATATATGACAAGAGACCTGCCCACTATGTGGACAGAGGATTTGCTGATACACCTACCTGATTAACTAAAACCCCACCTGGCCACCAGGGTGGAGAGAAAGAGCCTTCAGCATGGGCCCCTGAATTAGCACTGTAACTAAGCTGAAGACTTGGTATGCTAGTTCCTAAGCTAGTTTTTCCTTTTTTTTTATACTAAATATTATTAAAATGCGGGTAAGGAAAAAAAAGCACCCTGCAATTTACATGCATTTGCATTGTGCTCCCATACACAATGTGGCTACAAGTAGGTGTTGGAGAAACTGTACAACAGACTTCCAGCATAGTCTATGCTAGAGTAACTTTTACTAGCTTTTATTGCCGTTTGCAGCTATTGCAGGTTAAGACACTAGATGGCGCTGTTACCAATGTGCAACTGTGTTTTTCTGCTGTATTATTATTTCCTGTAGATCGAGCTGTAATCTATCACTGCAAATTCTTCTCTTTCTGTCTTTTTCTCATTGTTATTAAGCCACCATGTAAGGTGACATTCTCTTACTGTATTCATGCTCGAGTAAAGCCAATTCCTGTTATACCACTATTGTCTATCTGGATTACAACTCTGCTGCAGCCAGCACTCACACTCTGCAACAGTAGGTTCTGGCTGCAATGTGATGTATTGGAGGGGGCAACAACATACCTCCCAACTTTTGAAAGCTGTAAAGAGGGACACAGGAAGACACGCACCCAACCACACCCTTAGCCACGCCCTCATCCACGCCCTTAAAGGGAAACACCACCTAAGAATTAAATAGGGCATCCCTCGCTGCAGTCAGTGAGTGGGGGTGTTGTTCCTCTCTAAAGCAGAGCAAAACCCTGGTGGAATGGCCCTGACACCCAAAAGATTCCAGGGCTAGCCACTGGCCTTCCCACACTGGGATGACCCGCTGTGCAAAACATGCCCCATGCCACAAAAAGATAGGTGGGAGGAGCATGCCCGCTGAGCTCCTGATTGCTGGGGCTCTGCATGTAAACAGAGCCATTTGCAAGCATTACATATGTGCAGCAAACAACTCTACTTGAATGATAGTGCACCCATGTGCCATAGGACTGAGAAGAGTGGGATGCCCCACTGTGTGAAATACCACCGATTGGCGTTTTTCCCAGAGCCCACATCAGATTACACTGCAGCCGCATCCCTGCTCGCCTTTAGTTGGGGACGTGCCTGTGCTGGCTATTTAGAATGCGTCCCAGCTAAAGGCATAGTAGGGATTCAGCTGCAGTATAATGTGGTGTGGGCTCTGGGAAAAAGGCCAATAGGAAGGGTTTTACAGTGGGTTTGTTCCCTACTCTAGGGGCATGCCAAACTGGGTTTCCTCTACTGTGTGGCCCTTTTCCCAGAGCCCACACCACGTTACACTGCAGCCACTTCCCTACTATGCCTTTAGATGGGACACATTCTGAATAGCCATCACAGGCCCCAACTAAAGGCGAGCAGGAATGTGGCTGCAGTATAATGTGGCGTGGGCTCTGGGAAAAAGGCCAAACAGGGGGATTCAGACAGGGGGGCATTCCATTTTGCTGCCACTGATGCAGGGAACAAAACCCAACTTGGGATGCCCCCTGTGTAAACTCCCCCAATTTAGGATGCCACCATGTGACCCCCCCAAATGAGGATGCCCCCCTGTGTAAACACCCCCAATGACCCCTTTCCCAGAGCCCACACCACATTACACTGCGGCCACATCCCTGCTCGCCTATAGCTGGGGACATGCCGGGAATGTGTCCCATCTAATAGCATAGTGTGTAATGTGTGGGGTCTGGGAAAGGGGCCAGTTGGGGGTTTTACACTGGGGTATGTCCCATAGAAACTTTTTTTTAAATAAATCTTAAATAAATCACACCTCAGATGCTGAAGAGCCCCCTTCAAAGTGGAGAGCAGTGAGGGCGATGTCAGGAGTGCGTGCCAGGAGCCAGCCCCCTGCCTGCCCACACAGTGCCTGAGAGCAGGAAAGCTGATCTGCTCGGCGCTCACCCTGCTGGCCTGCTCAGTCTCTCCCTGCTCTGATCAACTAGTGCTGCCTGAGCAAGAGCATCGCTCTGCAGGAGGAGGCGGCGGCCGACGATCATGCTGCCCAGCATGGTGAAGGTAAGTACATTTACTGTGACGGTGTGGGACATGACAGCGCGGGACAACTGCATGAGCCGCAGGACGCGGGACCACAGATAAAGAGTCGGGGCAGTCCCGGGAAAATCGGGACAATTGGGGGGTATGCAACAAGCAGGACTTTTTATAAAGCATCGCCTTGCAATGAAGTCGAGGTGAAAGGGTCCTTAGAAAGTACATTATAGAATTTTATTGTCAATATATTTATATCGGAATTTTACATAGGGTATGGTCACATCACTTACATATTACTTTGCATAGGACATGTAAATATATAGTATGAATATATAATCATATATAATATATAAAGACTATATGTTTTTTCCCAAAAAATAAAATGCTAATGATTAAAGTTTCTATTATTGTGTGTCGAAATAAAGTCTTCAATGTGCTAAGCTTATCTGATATTTTGTTTCTTTTCTATTTGTTTGCAACAATGTTTGCAACAATGTTTCCCTAGCAACAATGTGTTTACCTTAACTGGTGCCTTTGATGTACAGATCAGAGACTTCATCGCCCTGGCATGTAATTCATCTGACTGGCTAAGGCAGAGGCTATTTAACTTTTTTACTGGCACTTTAAATTCAAGACATAAGAAGGGAACCATCCTCTCTTTGCGCGTTTTAATTATTGTTACTGTATTTTTTTCAAACATTACAGCAAATATGTTATGGTGGAATCACTTATGCTAAATCATATACAGGCTTTTATTTAAATCCACAATCAGCCACTAGGGGAAGCACCAGACTGCAAAAGTAAACAGCTAAATGAATGGGCAGGAAAATGAAAATACTATTACTATATTATTATTATTGTTATTATTGTACAATAAGTGAGATTTAAAAGCCTTTTTAAATGCAGGATTTTCATGTTTGCCCACAGTTAAGGATCCAGTGTGAGTGTGCTTATATTGTGCTATTTAACCTTTATTTGCAAGTTGTGTTGGGCAAACCCAAATCACAAAATTTGGGTCCCTGATGTCTGCTATGGGGATGATGGGGGATTCTGTCACACAGTCTGCTATGGGGATGATGGGGGGCTCTGTCACACAGTCTGCTATGGGGATGATGGGGAGCTCTGTCACACAGTCTGCTATGGGGATGATGGGGGGCTCTGTCACACAGTCTGCTATGGGGAAGATGGGGGGCTCTGTCACACAGTCTGCTATGGGGATGATAGGGGGATTCTGTCACACAGTCTGCTATAGGGATGATAGGGGGATTCTGTCACACAGTCTGCTATGGGGATGATGGGGGGATTCTGTCACACAGTCTGCTATGGGGATGATGGGGGGCTCAGTCACACAGTCTGCTATGGGGATGATGGGGGCTCTGTCACACAGTCTGCTATGGGGATGATGGGGGGCTCTGTCACACAGTCTGCTATGGGGAAGATGGGGGGCTCTGTCACACAGTCTGCTATGGGGATGATAGGGGGATTCTGTCACACAGTCTGCTATGGGGATGATAGGGGGATTCTGTCACACAGTCTGCTATGGGGATGGTAGGGGGATTCTGTCACACAGTCTGCTATGGGGATGTTGGGGGTTGTTCTTTCACACAGTCTGCTATGGGGATGATGGGGGCTCTGTCACACAGTCTGCTATGGGGATGATGGGGGGCTCTGTCACACAGTCTGCTATGGGGATGGTAGGGGGATTCTGTCACACAGTCTGCTATGGGGATGATAGGGGGATTCTGTCACACAGTCTGCTATGGGGATGTTGGGGGTTGTTCTTTCACACAGTCTGCTATGGGGATGATGGGGGCTCTGTCACACAGTCTGCTATGGGGATGATGGGGGCTCTGTCACACAGTCTGCTATGGGGGTAATAGGGGGATTCTGTCACACAGTCTGCTATGGGGATGTTGGGGGTTGTTCTGTCACACAGTCTGCTATGGGGATGGTGGGGGTTGTTCTGTCACACAGTCTGCTATGGGGATGGTGGGGGTTGTTCTGCAACATGGTCTGCTATGGGGGTAATAGGGGGATTCTGTCACACAGTCTGCTATGGGGATGTTGGGGGTTGTTCTGTCACACAGTCTGCTATGGGGAGGTTGGGGGTTGTTCTGTCACACAATCTGCTATGGGGATGATGGGGGTTGATCTGCAACATGGTCTACTATGGGGATGATGGGGGTTGTTCTGTCCCACAGTCTACTATGGGATGATGGGGGGCTCTGTCACACAGTCTGCTATGGGGGATGATGGGGGGATTCTGTCACACAGTCTGCTATTGGGGTGATAGGGAGCTCTCTCACATAGTCTGCTATGAGGATGATGGGGGGCTCTGTCACACAGTCTGCTATGGGATAGTGGGGGGCTCTGTCACACAGTCTGCTATGGGGGTGATGGGGGGCTCTGTCACACAGTCTGCTATGGGGATTATGGGGGGATTCTGTCACACAGTCTGCTATGGGGATGATGGGGGGCTCTGTCACACAGTCTGCTATGGGGGTGATAGGGAGCTCTGTCACACAGTCTGCTATGGGGTAATGGGGGGAGGCTTCTTTTTTAAATAAAGGATACATCATTTTTGTACTGTCCCTACTACACTCTGTGCAGGGCAATCGGCCTAGAGTTACCCCCAATTTTCCCACCGCATTGACACCTGTAAAAAAAATGTAAATTTTTTTATTTATTTAAGTTTTTTTTATTTTCTGTTATTACTTTGAGCACATTTACTGTCCCAGGTTGTGCAGGGCAATTGCCCTGGTGTTCCACTTTATTTGCAGTTTGAACCTCTAAGGATTCGCCCATCAGTATGTCACTACAGAGATGCCAATGAACAGAGCAACAGCGACATCTGGTGGCTGATGTTAAAAGGAGCAATTACTATAATTGTTTTTTATAAGGTGCCATCTTCTTCTGTAGCGCTGTACAAAGTAGTAATTTGCATCTGAAGAGCGTGCATTGGAAGCATAGTCACTAGAGTCTTTAGTGGTCCTGTCCCTATATCCCTATATGTATATATAAGACTACCTCCATGGCAGCCCAAGATTCCCTCTGGCAGCATGCTTTGGGAGAAGGACAGGGAACCCCTGTGTGCCCAAATGCTGGCAGAGCAGTCCCTCTGAGCACTTTTGTCTGTGAAAGAGCAGACCCAGGACCCAACAGCCTGGATAAAGATGGATCCCAGCACTAAAGATGATGACAGAGGTGAGTTTAGTGTTGCTTTAGTTGAATCAAATATTTTTTCATGGTGTGTGTGTTTTTTTTAATTCTATTTTATTACTACTTGTGACATGGTGATGGATCTGAAGTTAAAAGGGTAGGGAGACAGGGTAGACACCACCTGCCCGGCATGCCCGATGCTCCCACACCGGTGTGTGGAGTGTGTGAAGGTGTGTGGAAGAGACCAGTACCCATAGGTCCAGTGGGCCTGTGCAAAAGGGCAAAGAGGATTGTAACTTGCCTGACCGAGGGCGGCTGCTTGGCCTCTGAGCCTAAGTTACCTGTCCCTATGCCTGGTGTGCCAGGTTGGTGGCCCCAGGGGTGGAGGACACACTATTTTTAAACATAATAAAATAAATTGATCAGATCTTGCCACTATCCGGGATTGGCGGGACCTAGTTGGCAAGATCCAAGGTAAATTTAGCTACGGCCCAGATCTGGAGCCCATCAATAGGAGGTAGGAAATAAAAACAAACACAAAGAATCTTTAAGTCATGTGTCATGAGTTCTTGCTCGCTGAAAAATCAACAGGAAATAGATAAAAAATCTCTCTTGCGCCTGAATTGTAATTTAGCCTGGGGCTGACATCATGCTCACGTTAGAGGGCTTTTCATTGTAAGGTTTCCTGTTCGGTGTGACATTTCTCCAATAACCACTACTTCAAGAGATGGCAGCAACCTGGCTTCTTCTCGGCATCCTGGTCTGGCTGTGCTGTAAGGATTTGAGGGTTATTAGGACACTAAGTGTAGAGTTGCTCATGTTCTAGATTAGGTATAAAACACAAGGCTAGGGGTTGGCAGCTAAGTTTCCTCCAATTTAACTTTTAGTTTTTAGTCTTTATAAATCTCCTGATGAAGCCTGCTCTTTACTGGATGGCGATCACAGCAGATCTTGAGCTGTAGGCATTAGTTTTGTGAGGATCTAAATACCGTATACAGACAATAGTAGACAATTCCTCTTGGATGATGACCACAGCAGGTCTAGGTAGGTTTTCAAGCTGATGGGGCAAAGGCAGAAGCTACACCATATTCTTTGTAGGCAGTCGGTGCGCAAGCATCTACAGACTGCTTCCTCTTGGATGGTGATCACATCAGGCCTTGGCAGGTTTGAGTCTTGGAAATACAGGGCTAAATAGCGCTAACTAATACATTGGGCAGGTTGGGCAAAGGTCTACATAATTAGAATAGTAGCAAATGTAATATGATGACAACAGGCAATAACTGCAAACTGTCCTGTCAGCTATCTTTAATAATCCTTCTCAAAGAAATAAATATCATCTATATGGCTCTTGGGATTTAGGCACAGGTTGTGTGAGGGTTTTTCTATAGAGACCCATAAGGACTTCTCTCTATTGAATCATGATGTCTTGGTAGGTCTGCACCTTGGGGAGACATAGGATCTAATTGATCATAATTCTGATCTTTGGATGTGTGTAGAGGTTAGGCAAAGGTCTACATAAACAGACTCTTAAGAACTTGTATTAATTGGACTATGATGACAACAGTCTTTGACTTATCTATATCATGTCAATGCTGAGGCGGGATCATTTCCACTATCATTCTTAATAATTATCTATTCTGCCTTGACATGCTCCAAACCAGATATTGCCTAAAGCTATCTTCACATGTATGCTTCTTAGGGAGACAGCCAAAGATAGATCTAGATTTTCCTTATAAAGGAGTCCTTTATAAAGAGTTGTCTTTTTTACAGATCTTGGACTTCAAAGCACAGATGTGTAAGGCCTTCCATATTGAGAGAGACCCATATACATTTCTCTCTATTGGATGGTGAGGCAGAAAAACAGGCTTTGACTTGTCTTAAAACATGATAGGCCAGGTATATAATGTCATTCTAAAACAGATATCTGTTATATTTATAGCATTGTGAGTTGACTAGAGGATCTCAAATCATCAAAATGGACAATTAGCAGAAATTTATGATATACTGTAACAAAATGATTACTTCCTTCCTTCATCAGGTTTAAGCCTGGCAGCAGATGTTGTTCAGACCCCCCAACTGATTTTTCCATCCGTAGGGAGGAATGTGTTGCTGAATTGTGTTCACAATGACAGCTCTTTCCCAGTAAAATATTGGTACCATCAGAAGCCGGGTCATCCCATCGTCTTGATAGGATACACCTACAGAGAACAGGAACCTTTCATGGAGAGCGGCAATGACGAAGGAAAATTTAGGATCATCCGCATAAGTGACATGGAGAGCCTTTTGAATGTTTCCGATATTGGCAGCCAGGATAATGTGATCTATTACTGTGCCAGCAGCATGCACAGCAAGACAGCAACAAGGGGACACTGTGCAGAACTAGAGGGACCAGACCCCCTCCTTTCTAACCAAACCACACAGGAGGCTGTTTCCTGATGACAGCAAGCTTGGCGTTAAAGTAAAACCATAACTAAGTAGTAGGAACATCACAATAAGACACATAATCAGTTCTATTTGTCACATACAGATCTGTCCTCCCTACCTTAATAGGAACATTGGAACCAACCTTTACTTACCCTTTGGATGTTGCCGCTGCCTGCTGCAGCGACATCCGGCTGCTTCAGGGCCTGATTCTCACCCCGCCATCCTCTTAGCCTTCCCTGACAAGTACGACCATAGCTGTGCTCGTGAATGTCCCACAGCGATTTCGCAGTTCCGCGAAATCTCGATTTTGGGTGGCTCCATTGCATCCCCTTAATGGCCACTGTGCAGGTGCGAGCACAAGATGGTGCTGCTCGTCCAAGGGTTGCCCGGAATCCGAGGGAACCAGAAGATGGATCTCTTGGCGAGGTCAGTAAAAAATGGTAAAACCTGAGGGGGGGGCAGCAGATCGGTGAGGCTTGGGGGAGGTTTTAACCTCCCTCGATGTTCATCTTTAACATCTTTAACTTTAACTGGATAGAGACTGCAGTTTATTACTAAATATTCACATCATTAGGACATGTGGCAAAAGTCTTGGCCGCATATCCCATATCAAATGGGATTGGCCACACAAAAAAAAACTAAAGAGAATCATCTCGGACAAAGCGAACATCATCAACACGGAAGATTCGGACAAAGGGTTAACTTAGCCTGCTTTCTGCCAGGGGGAATATTTTATTAACCAGCACTTGGATTTACTTAGGAGGGAGAGTGTTCACAAGGCCTTATTAAGAAATGTAAAGCATAGTTGAATGAGAGATGCAGCCCCTCACAGCCAGCATAGGGAACGTGCTCCTGTGGCAGCCTTGCTGCACTTCCCTGATTCTACTCCAATCATAGCAGGCACTGTAATTAATCAGCAGCAGGGGCCACATTGTGTTACAGCTCCTCAGCACCCCTCACTGATTTCTATGAACTGTCACTTTAAGGAGCCATAGGAAAAACTGAGAAAAAAATGACTCACCTAGTCCTAGTCCATAATCCTGTGCTACTCTTGCACTCCCATGACCACCAGGGGCCAATAGGGAGAAAAGGCACTGTAAAGTCTATTTGGTCTCCTTAGGACTTCATCTAAAACAAGGATCTTCTGGGGTAAGGGTGCTCATCGGGGTGTGCACCAAACCTAAATAGATGCTGGAAATCACATTATTGGCTGCAATTTGCTGCCATATGAATGAATGAGGAACTTCCTTTTAAGGTGGACCAAAACAGGGGTTCCCTTCCATCCCAATTATTGGTCCAATAAAAAGGGACGTCTCAATTTGGGATGCCCGTGTGTAAAACCCCTGTTTTTCATAAACTAACCTCTATTCGGTGATGCCACAACCAGGCCTGCTTCTTGAGAATTCATTGCTGTGCACATTAATGTGGGACACTGAATGAACTGTGAATTTTAGGCCATGTGACATTTGCTGACCGTGTGCACTCAGGGGATGGTGGAAAGCTGGGGATGCTGAAAGCAAGTGGTATGCTGAGCTGAGTTGAATATGCAGCACACCATGGGGTCTCACAAACACAGAGGCATCCCAAATCAGGATACCACTGGGATGTGCTTTCACCCAGCCTTGGGGTCTTGAACTCTAGGGGCAGGTGTTAAGGGTTCTCTTCCTCTTGAAATCATTTTTTTTACTTTACGTCTGCTAGTAATAGTAGTAATCCGCAGACTAACAACATGCCTACAAATGAGATCAGCCTTTGTAATTGCACAGGCAATGTGTTTATCTCTAGCCATGGGGACGAGGGGGAGATATGGGGGTGGGATGTACCAAGTGACGCCATTTACAGCAGAATTTATCATTGCTTACCTATCACCTCTCAGCCTGTATTCCTCCTCAGATGAGAGATGTCGGGTGTTAATATGATCAGGCTTCTTCCTGTCCTCCTCCCCCTCCTCTGCTGCTTAGCATGTAAGTGACTTTTCTATTACTATGTTTCCAGGGTTGCTGCTTCATAGGGTGAGGCCGTCATGTGGAGCCTCATGAGATGGGCTTCAAGGACCACCGCCGACGGTGCAGAAAACTAACATTACATAGGAGTCCGGCACCAGCCGCAGATTCAGTGTCATAACTATTGTTATGACAATGAGGAGATTCCTAACCACAATTTCCTAACTAGCAGGGTACATTTTCTCATGGGGATATATTCCCTGACTCAACAAACCACCAGAAAATCCCCCCCAACTCGCCTGAGATATTTGCTTAATCAAGCAGCCCAGCAGTGCTTCACGGTTAAATTGACAACGGCAAGATTTACAAAAAGGTAAATTCATTTTTAAGTTCAGCATTCTGATTTGGCCTTAGGTGGGATGCATATGAGCACTGTCCCCGAACCATCTGGCCACACTCGCTGAACCTGAACTTTGGGGGGTTCGCCCATTTCCTATAACACATGAGATATTTCCTAACTCATAGACTACATTTCCTATAACACATGAGACATTTCCTAACTCATAGACTACATTTCCTATAACACATGAGATATTTCCTAACTCATAGACTACATCTGAATCTTTGCTGCTCTAGACTCTCCATCCTGCCTTGTTGTCGTTTTAGCTGCAGGTTTGCAAAAACAAAAAAAAGGCTTTCGCAGAAACAGGGGGCCCCCACTGCCACCGATAGCTTCATTGCTGGCCCCGCAGGCTGTTAGACCAAAGACTGAAAAGCTTCCTGCACCAGACCATAATACAAAAGTTGGTGGAGGCCCCCTTTGCAGGGCAAGTGGTGGAGGCACCCTCATAATCTGGCCCTGCACAGACTACATTTCCTATAACACATATTTCCTAACTCACAGACTACATTTCCCATAACACATATTTCCTTACTCACTGGAGATATTTACTAACTCACAGACTACATTTCCCATAACACATATTTCCTTACTCACTGGAGATATTTCCTAACTCACAGACTACATTTCCTATAACACAGGATATATTTCCTAACTCACAGACTACATTTCCTATAACACAGGAGATATTTCCTAACTCACAGACTACATTTCCTATAACACAGGATATATTTCCTAACTCGCAGACTACATTTCCTATAACACAGGAGATATTTCCTAACTCACAGACTACATTTCCTATAACACAGGAGATATTTCCTAACTCACAGACTACATTTCCTATAACACAGGAGATATTTCCTAACTCACAGACTAAATTTCCTATAACACATAAGATATTTCCTAACTCACAGACGGGATTTCCTGTAAGACAGGGGATATTTCCTAACTCGCAGACTACATTTCCTATAAGACAGGGGATATTTCCTAACTCACAGATTACATTTCCTATAACACATAAGATATTTCCTAACTCACAGACGGGATTTCCTGTAAGACAGGGGATATTTCCTAACTCGCAGACTACATTTCCTATAAGACAGGGGATATTTCCTAACTCACAGATTACATTTCCTATAACACATAAGATATTTCCTAACTCACAGACGGGATTTCCTGTAAGACAGGGGATATTTCCTAACTCGCAGACTACATTTCCTAAAAGACAGGGGATATTTCCTAACTCACAGACTACATTTCCTATAACACAGGAATGATATGAGGGTTCAGCGAGTGTGGCCGAATGGTTCGGGGACAGTGCTCATATCATTCCTGTGTTATAGGAAATGTAGTCTACAGACTACATTTCCTATAAGACAGGGGATATTTCCTAACTCACAGACTACATTTCCTATAACACAGGAGATATTTCCTAACTCACAGACTACATTTCCTATAACACAGGAGATATTTCCTAACTCACAGACTACATTTCCTATAACACAGGAGATATTTCCTAACTCACAGACTACATTTCCTATAACACAGGAGATATTTCCTAACTCACAGACTACATTTCCTATAACACAGGAGATATTTCCTAACTCACAGACTACATTTCCTATAACACATAAGATATTTCCTAACTCACAGACGGGATTTCCTGTAAGACAGGGGATATTTCCTAACTTGCAGACTACATTTCCTATAAGACAGGGGATATTTCCTAACTCACAGACTACATTTCCTATAACACATAAGATATTTCCTAACTCACAGACGGGATTTCTTGTAAGACAGGGGATATTTCCTAACTCGCAGACTACATTTCCTAAAAGACAGGGGATATTTCCTAACTCACAGACTACATTTCCTATAACACATAAGATAGTTCCTAACTCACAGACGGGATTTCTTGTAAGACAGGGGATATTTCCTAACTCACAGACTACATTTTCTATAACACATAAGATATTTCCTAACTCACAGACGGGATTTCTTGTAAGACAGGGGATATTTCCTAACTCGCAGACTACATTTCCTAAAAGACAGGGGATATTTCCTAACTCACAGACTACATTTTCTATAACACATAAGATATTTCCTAACTCACAGACGGGATTTCTTGTAAGACAGGGGATATTTCCTAACTTGCAGACTACATTTCCTATAAGACAGGGGATATTTCCTAACTCACAGACTACATTTTCTATAACACATAAGATATTTCCTAACTCACAGACGGGATTTCCTGTAAGGCAGGGGATATTTCCTAACTCGCAGATTACATTTCCTATAAGACAGGGGATATTTCCTAACTCGCAGACTACATTTCCTATAAGACAGGAGATATTTCCTAACTCACAGATTACATTTCCTATAACACAGGAGATATTTCCTAACACAGGAGTTGCTTCCTAATACACAAAATCCATTTTTCTTAACTCATTTGAAACATTTCCTAAGTCCTTGCAAGATATTTCCGAATCCTCATGAGATATTTTCCAACTCACAGGAGATACTTATCAGGTCACAGGAGGAACATATTTTCTCATTCACAAAAGATATTTCTAGGATTTACTTCTTAGCTCACGGGAGACATTCCCTAATGTAACAACCTAGCTGCTTTACTAACCATCAGCATTTGTCTCCCAATATCGTAAGAGATGTTTTCTTTATTTCAGAAGATAATTTATACTGAACTGTATTATTTCCTAACTCAAAGGAGGGGTGGACCAGCGACAAGGAGATTCAGGAGAATTCCTTGGGGAGAACAGCTTTGAAGCAAGTTGAGCTGCTACTTTTTACAGCCCCGACCAATTTCTGCCTCCCTTATTTTCCTCCAGAAACGTTGTACTTGGCTCAAATTTACCCCCCCCCCCCCCCCGCCTAGAAACTCTAGCCCATGCTCTCCAGCCTAATGCTATAGCCTCAGCATCATGGGGAGGAGAATACTTACCGTATTTGCCGGAGTATAAGACAACTTTTTCCCTCTGTAAAACATGCCTCCAAGTGGGGGGGGGGGGGGGGGGGGTCGTCTTATACGCCGGGTGCACCTGGGTCACATACATATAAATGTACTTACCTTCACCAAGCTGGGCAGCACTATCGTCCTCCTCCTCCTGCAGAGCGATGCTCTTGCTCAGGCAGCACTAGTTGATCAGAGCAGGGAGAGACTGAGCAGGCCAGCAGGGTGAGCGCCGAGCAGATCAGCTTTCCTGCTCTCAGGCACTGTGTGGGCAGGCAGGGGGCTGGCTCCTGGCACACACTCCTGACAACGCCCTCGCTGCTCTCTACTTTGAAGGGGGCTTTTTAGCATCTGATCTGAGGGGTGATTTATTTAAGATTTATTACAAAAAAAAAAAAGTTTCTATGGGGCATCCCCCAGTGTAAAACCCCCAACTGGCCCCTTTTCCCAGACCCCACACATTACACACTATGCTATTAGATGGGACACATTCCCGGCATGTCCCCAGCTATAGGCGAGCAGGGATGTGGCCGCAGTGTAATGTGGTGTGGACTCTGGGAAACGGGGTCATTGGGGAAGTTTACACAGGGGGTACCCCAAATTGGGGGAGTTTACACAGGGGGCATCCCAACTTGGGGGAGTTTACACAGGGGCATCCCAACTTGGGGGACTTTACACAGGGGGCACCCCAACTTGGGGGAGTTTACACAGGGTTGGGAAGCCCTACTGGGTTTTGTTCCCTGCATCAGGGGCAGCAAAATGGAATGCCCCCCTGTCTGAATCCCCCAGACTCCACACCACATTACACTGCGGACACATTCCTGCTCGCCTTTAGTTGGGGCCTGTGCTGGCTATTCAGAATGCGTCCAATCTAAAGGCATAGTAGGGATGTGGCTGCAGTGTAATGTGGTTAGGACTCTGGGAAAAGGGCCAGTTGGGGGGTTTCACACAGTAGAGGAAACCCAATTTGGCATGCCCCTGAGTAGGGAACAAACCCACTCGGGTATTCCAATTCGGGATGCCCCACTGTAAAACCCTCCCTATTGGCCCTATTCCCAGAGCCAACACCACATTACCCTGCAGCTGCATCCCTACTATGCCTTTAGCTGGGACGCATTCTGAATAGCCAGCACAGGCACGTCCTCAACTAAAGGCGAGCAGGGATGCGGCTGCAGAGTAATCTGATGTGCGCTCTGGGAAAATGGCCAGTCGGGGGTATTTCACACAGTGGGCTTGCAAATTTGGGAGGCCCCGCTGGGTTTTGTTCCCTACTCCAGGGGTATCCCAAATTGTGATCCTCCACTGTGTGAAACCCCCCATCTGGCCCTTTTCCCAGAGCCCAAACCACATTATATCGCAGCTGTATCCCTACTATGCCTTTAGCTGGGACGGATTCTGAATAGCCAGTGTGGGCACATCCCAAACTAAAGGCGAGCAGGGATGCGGCTGCAGTGTAATCTGATGTTCTTTTACGTTTTATTCGGTGTGCGGAAGAGGGAGTAGTCTTATACGGCGAGTATATAACAAACTCTATATTTTGAGTGGAAATGTTGGGGGGTTGTCTTATACACCGGCAAATACGGTAATACTTAAGCTGTACTACCATCAACTTGGCAAAATCCGCCCAAGCCCATGACCTATCCTTATAGCCTATAGCCTCAGCCTTGGTGCACATAAGGAGGGGCTCATCGGGAGGTTGCAGGCTGATCATGGGCTGACTTGTAATATCCTGGACAGACTTTTGGCCCCAATCCGCCACTGCTCAAAGCAGATATTCCCTAACTAGACATTAACTAATTAACTAACTCATATGAGATATTTACTAATCGATAACTCAAATGTCCTAACTCAACTGAGATTTTTGCCATACAGGAAATGTTTCCTAAATCGGGAACTGTGCCACGCCACTCTTCCCCATGACTGTCTATGATTGTATTGGATCTTGGGCCAGAGATTGAGTGTTCATTGTCTGTGTTTTAGAAACATCTTGTCTCACCTCTAAAAATCTTGGTGCATGATTTGTTGGCTTTTTCCCACCAGTCTCTCTGCCTTCAGAGGTGCTCCAAACTCCAGGGTTCCACCTGGCACGCACTATGGACAGCATGTCCCTGACCTGTGTGCATGAAAACTCTGGCTATTCTACAAAGCTTTGGTACCGGCAGGAGAAGGGGAAGAGTCCTAGCCTGATCGGATTCACAATTAACACAGCCAACCCAACCATGGAGGAAAAGTTTAATGATGGAAGGTTCACCATTCACCCCAAAAGAATAGAGGAGAGTATAATGAACATCAGCAAACTGACAGCCCAGGACAGTGGCCTCTACTACTGTGCCAGTAGTACACAGTGACAGAGCTGCATAGGAAGGATGTGCACAAATAGACCTCTGAGAAAGAAAGAAAGAAAGAAAGAAAAAAGAAAGAAAGAAAGAAAATAACATGATAAAAAGATACAGGAAGGTGGGAGAAAAAAAGACAATAATAAGATGGAAAGATAAAGGAGGGAAGGAAAGAAAGAAAAGATGTAGGCAAAAGGAAGGAAAGAAAAAAAGGAAAGGAAGAGAAAATGATGACAAATTAATAAAGGAAGAATGAAGGAACGAAAATAAAAGCATTAAGGTTAAGCAGAAAGAGAGAAAAGAAAAATAGAGCGACCGAGAGCTGGAATAAATAATTAAATACTAAAAAAGACTTTAAAATGAAGAAAAGAAATTAAATGAATTGTAGAAGAGAGAGAGAGATGTAGTACTTACAAAATAAAAATAAGAGAAAAAGGATGGAGGATGGAAAAAATCAAAGCCCAACAGATTACATTTTACCCATATTTTGTAGATTCAGTTTGCTTTAATAGGGACAAAAACATTATTTCCAGTAGGTAATGACAGAGGTCCCCTTTAGCCAAACATAATTTTTAAAGTAAAATGGTAACTTATACTATCGTCACTCATTCTAAAATACTGTACATACTTTGGCCAACATTTTTTATTTTGGATGTTTGGTGGCCTTTCCATGGACTGGGGCTACTTTAGTGGCTTTCCAGTGACCCAAAATTACCGTATATCTTACATTTTCCCAAAAGACTTGAATGTCATCTTCGCCTTTCTTTCTTTTCTTTTCCTTTGATTTTCATTTGTTTACCCTTTTTTTTCTCATTTTCTTTCTTTCTTTTTTCCTTTCCATTTTTTTTTACTTTCTTTTCCGTCCCTCTTTTTTTCTTTCTTATCTCTCTCTCCTGCTTTCCCTTTTGTTTTTTTACCTTTCCCTTGCTTTTCTCTCTTTTTACTTTGTTTTTTCTCATCTATCTTTATTTTATTTATTTTTTCATTTCTTTCCTTCTATCTTTTTTCGTCTATTTTCTTTTCCATTTTTCTTTCCTCCTTAAAATGTTCCATATTTTTTTAGCCAATTTTCTGTTATCTCTTAGGTTTTTTATCCTTCCTTCTTTCCTTCCTACCTTTGTCTCTTTCTTTCTTTCTTTCTTTCTTTCTTTCTTTCTTTCTTTCCTTACCTTTCTCTCTTGATTCCTACTTTGCTTTACCTCTTCCCCCCAACTTATTATTCTTTCGGGGAGGCCGATTCATTAATAGCGCCAGGTAGCGACAGATGAGCGACTGTAGCAGTATTTTCACAGCGCCCGCTAGTAGTCGCTGTGCTTGGACATTGTTCGGTAGTTGATAGCGACTGAGTCGGTGTGCAGTAATGTTGAATACGGGGTGAGGAGTCGCTATTTGACAGGTTCCGCGATGTATGGGTGCGCATGATAGCGACTGGTCAGAGCGACAGGCTCCCACCATATTCATCAAAAAATCACGCTCAAAAATTTCTTGCGCTGTGAAATGCATGTTTAAACCCCAGAGCGCTGGCGGCGATGTGTTAAAAGTAGTTTTTTAACCCCCAAACCACCATATTTTTGGAAACCAAAAAAAAAAAAATTTTTTTTAAGAATTTAGTAATATGAATACAATAATATCAGACCTGTAATATCAATTCTGTACAATTTTTTTTTTTTTTTTACCTTAAAAAAATGATCTAACATGGCAGAAGTGGTCACAGAATTGTTCACATTTAAAAAAAAATTAATAACAATTAATTATGAATATTTAAAGATTGTTCCATTGAAATGCATTGGAGAGCGCCAGCTAGCGAGAGGTCATACCTGTCGCTGTTCAAGGTCGGACGCTGCCGCTGTGGGCTGAGGCTGGAATAATGATGAATGAGTGGCTATCTGGCGCTCTGTCAGTTGCTAAGCAGGATTGGCTTGATAAATGTGTGATTGTGGTGGGGAGCCGGCGTTCTCGTGGCGGTGCCCGTCATTACCGGCCGCTCACCAGTCGCTACCTGTCGCTATTCCTTCATAAATAAGGGCCTTTGTTTTTTCTCATCTATCTTTTTTTCATCTATTTTCTTTTCCATTTTTCTTTCCTCCTAAAAATGTTCCATATTTTTTTATCCAATTTTCTGTTATTTCTTGGGTTTTTTATCCTTCCATCTTTCCTTCCTGCCTTTGTCTCTTCTTTCTTTCCTCTCTCCTTATTCAATTGTTTTCCTTCTTTCTTTCGTTCCTTACCTTTCTCTCTTGATTCCTACTCTGTTTTACTTCTTCCTCCCAACCTATTATTCTTTCTAAGTGTCTCTCTTCCTCATCCACTTCATCCTCACTTCAGTTTTTGAATACGTGTTTAGAAACATAATGTGATCTTGATTTGTTTTTGCCAGCCTATGTGGCAGTGCATGCAGATGTCATCCAGACTCCTCTATTCGAGTTGGCTAGGACTGGGGACAAAGTGTTCCTGAATTGTTTGGATATTAGAAGCAGACAAATACTGGTACCAGCTAAAGGCCAGAGCAACAGTTTTGATTGGTTATTCACAAAACGCGCAGAACGCTGTGATGGAAAACATATTTCCTGAAACAAAGGTGGCCATAAAAGCTGACGCAGTTGAGAGGAGCACCCTGACCATTCACAGCGTGTCTCCTGAGGACACTGCAACGTATTTCTGCGCCAGCAGCATTCATGGTGGCACAAGAAGATCCTCCACCTGTGCAGAACCCGGCCACAGAAAGCTCCATGTATGACTGTTACACCGCACACAGCTGCCACCACTTCCTGATAATGAGCAACTTTCCCACATCACAAGGAGATTTATTATGGTTTATGTTTTCTGCTTCATTTTCATTGCCAGCATTTATTTTTCCATGCATTTGCAAGCAGGGGTGGACTGGCTAAAAACACAGGGAGAATTCCCCGTGGGCTTTACTGCTCTGGGGCCAGAGCATTGCTGGGCATAGCTCACCTCACCCCTCAGCTCAACCAACTCACACTGTGCTGGAATTTATTATTGCACTCCCTCAATATCTGGCTCCATTGCATTCCCCCAGGCAAGCCATCCAAGCCCATGTTTTGCCCCTGCAATGCTATAGCCTTATCTGGTGCACACGTTGGCTGGTGGTGTGATGAGGGGCAGTAAAATCAAAGCCTGTTTTTGTCCCAGTCGGCTCAATTTGCCAGGGTGAGATTAAGGACCTTATTCATGAAGGGATAGCGTCAGGTAGTGGCTGGTTAATGAGAGGTAGCGACAGGTAGCGACTGGTCCGGACACAGCACACAATTCCACATTTATCAAGCAGAATCTGTTTAGCGACTGGGATAGCGCCATGTAGCATCTGATTCATCATTTTCAGAGCCTCAGCGAACAGCGCCAGCGTACAGCCTTGCACAGCGCCAGGTATGACCTCTCATTACCTGTCGCTCTCCCATACATTTCAATGGACGATCCTTTCCTTCTCTTTAAACTGTTTTTTTTTAAATTTTTTTTTTTTTAAATCTCAAATAATTCTGTGACCTCTCCTGGCACTGAAAAAGCAGATTTTTCTCATTTTTTTAATTTTTTATATATTTCCTCAGAAATGACATTACAGGTCTGGCATTAAAGTGTTCATGTTACAATGTTGTTACAATGTAATTCCATATGTTTTCGCTTTGTTACTAGCTGATATATACTGAAAACAGACTTTAAACACACCGCCTCCTGCGCTCTGGGCTTCAAACAAGCTTTTTTCAGTGCCAGAGATTTGTGAGGCTGTTTATTTCCTGATTATGGTGTGAGTCGGCCGCTATGACCAGTCGCTAACATGCGCTCCCATACAGCGCTGTACTGGTCAAATAGCGGCTGCTCACAATGTATTCAACATTACTGAACAGCCACTGACTCGCTATAAAGTAGCGACCCACGGCCGAGCACTGCGACTACTAGCGGGCGCTCTGAAAATGCCTGCTACAGACGCTCATCTGTCGCTACCTGGCGTTAGTGATGAATCAGCCTGCCCGTGTGTTTATGGTATGGTGCAGTTATATCACTGGGCTCCTCAATAACATCCCACCTTCTCTGTCTCTGGTCTGGTTTTCTCTCCCTCTCTCTCTCTCTCTCTCTTTCGCTTGAGTCTGTGTTTTTCTCTCTCTCTCTCTTTTGTCTGTCTTTATCCTGTTTTGCTCTGTACACTTTGGAGGTCATTCATCAAGGGATAGCAGCAGGTAGTGCCTCATAGTGGCAGGCAGCGTCTGGTGAACGCCGTGCGCTGTAGGCAAAACCACATTTATGAAAGCAAATCTGGTGAGCAACTCTAACAGTGACACATATAAGGGTCGATTCAGAGAAACACCAAAAACGTTAGTATTTTTTCCGATCTGTGTTTTTTGGTGTAAATTTTCCGATTTCGTATGAACATTCGAGCGATTCTATAATGCATTTCAAACTGTGTGTAAGTTTTCCGTCCGTTCGTATGGCAGTTATTGAATCAGTTGAATGTCAGTTTCCATCCTGACTTTTCCGTTTCCTTTCTCAGGTTTCAAAGTCGGTTTTGGATTTTGCTCTTTTTCCTTTTTTGTCCGGGCGAAAATCCTTATGATCTTGCGCCTGCGCACTACAAACTTAACTCATTAAAGTGCTGCCTACATATTTGGCTCACTCACTTCTTCTACAATGCTTAGCTAAATCACTTTGCACTTTCTTACATCTTCCATGTCTCACCCCTAAAACTGACCCAAACCACTGTGCGCTCAGGCAAATCTTCATTTCTGCTTTTTCTTTATTTCATTCATTTTGTGGTAACCAACCATTAATGAATGTATTTCTAAAAGTAAATCATACATTTTTTTTTTTTTTTTTTATTTTGAACTGGCATTTTTTACTTGCGTTTTTTTATTAAAATTTTTGGTTTCAAATGGTACAACTTTAAATTTTTTGTGTTGTTACCCACACCCTGTACATACAGATTGCTCTCCAAATTTTTAAAACACCCAGCATCTTCTGCATGTTATGAGCCTAGAAACAGCCAAGATGGCGGGTCAGGTAATATAAGGCAGCCTGCAAACAGAAAGGGCCTTGTGACTGTGTTGCTCTGCATTCTGGGATTTCTGACCTTTCAAGGCCCCCAGCTCTGCTGTCTCTGAGCAAAACACAGCTGTAACCCGCACCCTGCACTTTATCCCACTCTCCTCTCCTCAGTAAGTGTGATGCATCTGACCAAAGATAAGATAAAATAATTACACAAAGCAAAGGTTGCCAACTACAACAATAAATCCGAAAACAAATTAAGATTCAAGTACAACAACAAAAAAAAATAACAAAGGACATAAGTTTAAAAATAAATCACAATTATATGGATGTGTGGCGAAATAGGTTTACATTTATGATGTGCTTTTATAAGGCATACATGAAATGTATTGGTTCAGGTATGCATTGCTGTACAATTTATGGCCTCGGCCATGCTGATACATGCAGTTCATTGGAGCTGAAGGCGCGCAGACTCCTCCACATAGCCACAAAACATGTTCAACAATAGCAATCCGACTGCTAAAAGGTGTCGGAAGTGGATTTTCAATTAAACGGATTTTTAGGGTGGGAATCAGCTCTCTGAATCAGATGGAAACACATCCAATTAACGGAAGTTTTAGGAACGAACAGAAAAATTACAATTTGGTTGGGAACATTTCCGATTTTGTTAGTAAAACTTCCGATGATCGTAAGAGCATATACGAATTCGTTCGAATGTTCGCGCGAGTCGGAAATGGCCAAAAAAAAAAAGGAAAAAATGACTAACACCCACCCAAACTTCCGATTCCCGATCCAAAATCGATTCACTTTTGCATTTAGAATCGACCCTATAGAGCCGGCACTCTAGCTTCCAGAGTGACAGGTATTATCTGTCGCTACCTGTCGCTCTCCCATACATTTCAATGGACGTTCCTTCTCTTCTGTTTAAACAGGGTTTTTTTATTTTTTTTTATTTTTTTTTTCTCTTAAATAATTGTGTCACCTCTCCTGGCCTAGAAAAAGTCATTTTTGAAAACTTTTTAGATTTTTTTTTATTGTTTATGCAGAATTGTTATTACAGGTCTGGCACTAAAGTGTTAATGTCACAGTGTTAAAACAATATCATTCCATGTGTTTTCTCTTTGTTACTGGTGGATATGTGTTCAAAAACAGACTTTAATCACACAGCTCCTGGTGCTCTATGCTATGGTGTGGAGTGCAGAGAGTCGGTTGCACTGACCTGGCGCTACCTCTTGCTCCCTGCAGCGCTGTACTGGTGTTAGAGCGCTCCCAACATACATCACATTCATCAATGCAGGCCAGGTTACTACAGCATCTGAGACGCTCTGTTACAGCGCCCGATTGCCGATCACAGCATATACAAGACAGACACAGACGCTCATCTGCCGATATCTGGCGTTAATAATGAATCAGCATCCATGTCTCACAACAAAAGAATCAATCCTGGCAGTTTCGGCATTTCATTAGGCATTTCATTTTGCTAGCTTAATATGTTAACATCTATGGGCTTTATTTATGATGTGCGCCATTTAGCATCTGTTTTGTGGCTATAGCTCCAGTTTCGTCACGTTAGCATTCCTGTCTTACCTGGTGCTGTGCTGTGGATTACATTGGCACCAGCAATTGCTGCGCAGAACATGAATTAACTTTGGTGCTGTATGGGGACAAGGGGAGAAACTTGTGTTTATGCTGCACTTTAGTTGTTGGTGTCCAAGTTACACATTGTTAAGCAAAAGAAGCCATTAAAATCAATTGTAATAACCCCCCAAAAATTATTTTGGCCCATCTAGGTCCTGTGTTTCAATTACTGACAAGTCCCAATGCAAGATCTGTACAGATAAATGTATTTAATATTAATTCTAAGCATTGAACTCTTCAACCTGTTTCTGCTCTAGTGCTCTATCGGATCCTGAGCTACAGCGGCTGGTTTCATCTAGCGCTGCTTCAACCAGAGCGCCCGGCGCTGCAACCTTTTCGGTGCGAGTGTTAAATAAGACTGTTTTTTTATTTTACATATTGACATACTGAGAAAGTGGGAGGGTTTCTGACTCATGAAATGGGTCTCCCTAATGATAAACTGGGAGGCCGATTCATTAATAGCGGCAGGTAGCGACAGTTGAGCGACTGTAGCGGCATTTTCAGAGCGCCCGCTAGTAGGCGCTGTGCTTGGCCGTTGTTCGGTAGTTGATAGTGACTCAGGCCCTTATTTAACAAGGGATAGCGCCAGGTAGCGAATGGTGAGCGAACGGTAATGACGGTCACCGCCACGAGAACGCCGGCTCCCCTCCGCAATCACACATTTATCAAGCCGATCCTGCTTAGCGACAGAGCGCCAGATAGCGAATCATTCATCATTATTCCAGCCTCACCCCACAGCGCCAGCGAGCGACCTTGAACAGCGACAGGTATGACCTCTCGCTACCTGGCGCTCTCCAATGCATTTCAATGGAGCATTCTTTAAATATTCTTAATGAATTGCTATTTTTTTTTTTTTTTTTTTTTTAAATGTCAAAAATTCTGTGACCACTTCTGCAATGTTAGATATTTTTTTTAAGGTAAAAAAAAAAAATTTGTGCAGAATTGATATTACAGGTCTGATATTAATGTATTCATATTACAAAATGTTTTGAAAAACTTTTTTTTTTTTTTCCAAAAATATGGTGGTTTGGGGGTTAAAAAACTACTTTTAACCCATCGCCGCCAGCGCTCTGGGGTTTAAACAAGCATTTCACAGCGCGAGAATTTTTTGAGCGTGATTTGTTAATGAATATGGTGGGAGCCGTTCGCTATGGCCATTCGCTGTCATGCGCTCCCATACAGCGCGGAACCTGTCAAACAGCGACTCCTATCCCCGTATTCAACATTACTGCACACCGACTGAGTCGCTGTCAACAGCCAAACAACGGCCAAGCACAGCGACTACTAGCGGGTACTGTGAAAATACCGCTACTGTCGCTCATCTGTCGCTACCTGGCGCTATTAATGAATCGGCCTCCCCGTCGGTTTGCCGTAATGTTGAATATTGGGTGAGGAGTCGCTATTTGACCGGTTCTGCGCTGTATGGGAGCGCATGATAGCGACTGGTCAGAGCGACCGGCTCCCACCGTATTCATTAAAAAATCACGCTCAAAAAGTTATCGAGCTGTAAAATGCATGTTTAAACCCCAGAGCGCTGGAGGCGATGGGTTAAAAGTAGTTTTTTAACCCCCAAACAACCATATTTTTGGAAACCAAAAAAAACAAGTTTTTTAAATAATTTAGTAATATGAATACAATAATATCAGACCTGTAATAGCAATTCTGTCCAATTTTTTTTTTTTTTTTACCTTAAAAAAATGATCTAAAATGGCAGAAGTGGTCACAGAATTTTTCACATTTAGAAAAAAAAAAAATCATAACAATTAACTATGAATATTTAAAGATTGTTCCATTGAAATGCATTGGAGAGCGCCAGGTAGCGAGATGTCATACCTGTCGCTGTTCAAGATCGGACGCTGGCGCTGTGGGCTGAGGCTGGAATAATGATGAATGAGTCGCTATATGGCGCTATCTCAGTCGCTAAGCAGGATTGGCTTGATAAATGTGTGATTGTGGTGGGGAGCCGGCGTTCTCGTGGCGGGGCCCGTCATTACCGGTCGCTCACCAGTCGCTACCTGTCGCTATTCCTTCATAAATAAGGGCCTATGTAGGTTTCTCTGGAGAAAGCTCGAAAGAGTGATATCTATTTCTTGAACATCACCACTAGATGGCATTAGAGTTATATCAACTAACCCATCACTGTAGATTGTACTTATGCCAGAAGTGAATTAATATGAAATGGTATTTTTATATGTCTGAACTAATATATTATAAAACCTGTAGTGAAATGTTTATATAAACATGTTGTTGAAGCATTGGATATTTGAGAGAAGGGGAAAAAGAGTTAGGCAATAAAGCAAGAATTCTGTTCTCATATAACAGGAACAAAATCCTGTTTTCTGGTTAGTTTACATGCTTATAGGAATAGGAAAGCAGCCAAACGCTTAAAACATGTGTCCACATGTAGAAGGTGTTTGGCTGTGTAAATTTTAAGCTAATCCTTGGCACTCAGCCTCTGCCTTGGATGGCTCCGAGATGATTTGATGATTTGCATGGCTCTGCTCACATCAAGAAGACATAGAAGGGTGATGGCAGAAGGTGAACATATGGTCTAATCTGCCCTATGGTCCATCTAGTCTGCCCTTGTGTGTATACTGTATGTACTCTTTATCTTAGGATAGATGTGTGCTTATCCCAGGCATGCTTACATTTACTTACTGTCAATTTTTCAACCACCTCTGCTGGAAGTTTGTTCCAAGCATCTACTACTTTTTCTGTAAAATAATATTTTCTAACATTGCTCCTGATCTTCCCCCGACTAGCTTCAGGTTGTGCCCCCTTGTTCTATCATTAAGCTTCTTCTTAAAAACACTTCCCTCTGAGCCTTATTCAATCCTTTCACATATTTAAAGGTCTCAATCATGTCCCCTCTCCCTTCTTTCCTCCAGACTGTACAAAATAAAGTTCACCTATACTCAGAGGGAAGCATATGTTGTCACCTTCTATCCCCAGCCCTGTGCCCCAAAACAGCCTGTGTTTCTTTTTTTACCTCAGCTAATATACATAACAACACAAACTGAATGCAGTCAGTCTTATTGCTCTCTGGCTGGGCAGTCCCATCCATTAGTGATAATGCAATCAGTTACAGTACACACAGCTCAGCAATGGTGAATACTTAAACCTAACTTCCATTATGTGACAGTTTGGTTGTAACTGAGTTCATTAGCATATGACTGCCATTCACCATAATACTACTTCCTGTTGTTTTTTCCTGGTGTTGTTATGGATATTGGGAAAAGGCTGCGGTAAAAAAAAAGGCACAGGGCTGGGAATGGAAGGTGACCACATAAACTTCCTTTCTGAGTATAGGTGCACTTTAAGTTCCCCTGAAGTTTTAAGTTTAAGTCCTTCTTTCTGTCACCAGTATATCAGAAAAAGGTTTTATCTCCCCTCTTCACAGATTTGGCCATTTCCCCCTCCCCTTTTATATGCCTCTCTGTCAGCTACGCTTCCACTTTCTTTATACTTCTTATAGGCAGACTTCTTTTCTTTTATGATAGTGCTGACTTCCCTAGTAAACCATAATGGTTTCTTCTTCCTTTTATTCTTGCTAGTTTGTTTCACATAATGCTTAGTTGCCTTTAAGATGGCCATTTTTAATAGTGACCACTGGGCACTCACTTCTGCTACTCTGTTCCACTCACCTAATTTTCTTTCTACATACTCAGCCATTTCCTTGAAGTTTGTTTTCCTAAAGTCTAGCACTTTGGTTCTGTGTGCACAATAGCCTCGATTCATAGACACATTCGTCTGGACTTCCGTAGCTGTCTGTGTATGTTTTTGTGTGTGTTTGTCATTTTTTTAGGTTTTTCCGTTGCATTTTCATTCGTACGTTCGTTTGAGCTCATGCGTATATGCGCTTTCGATGAACGAAAGTAAATCGGATCATTTGCGTTAGTTCTGATAATTTTTCCATCTAAATCTGATATTTTGCGTTCGTTCAGATAACTTACGTTATTGGTATCTGGCTTACTACATATGCTTCAATAAAACACGTGGGCAAGCAGGAATGTCAACTCCCCCACTGGTCCAAGGTGACCTTCACTATGAATGTCATTATCTGTTATATGTATGACTCACCCTGTACATACACATTGGTCACCTTAAATAATACAAACATGCATGTACTGCATGTTATGAGGCTTCACACATCCATAAAGGGCCATTAGGGACCCACACTCAGCTTGCAAATAGCATTTGGCTTAAGAGTATGCTGGTGGGCATTCTTCCTATGTAGACCTTTCACTGACCCCAGATCAAGTATTTGAGACCAAAGCACAGCTAAAACCCAAGTGGCCTAAAGGCAAAGAAGGAAGTGTTGGATATGATTGAGTAGAATCACATAACAGGCAGTGCTTTGCTAATATAAAGACTTTAATAGTGACCATAAATACTCTCCAAGGTCGTGTATGGCCTGGCATTTGAAAATGAACATTCCACAGACATTCCACACCCTGCTAAAACTGTAACCTCCCCTACAAGTCACTCCCTAGGGGCATGTGTTCATATATGCCTGTGAGCCTCATTTTACACCTTTAAAACATTTCACATACACACTAACATTACTAACCTGCAGGAATAGTAGGGTTGTCCGTGTCCCGTCGCCCCGAGTGGCCCTCTAATGCCACGAGATGTATCAGTGCCAGAACCATCTCCTCAGCTCGAGTAAACTGTAATTTTGTGGGGAAGCCTCCGCCAGTTTGTAAGCTGAAAAATATAGGTTGACAAATTTAGGAAATTGGACACAATACAAGAAGCAGACAAATGCACAACTCAAATATGTACCTGTAATTGCGCCGTTTATTTTCTTTCTTCCGTGCTGCATACTTCAGGTCAGAAATTTTGCGCTGGATCTGCTCCACATCTTTAAGCTCCTCCCCCCCTGCATTGACCTGTCTGGTGAGCTCCTCCAAGATTTCATTTTTTCGCATTTTGCTTGTAGATTTTGATTTTCGCCCATATTGCTTGTCATAATGTAGGGTCAGCCCACTTGCCAATGCCAGAGTTTGGGCCTCACCAAACCTGCCACTCAACTGTCCTTGCCGCAATGTCCGGCCTATTGCTTGCTGTTCGGGCTCATCTCTGGATGCAGGCAATTCGAGGGACATTCTGGGCTGGCTCTGTTGTGTTGAAATGTTGGACAAGTGGCTGGATAAAGAATGGAGTGGACTTAGAAATGGACTGGGGGTCCTTGCCTGGGTGGCCACTGAACTTGCAGGCGTGGATGTGGCATATGGATAGTTGCTTGCCACCTCTGCCGGTGGCAAATGTGACCGAGGAGGAGAGGGTGTGCTTTAGGGTGTGGTGCTTCTGGCCCTGTGCCTCTTTGTGCCCTTGCCACTTGTGGTTCCATGCCCCTGGGAGGTACTTGCACGTGGTTCTGGAGATGCTGAGCTGGCTGTGCTTGGCCATCTGGGCCTGTGGGTCTTGCTCTTTCCATGCGCATGGATGTGTTTCCCACGTGGCTGACTACATACAGAGCTGGCTGGGCTGGGGCTTCTGGGCCTGTGGCTCTTGGTGGTTCCATGGCCGCATTTCCCACGTGGCTCGGGAGATGCTGAGCTGGGTGGGCTGGGATTTCTGGGCCTGTGGCTTTTACTGGCCTTGTCAGTGGAGGGTTCTTTCAGAACGGATGTGCTAGGCCGGGGAGGAGGGGATGGTGTTTTTTGGGGGCTGGGGCTTCTCACCCTCTTAGTGGCCTTTTTTGCGGGCGTACCTGCCTGCTTGGTTGTGGTCTTCTTCTTCGCTGCTGCCTCCTTTGCTTTGCTGGTTGTTTTGGACTTAGTGGACTTGGTGGGTATTGTCGCCTTGGCCTGGCCACTGTGGCTGCGTGTTTCCCGCACCTTCGGCGTTCGTATTTGTGACCGAGTGGTCGGCCGTGAAGAAGCCTCCTCAGGCCGCTGTGGCATTTTGCTGCTGGCCTCATTGCCTGGTTTGGGCTTCCTGACTGTTTTTTTGGCAGGCATGTTGAGACTCTCAAAGAGAATGAGCTGTGTGTCCAGGACCCTTTAAATACTAATGCCTGGGTATGACGCTTACGTTTTCGCATACGCATGCATACGGCCGTTCGTCTGGCCGTGCGGAACCCGGAAACTGCTGGGGCATGACTTATCTGCTGCGGACAAGAAAAAAGATGGCACCAACGATCTTCACCCGCCAACAAGAAAAGCTGATTATGCTCGTAAGTGTATTGTAATGACTTTGATTTGCCATCTAAATGCATGCCTAGGCCTTAAGGAAGCACAGGAAGAAACAGTTATGTGGCAAACAGAAGTTAGTGTGCACATGTGCGAACCAACTCACTAACATAGAAGGATAGTTTGAGCCTAAAAATGTGTCTGGGAATGTCATTTAGTCAACTGATCTAATTGTGACAGATATTTGTATGCAGTTTGATCTAAAAAATATGTTTATTTTCTGTTTTTTAGACGATGCTTCAGCGCAGGTACGACTACCTGCTCAACTCTTTTGAGAAGAGGACCGTCGCCCTGGAGATCGTTCCCAGGATCCAGCAGGAGACGAACACCACCTTCACCCATACGCAGATCATGCAGCATTGGTCGGACCTGAAGCGACTCCACATGCCCCAGGTGTGGCGATTTTTCGGCCTCCATTTCCCAAGTAAGTACATAGCGATTGCATGGTAGATGTAACTAATACAGAAGGTAGGCCTTTATTTATAAATACAATAATGGAAAAACACTGCGCTTAGGTCTTAGGTAAGGACGACTCTCAGAACGAATGCTACAACGTGCCAGACTTTTCTATTCCGCAAAAAAGTCCTAACAATAAACAACAACAGAAAGGCACAGAGCATAATAATAGTTTTTCTAGTCCATTCAATTGGTAAAATGAGCTACCAGATGGAGTCCCACTGTGCATGCACCAAATTTTTTCTGTGCCCACCACCACTTGAAGGTACTCTTACCAACTCCAGGGTATTTAAACTGCCGACAGAATACTCGATGATTACGAGCACCCAAAATATTAATGAGCTTGAGCTGCTTCTTAGTTACTTGCCAATGTCCAATGTCCCCAATACCTCACACTTCCTCACAGGTCCTTCTGGTCTCCAAAATTATTCCCCTCACCTTCCACCTAACGCGTTTCACTGGGTCACCAGCTTTTTCAAAGGTGCGGGGCCGGGGGAAATTTTCCCCGGCCCGCACCTTTGAAAAAGCTGGTGACCCAGTGAAACACATTAGGTAGAAGGTGAGGGGAATAATTTTGGAGACCAGAAGGACCCGATTTCTTTATCACTAGCGGCCACAGTGTAAGGTATTGGGGACACCTTCGTTTTTATTGGATGCGTGTTTTAACAAGGAGTGTTTTGTAAGTGCATTTTATGAAGTATTAAAGAGTGATTCCGCTGTACCTACAGAGTTGCACTAGATGTGTTTGTTTGTTTTTGCTTTCTATATGGCTTGTGCATGGACATTGTCAAGTAACTAAGAAGCAGCTCAAGCTCATTAAAATTTTGGGTGCTCGTAATCATCAAGTATTCTGTCGGCAGTTTAAATACCCTGGAGTTGCTAAGAGTACCTTCAAGTGGTGGTGGGCACAGAAAAAAATTTGGTGCGTGCACAGTGGGACTCCATCTGGAAGCTCATTTTACCAATTGAATGGACTAGAAAAACTATTATTCTGCTCTGTGCCTTTCTGTTGTTCTTTATTTATAAATGCTTTTCTTTTCTAGTGCTGGAAATGGAGTACTAAATCGGACGTACCCGGAGGAGCACAGGCCGACCAGTGCTGCTTGATTCTGCAGCACAAAGTGAAGGTGGTGGATCTCCAGGGCTACAGAGGAGGGGTGTCACGGCGTGGGCAGGGAGTCGTACCAAACGACGGAGCCATTAGTCTCTGGTATGTGACTCTTAATGTAACCGCACATACATGCTATTTAAACAAAAGCTGATTCCCTTAATCTCTTTTTCTAGATGATTCGTTAGCGGGTGAAGGATCTGGAGCAGGGACTGCAGCAGATCAGGCCCAGGAGGCACATGGCGAAGGTGGGTGATGTCACACACACATTCAAATTGTCATTAGCTTACTGTGGACTCAGACATTAGAAGTGACCCTATTTGAAATGTCTCTACAGCCTCAACTTCCCAGCAGTGGCAGGGCCCAGAACCCAGGGTGGTCCCCGACGTAGACATCGGCCACCAACGAAGTAAATTGTAATGTCATTCTTTTGAGTATGTGGTAATTGACATGATCACCAAGATACCTAAAGTCATAGTCAATGGCATTAGCATAATGACATATGCCCTCTTCCTTAGATTAATTACTTAGCATAATGACATATGCCCTCTTCCTTAGATTAATTACTTAGCATAATGACATATGCCCTCTTCCTTAGATTAATTAGCATAATGACATATGCCCAGTTCCTTAGATTAATTACTTAGCATAATGACATATGCCCTCTTCCTTAGATTAATTACTTAGCCTAATGACATATGCCCTCTTCCTTAGATTAATTACTTAGCATAATGGCATATGCCCTCTTCCTTAGATTTATTACTTAGCATAATGACATATGGCGTCATGAGATGAGCTTGCCACCTAAAAAACATTCCATCCGCAGCTGAGAAACATGTATTTGCCAACAAATAATGTTTGTTACTTTTTTATACAGGGACCACACGTGCCAGAGTGGCAGCAATGAGTGAAAGGGTCCTTCAGCTGGTGGCCGACATGCAGGAGCTGCGTGACTCGTTGGGGACCACAGAAGAAGACTAATGTTCTGGGTCCTGTCATTGCTTTGTATATAGTTTTTAACGTTGATTTTTTTTACATTTTAAAAATTGTAACTTTTTATATTTAAAAAAAAAAGCTTTAAAAAGCCATAAAAAATGGCACTTTGTATTAAACCAAAAAAAATAAAAAATAATGCCCTTATTCATCAAGCGATAGCGCCAGGTAGTGTCTGACGAGCGCCAGGTAGCGGCAGCTAACGGCGACTACCGACTCAAGTACGCCCGCGGCGGTCACAATGACGCATTTATCAAGCAAAATGAGGCTAGCGCCGGCGAGAGCGACGGCTAGCGCGGCATTCATCATGAAGCCGCCTGGACCGAACAGCGCCGCTGCAAATTCCCTCACAGCGCCAGGTATGAGCTGTCGCTCCCTGGCGATGTCCAATGCATTTCAATGGAGCAAGCTATAATTAATCATAATTAATTGGTATTATTTTTTTAAATTTTTTTTTTAATGTCAAAAAATCGGAGAACACTTCTGCAATGTTAGGAATTATTTTTAAGTCAAAAAAAAAAAAACAAAAAAAAAGTGCAGAACAGGTCTGAGATTAATGTATTCATATAACAAAATGATTCTAAAAACATGTATAATGTTACATTAAAAAAATATGGTTGTTTAGGGGTTAAAAACTAGTTAATACAGATCGCCGCCAGCGCTCTGGGGTTTAAACAAGGAATGGACAGCGACAGCACATTCGGAGCGTGATTTTTTGATGAATATGAAGCTAGCCGTTCGCTCTGGCCATTCGTTGTCAGGCGCTCACATACAACGCTGGACCTGTGAAACAGCGACCCCCCAGCCCGTATTCAACATTACCGCACACCGACTGAGTCGCTGTCATCAAGCTAACGCCGGCCAAGCACAGCGAATACTGGCTGGCGCTGAAAAAATCACGCTACAGTCGCTCATCTGTCGCTACCTGGCGCTATTGATGAATCGGCCTCTAACAGTTTCAGTGTCAATTTATTTTCAAAATACACTTAACACAAAACGAATGGGCCAAGAAATATTTAGAGATGAAGATTCACATGACCGCGAAGTGATTTGGGTAAGTTTTAGGGGTGAGAAATGGAAGAAGAACATAACTGCGAAGTGATTTGGTTAAGTTTTAGGGGTGAGAAATGGAAGAAGAACCTAACCACGAAGTGATTCGGGTAAGTTTAGGGGTGAGAAATGGAAGAAGAACCTAACCACGAAGTGATTTGGGTAAGTTTTAGGGGTGAGAAATGGAAGAAGAACCTAATCGCAAAGTGATTTGTGTAAGTTTTAGGGGTGAGAAATGGAAGGAGAATGAGACCGCGAAGTAATTCGGGTAAGTTTTAGGGGTCAGAAATGGAAGAACAAGACCGCAAAGTGATTTCGGTAAGTTTTAGGGGTCAGAAATGGAAGAAGAATGAGACCGCAAAGTGATTTGGGTAAGTTTTAGGGGTGAGAAATGGAAGAAGAACCTAACCGCGAAGTCATTTGGGTAAGTTTTAGGAGTGAGAAATGGAAGAAGAATGAGACAGTGAAGTGATTTGGGTAAGATTTAGGGGTCAGAAATGGAAGAAGAACCTAACCGCGAAGTGATTCGGGTAAGTTTTAGGTGTAAGAAATGGAAGGACATGACCGCGAAGTGATTTGGGTAAGTTTTAGGGGTGAGAAATGGAAGAAGAACATGACCGCGAAGTGATTTGGGTAAGTTTTAGGGGTGAGAAATGGAAGAAGAATTCTCGTTGGCATACGAACGGACGAAGACTTTACTGAAGGCTTGCAATGCATGCTTAGAATCACTCGTACACTCATACGAGAGCGGGAAAATAAAAAAAAAAATACAGATCGACACAAAAGCGAAAGTCTTTTTTTGTCTCTCTGAATCAACCCTAATGTCTGTTTTTATCCTGAACCATAAGCATTGATGGTCACTGGAACCCAGATTTTCTTCTACCCTGACCTCAGACCCCAGATCCCCATTGGTCAGAGGGAGGATGGGTAATTTTATTAATTCTTGTGTTTGGCACTGTGTAAATATTTTCTGTTCAAGAAAAGCCCCTCTTTTACTTTGCCTTTAAGTAGAGGGTCTTTTGGTCACTTCTATATCCCCCCTCTTTATTAAGCTAACATGGGTCTCTCCACGTGACAGTTTGATGCTTATAATGGTCAGTACCCACAAATCAAGCATATCTGGTAGTCCTGGTAATCTCTGAATTGAGATTATTTTTTGGTTATAATCATGGGAACCCCATACTTTCTCTCAATGACTTTCCACAAGTGCATACAAATCAAGTTTAGATACTGCCAACTATGTCACAAGCAGCAAATTAAAGCAAACCCTATAGTTAGTAATAGTCCGCTAGTCTGTTTTTTGCGCTCTATAGAACACAAAATGGGAGGGATGTCTGTACAGTTATGGAGCTAAAATATAGCTGGTAAAGGAATCTACTACCTTACTAGCGCTCTCATGCCTTCTATCGCACCCATGCAGCCCTGGTCCAGGTGGGTGGGGATAGCCTGTGTACAGCCGGCACCCATTGAAAACAATAGGCCGTACACAGGCTGTGCCCACCAGCCAACCAGAAACAGAGCTGCAGCTGGAGGATGGTCTGCACTGTGGGGAGTATCGATAAGGTGAGTTAACTGTTCTTTTAAATTGCGTGTGTGTGTGTGTGTGTGTGTGTGTGTGTGTGTGTGTGTAGGGAGGGAGCACCAGACAATTGAGGACTGATGGACAGAATGGGCAGTTAGTTGTTATACTCACGAACAGGGTCCGATTGGCACTTGCTGCTCCCTGTCCTATGCCGTTCCGTCATGTGACATCTTATGTGGTCTAGTTTTCATATGTTGGAGGTATGGATCTAGTGAGCAGCACCCATAGTAATTAATTTATTAATATGTAGTGGTTTGTGCAGGCATTTTGCCACACAGGCATTGTGCCATGCAGGATGGGGAGCAGCACCAACGGGACTCATATAACCAACCGTTCACTGCCCGTGAGTCCTCTATTGTCCTCATTGTTATAGCAGAGCTGCGACACTCCCTCCTCTCACACACACAAAATGCAGGCCTCTCCCAGGAGAGGGGGCATTCGGAATTGCCTATCTCTGGGTTCTGTGGGAGGGTGGGGTGAATTCTTCCTGTTACGGGGTTCTTTAGGGGAGGGATTTTGCTTGCATGCTGCCTGTTATGGGGTTCTTGGGGGGTAGTTTGCATGCTGCCTGTTATGGGGTTCTTGGGGGGGTAGTTTGCATGCTGCCTGTTATGAGATACTTGGGGGGGTAGTTTGCATGCTGCCCTTTATTGAGTTATTTCGGTGGATTCTGCACACTGCCTGTTGTTGAGTGATTGGGCGATATTATGCACAATACCTGTTATGGTTTTTTTTTGGGGGGGGGGCACACTGCTTGTTTTGGGGTTCTTGGGGGGGTGTATTTTACACTCTGCTTACGGTAGCTCTCAGGGTGGATTTGGCATGCTGCCAGTTATGGAGTGATTGGGAGGGGGATTCTGCCTGCTGCCTGTTATGGGGTGTTTGGGGAGGGGAGTTCTGTGCACTTCATATTTCTGGGTTGGGGATGGGGGTTCTGCCGCACTACCTCCTATTGGGTTCTGGGTATTTTAGCACACCATTTGGTTCACAATGTAATTATAGAATCTACAAGAAATTAAAGTGATTGTAAAGGCAAAACCTAAAAAAAACAACAGCTTACCTTGTCAAAACATTCCTCCAGGGCTGTAATTTTTCTGTGGTCAGCACCCTGAATGAGGAAATCCCCTTCCTCACTCGGGGCTCTGATCAAACCCAGCTGATGCAGTCCGGCAATCCACTTTCAGGTTCTATAATGGAACCACCCCCCCCCCCTTTGGCTTGAATAGCGCTCTCTGCTTTTCAAGCTTAGCTAACCCCCCCTCCCTCAGCCCAGCCTCGTCCTAGAACTGCTGCCACCGTGGCTCCGGCTGGGGAAGAAGAACTGATGGAACAAAAGGAAGACGCTGCCCCGCTGCCCAGGCCAGAGAAGAAAACCACGGTTCCTGCTACCTAAGCCGGGGGAAAAGGAGCTGTGTGCGAGGTGTGTGGTCCCAACCTCTTTTTAAGGGGGCACCAGGAGCTCTCAACTGAAACAGCAGGCTCCTCTTTTCCAAAATTCCCACCATCTAACTCCTTCATTTTCTGCACATTTGTTTATAATTACCTTTTTCCTTGTTCTTGAATTTCCCTTTCACCTTTATATCATAATTAGGGATGAGTGAACATTTGAAAAGTTCGATTCGGCTAATTCGCCGAATTTTCAGACAAAATTTGTTTCGGTCCAAATTTATTCGTGATGAATCGCTATTAAAAACGGCTATTTCTGAGCTTCCTAGAGCCTCAATAGGTTTGTAAACCATTCTGCCTTGCTGTAACACAAATAGGATGCGTGCTGGGTTAGTGAAATAATACTGTAAATAATTATGACATGCAGATCAGAAGCATCGCTATTAGAATCGCAGAGCGGCACAATTGCAGAGAGTTGAGGTGGCATCACTATGAGGGGCCCCTATATTGCCTGAAAAACACACCCTGAAGCTGGCAGCAGCAGGAGCCCAAATATTGGCTGAAAGACATCCTGGAGTTGGCAGCAGGAGCAGCAGGAGCCCAAAAATTGGCTAAATGACACCCTGGAGTTGCAAGCAGCAGCAGGAGCCCAAACATAGCTTGAAAGAGACACTGGAGTTGGCAGCAGGAGCCCAAAAATTGGCTGAATGACACCCTGGAGTTGCAAGCAGCAGCAGCAGCAGCCCAGACATAGCTTGAAAGAGACACTGGAGTTGGCAGCAGGAGCCCAAAAATTGGCTGAATGACACCTTGGAGTTGCAAGCAGCAGCAGCAGCCCAAACATAGCTTGAAAGAGACACTGGAGTTGGCAGCAGGAGCCCAAAAATTGTCTGAATGACACCCTGGATTTGCAAGCAGCAGGAGCCCAAACATAGCTTTAAAGAGACACTGGAGTTGGCAGCAGGAGCCCAAAAATTGGCTGAATGACACCCTGGAGTTGCAAGCAGCAGCAGCAGGATCCCAAACATAGCTAGAAAGAGACACTGGAGTTGGCAGCAGGAGCCCAAAAATTGGCTGAATGACACCCTGGAGTTGCAAGCAGCAGCAGCAGGATCCCAAACATAGCTTGAAAGAGACACTGGAGTTGGCAGCAGGAGCCCAAAAATTGGCTGAATGACACCCTGGAGTTGCAAGCAGCAGCAGCAGGATCCCAAACATAGCTTGAAAGACACACTGGAGTTGGCAGCAGGAACCCAAAAATTGGCCTAAAGACACACTGGAGTTGGCAGCAGCAGCAGGACGCCAAAATTTGGCTGAAAGGCACACCCTGAAGTTGGCATCAGCAGGAGCCCAAAAATTGTCTGAATGACACCCTGGAGTTGCAAGCAGCAGCAGAAGCAGCAGCCCAAACATAGCTTGAAAGAGACACTGGAGTTGGCAGCAGGAGCCCAAAAATTGGCTGAATGACACCCTGGAGTCGCAAGCAGCAGCAGCAGCAGCAGCCTAAACATAGCTTGAAAGAGACACTGGAGTTGGCAACAGGAGCCCAAAAATTGGCTGAATGACACCCTGGAGTTGCAAGCAGCAGCAGCCCAAACCTAGCTTGAAAGACACCCTGGAGTTGGCAGCAGGAGCCCAAAAATTGGCTAAATGACACCCTGGAGTTGCAAGCAGCAGCAGCCCAAACATAGCTTTAAAGAGACACTGGAGTTGGCAGCAGGAGCCCAAAAATTGGCTGAATGACACCCTGGAGTTGCAAGCAGAAGCAGCAGCCCAAACATAGCTTGAAAGACACACTGGAGTTGGCAGCAGGAGCCCAAAAATTGGCAGAATTACACCCTGGAGTCGCAGGCAGCAGCAGCCCACACATAGCTTGAAAGAGACACTGGAGTTGGCAGCAGGAGCCCAAAAATTGGCTGAATGACACCCTGGAGATGCAAGCAGCAGCCCAAGCATAGCTTGAAAGAGACACTGGAGTTGGCAGCAGGAGCCCAAAAATTGTCTGAATGACACCCTGGAGTTGCAAGCAGCAGCAGCAGGAGCCCAAACATAGCTTGAAAGAGACACTGGAGTTGGCAGCAGGAACCCAAAAATTGGCCTAAAGACACACTGCAGTTGGCAGCAGCAGCCAGGAGGCAACATTTGGCTGAAAGGCACACCCTGAAGTTGGCATCAGCAGGAGCCCAAAAATTGGCTGAATGACACCCTGGAGTTGGCAGCAGCAGCAGCAGGAGCCCAAACATAGCTTGAAAGAGACACTGGAGTTGGCAGCAGGAACCAAAATATTGGCCTAAAGACGCACTGCAGTTGGCGGCAGCAGCAGCAGGAGGCCAAAATTTGGCTGAAAGGCACACCCTGAAGTTGGCATCAGCAGGAGCCCAAAAATTGGCCTAAAGACATAAATATGTTTTGCACCATTTGGAAAATGTAAAACGTGGCACCATGCTGAATCTAGTTGCATGCATCAGCCATTGGTGGGTGAAAATCCTGGCTGATCCATCCCTGATTCTTTTTCACAAAGGTGAGTCTATCCACATTTTTAGTTGACAGACGAGTTCTCCTCGCTGTAACTATGGCCCCCGCCGCACTAAACACCCGCTAAGATGGCACGCTACTTGCCGGGCAGGACAGCTTTTCCAGGGCAAACTCAGCTAGCCGCGGCCACAAGTCAAGTTTGGCTGCCCAGAAGTCCAGCGGATCCTCAAGGTGTGTTGGCATGGTCATGTCAAGGTATGACATGACCTGCTGGTTCAGGTCCTGCTCCAGGTCTTCCTGCTGCTCGTGAGTAGACTCACTATGTGGGTGTAGAAAACTACTCATTAGCACCTGAAGACTGAGGCTGCTGCTGATGGAGCTGCTGCTGCTGCTCCTGCCAACCCCCCAGAAGCCATGGCAGTGGAAGGTGAGTGCAGAGGTCCCCCCGAGTCAGACCTGCGAGAGTATGGACCATGGCGCAGATAGGCATCGGCCAACTGACTACGTAGAATGTCTTTGTAGTAGGTCAGTTTGTCCTCCCTCTTGGCAGGTTTAAAAAATGCCCCCATTTTGTGCCGGAAGCAAGGGTCCAATAAGGTGGACAGCCAGAAGTCATCCCGCTGACAAATGGAAACAATTCTGGGGTCACTACGCAAGCACGTGAGCATGCTTCCTGCCATTTGTGCAAGTGACTCGGAGGGACTACCTGTCTCCATCTCCACTGCATACTGCCACGGTGTGTCTGGGTCCTCTGTCTCACCTTCCTCACAACCCTCTAGCTCCTCTGGCTGCTCCTGCTCCTCCTCTCCTGTCCGCTGACTAACCAGCCATTTCGCCAAGCCTAAACTGTGCACTGTGCCACTCCTCCTCCTCTTCCTCCTCCTCCTCCAGTTCAGCTCCAACGGGTTCATGTGGCCGTAAGATGTAGACGCCATGTCTCTGCTCTGACCAGCCATGGTTTCCAACATGTGCTGTAGTACATGAAGCAGTGGAATCACGTTGTTCATCCCGTAATCCTGGCGACTCACAAATAAAGTGGCTTCCTCAAAGGGCCTGAGCAAACGGCAGGTGTCACACATGAGCTGCCACTGGTTGACATTGAAGTAACACAGGGGAGTCCCCCTATCCGCTTGGATCATCAAGAAATCCATGATGGCTTTTCTCTGTTCGTATAGTCTGTCCAACATATGCAGGGTGGAATTCCAATGGGAGGAAACATCGCAAATCAGACTGTTGGGGGCTACTGTTCTGACGCTGTAGCTCAAGAAGGGTGTGCTTGGCGGTGTATGAGTGGCTGAAGTGCATGCAAATTTTCCTTGAAGTTGTTAGGATATCTTGCAGATGGGGGGAAGACTTCAGAAACCGCTTCACAACCAGGTTGAAGACGTGAGCCATGCAGGGCGCATGGGTCAGCCTTCCTTGTTGCAGCGCAGACAAAATGTTCTTCCCATTGTGGAGTAAGCCACGTTTGGATTTCTTGATGAATACATTTAAGCAGTTCCTCCCCTGTGTGACTCCATTCGCCAAGACAAACCATCTGCACACATGGTAGGCTGGAGGGGCACTGAGACTTGAGCCTACAGTGGAGGGTGAGATGGCGGAGGATGAGGAGGCCGTGTCGCACGGTGTCACAGGCACAACGGCCAGGGAGCGCGGAGGCCGAAGCGGCGTGACCTGTCCAAGTTGCTGCTGCTGCAAAGGGACCACATTCACCCAGTGGACCGTAAACGACATGTACTGTCCCTGACCGTAGTTACAGCTCCAGATGTCGGCGCTGCCATGCACTTTGCTACACACCGACAGGCTCAAGGACTGGCCCACCTTCTGTTCAACAAAAGTGTGCAGCGCTGGTACTGCCTTCTTGGCAAAGAAATGACGGCTTGGGACTCTCCACCTCGGCTCGGCACAAGCCATCAGTTCTCTGAAAGGGAGGTGCAGAGTTCACCACCTGAAAAGGGAGCGACTGCAGCACCAGCAACTTGGACAGGAGCACATTCAGCTTCTGCACCATAGGATGAGTGGGTGCATACTGCTGTCTGCTGTGGACATGGCTTCGCTGATAGATTGCTGGCGGGATGCATGACTTGGAGGAGGAGGAGGAGCAGGAGCATCTGGAGCGACAGAGGATGGGTATGACGCACAGCTGCCTTCGGCTGAGGTGCTGGAGCCTTGGCTAGCAGAAATTGGGAGCACCGTGCCACTTGGTGAGGAAGCAGCCTGGACCACCTCTTCGGAGCCTCGGTTCTCCCAGGCCGCTTTATGGTGACGCATCATATGTTGACGCAGGGCCGTAATGCCAACATTTGGGCCCTGGCCACGCTTCGCCTTCTGCCTACATATCTTGCATGTGGCCATGTTACCCTCCTGCAGATTCTTGAGGAAAAACTGCCACACTGCCGAGTAGCTACTTTTCCCACCAACAGCCCGCACTGATTTACTGCTACTGTCGCCAACTCCAGGAACCCCTGCTCCACTACCTCCCGATAAGGTAGCCTGCCGCGCAGCAGGTGCTCTACCCCGGCCCCGTTTGGCTCCAGGCTTTACAATTCTGCCCCATGCTGACTGCCAACCATGCTGCTAACACCTTGCTGCCTCAGCTGCTGATTCCGGGGCAACCTGCGCCCCTCTTCTCCTCATGATGAGGATGAAGCCCCTTCTGCACCCGGCTCCCAAGTGCGATCGGCTTTATCATCATCATCATCACCGAGTTGTGGCTGCACGTCACTGATGTTCTCGGTTTCATCAACAGTGTCTGGTGCAGGAGCTGGAACGCTCGCAACAACATCCACGCCACTCTCCACATCACTATTTGTCTGTCTAGCGAAGGAAGCCACCTCCATTTCTTGGCTGGGCAGTAGCTGCTGACTGTCCTCTATCTGATCGTCCTCCTCACTAAAGAGTGGAGCTGAACCCAAAGCATAGGATACGTCGCTGGGGGAGGGAACGGCATAGGACAGAGGCAATGGGAGGACAGGGACTGCTCTCGGGCCATGCCAACTCAGGGTTGTGTCAGAGGAACCTACCGACCCTAGACTGGGGGTGTCAGATGTAACTTTTGATGATGTGGATGACCGCATTAACCAATCTACCACAGCAGATGCGTTACTGGTGGAGACACAACCGCTAGCAGATACTGGCAGATCAGGTCTCTCACCGCGACTCCTGTTGCCACTCGCCCCTAGTCTGCTGCGACCTCTGCCTGCTGAATCTTGGCCTCTGCCACTCCTCTTTGAACATTCTGGCACTTGTCTGCCTGACATTTTTATGTATTTGAAATGTGCAATAGGCACTTAAAAAAATGTGCTTACTTTAAAAAGCAGAAGCTAAATAAAGTGAGATACTGCTTCTCTGCACCAGATACTAGGAAAATTGGCAATATGGGATACTCTGTGGGCTGGTGTTTTTACAAGACGCAAAAAAAAATTCAAAATGCAATATATTAATAAAACAGAGCCTGTAGAAGCTGCTTTGGTATAACAGATAGGGTGAAATGTGCCAGTTTGGGATACCCTGCGGCCTGGTGTTTTTACAGGACGCACAAAACCAATTCAAAATGCAATATATTAATAAAACAGAGCCTTTAGAAGCTGATTTAGTATAACAGATATGGTGAAATGTGCTGGTTTGGGATGCCCATGCGGCCTGGTGTTTTTACAGGACGCACAAAACCAATTCAAAATGTAATATATTAATAAAACAGAGCCTTTAGAAGCTGATTTTGTATAACAGATAGGATGAAATGTGCTGGTTTGGGATGCCCATGCGGCCTGGTGTTTTTTACAGGATGCACAAAACCAATTCAAAATACAATATAATAATAAAACAGAGCCTTTAGAAGCTGATTTAGTATAACAGATAGGGTGAAATGTGCTGGTTTGGGATGCCCATGTGGCCTGGTGTTTTTACAGGACGCACAAAACCAATTCAAAATGCAATATATTAATAAAACAGAGCCTTTAGAAGCTGATTTAGTATAACAGATAGGGTGAAATGTGCAGAAATAGTATGTCCATGTGGGCTGGTGTTTTTACAGGACACACAAAACCAATTCAAAATGCAATATAATAATAAAACAGAGCCTTTAGAAGCTGATTTAGTATAACAGATAGGGTGAAATGTGCTGGTTTGGGATGCCCATGTGGCCTGGTGTTTTTACAGACGCACAAAACCAATTCAAAATGCAATATATTAATAAAACAGAGCCTTTAGAAGCTGATTTAGTATAACAGATAGGGTGAAATGTGCTGAAATAGTATGTCTATGTGGGCTGGTGTTTTTACAGGACGCACAAAACCAATTCAAAATGCAATATATTAATAAAACAGAGCCTGTAGAAGCTGCTTTAGTATAACAGATAGGGTGAAATGTGCCGGTTTGGGATACCCTGCGGCCGGGTGTTTTTACAGGACGCAAAAAAAAATTAAAAATGCAATATATTAATAAAACAGAGCATGTAGAAGCTGATTTAGTATACCAGATAGGGTGAAATGTGCCGGTTTGGGATACCCTGCGGCCTGGTGTTTTTACAGGACGCCAAAAAAACTATTCAAAATGCAATATATTAATAAAACAGAGCCTGTAGAAGCTGATTTAGTATAGCAGATAGGGTGACATGGGCTGGTTTGGGATGCCCATGTGGGGTGGGGTTTTTACAGCATACAAAAAAAAATCGAGTTATAAGAAATGCTTGTGTGTAACACAATATGCCACTGCCAAGATGGGATGCACAGTGGCCAGGAATATTTACAGCACAAAAAAAAGCAATTTAAAACTGATCTGGCAAATGAAGTGAAGTGAAAATAAAAAAAAGTCTCCCTGTCATTTTTTCTGCTGTCCCTGCCTGGATCGTTCCTGATTTTTCCCTATCTTTCCCTGGGTCTCCCTGGCACTGTGTGGGTCTCCCTGACTCTCCCTGCCTGTCTGTTAGAGGCCGATTCATTAATAGCGCCAGGTAGCGACAGATGAGCGACAGTAGCGTTATTTTCACAGCGCACGCTAGTATTCGCTGTGCTTGGCCGTTGTTCGGCTGTTGACAGCGACCCCGTCGGTGTGCAGTAATATTGAATACGGGGTTAGGAGTCGCTGTTTGACAGGTTCCGCGCTGTATGGGAGCGCATGACAGCGAATGGCCATAGCGAACGGCTCCCAGCATATTCATTAACAAATCACGCTCAAAAAATTCTCGTGCTGTGAAATGCTTGTTTAAACCCCAGAGCGCTGGCGGCGATGGGTTAAAAGTAGTTTTTTAACCCCCAAACAACCATATTTTTTGAAAAAAAAAAAACATGTTTTTCAAAACATTTTGTAATATGAATACATTAATATCAGACCTGTAATATCAATTCTGCACAATTTTTTTTTTTTTTTACCTTAAAAAAAATATCTAACATTGCAGAAGTGGTCACAGAAGACATTAAAAAAAAAAAAAAACATTAATAGCAATTAATTAAGAATATTTAAAGATTGCTCCATTGAAATGCATTGGAGAGCACCAGGTAGTGAGAGGTCATACCTGTCGCTGTTCAAGGTCGCTCGCTGGCGCTGTGGGGTGAGGCTGGAATAATGATGAATGATTCGCTATCTGGCGCTCTGTCAGTCGCTAAGCAGGATCGGCTTGATAAATGTGTGATTGCGAGGGGGGAGCCGGCGTTCTCGTGGCGGTGACCGTCATTACCGTTCGCTCACCATTCGCTACCTGGCGCTATCCCTTGTTAAATAAGGGCCTTAGTCTCTCCCTGTCTGCAGCAACCTCCGTTCTGTCTGCAATGCAGGTCTGAAATGCGCACAAGCAAGATGGCCGCCGTTTATATAGCACTGTGACGTCACCGGGCTTCCTGGCTGCTGATAGGCTGCATGTGACCTTCCCATGATAACTTGCCCCAGGGGATATGTCCAGACATGTCCATCCACCATTTTACAATGGTTGTAACTGAAATAAATGGAGTTTAAAGGAAAACTTCGATTGATCGAATCGCGGGGAAATTCGGATTCGTTCAGAATCGAATTTTTCCTGAAATTCGGAATGAATTCGGGTTCGGTCCGGATCGATTCGCTCATCCCTAATCATAATCCCTCTATGTATCCCCCTGCCTTTTTCATCTTGTTTCCACATTTCCTCCATCTGTCTCTTGTCAACTTTCTCCTGTCCACCTCTCTTTTTGGCTTGCTTAAATCTTCCTCCTTTTTACCTCTCCTACATATCTCTCTTCCAGTTTCTTTCTTTCATTTTTCTTTATCTCTTTTTTTCCTCTAGCCATCTTCCTTTTTTTGCTCTCTCTTTTTCTCTTGTTATTTTCTCTTTCTTTCTCAATATCTTCCTTTCTTTTTCTTTTTACCTTACTCTCTCTCTCTCAATTATTCTTTCTTTATCTCTTATTCTTTCCGTTTCTCATTATATTCTAGCCCTATTCAACTCTTTTGCTTTCTACCTCTTTCACCCCACTCTCGTCTTTTTACTTTCCCCCTGCTCTTATTTCCACATTCTCTCCATCTTTCTTTTGTCACATTCCTTCACTTTCTTTGTCTCTCACTTTCCGTGTCTTACTATCTTATTTTTATCTTTTTTCCTCCTTGCTTTTTTCCATATTCCCTCCATCCTCTCTCTTTTTATCTTCATATGACATTCCTTTCTCCTTCTCTCCATCTCTTTCTAAATTTTTTTATTGTCTTTGTTTTCTGCCTTCAGTCTTTTTTATATGCATTTCCTCCCCTGTTTTCCTGGCCCCATCTCCCTGTATCCATCTTTTCCATGTGTCCTCTGTAGCTAGTTTTCTTTTTGTGTGTGTGTGTATATGTCTCTATGGGGCACCATCCAGAAGTCTTGCACAGGGCGACCCTTACCTTAAGGCCGGCCCTGGATGGACATCCCAAATTAGGATGCCTTAGGGTGTAGGTGAGTAATACGGCCCTATGACAATGTTTCTTGAATAAGACGTGATATTTATTTTGTTGCAATTGTATCATTAATTGTATCATTAAACATTGCACAAAATAAATGTATTCATGGTCAAGCTGTCCTCACACTAGCTGAGAAGAAGCCCAATTTTATAAAGCTTTGACTTTAGGTTTGGAGCCGTTTTTTTGTGTTTAAGGCAGCTATAAATCTTTTATCCAGTAGATGTCACCCTCGTACTCATGTCAGCATTACAACCTCTGCTCTCTGTGGACCATCAAACAAATATATTAAACTATTCCTCTTTAACAAACACAATGCATCATTCATGCTTCTTGTGTATTAAATATGTCGGATGCTTATCAGATACAGTATGAGGACTCTATGAGGTGCAGGACTTGTGAACTTGTCCGTCTTGGATAAAACAAAAACTCATATTTTTACGTTTTTGAGGCTCAAAATCTAGCGTCAGTGTAGTTTCTAGCCCTGGTCAGTCATTCAACGGAATATAGCGCAGTAGCAGCACTGACCACATGGGGCACTCTGCTCAATACTGAGAAGGGGCTGTCAAAGGAGCTCAGCTCTAACAGCACACAGCAGCAGGGGCTACACCAAGTTAGGTGCCCCCATCACTTGGGACACTGGCAGCCAAGCTGGCACAAGCAGCTCTGTTTCTTTCCTTGATTTTCTGCCTGACACTCTTCTTTAGCTTTTTCATTCTTTCTTTCATTTTCATTCTTTCTTTCTTCCTTCCTTTCCATTTTCCCTGTTTTCTTTCTTTATCTTCTTCTCTTAATTCTACCTTTCTTTTCTTCCAAATTTCTATTTATTTAACATTTTTTTATTTAATTTTGCCCTTCTGTCTTCTTTTCTTCATTGTTTTTTTATTTCCTTCTCTTCTTTCCTTCTTATTTTCCAACTTTTTATTCTTTCCTTCTTTCTTTTTTTACTACTTTTACACTTCTCTCTCTTCTTTCCTTTGCCCCCCCCTTGTCCCTTTCTTCCTTCAGTTTTCCTTATTTTTATGTTCTTTCTCCCTTCCTCCCCTCTCTTTTCCATTCACTCATTCTTTTCCCCTTCGTCCCTTCTTTTTTTCTTTATTTTACTTCCTTCCCACCTATGGGTGAATCTTTAATACAGATTCATCCATAAGCTCCATCAATTATGTCACCATTTTTACTTATCTCCATCCAGTTTTAATTACTTTTTATATGTTGGATCCAGCCATAAACCTTATCGGTGATGCCACCACTCCTTCCACCATTGAACTCATTATTATTGACCCTACTCTTTAATGTGGATTCAACCAAAGCCCCCCATCAATGATCAGTCTTACTCATATCCAACTATAAAATTCAATATTCAATTTTGTTTCCATTTTTTGTTGCTAGATAAATACTCCATCAATTATGTCACTAACTAACTCACCCCACACTTTAGCTGCATCAATTATATCACCACTTTTTAATTTAGCTGCAGCTATTAACCCCCAGCAATGATGCCACCACTCATTTACCGAGTTCTAAACACTAAACTAATCACTATTCATACACCTTAATTCAGCTTTAAACCCCAGATATTCAGTTATAAACCCCAGAAACGATATAATGATATCACTACAGAGTGCTGTCACCACAGACACAGCATTTATAAATAAGGAGACATATTCCATGCTTAAGCTGTTGGATGGGTTTTTAGTATGATTTCTTGTTTTGGGAAAACAAAATGCCCCATTGCAATTTGCTCGCTGTCAAGCGCACCCTTTCCGCTAGGAAATCCCACACATTTAGACAGATGAACTGATCAGTTGTTCCCCCCGTGTTTGCCACCACATTATGGTTTTACACACCCTGGCAAAGAGCTGCAAGTGTAGTAAATCAGGCCCTATGTGTCAATCACAGATGATGTTTCACTTTATAGCTTAAATTCATGTCTTGATCGCTGATGTCATAATTTCCTGGCATTTACTAAGCTCTCTGTGTTCCTTCAGTATCGACTTTGAGGAGGATGCACGTCTTTCTTTTTGCCTTTTCTCTAGCCTCATGGCGCCTGAATTGTGAGTGGTGTGTGTAGTATTCTGAATGATACCAGTCCGTTTTTTACCTGGGATGGGATGTGCATTCTACTTAGAGCCTTCACATGTGATTACCCGAATAGATTGTTTTGCCTTCATTTAGATTATATGGCGGTTTATGGCCACAAAAAAGAAAAATAAACCAACTGCTTGTTTTACATTTCTCCAGGTGTTTCCCACAATTGCCCGTGTGTCTGATGGGCATTACAGTATTCCTGACCATATAGCTGCATTTCCTATGATACCTGCATAGAGCTAAGTCTTAGATTGTGTGTTTTACTATAAATAATGAAAGAGAAGGAGAAAGCTAATTAAATAACATATATATCTTGTATCCCCGACAGTGTGGGTGGCAGCAGCAGACAATGATGTTATCCAGAAACCCCTGTTTTTGATGGCTCGGACTGGTGAAAAAGTGTCTCTGCATTGTTCTGATAAGAGGAGCAACTATGTCACTAAATACTGGTACCAGCAAAAGGCCAGAGCCACCGTTCTGATCGGTTATTCCTATAATGCAGCGAAGGCTGAAATGGAAGGAGATTTTCCTAAAGAAAAGTACACCATAGAAGCCGACACAGCTCTGAAGAGCAACCTGACAATTGAAAGCATGTCTCCTCAAGACGCCGCAACCTATTTCTGTGCCAGCAGCATCCACAGTGACACAAGCAGATCCTCTGACTGTGCAGAACCCGGCACCGACATGTTACATTCACCACACCTTTGTCACTGTCACTGATTCTAACCGAAATTCCTACATGTAAAGGTTTTTATATCATTTTCAAATAACTATTTATTTAAATGGCCCAAACCCCACTTCCCCCCAGCCCCAGAGTCTAAAAGACTCCAGGGCCTAGTTAAAGCTTCCTGCCTGGTTATCACAATTAGGGATGCATCACTGTATACAACCCCCCCCCCCCCCCCCCCCCTACCGGTTCACCCAATACTTACCTTGATCTGGCTATCGAGCTGTGCATGCATAGGGCCCTTTTGAGTGCATGTACAACATCAGGCAAACGTGAGTGATCGAGTGAACTGGGAATTTAAAAAAAACAGCGATGCTTTTACTATCAATTTCTTGGTGTTGCTATAATGTCAGGTTTGTCCCTGCCAACTGTCTGTCACCAGAATGTGTTACATCGGCTCCTGTACTGTAGTAAGCAGATATTTCTATATGTCATTTTGGTTGAGCACGAGCTATCTGGGGAGACTGTTCTGGGACAAGCACTACAGTTACAGATAAGGCATATAGACATGTTGTTTTAGTAATTCCACACAACCTACCAGCTAAAACTGATCCAGAAAAATTCTAAAATAATTTAGCATTTCCCATACAGTCATGTATTAAATCGAAACAAAAATCAAAAATCAGTGTTGTCCCTCTACTCAGTAGCAGGGATGCATCTGATGTCTTAAGTCACCACCAACTGGAACCCCCAGCTCCAATACTCCCATTTTTAAGGATCAAATCCCCACACTGGTATATCTATTGGGATGGTTGAGGGGATATACCATATTTTTCGCCCTATAAGATGCACTTATTTTTCCCCTAAAGTGGGGGGAAAATATCAGTGAGTCTTATCGGGCAAATGTAAAAAAGAAGAGTACATTACGGGGATCCCCCACCTCCATAGTCGCCGTCGCTGTCGCAGCTGCCTGCCTTCTCCTTCATCCAGTTCTGGCCCCTGGGTAGGGTGTGGCCTGTGACTCCTGCCAGCACACTGCCTGTATTGGGGATGCCCACACACTGCCTGTATTGGGGATGCCCACACACTGCCTGTATTGGGGATGCCCACACACTGCCTGTATTGGGGATGCCCACACACTGCCTGTATTGGGGATGCCCACACACTGCCTGTATTGGGGATGCCAGCACACTGCCTGCATTGGGGATGCCCGCACACTGCCTGTATTGGGGATGCCCGCACACTGCCTGTATTGGGGATGCCTGCACACTGCCTGAATTTGGGATGCCCGCACACTGCCTGTATTGGGGATGCCAGCACACTGCCTGTATTGGGGATGCCCACACACTGCCTGTATTGGGGATGCCAGCACACTGCCTGCATTGGGGATGGCCGCACACTGCCTGTATTTGGGATGCCAGCACACTGCCTGTATTGGGGATGCCAGCACACTGCCTGTATTGGGGATGCCAGCACACTGCCTGTATTGGGGATGCCTGCACACTGCCTGTATTGGGGATGCCCACACACTGCCTGTATTGGGGATGCCAGCACACTGCCTGTATTGGGGATGCCCGCACACTGCCTGTATTGGGGATGCCAGCACACTGCCTGTATTGGGGATGGCCGCACACTGCCTGTATTGGGGATGCCAGCACACTGCCTGTATTGGGGATGCCAGCACACTGCCTGTATTGGGGATGCCAGCACACTGCCTGTATTTGGGATGGCCGCACACTGCCTGTATTGGGGATGCCAGCACACTGCCTGTATTGGGGATGCCCGCACACTGCCTGTATTGGGGATGCCCACACACTGCCTGTATTGGGGATACCAGCACACTGCATGTATTGGGGATGCCAGCACACTGCCTGTATTGGGGATGCCAGCACACTGCCTGTATTGGGGATGCCAGCACACTGCCTGTATTGGGGATGACAGCACACTGCCTGTATTGGGGATAACAGCACACTGCCTGTATTGGGGATGCCAGCACACTGCCTGTATTGGGGATGCCAGCACACTGCCTGTATTGGGGATGCCAGCACACTGCCTTTATTGGGGATGCCAGCACACTGCCTGCATTGGGGATGCCAGCACCCTGTATTGGGGATGCCTGTACACAGCCTGTATTGGGGATGCCTGTACACTGCCTGTATTGGGGATGCCCGCACACTGCCTGTATTGGGGATGCCAGCACACTGCCTGTATTGGGGATGCCAGCACACTGCCTGTATTGGAGATGCCCGCACACTGCCTGTATTGGGGATGCCAGCACACTGCCTGTATTGGGGATGCCAGCACACTGCCTGTATTGGGGATGCCTGCACACTGCCTGTATTGGGGATGCCAGCACACTGCCTGTATTGGGGATGCCAGCACACTGCCTGTATTGGAGATGCCTGCACACTGCCTGTATTGGGGATGCCAGCACACTGCCTGTATTGGGGATGACAGCACACTGCCTGTATTGGGGATGCCTGCACACTGCCTGTATTGGGGATGCCAGCACACTGCCTGTATTGGGGATGCCAGCACACTGCCTGTATTGGGGATAACAGCACACTGCCTGTATTGGGGATGCCAGCACACTGCCTGTATTGGGATGCCCGCACACTGCCTTTATTGGGGATGCCAGCACACTGCCTGCATTGGGGATGCCAGCACCCTGTATTGGGGATGCCTGTACACTGCCTGTATTGGGGATGCCCGCACACTGCCTGTATTGGGGATGCCAGCACACTGCCTGTATTGGGGATGCCAGCACACTGCCTGTATTGGAGATGCCCGCACACTGCCTGTATTGGGGATGCCAGCACACTGCCTGTATTGGGGATGCCAGCACACTGCCTGTATTGGGGATGCCTGCACACTGCCTGTATTGGGGATGCCAGCACACTGCCTGTATTGGGGATGCCAGCACACTGCCTGTATTGGAGATGCCTGCACACTGCCTGTATTGGGGATGCCAGCACACTGCCTGTATTGGGGATGACAGCACACTGCCTGTATTGGGGATGCCAGCACACTGCCTGTATTGGGGATGCCAGCACACTGCCTGTATTGGAGATGCCTGCACACTGCCTGTATTGGGGATGCCAGCACACTGCCTGTATTGGGGATGCCAGCACACTGCCTGTATTGGGGATGCCAGCACACTGCCTGTATTGGGGATAACAGCACACTGCCTGTATTGGGGATGCCTGCACACTGCCTGTATTGGGGATGCCAGCACACTGCCTGTATTGGGGATGCCCGCACACTGCCTGTATTGGGGATGCCTGCACACTGCCTGTATTGGGGATGCCAGCACACTGCCTGTATTGGGGATGACAGCATACTGTCTGTATTTGGGATGCCCGCACACTGCCTGTATTGGGGATGCCCGCACACTGCCTGTATTGGCGATGCCTGCACACTGCCTGAATTTGGGATGCCCGCACACTGCCTGTATTGGGGATGCCTGCACACTGCCTGTATTGGGGATGCCCGCACACTGCCTGTATTGGGGATGCCTGCACACTGCCTGTATCGGGGATGCCAGCACACTGCCTATATCGGGGATGCCAGCACACTGCCTGTATTGGGGATGCCAGCACACTGCCTGTATTGGGGATGCCAGCACACTGCCTGTATTGGAGATGCCCGCACACTGCCTGTATCGGGGATGCCAGCACACTGCCTATATCGGGGATGCCAGCACACTGTCTGTATTGGGGATGCCTGTACACTGCCTGTATTGGAGATGCCCGCACACTGCCTGTATTGGGGATGCCAGCACACTGCCTGTATTGGGGATGCCAGCACACTGCCTGTATTGGAGATGCCCGCACACTGCCTGTATTGGGGATGCAAGCACACTGCCTGTATTGGGGATGCCAGCACACTGCCTGTATTGGAGATGCCCGCACACTGCCTGTAATTGGGGATGCCAGCACACTGCCTGCATTTGGGGATGCCAGCACACTGTATTGGGGATGCCTGTACATTGCCTGTATTGGGGATGCCCGCACACTGCCTGAATTTGGGATGCCCGCACACTGCCTGTATTGGGGATGCCAGCACACTGCCTGTATTGGGGATGTCAGCACACTGCCTGTATTGGGGATGCCCGCACACTGTCTGTATTGTGGATGCCCGCACACTGCCTGTATCGGGGATGCCCGCACACTGCCTGTATTGGGGATGCCCACACACTGTATTGGGGATGCCTGTACACTGCCTGTATTGGGGATGCCCGCACACTGCCTGAATTTGGGATGCCCGCACACTGCCTGTATTGGGGATGCCAGCACACTGCCTGTATTGGGGATGCCCGCACACTGCCTGTATTGGGGATGCCCTCACACTGCCTGTATTGGGGATGCCCGCACACTGCCTGTATTGGGGATGCCCGCACACTGCCTGTATTGGGATGCCCACACACTGCCTGTATTGGGATGCCCACACACTGCCTGTATTGGGGATGCCTGCACACTGCCTGTATCGGGGATGCCAGCACACTGCCTATATCAGGGATGCCAGCACACTGCCTGTATCGGGGATGCCAGCACACTGCCTGTATTGGGGATGCCAGCACACTGCCTGTATTGGGGATGACCGCACAACGCCTGCATTGCGGATGTCCGCACACTGCCTGTATTGGGGATGCCCACACACGCCTGTATTGGGGATGCCAGCACACTGCCTGTATTGGGGATGCCAGCACACTGCCTGTATTGGGGATGCCCGCACACTGCCTGTATTGGGGATGCCCGCACACTGCCTGCATTGGGGATGCCAGCACACTGCCTGTATTGGGGATGCCCGCACACTGCCTGTATTGGGGATGCCCGCACACTGCATGTATTGGGGATGCCAGCACACTGCCTGTATTGGGGATGCCTGCACACTGCCTTTATTGAGGATGCCCGCACACTGCCTGTATTGGGGATGCCAGCACACTGCCTGTATTGGGGATGCCCGCACACTGCCTGTATTGGGGATGCCAGCACACTGCCTGTATTGGGGATGCCCGCACACTGCCTGTATTGGGGATGACCGCACAACGCCTGCATTGCGGATGTCCGCACACTGCCTGTATTGGAGATGCCCGCACACTGCCTGTATTGGGGATGCCAGCACACTGCCTGTATTGGGGATGCCCGCTCACTGCCTGTAATTTAGGATGCCCCTCACTGCCGGTAATTTGGGATGCCCCTCACTGCCTTTAACCTGGGATACCGCTCACTGCCTGTAATGAGGGATGCCCCTCACTGCCTTTAATATGAAATACTGCTTACTGCCTGTAATGTGGGGTCTGTAATGGTGTGATCAGGAGGAGTTCTGCACACTGTCTATAATGGGGTGATTGGTAAGGGGCATTTTAGCACACCATTTGGTTCAAAATATTTTTTTCAAATTTTTATCTTCCAAATCCAGGGTGCGTCTTATATACAGGTGCGTCCTATATGGCGAAAAATACGGTACATAAAGCATGTGAGTAACTCACTCACAGAAAATGGGCTTTCCAAGACGGTATGTGGTAAAGGGCATCCAGCAATTGATTTACACTAAAAGGAACAACCTTCATTTTTAAATGTTATTCCTCTTTAAAGAAGTTATGTCATACACTGTTGCCGTATCATCACCGATAATAACCAGCATTTCCCATCAAAAAACATTTATTTTCATGTCCAACTGTAACTTTGTTTCAATTTTAAAGAGGAACTTTGGAGGCCCTGGTTTCTAAAAGAATCCAGGGCCGTCCGTGTCCCGCTCCTTGGGACAACTCACCTGCTCCTAGATCCCTCACAGTGTCTCTTGATGTGCGCATACACGTGCCAGGCCTGTCTGACAGTGCACTAGGCTCCACCCTGCTTCATTTGGCTGCTTACCCGCTCAGCCTGCTTAGCCGCTAGCAGAGCTGGATGGAGTGGGTCACTCAGCCAATCAGGGTGCTTGGTTTCAGCCGTGTTTGCGTCATAGGAATGCCAGGCCTATCTAAATGGGTAGCACAGGCACGCCCACAGCTAGAAACTAAGCAGAAATGAGGCTGGCAGCGCACTCGCTATGCTCTGCTTCAATCTGCTTAGCCGCTTACCCTGTTTAGCTGCTAGCAGAGCTGAACGGAGCTGAGTGAGTTTAGATGTAGAAAAAAACAAACACCGGCCCCAGAATTCAGCAACGATAGTTGGGCGATTGCAGCGTTGCTTGCCATCATCTTTGCTATTCCCGGGCCTGTTGATCATTGCCGCTGGGAGCGTACGCACACTCCTGCATGTCTGTTTATTTGAATGGGCATGCGGGAGTGTGTGCTCATGTGGTGACTGCTGGATCCCAGCGGCAACCATTAGCAGGCCAGGGAATCACTCGCGGCAGCAACCATCGCCCCTAGATTCCCAGGGCAGGTAGGTGTTTTTATTGGTTAGTTTGTAACCTAACCCCAAAAAAGGAATTAAGCACTATGGTTGTTTTTCATAGATTATGTCTATTTTCTTGAAACTTGAATTTAAGTTATGAGAGCATTCTTTGTTGATGACATAATTTCCTGGCATCTACTGAGCTGCCGGTTTTCTTTCAGTATCGATGTGTCTGGACTTTCTAGAAGATGCAGGTCTTTCTTCTCATCTCCTTCCTAGCCTCGAGGTTTCTGACATGTGAGAACAATTATGTTGTATTTTGTTGGGTTCATGGACTTACCTAACTGAGCATCACAAAACCTGCCTAGGGAGGGATAGGTGACAGATGAGTATACTGTTCGGAGTGCAGCATGGATCTATAGCCTTGCTTTCAGATGGATGGTCAAAGCCACCCTAAAACAAACGCAGATTACATTTTCTCCTTACTTCTGGTGTTTAGTACCTATTGTTGGGTGCAGTCAGACCCTTAAAGGCTCTATTCCTTGGCATGATGCCTGACCATAATGTTGTATGTTGTACTTTCAGTGTATTGTGTAAATGGTTATATAGTGTTATATATTTAGCTTTTTTTCCTTGTCTGGTTGAGACATACAAATACATTTAAAGGATTTAGAGCTAAATATGTATATATATATATATATATATATATATATATATATATATATATATATATTACATTTCTAAAGAATATATTGATTATATACTGTGGTGCATTTCATTTGGATTCTCATTGAGATATAATATATATATATATATATATATATATATATATATATATAAATATATATATATATATATATATATATATATATAGAGAGAGAGAGAGAGAGAGAGAGAGAGAGAGAGATTATATTTTTTAGTAATTTAAATACATGGGGTAATATATATATATATATATATATATATATATATATATATATATATATATATAATATATGTATATATATATATATATATATGTATATCATTAAAACAGACCCATGCTTTATTTTGGCTATGGCTTATTTAGGGGTTAATTGTGTTTCATGACAGTTTTCCCTCACTCTGCACACAAAATAAAACAAAATAAAAAGAGTTTTCTTAAATGTAAAAATCAAACTCCCCTGTACCTGTGATGGGTTAATTCTATAGCAAATTATTTTAATGGGGCAAATACATTTTTTAGAAGGTTGGAAAAATAAGTGATCTATGGGAATTTAAAAAAACTTGTTTCTGACTTGCCCTAGGCTGCTGTTATTGCAAAACTTCTAAAATGAACACTTTAAATAATGAAACAGAAACATGTTATATACATATTTTGTGACTCTTGCAGTGTGTGCGGCATCAGTGGAAAACGATGTTGTCCAGTCGCCCCTGTTCCAGATGTCTCGGGTTGGCAGAAAAGTTTCTCTGCATTGTTCGGATGGGAGAAGCAACCATCTCACTAAATACTGGTACCAGCAGAAGGGCAGATCCATCGTCATGATGGGTTATTCCTATAATGCAGAGGAAGCTCAAATGGAAACAGGTTTCCCTAAAACAAAGGTGGAAATAGAAGCTGACACAATTCAGAGGAGCAATCTGACAATTCACAACATATCTCTAGAAGATGCTGCAACCTATTTCTGTGCCAGCAGCATCCACAGCAGCACAAGGAGATCCTGTGACTGTGCAGAACCCAGCACTGGCATATTAAAGATCGTTACACCACATACAAGTGTCACTATTTCCTGACTAACCAACCATCATACACTACATTGTTAATAATTATTTACATGACAGGACATGCGTGCCCATGTCGCTCATTTGGGAAATTCAAGCAGGGCAGGTGTACTGAAGGTTTTCCACTTTCTAGAGGATCTCCACTTTTATGCTTGTCTGAGGGGGATCTTAGATTGAGCATACATTTTAATGATGATTTATTTTGTTAGTGATTCCATTGGGGAGACCTGAGAGCAGGGATGAACTGGATAAAAATCAACCCTGCCCAGAAGCCTTCATTGTGCCCCCTCAGAGTGTATACTTGTCCTCTCACATTGAGGGGTGGTTTGTGTTGGTTTAGGGTCTTGTAGAGTAGGACACTCCTTGGCACAGAGATGTCTGGTGTGATGAGCACAATCTGCCTTGTGGTGCAGATTTCTTGATCTGAATCCTATAAAAGACTAAAGCAGTCAGATGCCCACAACATGTTTGATGGGAAGACCACCTAACATCTGGGTTACAATGTTCTCATTAAAAAAAAATAGGGTTCCCTTTTAATAAAAGAGTGCATTTTCACAGTAGAAGAATCCTACTTTAATGGCTTTAAAATTTCTTTATTTTCTGTTAAAAAGAATAATGCCTTTAAGATTGGAAGCAGAAATCTTTAACTCCTTTAAAGAAAAACAATGGCTTGAGGGAGGCAGATTTTATCAGCCCCAGGGCATCCTGATTTGGGTTGCCCTGCTGTGTGAAAGCCCCGGCACTGTCTGCAAAAGCTCACCTGTCACCAATCCTATGGTGCATTTGCAGGCAGCAGCCGCATCCCCCCTCCTATAGCTGGGGGCACCGCATCTTATATACTCCCAAAACATTAGGGGGCACCACATCTTATATAGTCCCAAAACATTAGGAGGCATGGGGGTGCCAAACTTAATATAATATTATTGGGCTTCGGGTTTAGTCCAGTTATCAGCTACAGTATATACTCGAAAAGACATGACCAAAGGGGGCCAAGTTAGAACAAATAGCATGTCCTAACTTCGGTATAGGCCTGTTGATGTGGATCACATGAAAAGAAAGACCTGTGATTGCATCTCCATCATTATCTCATTCCTTAATGATATGGAACTCTCTGGTGGCTTTTCAATGGCTCATGTCGCAGGCATCACACACCACTGGCAGCAATTTATGGGAACTCTACATTTTTGTCAGGTAACAGGGCAGTTGAGTTCAGATGGTGAAAGAATAAAGAATTCTACAGAATTGGTTCCTTGATGACAAGGAGGCATAATGTCTATAGATAATATTAAAGAGAATTTTTTGAGCTAACCAGATTTTTCATTTTATCTCCAAATTGAAGGGTAATACAACAGATATTACAAAATGTCCCACCTTTGAATTCTATTGTTGGTGTACCCTGGCCAAAGCAGAATCTCCCCTGGAATTGGGGGAAGAAATGGGAGCTAAGGTATGGCATAAATTGGAGACTGAGGTAGCAAAAACCTCTCATCTAATAGAAGCAAACTAGAAAAAGCTCCTGTGCTGGTATACAACCCCAGATAGGGTCGAAAAATCCTGTCTAGGATACCCTCAGCTTAAAGTGGACCATCACCCAGGGGTGATCGGCCCGGGAATCTATAAGATTCCCGGGCCGATCACCTCCCTCACTGCGGGCCTTCCGAGATCAGGATGTCCCGCGGGGGTGAAACCCCCCCAAAAGCCCCAAAAAACCTTACCTTATTGGCGACGGATCAGCCGCCACCGCCTCCCGCGCGCCCCTCTAGCAGTGCCTTACGATATTCACAAACGGCCGGCGCGGATGCGCGCCCTGTAAGAGGGACTCGCGGGAGGCGGTGGCGGCTTATCCGCCGCTTGTCCGTCGCCGAAAAGGTACGTTTTTGGGGGCTTTTGGGGGGGGTTTCACACAGCAGGGCATCCTGATCTGCCCCGCTGAAGTGGACCAACACCCAGGATAGTGAAAATCCTGGGTGTTGGTCCACTTTAAGGGTTGTCGCAGCCCAGGAAGCTTGTCTCATGTATCGTGGACATGTCCAATAGCTCATTCCTTTTGGAAGCAAGTTATAGATCTGGTATTCCAAATAATCCATAATCCAAAATTCATATTATTTTGCAACTTCTCATTACTCATAGCTTAATATGCTGAGAAGTTTATAGGCCACGGGATTCTTGCAGCAAAAATAGCAATAGTGACATCATGGCTGGAAACAAGCATCCCAATAGACATTGTGCACCACAGGTTAATTTGGATTATGACTGATGGGAAGATGTTCCATACCTTGTCAGATAAAGAGGAACTATTCTCACTGACATGGGATCCTTGGATTGAATATAAGGGCATGAAAATATAGATCATATGATAGCAGGGAGAAGATAACTTTATATAGAGCATTTACTGGAATTTCATTCTCTCTTCTCTTTTTCCTCCCCTGTTTTTTTTATTTTTCCCCTTTTGATCTTATCTTCCTTTCTACATGTTTCTAAAGTTAATATCGTAAGGCATTGATGGTGTTTAACAACTAGATATTGAGAGGCCTCTCATAAATGTAAATTGTAGGAATGTGCATCGGGTTAAGCTCCTTAATAAAGCCATATTATTGAATCAGTTTTTTTAATGAAAATCAAAATGCTTACTCTGCATAATGGTTTACTGACGACCATCCTTGTTAAAATCTGTAAACACACTTTTACAAAATCAATATTGAAACATAAGGCAGACCTAAACCTTCTCTTTCAACTATGTGCCAGAGTGGGTCCTGGTTCAGATGAACACTAAGGCCCTTACTTATGAAGGAATAGCGACAGGTAGCGACTGGTGAGCGACCGGTAATGACGCTCACTGCCACGAGAACGCCGGCTCCCCACCACAATCACACATTTATCAAGCCAATCCTGCTTAGCGACTGAGATAGCGCCAGATAGCCACTCATTCATCATTATTCCAGCCTCAGCCCACAGCACCAGCGTCCGACCTTGAACAGCGACAGGTATGACCTCTCGCTACCTGCCGCTCTCCAATGCATTTCAATGGAACAATCTTTAAATATTCATAATTAATTGTTATTATTTTTTTTTTTTTTAAATGCGAAAAATTCTGTGACCACTTCTGCCATTTTAAATAATTTTTTTAAGGTAAAAAAAAAAAAAAAAAATGTACAGAATTTATATTACAGGTTTGATCTTAATGTATTCATATTAAAAAATTATTTAAAAAACGTGTTTTTTTTGGTTTCCAAAAATATGGTTGTTTGGGGGTTAAAAAACTACTTTTAACACATCGCCGCCAGCGCTCTGGGGTTTAAACATGCATTTCACAGCGCAAGAATTTTTGGAGCGTGATTTGTTAATGAACATGGTGGGAGCCGGTCGCTATCACCCTGTCAAATAGCGACTCCTCACCCAATATTCAACATTACGGCAAACCGACTGAGTCGCTATCAACTACCGAACAACGGCCAAGCACAGCGAGTACTAGTGGGTGCTCTGAAAATGCCGCTACAGTCGCTCAACTGTCGCTACCTGCCGCTGTTAATGAATCGGCCTCTAAGCTAACCTCACCTAACCACTCACATCACTTCACTGAAATGTGCATCTAATTCCTGTCCCCCATCATTACAGGCTGCCCGTCCACACCCAAACTGTGGAATCGCTGGAAAGGTGAGTTTCCCTGGTGATGAAAGAAAAACACACAGCGGATACCCTGCAAGAGATGAACAACACCCAGGTGAGTGAAAATCTCTTCTTTCTCTTTAAAGTAAGTGGTCAAAAATGACATTATGTCCCTTATAACACTTGTCCCTGGGGCAACCAAGTTGGAATGCTTCTATATTAGAAGATCATATTGTATTAATGGAACAATGCGTCACTCAGGGTCAATAAAAGAACTTATAGAAAAGAAAGTGTGTCTGTGAATGGAAGTATACATTTATGAGAATACAAAAGACATGGTCCTAGCAACCAACAGCTACAGTACTGACACAGCGCATGGCTTATACCAAATCACAACATGAAAATCTCAAGTGTAAAAAACCATAGGTTTATCACTGAAAACCACATTTAAACATTTACATTTTAAATCACACATACATGGATGCACAGGTTCAAAACCAAATTCTATATTAGTATTCTATGTACTAAATTGTACTGCTATGCTAATAACTAGTGATAGCTACATATAACAGATACCTGCTTCCTACTAAAGTGCTATAGTGTTAAGAATACATATAACTATATAATAAATGTCTTTTAGACTCCTGGGGCATGTCAGTTGCTAAACTTTTACTTTAGGGCAATAAAAAAGATCTACTGACTGTGAAACTTAACACTTACTGAAGTTTTACTTTAAAAGGCTAATTCAAACATCTGTAAATTTTTTAGGGGCAAACCGTGCTCTAACTACCCAATATTAATATGAACCTTGAGTGATGACTAGCCATATTACTAGTTGGGCATCAACTAGTGCCACTGTCACCAACAGAGGTGGATTGACCATAGCAAGATTCTTGGGCCGCACTGCTTTGGGGCCAGTGGTGCAGCTGCTTATTACACTGCCATCTAATTCCTGCCTCCCCTGTACCTGTTCCCCTACCCTCCTAGCCTATGTTCTGCCTCCAATGCTAATGATTTAGAATCATGGCTCTGTGGGGGCCATAAACACCCCTGCCACATTATCTGACCCTACAATAATAAAGCTTCAGTACTAACAATTTGGCCATATCCACCCTTGTAAATGAGCTGCCCCTGCAATGCTATAGCCTTAGCCTTGGAGGACACTTGGGCTCAGTGGTAATGTCATGAGCTGGCCAGGCCAATAAAATCTGAGCTGATTTTTGACTTCAATCAACTACTGATCACCGGACTAGTTAAGTACATTCACTGTGCTATTTTTTAATCCCTACTTGCCTCCAGTAAGTCGCTGGACCAGTCTATGTGGGCCATGTGCCAATCTGAAAAGCTCTGATCTCTAGTTCATGAACAACTAAAAAAACGAATAGGTTGGATGTGAAAAGTGCCAGCGAACCGAGTGGACTTTTCATTGCATTCTGTAGTGCTCTGGAATGACACTAAACTTTTTATAACTTCTTATAATCTTGGGTGCCCTCCTTCTTTACAAAACATTCACATCTGTCACATGTTTTAATGTGGGCGTCTGTGTGTTGTCATCTGGGTTCATGCGTAACTGAATGAAATCTGAAATGTGTCACTAGACTTGTAAGCGATGAAGATGGTCACCCTCATATTGCGTTTGCTGGTCCCTCTCTGCTTCCTGCAGTGTAAGTGTCACTTACTGTTTGACAGTACATTATAAAATGTAAGTAAATATAGCAGGCTGCTGAATTCTAGATTTTGTATGATGGAAATACACAACATTTTGAAGTTCAATTTTATGATCTCGTTAGTAATTTTAAGAAAATGTCATGTATTACTGTTATTTTACCATTTTGAATTTAAATTTCCTATCAATAATTATATCTATTTATATGTCCAGAAAAAGAATGGCACCTACACTACCTTTCTGCAGGCAGGCTTGATCTCACAAAGTCCTGGGGACAGAATCTTCCAGTTTCAGCTCTGGCTCCGTTGCTAAGAGTTGGTTCCCTCATTGCTTGGCAGACATGGGGCTACACGAGACAGCTCCCGAGCACCCCCCCCCCCCCCCCCCCCGTGATCTGAATTTTAGATAGGATAGAGATAGGAGAGGGTTGTCAGCACTGGAGTAGACAGCGCTAAAACTGGAGGGCTGCAGCCCACAATTTTTTTTTTGCAATGCCTGGACTTTAAACATAAATAATGTTCACTAGTACTGGCCAGCAGAGTTTGTGTTGCAGTATCATTTAGGGTTCCTTTTACTGTAAGTGTGGTAGTGTTTTGTTGCAGTGTTGTTAAAGGTCTAAATTAAACATAGGGCTAATGTTAACATTTTGGCCTGTATTTATGGTCACCGGTTCATGGTCGATTATTGTTGGTTAGGTAGCCCAGTGGTTACTAAATCGAGTTGCCTAGTGTAAGTCCAGTATAAGAATTGACCTGTTTGCTGTCAGTTTGTCTGTCTGCAGATGTTATCCAGAACCCCAAACTCCTTGTAGCCCAACCGAAGACACCAGCAACCATGACCTGTGAACACCAAGACTCCAACTACGACTATAAGTACTGGTACTACCAAGAAAATGGGAAAGGTCCAGTTTTGATTGGCTATGCTTACAAAACAAGTGATCCAGATTACGAGACTGCTTTTAAGAACAATGTATTCACAATAAAAGCTGATGGTCCTCTGAAAAGCATCCTGAATATCTCAGCGGTCTCTTCTGAAAAGATTGGTGTCTACTATTGTGCAAGCAGTATCCACAGCGAGACAGTGACAGGGCTAAGATGTGTAAAACCAAGGCATGATTTGTTTTTTGTATATTAAACATTTACAGGAAATGAGAGGGCTTAATGCGACCTAATATTATTAACCCCTCCAGTACCTGTTTTGAAGGTTCTTCTTGAAGGTTGCAAGGGTAAAGACTTGTATTTACAAAAATACATTCTTCCACTTACCTTAAAAGGAACATTTGCTTTAACCCATCTAATATAATTTTTAAATTCCTGTGCCCTTTAGCACTGGAACCAAAGAACTTGAAACTCAAGCCTAAAAAAGGGAAATATTCTAAACTACTATATTTAATGAGGGCATTGCACCAGTCAGCAACTTGTCTGATTTAACTAATTAATAATTATTAGTTATGTTCAACTGTTTATTATAAATAACATATTAAAATGAATATGATATAATAATTAAATAATAATAAAAATAAGCATACATAAATCACCAAAGCATGACACAGGCTTAGGAGCTTGGGAAGATGCCCACCTTTGTGAGCTTGGGAGGTTTTTTTTGGCAGTAAAATAATATAAATAATATATAAATAACATTTAGGTCATATACACAACTGAATGTGAAACCTGTAGTGTGTAGGCTAAAAATATATTTTGCTAGTTTTCCTTCTTCTTTGTAGTTTAAAGAGATTCTTCAGGCAAATTCTAAAAATAATAAACAGTAGCTGACCTTGCCAAACGTCACTCCAGCTCTGTCCCTCCTCTCAGGTCTGCACCTTGAAGGAGGAAAATAGACCTCCCCATTTGTGGCTTTGGCCACTTCCCACTAATGTGGTCCACCGCTGATATTTTGTGGTCCTATAACAGACCACATCCCCTCCCTGTTAGCTCTCGCTCCCAAGCTGTCAGTGAAACCGGTGAGGATAGAAGGGCACTACACACACCTCCGCTGCTCCCATTTGCCCCAAAAAGAACTGCTGCACCCTGAGGGAAGGAGTGGGGAGAACCTCCCTCTGTTCCCTGTAGGACCACACAGTGCTGATTGCTGAGAGAAGGAGCCAGGCGAGCCTTCCCTTCTTGCTGCTGACCATACCACTGAATGCGAGGGAAAAGATCAGCTGACCTATCACCCACCCATCTGATCGCCCAGCCCACCTGCCCGCCCACCGGATCGGCCAGGCCACCATCCCACCCCGATTGATGGCCTGATCAATCAGACCTGATCACCCAACCAACCCAACCAGCCCCCGATCAACCAGCACGCCCTCCTGTCCCTGTCACCCACCATATTGGTCAGCCCACCTGCCTACCCGATCACTCAGCATGCCTGTTCTCCCACCTGATTGGCCAGGACTGATGGTGGGAGGTGGCCCATTGTCATGAAGATGCATGCGACTGGTGATCTGGGCACTCCAGGCAGTGCATGATCGAATAAGGCAAACAACTTCAGACTAGATGCGTGTATTTTTTTTTTTGGGGGGGGGGGGGGGTTATTGCATATATGGCCAGTGTATGCTTGTACACACAAAGGAATTTTTCCTCTGCATTTAACCCATCCATGCAGTGAGATAACACAAGCAGTGATTGCACACATTGCGCATAGGGAGCAGTTAGGGGGGTTGAGTGTCTCGCTCAAGCGCTCACAGTCAGGTCCCAGATGGAAATCAAACCTGAAACCATTCAGTCACTATATATACTTACCACTAGGCCACAACTGCCTCATATACTTTTTTTTTTTGGTTTGTTTGAATTATCTTAAAAACTTGAAGATCGCATTTGGCCTTGCTTTTTTCTATATAGAGAAGGAATTACTTGCGTAGAGCTGAAGAAGTGTGGATACCCCTTTGGAATCCTTATTAGTAATGATGGGCTTTGGATCCAGGCTGAAGCTAGAAGATTTGACTATGTTTTTTGGTTTTGTCTGGTTCCCCCATCCCTGACAATGACAATATCTGGGTCAAATATTCTAGCATTTTTATATGTGTGGCTACTAACCTGTGCACAAGGCATAAGGGCTAGTAGTCCATGCCCATGTCCATGTCTCTCATTTCCAATGACGAAGATAACATGGGGGTATTCTACAAAGCCCTATACCATCAGAGGGTAGTGTGGTCGGCCACCCGTCTGCTGGGACCGCTGGGTGGCATACCAATACCATTACCTAATTACATGCACCACCTACTGGGCAAAGGAGAGAGAAAGAGCCTGGGGCACATTGGTCCTGTGATCTTCCAGGGGTGCCCATACCTGTAGTAAACATAATAGGTGTTAGTAGACTTACAGGGCTGGAGGCCACCCACTCTGGGCCTGTGGGTCCTGAGTAGCACCTATTCTTGGTTCTCAGGGCTAGTAGCCCATGGGGAGGGGGTAAATCTTTTTTAAATTAAAAATACATGGCCACATTTTTCCTCTCTTTAGAATGTTATTGTATTTGCTATTTGGGAGTAGAAAATGCTGGATACTGGCTTCCAAACTGGAAAGTGCCCTGTCCAGCGCATCTCTATTACAAGTAATCCAAAAGTATTTTCTGACTTTCTGCTTTAATAATAATAATAATAATAAATATATATATATATATATATATATATATATATATATATATATAAAACAAAAAAATACATTCATGATTTGGGTAACAGTACTGTGTGGGAATCAGAGCCTGGCAACACACACCATACAAGCAAAGGCTTATTTCACTAAGCCACAAAACAGTTCTGTGCAAGCCATTGTTTTATATTGTTTAATATATCTATATACAGTACTGTGCATAAGCCAGGGAGAAAACAGCCTATATGGCTCTATTAATCCTTAAGAATCCAAGTCAGCTGATTCATCAGAAGACATTCATATATGAAACAAGTCGCTCAGTCAGATTATGGCTAATCAGAGCGAAACAAATATTGAGATTTGCTGTGCTGGAGAATATTTTAGCACTTAATAAATAGGGGTAACCTCACACTACTGTCACATGGAGAGTTTTGTGACACACCCATCTAGGTTCACATACAGTTAAGTCGATGATGTGTCACCAAAGACTTGTGAGCAGTGGAGATGCAAGCTCTCGAATTGAGGTTCCTTGTTCCTCTCTGCTTCCTACAGTGTAAGTGTGACCTACCAATTCATTTTCATTATGCTATGCTCGATGTTGTCATTAATACCTGTGTGAGCCTATCCTGTAAGCCTTTAAGGTTCTAGGTTTTTGGGTAGGTATGAAAAATCAGATTCAAACATTAATTTACACCACTTTGGGTTTGAAGAACTATGTTTAAATAACCAAGATGGGGACTTGTTTAAGACTGAATTTTACAAGTGGAAACTGTTTTTTTTCAGCTGAATTCCCACACACAAAATGAACAGTACTTCAGGGGCTGAAAGATAACATGCCTAAATGACTGGTACAACTATGAAACTGTGTATTAGTAATTTCGGCAATTAATGTAATGGAAGTAAAGTCAAATGAAGGGTGCAACGTAACAAGCGGCCTACTTCTATAACCCATACTGTAGCCTATGAAACAAACTCACTTTTGAATGATGCACACCAACACAACAATTATGCTCAAAAAGATGGTGCATTATACAATATCAAATGTATACATACAAATCACACTCAGTTATGTATGCATTTATTAAGGAGGATACATTTGAATGATGGTTATTCTTGTGCTGGTGTGCATTTTTCAAAAACTAGTTTGTTTCACAGATGAAGCTGACCACCGCTTCCTTAAGACATACAAGACATACAAGATAAAGAACAAAATATATGTCCTAATATACCTCTGCTGATGTAACTATTGCTGGTAATGCTTATAATATATTGTATTTGTAATAGTCCTAAAACCTGAAAAATATGTCAATTATAATTTGTGGCACCAATATATTGACGATTGATCAGACACCAAGAAATGGAGTGGACGTGGAACAACCACACCTCCCTCCATATGAGGAGCACCAGATCAATAGACGCAAATCCTAAAGGCTAATAATAAACACCAATCATTTTATTAAAAAAAAGACTAAAAAATACATACAAGACAAGACATTTAAAACCAATGCATTACCCCCTATAATCCCCGCTAGTATACAATAATAGGCTCTGCCAACACAGGCTAATTATAAACCTCAATAGGCGATATATATATATACCCTGATTTGTACACACCCAAAATACTTTTTTGTGCCGGCCCAAAAAGCTATACTAAATCACCCAAAATATTAATAAATAAGTTTATACATTTTGATAACTACATATTAATAAATATTACATGACACAAAACCTATTTTTATCTCAATAAATGCTGCTAAAGTGCTAACGCAATTATCATATAAAGTGCAATAATGTAAAATAATACATTTACACAAACTTGACGATTGATCCATAAACATCCCTTACTAAAATTCTCATGATTTAAATAACTTAGAAGCTATCCTATATTTATTGGAAAATTAACTTTAGATTGTTATATGTATTTCTTAATATTTATTGTATTATTTAACATTGTTGTATTTTGCTATATGTTTTATTATTAATTAGAATATTGGTTAACTGATGCCCTAGTCAATTTTCTGTACGTATTGAGTTCTAATAAATGTTACTTTGAGCACCGATATTTATTGACAATGGTTCCACCCCTAGATCTTTCATACCAAAATTTAAAAAATGTAATGTTAAATTTACATGAAAATTGAGTTTCAGAAACTCAATCTGTAGTTGGCCAAGTTGACCATACACATAGACAACCTATTTTAGCAACCACTAAGGAATTTACTAAAACAATGTAGTATGTGATATAGATGCTTCCTCGGACATACATGTTGGTTACTCAATCAGGTTTTCACATATAAGGCCAGTATAGGGATTGATCTTTTGCTGTCAGTCTGTCTGTCTGCAGATGTCATTCAAAGTCCCAAGCTCTGGGTGGTCCAGATGAAAACACAAATCAACATCACCTGTAAACATGAAGACTCAAGCTTCACCAGAAAGTACTGGTACTATCAAGAAAAGGGAAAAGGTCTTGTTTTGATTGGCAATGCTTACCAAACAAATCAACCAGATTATGAGAGCCAATTCCAAGATGTAGGAATCACAATAGAGACTGATGATCCTCGGAAAAGCTTTCTAAGCATCTCAAAAGTCTTTTCAAATAACAGTGGTGTCTACTATTGTGCCAGCAGCATCCACAGTGAGACAGTGCTTGGACAAGGATGTTTAAAACCTGGAAATCAGATAAGAAACATCTACAGGAAGTGAGACAGCTTCATGTCACCTAATTTTATTAACCCTATCCTTTCCTGTATTTGCCTAAATGGGATATATAAAAAATCCTGGACCTCTTGAGGGTTCGTGAGATAAATACCCCATTTACAACAATACAAATGCCTCCTCTTACCCTAAAAGGGAACTTTTAATCCACCATTATTATCTAAAGGAAAAACAGTTTATGGCCTCTTTCAATTGACTGGTGCCCTTTAGCGCAGGAATGAAAAAAAAAAAAATGAACAAACAATGAATATCTTTAATCAATTACATTTGGGCTTTGCAGAAATCAACTAAAGTATTTTGATCCCCAAAAATATTTTATTAGCTCAACTAATTTACTGATGTTTGGGAACCCGAACCCGCAAAGTTCTTTACAAACCCGATCTTTGCGGTTTGGTTAGTCAATCTCTAAATAATGAGAATATTAATAATAATGCATTGTGTTTCAAAAAATAATAATACTTTTAGTGATGATGATAATCTTCAAATAGCTTTTAAAGATCTACTACTTATAATAATAAACATGGGTTAAAACCTATTAAACAACTACTAGTACTGCTAATAAAAATACTGAAAATAATGAGCTATTAACAAATTTAGTGATTATATTAAAAATCAAGATATTTATAAAGCTTTAGAATTCAATTATTTATTTCATTATTGCTAATTTCTTTCAATATAATATGAGTTGTGTATTAAAATTGGTTAGAGAGACTTCATAGGAAAAATTCTGCACCTAACCTGTTAATCTGCCCCATCGCAACACCCAATACATCCTGTACAGTAGATTTATTTTAGTTATTTGTTTTCTTGGACTTTGTTAACAGTTGATTTGAAAAGGCTCTTTTATTCATGAAATATATGGAGAGCCTCACCAACCTTTTTGAATATATATGTATGATATATTTTTAAATTTTTATTTATACCAAGTGTTGCTACCTACAGTGAGGATAAATCCATGTGTGTGCTTTGTCCCTGTGACTCTCATTTAGGTGTGTGTTGGGGAATTGAGGTCACTCAGGAAAAGAGGATGGTGACCATGAATGTTGGTAAAGAGGTGCAGATTCCCTGTCAACACAATGACCAGACCTATTTGACCATGCTTTGGTACCAGCAGAAAAATGAAAAGGGCTTAAAGCTCCTAGCTTATTCTACCGGAATAAACTCCAGTGAGATAGAAAACAACACAAAGAAGTGGTCTTTAAAGAGGCCGGAGGTTTTGAAGTCTTATTTGGAAATAACTAATCTCAATGTCCAGGACTCAGCTGTTTATTTCTGTGCAGCTAGTACACAGCCACGCAGGGTAGATGTTACCATAGCCAAAAACAAGTCATGTACGGGGAAAATGTAATTCTAAATGATACCTGCAGGAGGTGCTACGCACCTTTCATGTTATCGCCATTTTATTATTTATTAAGTATAATCAGAATCTATTATTAGAAATTAGCTTATCCATTTGGCCCAAAATATCTGCATTTAAAATGAATGTTAATGATCCTGTTTCGTCAACTTTTTTGTTTTTTTTTCATATTTTTCATATTTTTCTTAAATGATGTTTTTTGCCCATTCAGGCCTGCTGGAGTACTTTCAATATTGAAAGAATATCAATTTGCATTCTTACAGCATCCTTTATATTTTTGAAGAACAATGCATTTGAAGAAAAAAAACATTTCCAAAGGTTTCATGGGCATAGCTAGACCTGTGTACCTGGTTCACATGGTACCAGGTCTCTTACTTAGCTACTAAATAACCGCCCTGCCGTGTTAAACCCCCCTGGATTGCCACAAAACTCACTTTTGCCATGGCTCCCACAGTGATGTAAACAACGCCAGCTGCATCCACAGCATTTCTGGGTAGTCATATAAGCAGGGGCAGGAGCTTGTCCATGTCTAAAGGGAACTGAGGATGTGGTCACTCCTGCTCACTATTGGCGAGCTCTGCATCTAAACAGCGCTGTATTGTTGATCATTAATATGCCACTGATTGGACGAGAGCCCGCTAATGCGCCTTGGAATGCCTTGGATTTAAATGGTGGGACAGTCTTCTCCTCCTGGGTGTAGATCTGCTTTAAATTAGCTAAACCTAAGCTATCAATTTAAACTTCTGATCATAGAAACCCTACAAAAACATTTACAGCTTGGAGGGTCATGCTAATTTTTTGATAAAGCCAGTGTGACTTGCAGTGTAGCTTGTGGTGTAGATTGCAACCTGCATCTCGGTGAGCTTTTTAGCATTTAGACACAAAGAAGTGTAAAAAAAAGTGTAAAAAAAAAGATATTTGTTCTACCTTTTTCCCCAAAATGACCTGAACCTGTGTTTATAGGTTAGGCACATCATTTTTCAAATGAGGTAAAGAACCATATAGTTTTCAGGATGATGCCAGCTAATACAACATGTTTTGATAACAGTAGAAGGCTGGAGATGGGTTGAAGCAAATGTCTGGTCCACTAGAGCTAATGATTATACAATGAAACAGGAGTATACAGATACAAAATGGGACCAGACCAGGGCCGACAATCTACAGCAGATATATATATATATATAGGCTTTCACCCAGCCCTGGAGTATTTCAGGGTCTTCTGGGTTTTGTTCCTCTTACAAGGGCAATCCAGATTTTGGATGCCCGTCTGTCGGTAAAAAAAAGGGCGACAATCATTACCTCACTGGTGATCCCCTGGCACATGTTTGAGTTTTCCTTCAATCAACTTTCTATGCCATTTATGAGAGTCATCGAAATAGAAGGGGAGCATCAGACATCCACACAGCCACTGTGCCTGCACTATGTCTCTCAGATAGGCCTGGTGCAGGGCCGCACATTAGTCGGGGGGATACTGGGGACAATGCTGTGGTCTGCACATGTGCCATGGATCACTGGAAAGTTGGGTTTCACTGCAATCCCAGTGACCACACACACTGGAGCGTCCCAAAAAAGGAAGTTAAAATTATTGTCAGCCAACCACATTCTCTGCTGTCATCATTATTGAAAATGTCTCACAATTCAATAAAAACAAAAAAAATCAAGGTGCGCCATAGTCTACTGCCTGAGGCAGGGCGATATTTTGGGTCATGCCACCCCACGCTACAGTTATTGCGCCCTTGCCACACACTGCTCATTTTGGGCAGTGAAAATTTGGATAATGGGAACAGTCAAGGCTTCTGTATTTCTCTTTTTGGATGGACAGAATAATTTTATGGTGTAAGTTCTATGTAATGATGGTGCTAGTACAGCTGGTGCAGACAGGATGGACTGTAAAGGTGAGGCAGTGTTGCTTACTTCCCTCTCTTCCAGCTGGGCTAATCTTTCGGCCCCCCTTGAGACTTTGTGATCCACACTGCCTCCTGATGGCATGTGCAGGCAGCAACTTGTATACACATGTATGAGTTTGATTCTGTTGAAAACACATTCAATTAAAAAAAACAATCTTCCACACTAAAAACCTCTTGCTTTACATAAAGATGTTTAAATGAAAGAGGAATTCCTCTTTATCTCTAACAATACATGTATTTGTTAATGGGGTCTTTTTTCACTCTAAAATAAATGAGATATTCTACAAAATCTAAAAATAACTTGCTGCTGTTAAAGGGTTACAATAGAAAACTAACACATATTTTTCTAAAATTTGACTTATCCAAATTTTTGCCATAATTTCATTTTAGTTTTAGAAATGAAATGAATTGACAGAATTTGTGTTGTGGACTTTTCCCCTATACCAAAGATCAGACTTTCATCCGATGCCATGTCAGTGATCACTTTTCTCCTGTAATTGAAGCGGTGTAAATAAAAGGGGGTGCCTTATTCTGACCTCATATATAGTACATGTCAAACTATAATAGGGAAGTGTGACATCACGCTTTAAATACCGGGAGAATGCTCACCACTGCAGTACTGGGAGCCTCATGCTCCTTTTGCAGCCCTGATTTAAGGTTTGTGGGGAAATTCCAAAGAAGTTAGGTTAGTCAGTTAGGTTCACCAGAAGAAGATTAGTTTGGTTGCCTTTTTGGGTATTTAAATTATGGAAAATTCCAAACCAGGTATTCTGTAGACCCAAAGTCTTACTTGAATTTTGGGATGTCCCAAAAATCAGGGTTATGCAGAGAGAGGGTATTTAATGGACCTAAAATCTTATGTGCCTTTCGGGATGCCCCAAAAAATCAGGCTGTTTCAGAGATGAGGTAGTCAGTGGACCTAAAGTCTTTTTTTGCCCTATAGTAGGTCCACATATCAATGCTGGGCCTCATTGGTGAAACGAGCAAAGAAGTCTGTGATAAAGATGTTTTAAATTAAAGAGCAATTCTTTTTTCACTCTGAAATATATTAGTTGGCCAAATTAGATATTCTACAAAATCTACACAAATAATTTACTGGTTAAAGGGTTAAAGAGACCAGGCACATTTTTTCCAAAATTTGACTGACCCATATTTTTCCAAATTGTGAAATTTACCTACAGATCACAGATCAGAGCTGCCAGAAAAAAACAAAGCACCCCTGCCTAATTTCACCCAATCTCACGACAGTGATTACTCCTCTGCAGCCCCGGTCTTTGAAGTGGTGTAAATAAATAATAAGAAGCACCTTATTCTGGCTTCATACATCACACATGTCAACCTGTATCCTGTAATGAGAAAGAGCGACTACAGATACCGGGAGAATGATCACCACCGCAGGACTGAGGGCCCCATGCCCCGCTTGTCTGAGGTCTGTGGGGAAAGTCCACAAAAGTTAGTAAGTCATGTTTACTAGGAAAAGAAGATTTTGGTTGCCATTGTAGGTATTTACGGAAAATCTCAAATCACCTAAAGTCTTGTTCAACTTTTGGGATATCCCAAAACATCAGGGTTTCCTAAGTAGAGGGTATCTAGTGGACTTCAAATCTTATTTGCCTTTTAAGATGCCCTACAATCAGACTGTCTCGGAGGGAGGGCATCAGTCTTATTTGACTTTTGGGATTCCCCAAAAAATCAGAAGGTGGGTAGTCAGTGGACCTAAAGTCTTATTTGACTTATAGTAGGTCAGTTTTATCTAAGATATTAAAAGGTTTGATTATCTCCTCCACAGATCAATGCTGGGCTTCAGTGGTGGAACAAGCAAAGAAGCTCATATTAGCAAATCTGGGGGAATCTGTGGACTTGCCATGCTACCAAAGCCAATCCAACTACTTTGACATGTTCTGGTACCAGCAGAAGCCCGGAGAAGGACTGAAGAGGATGCTCTGGTCGACTGGAGCTAATCAGTATGAAATGGAAGAGGTCTATAAGGGAAATTGGAGCCTGACTAGGAACGACACTCACAATTCACTGCTGACTTTGACATCTGCAAGCCAGCAAGCCCAGGCTGTGTATTTCTGTGCTGCCAGTATGCACAGACACACAAAGGAACAATGCACCTGGCACTAAACACCAGCTACTTACTGCCTGTGTTGCTGTCCTCAAAAAGTTGCCAACTTCTCCTGAAATAATAACATATTTGGAAAGAACTCACTCTCATTTGCTATAGCAACAACTCTTAATTTTAATGGTCAGGCTGATGACATACTGCCTAGGTAGCAACTCAACACTGGGGATGATTAAAATGATCCCTGTAAATGGCAATGGCAATAATAAGGCACCAATCAGCTCACCTGATGCCTGTCCCATGTGCCTCTCCTCTTTTTCCTGTAATGGACGGTAGAAGCCAAAGCAGGGTTCCAAATGTTGCCCTTTATTAAATTTAATCCCTCCAGGACCATGAAAAAAGGGTTCTAACAGCAACTTTATCCCTTGGTGCTTTCAGCGTGAGCAAGCATGGCAAGCCACAGCGTTTCTATAGCTGTCTCTGACCACAGCAGAGCATTCTCATGACAAAGCTGCAGCATGACACACCCTTTGTAGGTCAGCCTTATTCCAGAAATGTAAGGGTTGCTTCACTTCTGAGAATATAAAAGTTATTTACATTAAATCCGAGATTTTGTGGTGCTGTGAAATGGTTATTTTACACTGTTCCTAAGGGAGATAAAGTGGGAGGAATTAAACCAGACCAACAGCCTGGCACAGATGAAAAAAAGGTAGCGGCCATTTTGGAGCTTCCTCTCACAGCATCTCAGCCATTCTGCTGCCTGGATCCAACTGATATAACTGACAATGCACAGTGACAGGAAACCCAGCAGCACTTTCTGTGCGCCATCATCTTGTTTTTAAATCAGACCACAGCAGGAGTTAGAAAAAGGTAAATGAATATATATGTGCAGCAATGTAAATTGCCCTGGGGAGGGATGCATATGAGCACTGTTTGCTGTGTTGGTCTGGTTTAAGTCATTTTTGACTGTTGGTCCACTTTATGTATGCGCCTCGACAGAGATTTTAAAGTTATCCAACAGTATTCCAATGACTATTGGTTGTAACAATGACTGTTGGTCCACAGAGAGGGGGCATTACCTCCTCATGCATACTACTGTTTGACTAGCTCATACTTAAAGAACATTTTCAGCCCCCCCAAAAAAACTCTATACTCACCACGTGTCCCACACAGACTGTCAGCAATAGTGCAGCGCTGCGGATCTTACCTGATCGCTGGATCTCTGGCCTGCGTTGCATGCCTGATCGCATGTTTCTTCCTGTGTCCTACGATACTCATGACTGTGAGCGGGCGCACCCCTCTCCATTCACTTCAGAGTAAAGGGTCCCTTTCCATTGCAGTGAATAGAGAGGGGCGTACCTGCTCACAGTGTCGGGGATGGCGTAGGACACAGGAAGAGACTGCAGGCGGGATCTAGAAATCAGGTAAGATCTTCAGTGCTGCACCGTTACTGACAGTCTGAGTGGGACACATGGTGAGTATAGCATTTTTTTGTCTGAAAACGTTCTTTAAAGTGTACCAATCACCAAGATTTTAACTATCCTCGTGACTGGTCTCTGCCCCGGAGGCATCCCAATGTAGCATGCCCCCCGCGTTAAACCCCCCAGATAGCCCACTTTCACTCACCCTTCCGCTGTTCCCACAGCGCATGCGCGGCTCCTCATCCAATAAGTGAATTATGCGGCACATAGTAATGCACAGCATAAAGCCGCTGATTTGAACTTTAGCCACAACGGTGGCCGCATCCCTAGCTCCCCTATAGAGTGTGCACTCCTGTAGGCCTGGCCTATCCGAAGGGTAGTCGGGGATGTGCCACTGGCGAAGACTGTGTCGTGGGTGCACCGGGGGGTTCACACAGCGGTCTATCCAGTATAGGATATCCCAGGGGAAGGCTAGCGGCTGGCCCTGAAGTCTTTTAGATTCCAGGCTGGCTGCAGGGGCTATTTGGTCCACTTTAACACTTCCCCTTTCCTTCACTCTCACCCCCATCTTACCCCCAGCAGACCATCATTTGTGATTGTGATTTACTTTATATAGTGTGTGTTTGTTTAATATATATATATATATATATATATATATATATATATATATATATATATGCATTAATTCCTCTATTCCCTTATGGGCCAGGTTAATGACGCCTTTTGGTTCCAAGGAACAGTCATCCAAAAATTGCAGCACAGCCAACATAAACGTGTAGTTTTTGTTGCTGTTTGTGTGCATATGCTTGTGCACACACAGAACTTTTTTCCTCAGCACTTAACCCATCCATGCTGTGACTGTACACATTGCCAGAGCAGTGAGCTTCCCTAATCACAGCGCTCAGGGAGAATAGGTGTCTTCAGTCATGTTCTGGCCAGGAACCAAAGCTGCAATCCTTTATCAACAAGAACACTTCGCTTTCACTAGGCCATGACTGCTCCCTTTTGTGGAGTTTTCCCTTAACATCCAAGATCAGACTTACCTCTTGACTCAAGGCTTCCTGGCTCACCTGTCATAATTCCCACCAGTGTCTTTTGTTGTGTTTGGGCCTCAGGCATCTCCTGGGGCTCCAATTGGGCCTCATAGGTATACGCCAATATGTGAGACAAGCCTGCTGTGCCCATAGAGCACCACACATGCCTACCTACAGGTCACTGCCTTGCATATCAGTTACAAGGGAGGGTTTTGGTCTGCGTCCCTGTAAAAAAAAACAATTGCAATATGTTTTTTTCCAATCAGGTTTATTTAAAAATTAATCTGTGACTTGAACAGTTTTTAAAAGAATGGTCCACTATCCCTGGGGTGCTCCTGTGTTCTCTTTTTAAAATTTAAAATGTCTACATTTTAAAATGTCCTACAATGATTATTGCTGATTTCAATATACACCGCCGCAAGGTCCTTCCTCTCTTTATTGGATGAAAAAATATTTGATTTAGATGACCGCCAGAATGGCAACAATATGAAGGTGCAATTTTGGCATGGGTGACCGAAGCATAAAGATCCATGTTCCTCAGGCACAAGTGCTCCAATGAAAAAGGATCAGTGTCCATCTATCTAGACATGTGCAGAAATTCCTTGAGGGCAGTTTGAAACTGAACCCTTTTGTTTGATACAGTGGATGGGGTAATAGCCCTTAGCTTTTGCTATATTATTGACCCGGCTTTGGAACAATTTAATGTTTGTTGTCAATCTTCAGATCTGACAAATCTAGCCTTTTTTCTGTTAGGCTACTTGACTTGATTTAGTAAAAAAATAGAGACTACCAAAACTAAAAGGTTGTGATATACAGTATAAATGTCCCCCACAGATCTGGTAAAAATAGAATCTAGTCCATAACAAACTCATAAGGTCAGATGTGTCCCAAGTTCCTATCATCAGGTTCTGCTCCAGCAGACATGTTGTCTGGCCCAGACTTGTGTGCTATGCCCTGGGGGACATATACCTAACTTCTCCTCTAGTTGAAATACTGACTTGAGTTTGCCACCTTGGTTAGGCTGTTGGGTAAGGGGCATGAGGGACAGTAAGGTTCATTGGAAGTTTCATTTAGTCTGCCCACAATATTTATTCTGTTGTATTTAATATCTAAAAATTGTTTAATATTAAAAATCCATATAAACACATCAGCTAATGAGGGGAGGGGTCACTTATACACCCAAACTGAAGAAAACTCCTGCCAAGCTTGTGGTTTATTCTCACATGGTAGGAATAAAATCCAGTGGTGACAGGTTTAGTGTATCGGGGTGACAGAACCTGTACCCCCGGATTTCTTCTTCCTTACATTAAAATAAGAAAAAACTAGCCTGGCTGGATATTTTCTTGATGCCGGGTGTATAAGTGACCTCTCCTCCCACCTTTCATTTATATCATTATTTATCATTGGGGCATTTTTGCATAGTGTTTCTTTAAATTGCATATATATATATATATATATATATATATATATATATATATATATATATTATTATTATTATTATTAATAATTATCTTTCAATTATCTATTAAGGTTGGTCATTGGGCAATTATGTACTATCTGTTGATGATGTATAGAGATGCCTTATTATGTCCAATAATAGTGTATATACTGTATCTTGGTGGCAGTTAGCAGACAACTTGTTTAGGTACTATGGCCTCGATTCAATAAAGGTAGAAAAAAATTCTCATGGTAGTAAAAAATTCAATTCATGAGAAAAAGCCTGAGAATGTCACTGTTACTGAATCACTAGATAAAAAGACAATGAAAGTCAATGGCAGCTTTTACTACAGTGTAGAAAAGAGTAAACAGTTCTCTAATTTTCTTAGGAGTAAAAGCTGCCATTGACTTTCATTGTATTCTTAGCTGGAGATTCAGCCAGTCTCAGGAAAACTCCCCATGAAAACATGTTATGGAAAACAGCTTAGACAAATGACATAGCCAGTCATTTAGCAAGATATAAATACTTCATCATTTAACCCTTTAACCGCCAGCCTACCTTGAGATTTTGTCACCCTTTGTTGCCAGACCATTTTGCACTATTTTGCGCTCCCCTTGTTCAACTGTGATTTTTGAGGGGATTTCCAGGGATTTCCCAGGAAAATGATATATTGTTTTTTTCAGCATAGTCTGGGCTTTAACATGAAATGTCTTGTTTGTCATTTGTTAGGTGTATTCTTAATATTTTTGGGTGAAATATGTGCAAAAAAAAAAAAAAAAAAAAAAATTTTTACATATTGTAGTTTTTTTTGGAATAAAAAATGTAAGTTTGTCAATAAAATCTTATTGCGTGTGAAATCCCAATTTCTCCCGGTTACAGCGGTACCACATATGTATAGGTAGACACCTTTTCCTGCCCAGGAGACTCCCCCAAACTGAAACAGCGCTTTAGGAGATTTTCAGATAAAATACAACTATGCTATGCAATATGCGCACCTTGCGGTTTTTCCAGAAAAACAACCCTTTACATTTAAAATACCCCCAACAAACTATATATTCTCTGGAAGTACACACCTCAGGCTTTCTAGGCGTACCAGGCTTGTGGATGTGGCCATAGTTTTCTGGAAGTAATCCCTCAACGTAATCTTTGGTTGCAAAGAGTTTCCCTAAAAAAAGGATAAAAAAGCAGAATCAAAGCCACATTTTCCTAAAAAAACTATATACAAACAAGAAAAATCAAGTTTAATCTGAAAAAGCAACATCTCCCGAACAGAACGATACCCAACATGCATAGGTTCTGTCAAGGGAAGAGTTGCCAAACACCCCAAAGTAAAGCATGTGCGTAACGGTAATTTTACTTGAAAATTTCAGCTCTGCAGACAAAGTGCGCACCTTGCGATTTTTCAACCAAAACAACCCTTTACATTTGGAATATCCCCCATAAACCATATATTCCCTGAAAGTACACACGTTAAGCTTTCTAAGGGTACCCAGCTTGCTGTAGTGGGCTCATCTTTCTGGAATTAATTCCTCAAAGAATTCTTTGGTTGCGCAGGGTTTCCCTAAAAAATTTATAAAAAAGCTGAATAAAAAACACCTTTTCCTAAAATATAAATATGCAAACCAGAAAAAACAAGCTAAGTCTGAAAGCGCAAGGTCCCCCGAACAGAACAATACCCAACATGCATAGGTACTATTAACCCTTTTAATTGCCAGCTTACTTGAGATTTTGTCACCCTCTGTTGACAGGCCATTTTTCCCCATTTTGCGTCATGTTTTGCGACATGTTTTGCGCCATTTTTGCTGGAACTTTCAGAAAAATTATATATTTTTTTTTTTTGCAGCAGAGTTTAGACTTTAACATGAAATGTCTTGTTTGTAATTTTTTTTTTTTTTTTTTACAATATTATTAAGTGAAAAAAAAAATAAATAAATAAAATTTTTTTTTTAGAAAATTGACTCCTTTATTTTAAATAAAAAATGTATTTTATTAAGGAAAATCATATTGCATGTGAAAGCCCCATTTCTACCGATTAGAACGGTACCACATATTTATCGGTAGCCCCCGTTCCTGCCCAGGAGACCCCCCCTAACTGAAACAAGTATTTTATAACATTCACAAAAAAAAACACAAAAACCATCCACACTACAAAGGGTTAAATCGAGAAAAAAAATGACATAGGGTCCCCCCTCCCAGGGGAGGGAGACCCCATATTTTTTTTGATTTTTAAGGGTTAAAAACCCTTAAAAATCAAAAAAAAAATGACGTGGGGTCCCCCTTACCCACAGTAACCAGCCCGGGACCAGCTATGGGGGCTTGTAGGCACAGAGTGGGGGGGCCAGCTTATGTGGCCCCCCCACCCTGCAGCCTACGAGCCCACATAGCCCATGTGGGCCCGGGCTCTTCTGCCCCCCCCTGGCCTTTGGGGAGGCAGGTAATGGGGGTGCCGGGGGTTAATGGCAAGCCACCCGCTAGCGCAGGTGGCTTGCCATCCCCCCAGCCTTGTGAACTGGTATAGGGGTCATGGACCCCTTACCAGTTCACAAGAGGTTAAAAGTAAAAAAATGACACAGACACACAAAAGAGAAAAAATATTTTATTAATTTTTTTTTTTTTTTTTTACACTGTACTCACCTCCCATCCATCCTGGAGCACTCTGTCCCTCGGCGATCACTGGCTTCTGCTCCCTTGCTAGAAGCCTTTTATAGCTGCTGGATGACAGAACACAAAGGGTTAATCAAAAAAAAAAAATGACATAGGGTCCCCCCTCCCAGGGGGGGTGGACCCCATTTTTTTTTTGATTTTTAAGGGTTAAAAACCCTTAAAAATCAAAAAAAAAATTGACGTGGGGTCCCCCTTACCCACAGTAACCAGCCCGGGACCAGCTATGGGGGCTTGTAGGCACAGAGTGGGGGGGCCAGCTTATGTGGCCCCCCCACCCTGCAGCCTACGAGCCCACATAGCCCATGTGGGCCCGGGCTCTTCTGCCCCCCCCTGGCCTTTGGGGAGGCAGGTAATGGGGGTGCCAGGGGTTAATGGCAAGCCACCCGCTAGCGCAGGTGGCTTGCCATCTCCCCAGCCTTGTGAACTGGTATAAGGGGTCACATGGACCCCTTACCAGTTCACAAAGGGTTAAATGTTAAAAAAAAAAAGACAAGACGTTTTTTTTAAAAAGTTTATTAAAAAAAAAAAAAAAACTTTTACTTTACTCACCTCCGATCTTCATCTTCTGTGTCCCGCGGCGATCTGCTGTCAGTGACAGCTGGGCAGAGAAGGGGGGAGGCAGGCGATCGGAGGATCGCCTACCTCCCTCCTTCCCCGCCCAGCCGTCACCGGCATCTGAGAAACGAACTGCCGGGTGCCCCGATGACACCCGGCGGTGACGTCATCTGGCCCCGCCCCGTGACGTCATCAAGATGGCGGCCGCCATCGGAAGGAAGCAAGGGAGGAGGGCTGTTATGCCCCCTCCAGAAGACAGAAGAGCGGGGGGGGGGGATCGGAGCCCCCCCCCGTGAAGAGGAGAGCCTGCGGGAGCCGGCGGGGACAAAGGTAGGTGACTGTTTTTTTTTTTTTTGTTTTTTTTTTTTAAAGTAAACCGGGCGGCTGCTGAAACGGGGGGGGGGGCACCCTGTTCCGGGCCCTCCCCTGCAGCCGGAGGGGCCCCGATGGGCGATCGGAGCCCCTCTGGCTGAAGAGGAGACCCGGCCGGATCGAACGAGGGGTCAGGTAAGTGTCTTTTATTTTTACTTTTTTTTTTTTTACTGGGGAAAGTCAGGCACGTAAATTTTACGTGGCTGGCGTTTAACTGTTGGAGAGGCAGCCACGTAAAATTTACGTGGCTGGCGTTTAAAGGGTTAATGCCTACTATCCTTACTCACTCCAAACAATCCATATAGTTACTCTGCCCAGTCAAACCTTTCCACAGTTACTCCAGCCCCTCCAACCACACGACATTCTCGACAGGTTTTTTTCTCATGAATTGAATCTTTTACTACCATGAGAATTTTTTTCTACCTTTATTGAATCGGGGCCTATGTCTTTGATTAAGGTTGTATCCAGTTTATTGTGTATGACTGGCAGTATTGGTGCCTCCTTTTCTCCCCTCCCCCTTTCTGTCTGCATGCCTCGGGTGATGAAATTCATGGGTCCGGATGCCTTGGTCTATAACCCTCCAGGGTGGATGATACACTTGCCTACAGTTTGTGAGAGAGATGAGATGGCTCCCACCTGCCTGGACTTTCATTGTTGGGGATGAGTAGTAGGAAGGGGGGAGGGATGGAGAATTTCTTCCCCCAAGGCTTACATTTAGCTCTGCAATTTTGCAGTGGTTATTGTAGTAAGAGTTCAACTAAATAAAATCCTAAAAAAAGAGGTGAGCACTTGTAGTTTTATAAGAGGGAGATTCTAGAACACACATAGTGACGTTGAGATGTGGTTACAGTAAATGGCCATAAGATGGGAGTATAGGATAACAAATGGAATTAAATAAACAACCACATTACAGAAAGAGCCAAGCAAAAAGGGTAGTGTAAGCTCTTGTGATTGAGTTATTTGTTTAGGCAGTTTTTTCTAAACAGACTCATGGAAGCATCCAAATACTTTAGGGTATAAAGGGGACCCGCAGTAGAGGGAAGGAAGACTCTGAGAGAGAGACTCTGAAGGAGATCCCCAGTGTTTTCTAACCCAGAAAGAGGACATGTTGTAAAGGCTCTAAAGTAGTGACACCGCTGCTGCGGTGAGTACTCACGCACCTGAATACAAGAATCTCCCTAAATTCAAGAATCCCCAGGCTCCTCTAACCCCCAATACTCCACGGATTGGGCCTGTAACACAAGTTTTTTTTTGAGGGGGGTGCATCCAGTGAGGCTAAGTTCAAGCTGTGATATTTAGGATCAATGTTTTGTGGTATGTTTTATATGGCTAAGGTTGTATAGCATGCTTGAAATGCATCATGACTACACAGCCATGCTGTGGATGTTTTATTTATTGAATAACATATGGAGATGTATCTTTTAATATCGGCTGAATAAAAGCTACATTATATGGGGATTGCCTAAGTGCTGGAAACTTCTTCCGTGGTATCAAAATAAGAACAGGTGCTGAAACACAGAACCTCCCTTCCGATGTTTTCTCCGCAAAGTGCAAAGGGAGTGGCTTAGATTTTGGCGCTCCACCATTGCTGTGGTATCCACGTTTGTTCTGCAGCAACTCAAGTATTTGGATGCTTCTATGGGTCTTTTTAGAAAAACTAAGAAAGAGAGCGAGAGAGGCAACAGGAAATATTCAGAATGAAAGTGTTATTTTAGCTGTTATATATACATCAAGATTAAGGACAGAGCCCAAAAGACAGTATACAGAGAGGGATAGTAAAGATAGTAAGGCTAAACAAGAGACTTACAGGACTATTTACAAAGAAGTGGAGAATTCACACCAAGCTTGGATAACTGTCCCATATTAGGCGTAAGATATTTTTGAAACAAAAACCAATTTATTCAAGGGAGGAACAAGGGATAAGAAGTGAACAGTAAAACAAAGGAAGGTCGTCATTTGAAAACCATCAAATTTTCACTTTTTTCTACCAGAGAGAAGAACCTGCCCACGTGGAGATGGAGCTGCTGAGTCCAATTTTGATACTTCTGTCAGTCAACATTCCTATATGTAAGAACATAACAAAGAAAACAAATGATTATGTTGATGGTACCATGTTGGCACCGCTTTTAAAACTGGGGATCATCAAGGTCATTGATATGCACCAACATTTCTATGTGCAATTTTTGTCTGTTTTTTTTTAGGTCTGGGTCAAGCGGTCACTGTTACTCAGCAACAAAGGTTAGCTATAATCAATAAAGGGTCCAATGTAACTCTTAACTGTGAACAAAGCGACACAACAGGGGCCTTCAATCTATACTGGTATCAGCAAAGACCAGCGAAGGGCTTGGTGCTCATCGGCATGTCATTTGGGGTAAAAGACACAAGCATGGAAATGGCCTCTTGGAAAATGATGCGAGAAAACTCTACCCACACATCATTATCATGCAGCCAAATTGATTCGAATGATTCAGCTGTTTATTTCTGCGCATCCAGTATGCACAGTTGAAAATACCCAAGCTGAAGCTAGCACAAAACTTAATAGCAGAAAATTTCACTGGTTATAAAATGACAAGCATTTATTTTCTTCAACACAAAGGATACACCTGTTTTATGTAATTGTTGCGGTATAATGCTGTTTCCCCACTTCAGCTTGATTTAAGTTTCTTGGAGGACATGTGCAGCTATAGCCATCATGACATGTAAATAAAAGGTGAATCCCTCTAACTTAAAGTGCTCAAAAGCCTAGTTCATTATTTTCAGCAAACCAAAACTTAAAGCTGCGGACCAAACTTTGCTTTAAAGTTGTGATCTAGACTAGTGGTGATTTATCTTAGGTTCCTATTATCAGGTTTGAAATCTTGACCTCTGAAAGACATTATACCCAGGCCAGGACTGAATTCTATGCCATGTAGGCCAACTACCCACACGGCAGTCCTTAAACTGCAACATGTTTCCGTCACCAGATAAACGTAGCACATGAACCAATGTTCAATAGCATTTTTTCCTGCCCATCTGAAGATGCGATCATGGCATGATTAAGTGGATAAAAAACAGGCGATCACATGACTGCCTTGTCACACCATCAAAAAAAAAAAAAGACGGGAAGAAGGCTGTGGTAGCCAATGCAGATATCTCTTTTAACATTATCAAAAGATCTACTCCGTTCTTCTAGATTACTGCTGCTGCATCACATGGCTGCTACTTGACCTCAGCCGATAGTATGAGTACTGCAACATTTGTAAGTTCCAAGCCCAAATAACTATATCTCAAACCCTAAGATTTCCTTTAGGCGCTAAAGAATCACATTATACCAACGTAGACAACCTTATTCTAATAAGACAATTAAAAAAAAAAAGCAGCTGACATCAAAAATCAACCAATCAATGATATAACATTCTTTCTTAGCTAAACTGACACGTAACAGACTCCTAGCATAACAGGATGCCCCCCCCCATTAATTCATAAGAGACATCCTCATTTTGAATAAATACAACCTCGATTTACAAGATCCCAAGCAAGCAAATGGATCCTACATAATAAGATAACACTTTGAGGCTGATTTAATACTAACGCCACATAGTGCCATATAAGCGTCTGTGTAATGGCGCTTAGAGTGAGTAGATGCTGCAAGCGGGTTCTGGGCACTCTAACCTAGAGTAGCGGCGCTGTATTATCCCGTCCAGCAGTGATAAATGTGTGCAGGGCGCTGTAGAAGCGCTCTCCCTGATTCACTGCAGAGCCAATCGCGAACGCTAGGTGGTGTTCCAAGGTCAAAGCGCCCAAGACTCTACGCTACATCTAACAACAGGACAATGCTGCAGCGAGGGATAGGTAGCTCCAGTTAAGTGAATCCGGCACTCGGCGCTGAAGCCCCTATTCAAGAAAAAACTACACTCACCCAGCTCCGGCGCTCTAAAACTGGGTGCTCTAACATAGAGCACCAGAAGCTATGTGATAAAGTCTGTTTATAAACACATATACACCAGTAACATTGTTTTAACACTGTGATAATGACACTGCAATGGCAGACCTGCTCATACAAGTCTGCATAAAAAAATTTTTAAAAGTGTTTGTTTGCAGGGCAGGAGAGCAGAGTTCACAAAATGATTTGAGCCAAAAATGTTACAGTTTACTTGGTCAGCATGCTATTTATACACAACCAAATGAAACCCCATTGAAATGTATGGGAGAGGTAATACGTGGCGCTGTTGAACCTAGAGCACCGGTGCCGCCTCTAGTAATACATGTGATGCTACATGGCACTGTTAGATTCACTTTCTTAAATGTGGTTTTCACAGTGGTCACTGTGCCGCTACGTGGCACTACCTGGTTTTATCGTTTCTTAAATAAAAAAAAAGTCTCTTCTGGGTTGTTGGTGTAATCACTGGAGATAAAGGGGGTCTTTACCTCCAGTGATTACACCCAACAACCCAGAAGAGACCTTTTTTTCTGAATGAATGCCCACTCAGTCCATAGCAGATCTCCTAAGACATAATGAATACCCCCTCTCCCAGTCCACATGGATCCATAGGACATTTCCTAGCTTATGGAGCTATTTCCTAATTTACAGATAATTACCAACTCACAGCAGACTTTTCTCAACTCATTCCTTATTCATGGAACATCTTTCTGAACTCACAAATATTTTTCAGCTCATGGCTAATATTTCCCAACTTTTAAAAGATCCTTCTTAAGACTCAAACCTGATACTAACATCAGTTATTTATGAATTCCCTGACAATCTTTCCTAAAGCAGATCAAAACAAATCTAAATGATTCTAGGGCTGTCCGCTGGCCTTCCCCTGGGGCAATCTATTTTGGGATGCCCACAAGTGGACACACACTTGCACTCCCCATTTAAGCAAATCAGAGTCATTTGCCAAACCACATGGTCAAGGCAAATGGCTCTGATTTGATGAGAGCCTGTGCAAGGGCCGTTGGACCGGAAAGATGTGAATTATTATGGGCAATTTGGGGGGTTTAACACAGCCGGGGCAAGGAACAAAACCAGGGATAGTCAAAATCCTGGGTATTTTTTTAAACTTTAAACTTAGGGTAGATATACAGTATATTCCAAGTTACCAGGTCACAGAAGATGTTACAGAGACAGGTTCCCAAATCACTGGAAATATTTCCTAATTACTGCATGTTATAGGGGAATTGGGAGAATTCGGCCACACTGCTTGTTGGTGGGGGGGGGGGGGGTGAAAACTGATTTTTATAGGGGGATTCTGAGGATTCTGATACACTGCTTGTTATAGGGGGGTTGGGGGTTTTATGCCACATTGCTTGTTATAGGGGGGTTGGAGGGGATTCTGTCACACTTCTTGTTATAGGGGATTTGGTTGTTTCTGAAACTTTTAGTTATCAGGTTCTTGGGGGGTGGGAATTTTAGCACAAATTGAATATATTCAGAATTTTTTTCTTATGTTCCTCCTCTAAAACCTAGGTGTGTCTTATGGTCAGGTATATCTTGTAGTGAGAAAAATATGGTATCTATCTAATCAAAAATGCAACAAGAAAGAATTGACCTAGCACCACCTAAGAAATATCTGAAAAATGGGAAAGGTGTGCCGAGAAGGGATGCCCTATTGACCAAACAATTCAAGAAACCAGCAATTGTGGCCCCAATAACCACAACAATGCAATCCCAAGTCAGCACCACCAACCCCAAAAAATCACAAACCAATAATATACATAGTATTTACAAATGTATTTAAATTAAAAAATAATAATTCATAATAATTTAAAAATCATCACAAAAACATTCTCCCCGCAGGGACATCAAGATACATAAGTGAAATATATATAAATGTCAAACACATACCAATACTGTGTAATCAATAAAATTAATCCACAGTATATGACAAAAAGTGCTAGTGCCTATTTAAAGTGCCTAAATAAGGTGCTAATATTAATCCAGAAATCCAGAAAGAGAAACTCTTTAAAGTGCACAGAAAAGAGAAAACAACATGGAATAAAATCACCCTTTAGTGTTGGTCAATGATGTCCCTGCTGTACTCCTGGTATCCTTTCCCCACGCGTTCCGTGAGACTAACTCACTTTCCCAAGGTGCCAGAAGGAAATACCTGTTTTGCATCCATATTAATTGTTAGGCTGTGCTCCAGTGCAAGTGTGTGGCTCGTTGGTAATTAGAAGAACGCCCTGGCCGGCGGCCGCCCGATACGCAGGATGCGCCCCCCAATCAACAGAGACAGTTTGCGTCAAAACCCGTCACTGCCCTCCCTCCCTCCCTCCCCACCATCCGCCCCCCATACCGCCCAGCCAACTGCGTCACCACATAACGTTGCTATGACTATGGACGCCGAGGCTGGGGGCAGCGGGCAGAGGGGAGGAGAAGGCAGCCACACCAAAGACGCAGCACTATGTCTATTATATCTACTATTGATATCTAATCAAAAATAGTTTGCACCTCACATGTAGAACTGCCCTATTGTATTTGCAAATAATTTTTATTTTTAAATTAAGGAAAACTATTTTTTATATTAATTTATTATGTGTCAAGTGAGAAAAGCTCTGACTGCCTCTCCAAACTCAGCCTCTCTAGAAAAAGACAAGCTATTTGGATATCCCTTTCTATTTCCCAACCTACAGGAGCCCTTTTTCAACTCACAGGCGACATTTACCAAATCTAGTAGAGAGAGTAGAGACCTGTAGAGATTCAGGTTCTCCAAGTGTGGCCGAACGGCCTGCCAAAGTTCGGTTCGGGTCCCCAGCCTTGACCCAAACCCGAATCTCATTTGAAATCAATAGCCCACATCTTCTCCTATAGTAGACTGTGTTGCAGAACAACCCCCATCATCCTATAGCAGATTGTGATAAAGACCCACTCTTTCTTTCAGTAGACTGTGTTGCAGAACAACCCCAACCATCCCATAGAAGACTGTAATGCAGGACAACCCCCATCATCCCATTGCAGACTGTGACTGAGCCCCCCCTTCTTTAGCAGGCAGAGTGCTGTGCGCACATGCCTGCTTGTTGGCTGGGAGCAGTCCTCAGCTTGAGGCCATCCCCCATCATGGTCTGGCCCCACCTACTCCCCTTCCTGATTAGTTGGGTGATAGGGCATGGGTGGGGGCAGTGAGATGGTCAGTTTGCTGGCTTACCTGTTTGGCTGTGGAGAGGGCCAGAAGCCGGCTCATCAATCAGCTTCAGTGTTGGGCTGAATGCCGAACCTTGAGATGGACTGATGACTGAAATCCATGTTTGAGGTCAGGATCCCGAATTTTGAAACTTTGCGGTTCAGGTTCACCAATCCCTGCTCAGGAGTTTGCCTGAGATATTTCCAACTAACGGAAGGCATTACCTAACTTACAGGTGGTATTTCCCAGCTCGGATGGGATATTTCCAAGCTCATTAGGGATCTTGACAAAATCACAGATGACTTTTAGCTCACAAGATGTTTTTTCTAACTCACAACAGTCAAGAAAGATTCATGTAGGAGATATTTTAAAAACTTCCTGGAGATATTTTCTAACTCACAGAAGATATTCTCCAATTTACAGGAGATTTTTCTTAGCTTACAGGAGATTTTTTCCTGATGATTTCCATGGGAGCCATAGCTCACTGGATTTCCTAGCACAGAAGAAATGTTTTATAACTCATAGAAGATATTGCCAAAATAACTCACAGAAGCTATTACTAGACTCTCTTAGCTTACTGGAGATATTTCTCATAAAAAGCCTTCCTAACTCATAGGGTTTATTATTCTCGGAAGATCTTTCATGGATAACAGTGCAAATTTCCTAACTAGCAAGAAATATATCCTGACCTATGGGAGATCTATGGGGCCTATGGGAGAGCCTACCTCACAGAGGACATTTCCTACCACATGGGAAATGATTTACATGTGATACTGTATATGCAAAGTAGGATGTGATCCTGCCTACTCACATGTAATTTTAGCTGACTCATTTGAGTTATTACAGTTCGTACATGAGTTGTAAAACATTCCTTGGGAATTAGATTTTTTTCCCTTCAATTATACCCATAATGTCTTACTTGTGGCAAGCTCAACTGTGTGTCTCACAATAGAACTACCTCCTACATATTAGGGTCGATTCAAAGAAACATGTAACAGCTTGGATTTTGGTGCCGATCATCCTATTTTTCCCGTCCGCTCGTGCGTTCGTATGAACTTGCGAGTGATTCTATAAGCAAATACGTTTCTATCCTAAAATTTACGTCCGTTCGTATGGCAGTTCGGGAATCAGACCTATGTCAGTTTCCATCCTGAATTTTCCGTTTCATTTCTCAGGTTGCAACATTGGTTTTGCCCTTTTTCCTTTTTTGTCTGGACGTAAATCCTTCTGATCTTGCGGCTGCGCACTACAAACTTACCTCATTAAAGTGCATTCTAAATATTTGGTCTTATTTTTCTTTATTTCATTCATTTTGTAGTAACCAACCATTAATGAATGCATTTGCATAAGTAAATCTTACTTTGTTTAATTTTTAGTTAACTTGCATTTTTTACTTGTGGATGTAATTTTAATATTTTGGCTTCAAATGGTACAACTTTACATTTTGTGTGTGGTTACCCACACCCTCTCCATACAGATTGCTCTCAAATATAAAAAAACACCCAGCAACTTCTGCATGTTATGAGTCTAGAAACAGCCAAGATGGCGGCTCAGGTATTATCGGGCAGCCTGCAAACAGAAAGGGCCTTGTGACTGTGTTGCTCTGCATTCTTTGATTTCTGACCTTTCCGTGCCCCCAGCTCTGCTGTGTCTGTGCAAAATACAGCAGTAACCCACATCCTGCACTTTATCCCGCTCTCCTCTCCTCAGTAAGTGTGATGCATCTGACCAAAGATGTGCTTAAATAATTAAACAAAGCAAAGGTAAACAACTACACCAATAAATGCAATCTAAAAATATTATTCTAGTACATCAATTTAAAAATAAATACCAAAGGACATAAATTTCTTTAATTAACGCAAATATATTGCAAAATAAAGGTTTACATGCAAAGGACTAATTAAGGTCCACATTAAAATGCTTTTATAAATCATACATGAATCAGGTATGCATTGCCATACAATTTATGGCCTCGGCCATGCTGATACATGCAGTTCATTGGAGCTCAAGACGCGCAGACTCCTCCACATAGCCAAAAAACCTGTTCAAGAACAGCAATACGACTGCTAAAAGGTGTCGGCAGTGGCTTTCTTTTAAAACGTATTTAGAGGTTTGAAAACTGTTCTCTGAATCACACCTAAACACATTCGATTATCCTAAGTTTTACGTTTTGATCCTAAGTTTTAGGATTTGATCCTAAGTTTTACGTTTTGATCCTAAAATTTAGGAACGAACTTCCGATGATCGTAAGAGCATATACGCATTCGTACGTAGGCTCGTGCGAGTCGGAAATGGCCAAAAAAACAGGAAAAAATGACTAACACCCACCCAAACTTACGATTCTCGATCCGAAATCAATTAACTTTTGCTCTTTGAATCGAGGGGATAATTGGGTGGTTGCAAGAAATATAAAGTGACATCACGGAGGGAAAAAAGAAAAAAGTGATGAAACAAAAATTAGGTCAGCTCAGGAATACATGTACCCTGTAGGTAATGTCACATTCTATTTGCATCTAATTGTGCATAAACTGATTGTGCATAAACTGATTCTTCTTTACATCAACAGTTATGGCATCTGCAATCAAAAGACTGCTGAGGTTCTCCCTGATCTTGAAAACTTTGGCATGTAAGAGTTATTTTTTTGTTTCCTGGTTTCAATGATAGTTTGAAAAGGGGTGCCATCAAAGACAATATTTATTATTATTATTATTAATAATAATAATAATAATTAGGGATGAGCGAATCGGTTCTAACGAACCTGAATTCGCTCCGAATTTCAGGGAAAATACGATTCAGCACGAACCCGAATTTTTAGTGGTTGGTGCTGACCGAATTTTCCATGAAATTAAAAAAAAAAATGCCGGCATGGTGGGAGCGGGGAGACCGGCTGCGCTGTCAGCGGGCGGCAGAAGCCGGCTTCCGCCGCCCGCTGACAGTGCAGCCGGCCTCCCCGCTCCCACCAAGCCGTGAAATGGAAAAAAAAAATGCCGGCATGGTGGGAGCGGGGAGGCTGGCAGCACTGTCAGCGGGCGGGGGAAGCCGGCTTCCGACGCCCGCTGACAGCGCAACCGGCCTCCCCGCTCCCACCATGCCGGCATTTTTTTTTTTTCAGCAAACACTTACCGGCATGGTGGGAGTGGGGAGGCCGGCTGCGCTGTCAGCTGTCATCAGAGGACGCGTCATCAGAGGAAGCCGGCTTATGTGGAGGAGCCTTATTGGTGCCTGAGGTATTTTCGGTCTGTTTTATGTTTACCCTAAATTACATGGACTCACTCATTCCCGTTCTACCCAACCCTTAACCCAAATCGCAGAGTTCGACCTTCTTATTACCTACACCAAAAGATGGCTTACCTAGAGGTGTCCAAATTGTTTATGTCTGGAGTACTATCTGGGCTATGATACTCTCAACCTTAACATAAATTGACCAATCCTGTTCCTAAATTAAGGTAACCTGGAGAGGTCTATGGAACATGACTAACAGAGTGAAGAATCCTCACTCTACTGATCTTTGTCCATAGAAATCACCAGGTTAGAAACAAAAGGGACCACCATCTGGGCTGGTGGTGGCTTTCTCTAACAGGGACTTGTAGAGTACATCTCCAGTTACCCACATTTGAAAATACACCAAAAAGGCCTAACTAGACGTGCACAGAATGGTGCCTGGAGTTCTGTATTTTCGGGCTGCGATATAGATCGATTCTACCATTCCTGTGAGGGTGACCTTAAAATGTTCATGAACAACAATTAACAGATTCCCCCCAGCTCTACTGATCATTGTCCGTAGATAAGCTCCAGAGCACCAACATCTGAAGATACAAAAGAATAGTCTGTGCATTCCCACTGTTTATGCAAATAAAAAAAATCTGATTCACTTTAGACCCAGACCACATTTTTGGTACCCTTGGCTAATAGGGATCTCCCATGTCTTCTTGTGGAATTAGCCCTGAATTAATATATTTTGTAACTTTTACTTACTTGTTGTTTTCCCCAGATCTATGCAAGGCAGTGGTGGTAACCCAAAACAAAGCTCTGGTTATTAAGAAATCTGGAGAGCCAGTGAATATTTATTGTGAGCATGATGACATGTCTGGCTCTTCCAACATGTACTGGTATCAGCAGAAACCAGAAGTGGGGTTAAAGCTTATGACCACCTTGATTGGAATGACTTCTATCACTGTGGAAACGGAATTTGATAAAGAATGGAACATGATCCAACCGAATAGAACTACATCCTTTCTCAAAAAAAGCAAATGTTGAGGATGCTGCAGTGTATTTATGCGCATCAAGCCACAAAGACCTTCTCCTGACCCATCATAAAAACAATGAATTACATAACATCAGTTCTTCTGCTTACCAGAAGGGGAAGCTGATACTATGTTAAAAAAAAGATCTTTGTTAAGATTATTTAGCTAATTCTGGAATACCTATAAACCAAATAATGTGTTAAAGGGAATGTCCGGGCAATGGTAATAATATGGCAGCAAGCAGCACATCTGCATTGGCCGCAGTGACAGGTAGAAGCTGTAAAAGGGCTCCAAAATTTGCCCCACCTTTCAATTTATCCATGCAAAAAGTGGTCTAGCAGCCACTGTGTCACTTGCTGCACTCAGCCTGAGTGAGAATGTCAAGTCATAATGGTCCTGTAGCTGTTTCTGACCACAGCAGAGCATGTTCATCACAAGCTGCGCCATGACATGTCCTACCCAGCTCAGCCACTACCCAGAAATTGAAATGAAGATGAAAGGAAAAACGCATAAGCTGTTTACATATAATGAGAAAATTTGAGATTCTCAGTTTCCATGGGGGATAAGATAGAAGGAAATGAATGTCTATCTGAACTGGGACTTTAAAGAAGAAACATCTCAACTCAAAATATTTCTCTATTATGCTGGAGGTCTTTTTACCCAACTTTACAGAAAAAATAATAGAAAACTTGCGTAACGTTTCACTGTAAAAGTACTAAACAGTGGGAATAATACACTGACAAAAGGGTCTTTGACATTATTATTAAAACAATATATTTAGCTTCGTCTTTCACGCTAAAAATGCATTATTATTGTTAACTGAACCTCTAGCATTATAGTCAGGCATTTTAAAATATTGCAAGGGGGTTTCTCCTTTCCCTTTAAAATGCAATAAACAAATTATAGACATTAAAAGGTACCTCTTGCATTATATACATTTCGTTATAATTCAAAAAATTAATTTGTTGGCTAAAGATCTGAATATATACTTTAATTTAAAACGAAAAGAAAGAGCTGGATGGATTTCACTGCAATTTGGCCAGAATCTTCTTCTTATTGAATATACTGGATAAATACCTTCAACCAAATCAAAACAGCAACACTATTGGAGATCTGTGGACCCCTGAGGCTTAGTATTTGTGCCTCGCTAAGTTTCGTGAGGAGGTTTCAGCTCCATAAGGTATTTCTGGTTGTTTACAGGAAGCCCCGCCTTCTTGCTTCAAGAGCCAACCTCATACCACTTGACCTACTAGTTACTACACTAACCTTAGTTGAGGAATCATTTTTTTCTCTCTATTTATGCATTTTTTTTGTCCGCGGAACTGATTTGGAGAAAATGCTGACGTACATCTATCTCTTTCTACTGCTTCATATTATTTCATGTAAGTCCTTCTAAAATGTTTTAGAAAGAATATAATAGTTGGAAAATGGTTACATAACTGATTTGAATTAATACACTTTATTAATTAGAGATGAGTTAATCAATTCCTTAAACAGTTGCCTAAATATCAAGCCAAATCAAGACTAAAATGTAATAGATGAATTTTCATTTTCACAATTTAAAAATGTGAAAATATGTCAGTATTTGGCATGTTTTTTAAACTATAGTTTTAATAGTTTTTAAATGATCTTTTTTCTTTTTATTATTTTTACATTCTTACATTTTTAAAAACATTTCAATTTCAATTTGAAAATTTCAAACTAAATTATTTTTGCAAACTTTTTATCCAAATCAGAACTGAAATAAATCTCATGTATCATTGATGATAGTTTCAAAACATTTCCTAATTAATAACTACTATTAATTAGTTATTAATTGGAGGGGAGCAAAACAATCCCTTAAACAAATTTTTTTTACTTTACAAAACAGTTTTTTTTGTACAGTTTCTTTTTTTTACAAAAATAAATGTAAATATAATGCCAAATTAAATCTGAAACTTTTAATATGAATGTTTTTTTACATTACATTTTAACATTTCTTTTTTGAAATATACATTTTGGAAATAAAATATTTTATTAAATGACCTTTTTTCCATTTTATATGTTTGGAACTGAAAATGTTGGAGCAAAATTAATTTAGCAACTTATTTGTCCAATTTGGTTCTGAGATGAATCTCGCTTATATTATAAAACTGAAAATAATAAATGACATTATTATTAATTAAATGAATAAGTTCCCTGCATTTAAGACCAAACTAAATCAAATCTGAAAATTTCAAAGATTAATTCTGGATCAATTATTTTTACATTTTTTAAAATATTTTAATTTGGAACAAATATATTCTGATCTGAATGTAAATATCCACCTAAACAAATTCTCTACTTATAAAAACAAAACAAATTAAAAAACATGTGGAACAAGTATTTTCTGAAGGAAACACGTCTTGGTGCCGATGTCTTCCTTGTTTTATTGTTATTATTATTGTTTTATTAGTAATAGTATATAAGCTCTATTTTAAGCTCTATTTTTATCTGACACACTTTGGTTTAAATACAACGAAATATAAAAAAATACCCTGTACCAAATTGGGAGTTACATAAATTTTTAATAAGCAGCGCCTCATTTAGTAAAACTTTGAGAGGTTCTTTATTTTAGCTTCAAGAGGCCATGGGGAAGTCGTTCCAGATCTGTATTTATTTAAGAATAGAGGCAAAGGCAAAGATATTTATTAAAGAATAGTGATGATATCCAAACTCAACACAACATTTTTCACTAAAAAAATAAAGAGTAGAGTATTCAGTAAAGACTATAGTGGCTCTCCAATTGCAGCACATTTTCAAACATAACTAGTAAGGCTCTTCAAATCAGTATGAAAGAATTTATTAAAGAAAAGAGAGACTCCGTGTAAAGTATTCAATACAAAATATAAAGGCTCTACACATGCAGTGAAAAATTTTTTATAAAGAAAAGAGAGGCTCCCCAGGTTCAGTTTAAAATATTAATTAAAGAATAGAGATGTTCTTGCAACACAATGTAAATTATTAACTATTATTATTGTTAATTGTTAAAAGTGCCATCATATTCTGTGGCGTTGATTAAAGTATATAATGGCTCCCCAAATGTAGTGCAATGTATCCAATAAAGAATTGAAAGGCTCCGCAAACACAGTGAAAAGACATGTATTACAAAAGCTCTCCAAATTCAAGTCAAATGCATTTATTAAACGATAGAGAGGCACTCAAAATTCACTATAAAGTATTCATTAAAGAGCATAAAGTGTTTGATAAAGAATAGAGAGGCTCTCCAAACTATATGTAAATAGTTCAATAAATATTATAGAGGCTCTCCAAACTCCAGATTCAGTGCAAATGTCTTTGTTAAGGCGGAACAAAACATAGGAATTTGACTTTCTCGGAATTTATCTTGTGCCTCCAGGGCATCTTAAATCAACCTTGCTGTGAAAAAACAGCTATTCACCAATAAAACTCACCTGTCCAGGCTCCAACGGCGCATGCACAAGCTCTCGTCCAATGAGAGCCGCCTGCTGAGACTACATCATTCAGCAGGGGGACAGGAAGATCTCACTGAAATAAAGGGGGGTGCACACGGCCACATCCTCCACATCCCTGGTCGTGCGCGCACTCTGCCCCAGCCTATATGAATAGTTGGGGCAGGAGTGCACGCACGAAACCGGGGATACTGGGGATGCAGCATTGTAACCAGTAAAAACCACTTGTCGAATGACGTAGTCTCTGCAGGCAGCTTTCATTGGACAAGAACCCATGCATGCACCCTTGAAGCGAGAAAAGGTGAGTTTTTAGGGGCAAACTGGGTGGTTTCACGCAGCAGGGCATCCAAATTTGGGATTCCCCATGGAAAAGCCAGCGGCCAGATCTGGAATCTTTTCAATTCAAGGCTGACCGCTGGCTTTTGGGTTTTGTTTTGCAAGATTAGACCTCCAAACTTAGTGCAAAGCATTTATTGAAAAACAGGTTCTCTTAACTATAATAAATGAAGAAACAGTTAAACCTACTAGTCCTCTCCTAGTTATTAATTATTATTGTGCACCTCTCTCCCTCCAGGTGAGTTCCAGTTGCTTAAGGTGACACAGGACCCTTTAGTAATTAAGAAGTTGGGGGAGCCGGTGGTCCTGGATTGCAGTCACAAGGACCCCAGTGACATCGCCATGTACTGGTACCAGCAGAGAGCTGGGCAAGGCCTGAAGCTCATGGTCTACTCTGTTGGTGCTAAAGATAATGGTGAAATGGACAATTCTTTCTCCTGGACTCTAGACAGACCCGAGATCCTGAGTTCCAGGCTCAGCCTACGCAATGCCAGTACACAGGAGTCCGCCATGTACTTCTGTGCTGTCAGCAAGCACAGCTGGAAATGACAGCGGAGAGACTGGCATAGAAGTAGTGCTAGATATTTCCAAAATCTAGATGACAGTTACAGATACTGACCTGCAGGGGGAGCTCCTTCTATAGCATCTTCACCTTCTATCTGCAACTCGGCTTCTTTTTATTTATTATGTAAATGCTTGCAGCATGTTAGTATCTGCATTGAGCGGATCAATGTATTTATTGAAGTGCTTTGTGGAAAAGCTTCTCAAAATGTAGAGTCTCTCCAAAAACACAATAGTGGGAATAATTTGGTTTTTCAGAAACTCTCCAGCTTTTTCTAACCCTTAAAGTGGACCTACACTCTTCCCTTGCAATACTTTGTCGGGATCGCCTGCATTCTTACCTCGGTCCCCACTCCCACAGCACATGCACAGGCCTGCGGTGGCATCCCTAGCACGCCTCCATCAGATGCACTGAACCCCTGCCAGCATATTTACATGACTGGCAGCAGGTGCGGACAGTCTGGCTTAGAGACCAGCGGGGCTTGCTGTGGCAAGACATTCATCTGGAATACACTGTCAGGCATTGATGTGCACTGCAGTCTATTTTGATTGCCAGGAAACCCATGCATGCACCATGGGAGTGTGCAGTGTGGTAATAGAAATGCAGAACTCAGGGATTTAAAACACAAGGGCATCCCAAATCGGACCAGAACTGGCTTAGGCCCTGGGACAATTGTTAAAGGGAACCTAAAAACATTTTTTTTTGCTTTATATCTGTACCTATGCATTGAGATTTTAGAGCCTTTCAAAATCAGCACACAGTGGAGTTTAATGCACTGAAGGAGAGGCTCTCCACTTTTCAAGGGCCTTATTATTATTATTATTATTATTATTATTATTATTAATAATGTTTGTTTATATAGCGCCATAATCTTATGTAGAGCTTTACAAGGTAGAGGTTTTCCATTGAAGTGAAATGTTTCTTTAACAAGAAAGGGAATATTCTTCAATAAGGGGAAATAATTCTGAAATGAGCCGAAGAGGTTAATCTGTGAAATTTGATGGCTCTAACGAGGTAGGGAGTGTCTCCAGTTAGGTCCTGTGGTTATCATATAAACAAAAAAGATTCTCCAATAATGGTTATCAAGTAGGGGGAAAAGGTTCTCCAATGAAGTAATATGGTTCTATAATGAGGGTGATAAGTTCTCTAATGAATTAGAATAGCTCTCAAATAAAGGGGGGATGTTCTCCAGAATGATTCTATAATGAGATTGAGAAGTTCTTGAGGTGGAGAGGTTCTCAAATAAAGAATAATGGTTCTCATGAGAGGGAGGAGATTATCCAATGAATCAGAGATATCCTCAAATGAACGGGATGTGAAGAGCTTTTTACAATTGAGGTGGGGAAGTTCTACTCTTAGATTTTAACTAATAATCCCCCAGACAATCAGACAAACAGAAAATAATTATTACCTGAATTAACTGCTCTCTCTCCTCACAGGCTCGACAACCTGACATAATGAATGAGAACTTTTAGTTGGGTGTATGCAGTTAGAAGCCAGCAGAGACTGATAGGGGAGGGGCAGGCAATAATAGAATTTTACAATGTGGAGTGGCCACATACTCCATCAGCAGCAGCCACCTAAATACAGTAGCAACTACATTAATGAGATATTTATAAAAAAAAAAATAAATAAAAAAGATTAAAATAACCTTATTAAATCAACTTTGCTGTTTGAGCTAGCTGACTTTTACCTGTATGTTTCAAATAGTTAGTAATGTACAGTATAAGCAGGGGCAATGCCCTAATTCTAATGATGATAATGATGAAGGGGAACCTTCCTTCAGGTATGTATCTTGCTCACTACTTTTGGTCGGTATTTACTAATCAAGAAATTAAAGAAGCTCTAAATTAATATATATATATATATATATATATATATCCTGTAAAATATTTGTAAATTGTTTTTTCTTCCTCCATAGTGGTTTGGTTGTTTGAAGAGAGAGCGCTGCCTAAATCTAATTGGGTGTAATAGTGCATTTAAGCCATGTAGATGGTTATATTATGTGCAGTTATTTTGTCTTATTAATAATAATATTATCATTGTTATTATTGTTATTGCTAGCATTATTATCTTTGTTGTTATTAATTATTATTTTCATATTTTTTAATATTTTTTTGTATTATTTTATATTGCTAACAAGAAGAAAAACTGTAAACGCAACACAAGATCACAAGTGGGATTATTATAATTATTATTATTTATATATACATATACTATATTATATATTTTATATACTGTATTATATATTTATATTGTTTTTCATAGGTTTGTGCCAGGATGTGAAAGTAGACCAAGGTCAAAGATTAAAAATGGTTCGAACAGGGCAGTCCGTAGAGCTAACCTGCAAACATTATATTGACACCGACTATTACATGTATTGGTACCAGCAGAAAGCGGGACAGGGTCCACAGCTTATGGTATATTCAACCGATGTCAAAAACGGACTTATGGAAGATGCGTACAAAGCCTGGAAATTTAGTAGACCTCACATACTGAATTCAACCTTGGAACTGGCAGCAGTCAGCACTCAGGATACTGCTGTGTATTTCTGTGCAGTCAGTAGCACAGCAACATATAGCAGACTGTCATCTAGCACAAAACTTTCAGGCACCGCTACGTTGATGACATACAAAATGATTTGCAGTCAGCTCTGCAGAAAAGGAAGTTTTCTACTCCCTATGGTGGGTACCTTTAATATTGTTATATGATATATTGTTAAGGGTTATTAAAAAATGCTGCAGGCATTCCGATGATGATATTTCAAACTGCTTGCAATCAATAATTGTATAAGAAAAGGAGCGTTTTTACCCCCTATGGTGGGTGTCATTGTATATTATATTATTATATATTGTTACAAGCTATTATTATTTATTATGTAAAATCTTGCAGGCAACATTACACTGATGAGACATCTGTCTGTGATAAGATATCTTACTGTGCTTACAGTCAACTATGCAGAAGGGGACCTTAACTACCCCCTATAACAGCATATAAATATAAGGTCCACACAATGTAAATCACTGTCATAATATTATAATATTATATTGTGTATATGGTTTTTTTTTAATATTATATTTGTTTTTACTTGTCTGTTTCAGTATTTTTATTATTAAAATAGCAAATAAAGAGTTTCTGCTTCCAAAGTGTCTTGATGTCCTGTGTCTTGATGTACTGTATACCATCTAACTTAATAAAATAAGATATTTTTAAGTAATAGCCACCTGGTATAGAATTTATGCATTAGACCACTGGGTCACTGAAAAGTACAGACAGGTTATATAAGCATTAATTTGAAAAGTCAATTGGCTTACCAAATTGCTCTTACATTTCTACCTATCACCTTCAATGTGTTACTTGGAAAATATTCTCCTACACTGACCACAATCTAATTTGACCCTTTGCCTGGAAAGTCCCTTTAAAGGTGTTTAAAGGAGTTATTTAAAGGACATTCCAGGCAAAGGACTGGAAGGGCTGCTTTTAGCTTTCCCCATCCTGGCTGTCAGGGGCTGCATCTACCATTCATCAGCACTTTGCTTTCCCTGATAAACCCTATGGTACTTTCTTCCTTCTGCTCACTCATTTTTTAGGGTCCCTGAAATTAATTGGCTTTTGAAGGGACCCTTTACACCAAAACAAGCATGGATGAGTCATAATCTGCTACTGAGAGTTTACTGGGAGGACTGAATGAAAGTTAGGTGAAAGAAGCAGCCCCTGACAAGATAAGAAGAGCAGAAAGCGGGCTAATTGTTTTGCTGATTAAAGTTCAGTCCCGACTGAGAACCATTGAACAACAAAAAAATACGTGATCACACATAGGCAGATACAGACTTACCTAGCTTAGCTTGGCTTTAATATTTTCAGATGCTGTGCAGATGGGGTGGTGCTTATCAAACAAGGGAAATATCGAATATAATGGTGGGCTAGCTGGACAATCCTTCTGCTTTTAACCTTCAATGTTTCTATTGTTTCTACAGTAAACATTGCATAAACCAACATCTTGGTTGCCATCAAGTTAAGCCCCTGGTTTTAAACCAGGAAATAAAGGTACAACAGTTTGGAACAGATTGAACAGGAAACAAAAGACAGGCATGTGATTTCCATCCTCGTGATCGGATGAAAGGGGAGTCTTTTTTTGTGAGCAGATGTTCTCTTCGATAAGACCAGACCCTGTTCAAGCTGAACTTAACATACAGACAACATCAGAGTCTAGAGGAGAAATGGAAATTCTCTGTTTTGTAATCTTAGTTTTTGTTTTTCCTCCAGGTAAGTGCCTGATTCTTTGAAAACTGTCCATATCTTATAAATTTACTTCTGATTGTATTTACAGTGCATCATTGATATTTATCTAATTAAAAACAATAACATGTTATCTGTAATATATAATAATACATTTATAAGCATATAAAAAAAATAATGGCTTGTTGCTAACAATTATTCTATGACAATGAATGGGTTTCAGATTTGAGAGGCTCTCTAACCAGATACTAATTGGTGAGCTGTTCCAACTCGATAAATAACTAGCAAATAAACAAACAGCAAATACATAAATAAATGCATAAACAAATTAATAACTAGCAATGTGCAACATTCTTCCAATAATGTAGATATTTCTTTTTGTAATTCTGGAAAAATAGAACAGTCCCCTATGAGGTATTGTTTATAATTTGGAGAGGCTCATTCTGATTTTTTAAAATTATATTTTTGCGCTTGTCTTTATATATACCTGATATTGGGAGGTTATTGCAATGTTTTGCGGTCTGTGAGAAGGTGAGAGGTTTCAAGGATTTTTTTCTCACTCTGCACAGATTGGGAGTCATGACAAAGGTTTATCAAGTTTGACTGCAATAAAAATACTGGTTCTAGTTTTTCCTTAAAAAATCACTTGCATATATGATTGAGCATTTTTACAGGTGGGGTACATCATTTTTCCAATGAGTTAAAAATAATTGTTTAAAGGTTTAGCATACATAGGGTGCTGTTGTTCCCAAACTTTCAAAATATATTCTTACCTCATTAGAAAAATCACATGTGCAGGAGATTTTTTTCACAAAAAAAAGGTACAAATATTTTAATTGCACTTTTTTGTGTTACAATTAAAAGTTCTGTTCACAACCAATAGCATAACCAAAGGTAACCACCAGTTTTTTAGCATGATCCCGAATGTTGTTGCATTCCCATTGGTTGCTGTTTTTTTCTTGAAAAGAAAATATCTACTTCATTTAAAATAATCTTCCACCTGTAGAATTGCTCTGTTACAGATGCAGTGGATGTTGATTTCTTTTTAAATAAAAGCTAATAAAAAAACATATTTTTCCACACAGACTAAAATAACCCCTGTAATTGTGTTACTTCCAATGTTTTGCTATATTGCTAATAATACACAAAAACTGATATCAATAATAACTATAATAATGATTTTCTATGAAATTTAAGTGATCAATTATAATTTCAATTACTTAAATAACAAATCATGTTTCAAAGTATTAAATGTTCTATAATATAACCTTTTAGAAGTAATATTAAAATGTTTGGTTTTTAGGTTTTATTTAAATTGTCATTCAGACAAATATCCTGAAAAGTATTGTGATTTTAGTAGCAAATGGCCATCATTGATTTTAAAAAATAAAAATAAGAAGAATTGTTATTATAAATAATAAAAAAATAGTTTTCAATTTCTGGATCAATTTCTAGAATGAGGGCTCTATTTAACGCTTATTTTCTTTTTTTTTTTTTTATTACAGGTTTACAAAAAACATTCTATAGTGGGTAGTTCATGATAACATGTAAAAGCCTCTCCAGGCCTCTTTGTCATAAAATCAAGTTAAAGTGGACCAACACCCAGGATTTTGACTATCCTGGGTTTTGGTCCACTTCGGTGGGGCACCCCAATCGGGGGTGCCCCGCTGTGTGAAACCCCCCAGAAAGCCCCAAAAACTCACCTCTCCCCGCTCCCACGTGACCGCTGCAGCCAATCCCCGCCGGCGGAAAAGCGGGAGGCAGCGACGGACAAGAGAGCGCGCCCGCCACCGCCTCCCGTGCGTCACTCTTACAGGGCGCGTAGGCGAGGAGCAGGTAGGGATTTAGGGGTTTCTGGGGGGGTTTCACACAGTAGGGCACCCCGATCGGGGTCAGGGAGCTGATCGGTCCGGGAATCTTATAGATTCCCGGGCCGATCATGGGAGGGTGTTGGTCCACTTTAACTTATGTGAGTGCTCCCAGGGGAATGTTTCTTAATGTGGCCATTATCAATAATGGTAGAAGAAGCCATCTTTTTAATCGGCAGTGCTTGCTAAAAAAAAAAAAAACACTAACACTAATTATGCATCGTATAGTAATACAATACCGTGGTCTGGAGAAACAGCCAAATTAAGCACATGGTAAACTACTTTTTAGAACCCAACCCTTTTGATGTCTTCAGACATGTACTTGGGAATCTGTGATTTATAATGTGCACACGGGATGTGAAATGGTCAAAGAAAAAAATAATATTACGGTGTTTTAGAAAGACTATGATAGACGTAGGCAATGTTCACTGTGTTTGCAACTGTGAGTGAGCTGAAACAACATATTATTATTAGTAATGTTATTCCCCTTGTGTTTCTGACAGGTTCCAGTCCAGTAGAGGTGACACAAGATCCACGACTTGTTATGGTTCGATCAGGAGAATCTGAGGTGTTGAGATGCTCTCAGAACGACAAAACATACTACAACATGTTCTGGTACCAACACAAACCTGGGCAGGGGCTAAAACTGATGTTATTCTCAATAAATGCTGGCGAAGAAAAAATGGAGGGTAATTTTTCAGACAGGTGGAAGGTTACGAGACCTACTGTGTTAAATTCCACTCTGCATCTGAATAAATCTTCAGAAGAGGACTCGGCTACATATTTTTGCGCGTCAAGTTTACACAGTTAGAAATAATAGATGGTGACCTAGTCATAAACAGACTTTTTGTTCTTAATTTTTTCACCAGGGGGCACTGTCCAGCATGTCCACATACAACACCAGTTAAGAACAGTTCTCATTGTCTCAAGTCGAGCTGTAATATTGTAAAATGCAATACAATCTGTGCTAGTAAGTTAAAAATGAATTACAAATGAATGCACAATTTTTACATTTTAAAACGAAAGCGCAATACTATTATAAAGTCCTCCAGTAAATTTGATCTTGACACCATATAAACCACATACATTATAGCGGAGTCCAAAGTCCTTTTTATCTCTATTCCTCCTCTGTGAATGGCTATTTCGTAATTTCAGTAGAGAAATGTGGAGATCCCTTCCCAGCACTAACATGCTCTTACCAATTCTGGTGGGCTCCCCCTTTAAGAGACAGCCAACCACGCTTATATTAAAACTGTAGATAGACCATACAATGTCGGATCAATCCAGATCAGACCCTCATTTGTCTCCATAGCCAGGATAGCTTTTTACTCTTCACATGAGGTTAAACCAGCTATCTTACAATCCAGCACCGTAAGGCAAATTAAACTTGCAATAGTGTAAAATGGTTTAAAAACGATTGATAAAGGCAAGGTACACACAGGCTAGCAACGTATAAAAGACACAGATGTCCAAAGCTGGGACATTGGAAGCCTGGATAGAAGTGACGTCACTGGTTCAGAGCAAGCTGTAGATGTTCTCACTAGATCAGTAGGAGAGAGGGGGCTGTGGATACAGAGCGGCAATTAAATTCACGTGGCTACCTGCCTAGGAGACACTCCAAACTGTAAAGAGCACTTTATGAGATTTAAAAAAAAAATACAACTAACTTCAAATTTCAAGAAATAAAAAGTATATGTGTTGTGGATTCCCCCTATCCAGCTTGGGCTTGGAGGCCAAGCGGCCCTAAAAGCTACCAGCCCATAACCCACACGGACACTCTTTTGCACCCCCCTGGTTTTGGCAAGTAACCCACTTGCAGGACCCCTTACCAGTTCACAAAGGGTTAAGTGAAAACACACACACAAACACACACTTGAAAAAGTACATTATTATTTTTTTTACACTACTACTTACTCCCTTCTATTGCTGGGTGCTGTCCGATGCTGTCCGGTCTCTGCTGTCTTCAGCCGGGGGGGGGGGGGGGTTAGGATTTGTGGAGTGCACCTCCAGATAATAATCTTTGTTCTCTGCCCGGCTGAAGTCATCAGCCCGAGGATTGGCGGCCCACCGGAGGATGATATTCCCCGGCACTGGAACCAGAACAGACGTAAGCTTTCTTTTTTTTTTATTATTTCTGAAGGGGAGCAAATGTCAGCCACCTGCTATTTACATGGCTAGAACTTAACGATTGCATCTAAACAAAAGCTCTCTGGATTCTTTTATACTCCTTTCCCTGGGCCATTCCAAACATCTCTGGATTTAGGCTCAGACTAGAGGGAGGCTGGGGATGCACCGGGGGTCTCCTCTTGCGCAGACAGGACTCCAATCCTACCCCCGAGTCTTCAGTGGGGCAAGAAATGCCCGTTCTCTGCCTCGCACGCCAGCTTCTGGCATCTTGCCAGCCTCAGCAGCGAGGGCCATTTATCTCACTCTCCTGGTATGAAAGGCCGCTTCCGGCAGTGGGAGAGCAGTCAGAATCTGGTAGTGAATGGTGGAGGTTGGGTAAGGGGCAGGGGACCCCAGCCTCCTGCCCCTTGCCCATTATTTCCAGCTGTCAGATGCAGCGATTGACTATTGGAAGGAGGTAACTGAAAATAAATGAATAAGTTAATACAATTTCACAGTGTGTGGTTTTTTTACATTTAACCCTTTGTGAACTAGTAGTAGTAGAGTGGAGGGGGCTGGCAAATCATCTGCAGCAAGCGGGTGAGTTGCCATAACCCTCTGCCCCATTATCTGCATCCCCAAAGCCCAGGGAGGTGCAAAAGAGCCCACAGCCCCTGAAGGCTATGTGTGTTTGTAGCTTTCAGGACCGGGGCCCGGCCAGTCGGCCTCCACACCCTGGTCTACCAGCCCCCATAGCTTTTGCCTGTGCTGGTTTTACTTCTGAGGGGGGACCCACACCATTTTTTTTTTAAAAAGTGTTTTTCCCTTTAATTTTTTTTTAAAGGTTTAACTCTTGATAGTGTGGATAGTTGTATTACATTTGAAAATGTCATAAAATGCTTTTTTCGGTTTGGGGGGTCTCTGGGCAGGAACAGTGGTACCGTTGTAATTAGGAGGAATGGGGCTTTGGAATGCAATATGGGTGGCAACATATCTAGGTAGGCTGGCAGCAAAAGGGTTAAATTATTAAATTCTATCAGCTTTTACGAAAAATAATATTTTAAAAAATAAAAGCATTGGTAAAATCTGAATAATTAAAAATATTTAAAGCCACTACAATCACCGGAGCGCAACAACAGTGAAGATTTATCAATCTCTTAGCAAGATATTCATCAAAAGGCTCAATTTATCCAAAAACACTAAAAAAGCACCATTCTTGCCAGCTTGCTTTGAGCAGTGGGTGAACAATTCTAAAAGTGACTTAAATATATCTGAATTTCTTGGAAACCAACACCTGTTTCTGTAAATACAAATCCTGTTAATGAATATACAAAATATTATACGTAACTTACTTCCTTATCAATACCTTCAAGGCTAGTATGAACAGTGGAAAGCTACAGGTATTACCATATAGTCTAGAGATGACCAAAGGTCCCCCACCGCTAACCAGGTGGATCTGTCCAGGTCTTAAGCTTTAACACTTACTCATGTTCAAGATCCAGCACATGTTTTCCTTTGTGCCCCTACCTAACCCCATGTCAAAACAGTGGTTGCTTCTTGCTAATGCCTACCACACAGTGGGTGACACCAGAAGTGGGTAGTGTTCTGGCTATGACAGAACTGGAGGCAGGGGAGCACCTAAAGATGGGCCTGGATCCTTAAGATGCATCCGTTTTAAAGCACTGTATTTGGACCTACCTGTGTTCATTCTCCAGAAACTAAACATTCCCAACATTATCTAGTTTTACTACCTATACAGGCTCTACATGTGCATGTATATATGGCAGCAGCAGGTCACGTGACAGTAGCTCATGTAAAATTGCGGGTCTTCATCTGTCAGAGGAACAATGGCTTCCCTGGAGTCTTTTGGGAACTTTCCACATCCCTGGGACTGCCCCAATGTGTTAAACTACCTCAGTGCATGTGAGAGATGCAGCAGTATCCCTGCATACCTCTATCTGAGGCTTGTAACTGTGCTAGGCATTTCTGAATGACCGGCATGGATACCTGAAGAAACAGGGGAGTGGCCAATTGCGCAATCTCCATTTATCTTTACTAGCTGTTCTAACATCAGATGGGACATCAGGTTGGCTAAGCAAGCAATGAATGGAGTGCTGATTGAATGTCAGTTTGTATGGGCAATCCAGGGGCTTTCATAAACAGGAGAGAAACAACACCCAGGAGAGTGAAAATTTGGGTGTTGTTCTACCTTCAGCCGACAGCAATCTCCCACCGCCAGAGGCAGTACATGCTCTTGCTTCAATCACAAGACAGCTAGTCAGTTCCCAGGAAGATTGCTCAAGGAATTCTCGTAGGTCCTCTCAATTCTCAGAAATTGAGCCTAACCAGAGAAGGCCGTTCAGGGACACCATTAGAAATTTTTGAGCTCCGTACACCCACATGTTACTATGATCCTCCATTGATCCCCACAGCTGCTGGCCACTGTTCTATAGCTGCGGAGGAGCTCAGACTTGCAGCATACCTCCCAACTCTCTCTCTTTTGGAGGTACTGTCCCTTGTTGCTCTTATTTGTCCCTCTTTGGGGTTTAACATGCAGATTTGCTTCAATAAAGGATTCATTAGACTACTGAAAGTTTTTACTGTTGTAACTGTTACATTACAGTACATCTCACCTCAAATGTATATAATGTTAAAGTTGAATAACCACCCCTTTGGGTTGGGGGAAGCTCTCTCGCCAGATAACCTGTAGTGATAAAGGCAGCAGAAGTCAGTGGTATTTTTCTTGAAGACATTTTCCTAGTTTTCTGACTCGCTTTCTAGTTCCTGCCCCCTTTACTCTGCTAATAGTTCAAAATACTTGAAATGCTATTCATATCAGGTGTGGGAATATACTCAATATCTTTGGGTAAGGCTGGGTGTGAACTGATGTCGATGGCTGGGGAATTTCATGTGGCTAGGGGTGTGACATGGGTGGGACCAGGGGAGTGGCTTAGTTGCAAAAAAAAAATTGGCCACGCTTCACGTCCTTATCCCTTTATCCTAATTTTTAATCTTGAAAAGTTGGGAGGTATGCTTGCCATGACCTCTGAGTCAGCCAATCACAGTGTTGGAAAGCTGCTTGGATCAGAGGTGGATCTTGTAAACTTGGTATTTTGCTCATGGAGCATAATCAGAGTAGGGGAAGGGTGACTAAGGAAGGCTGGTGCCTCTCTTTGAAGTGGACAAAATCCCAGAAATTTTGATCATCATGGGTTTTGTTCCACTTTCCTGGGGCATTCTAGAGAACATGCCTGTTTGGGATTCCCCCTAAGTGACAAATAAAAAAACACACTCTTTTTTCCGGCTGTACTCTTACCTGCTTCTGCTTTCATGGCACCTGTGGTGCGCACGGCTTCTTCCTCAATTCAAGGTAAGAGTGCAGCTGGAAAATGTGCTGTGAGAAACAGACAAACCTAATACAACTATCCAGTTAAAAACACACATTTCAACACATTCTATAACTAGGGATGTGTGAACCCAAACCGCAAAGTTCGGATCCAGGCCGAACTATGCAAGTTTGGGTTCCCAACCCTGAACACGGACTTCAGTCAGAAAATCCCATCTCGGCCACTCCCCCCTTCTCTGATATTATACAGGACATCGGGGAGAATCCATGGAGGCCCTGCCTCCAAGTATAAAAGACAGCTCCCCTGGCCCACACTTTAGTCCCTTGCTGGGATGGTCCCCCTTCATCCAAGCGGTGGTGCAGCAGTCAGGTTTGGCTATATAATAGGAACATATACCTAGCATGTATATGCGTCTGAGAGCCCAGGCAAGGAATACCCAAAGATCAGCTGCCTGGGTGGTAAGTAGCGATGAGCTGGACAGACCAAACAGACAGTACAGGCAGAGGGACACTTCAGCTTAATTGCACACAAAAGGTTTCATGCATTTCATGTTTGAGGATGAAAGTGTGGAGGGCCTTGGCAAGACTCTCCCCTATTATAGTGGAACAGGGAGAGCAGTGGCACTATCAGCAATTGTAGGAGACCCTAGATGTTACAGCTATCTAGCCAATCCATGTCCATTTTTATAAGCATTGAGCGATACAGTGTCACATGATTGTGGAGTATATGGCTGGTTATATACTGTAAGAAGTATAACTGTAAATTCTGGACACAGCTGCGACTTACACCGTTGTAACGTAAATTGGCTCTATAATCTGTTGCGGCAGATAAACTGTTATATGTAATTGGATTGCAGGCTCTTCTCCTGCCTACTACTGCAATTTCCTAATCCCATCCCATCTGCCTAGCTGTTCTAAGTTCTTACTGTATCTAAGCTGACAGAATATGCTGCAGGTGTTAGCAAGCCTTCAAGCATGTGAGCATAAGCTGCTGTGATGATAGCAGGCGAGTGTAAGCTCCTTTGGTGAGAGCAGTGCAAACACTATAACATGCTCTGTCGGCAATACATGGATGGCTCAAATGGCCCTGAAGCTGAGATTAAATTGGGGGCGTGGCCGAAAATGATCCAAACCCAGCAATTAGATGTCATCCCAAATGCAAGACAGGTAAAAATGGCTACCTGTGGCATTGATATGACAGCTACTTATTTGCTACCAAGTACACAGGAAGCAGATATGTATTATGGAATAAGTTTCGAATCTCCTGCCAGGATCCCGCCACTATTCGGATTACGCTGAACTGGAATCGGGCCCATCATTATGGTACATTATGGTAACAATCAAACAGAAAAGGAGTCAGAGACATGGAAACGTCAAATGTGGGTTTGCTATAACACCACCACCACAATCATGACTAGTAATGACATTTATTTTGAGTGACTATGCTCCAATTTCTTGTAATGGAATAAATGTTGTGTATGAATTAAAAAAACAGTCCATTTGGCAGATGACAGATTTGGCAGGCTTTTACCCTGATGGATACAGATGCAACCACACATCAATACTAATGAAATCCAAAACGGTGCCATGACTTGCTGCCTAGCGGGAGGCTCTGGTGTTGGGACGCCTTTTCCCACGGTTTCCCCTGTTTTATTCCATACATTTACTTTGGAGACTTCCCTGGAGAGGTAGAAATAGACCATGCAAGGTGGCATGTGCAGCATGCGTTGCAAGTATAAGTGGGAGTGGAGCTGTGGGTGAGATGGTAAGGCATGCAGCTTGTAGTAGATCTGCTGTATGCTACAGTGGGGAGAGGTGGAGGCCATGTCCTCCCACACTTGGGAGACCGGCGGATGGGGATCTGTGCTGTAGGGAGGAAAGACGGCGGAGAAGGGGCTGACTGAGAAAGATCCATGTTAAAGGACAGGGGTGAGAGAGGGAGGCAGCTGCTCTGTCCCTTTGCATTACTTGACCTGCTGCAAAGTCAAAACAAAAGGTACATTTGTGGTCAGTGGAGCTGCCAAAGGGGTCTGTGGTGATAACCTGCAGTGGGGTGAAGATAAGAGGAGTTGCAATGGTGGTGGTATTGTCCATGGCAGCTGTGGTGCTGAAGGTTGCAGTGCTGAGTCTGACACAGCGATGAGTGAAGCTGCAGTACGTGCATCCATATGTAGTCCCCCCAACCATGTATTACTGTCCCTGTGCACCTCCCCTGGTTGTGCCCCCCCCCCCCCACACACACAAAATGCTGGTCTTCCCTGTGGCATATTCCCTTCCACCATCCTAACCGCCCCACTCCTCCTCCTACAATTGCTCCCAAACCCCCCCAGCATTGGTCAACATTTACTATGAAAATGTTCTTGTGCTACTCATCCACTTCTTAACTGGGACCCACACCAAGTTGTGCCTTGCAGAATACTGTAGCTGCTTAGGTAGTTGAGATGCTCCTGGCACCATGAATTCCATCTGAATCTCTCAGCCCCAATCTCAATCTCTGCACCCCTACTAGTTGTGTTTTTATCTTTTTTTTGCTGAGATGTATGTGTGTGTAGGAGGCTACTCATTTTGGGTAACCCCTCTCTTTCTGTTAACTCTTATCTCTGATTTCATACTGTAATTTTAAGTTGGGGCTTATACATTTTTCTTCTTAAAACTTTTTATATGAGTCTGTACATTATAAAAAGTGATTATTTTCTTTCATAATCCCATCTTTGAGGGTTAGTAAGTTTAGTTTGCCCTCAAAGCTGTAAATATGTTTACTCTATAGATATGGATGTACACAAGGCTACAGAAGTTGCTTCATTTCCTCTATTGATTTGCAATGGAAAATAAAACTTGTAAAAATAGACTCACTGTAACGGTGCTGGGCTTGTGGGAATACACAAGTGAAAAAAGCTAGATATCTGATTTATAGAAATATACTACAAAATAGTTGTTTAATAGTGATGAGTAGGTCGGCTGGAGTTCGGATCTGTCGAGTTAGGCCGAACCTGGCTGCAAAATAGGGGTAGCAAGGGCTAGAGGGCTGCAAATTGCGGGGAACACCAGGACGATTGCCCTGGTAAAAATGAGCTAGGGAAAATACTCAAAATAGAAACCAAAAAAAAAAAATACACCAATTAAAAAAATAAATAATAAAATATTTTTTTTTCAATGGGTGTCAGAGGCCAATTTGCGGGTAACACCAGGGCAATGGTGAAATGGGAAAAGTACTCAAAATAATCACAGAAAACTAAAAAATTAAAGAAATACACAAATAAAGAACAAAAATTAATCAATTCATCATTCAATATATACATATATACATAAATAAATAGATATTTACTTTAAATACACACATATATTACATACACACATTTTTTACGGGTGTCAGAGGTTCAGGGGAAAGGGGGGGAGGTATATGTTTAAGCAGAAGAGGCAGAGAAGAAGGAGGTAGAAAACACTTTACCCAGTCACTCAGGTGCTGGCACAGCCAAGTCCCATGGGATCCATGTCTGGTTCATCTTAAGGAATGTAAGGATGTCCACATTGGCTGCAGATAGGCAGATCCTCTTCTCGGTAATGACACCCCCTGCAGTGCTGAACACACGTTCTGATAAGTCACTCGCCGCAGGGCAGGCCAGCACCTCCAAGGCATAGAGGTCAAGCTCACGTGTCCAATTTACCAACCCAGAAATTGAATGGGGAGGACCCATCACTCAGCACCAGGAGATGCATGGATAGGTAGTCATCCACCATGCTGGTCAAAGTCTGCATCCTGGTACTACAGGCCGTAGATGTGGTGGACAAAGGAATAAGTTGTTCCACATTGTGGCCATGCTAACCCTCACCTGTGAGGTGCTGCTGACGCCCCTGATGCATTGGTGACTTGCTCCTGGTGCCACCACTGAGCCCTCAAAGTCAGCTGGGAGCACTGCAAGTAGTGCATCCACCAGTGCTATCCTGCTCCTGCTCCAGTGCTGGAATCAAGGAGATGATGTTGCCCTTATAGCGCGGATCAAGCAGAGTGGCAACCCAGTTATTAGCATTAGTGACTATGTGGGCAGAAGCATGTAGTGACTCATGTGAGCCAGGCTGCCCTGAATCAAGGAGAAGCTGTCCTCAGTGTCAGGTGTCTCCTGCTCCAATGATGCCTGTGAGCTGTGCTGGGTGCCACCCTGCTGTGAGAGAAAGTAGTCCTCCTCCTACGATTCCCCCAAAACTGTACTCTGGCTAGAAATTGGTGTATCTGGCTGCTGTCAGCCCAGCAACATACCCTGCTAGCCATGTGTGCACTGCCCCCTCAGTCATGGTCTGGAGAGTTTTTTCCAGCAGGCAGAGGATGCAGATGGTAGCGCTGATGATGGCGCCATCAGGGCTGACCACACTAGTGGCATACTGGAAGCACTGCAGCACCACGCAAATGTCCCTCATGGGTGCCCACTCTCTGGTGGGGAGGTGCTGTTGGTCTGCACTCTGGCATTTTGGAGCTGGAACTCCACTATTGCCTGCTGCTACTCACATGCCCTTCCAGCATGTACAATGTGAAATTCCACCTGGTGGCTTCAGGTCCAACGGCAGCAGCCACTCATGGGAGCATTTCAAAAGCTCATCTTTCTGGAATTATTACCTCAAAGAATTCTTTGGTTGCGCAGGGTTTCCCTAAAAAATGTATAAAAAAGCTGAATAAAAAACACCTTTTCCTAAAATATAAATACACAAACAAGAAAAAACAAGCTAAGTCTGAAAGCGAAAGGTCCCCCGAGCAGAACAATACCCTAACATGCATAGCTACTTTTAACCCTTTTAATTGACAGCCTACTTGAGATTTTGTCACCCTCTGTTGACAGGTCATTTTTCCCCATTTTGCGCCATGTTTTGCGCCATTTTGCTGGAATCTTCTGGAAAGTTATATATATATATATATTTTTTGCAGCAGAGTTTAGGCTTTAACATGAAATGTCTTGTTTGTAAATTTTATTCTGTTTTTTACAATATTATTATTAAGTAAAAAAAAAAAAATAAATGTTTTTTAGAAAATTGCCTCCTTTATTTTAAATAAAAAATGTATTTTATTAAAGAAAACCATATTGCATGAGAAAGCCCCATTTCTACCGATTAGAACGGTACCACATATTTATCGGTAGCCCCCTGTTCCTGCCCAGGAGATCCCCCAAACTGAAACAAGTACTTTATAACATTTACAAATAAAATACAACTACCATCCACACTGCAAAGGGTTAAATCGAGAAAAAAATGACATAGAGTCTCCCCTCCCAGGAGGGTGGGGGGGCATTTTTTGGGGGGATTTTTAAGGGTTAAAAACCCTTAAAAATTGGAAAAAAAATGACATGGGGTCCCCCTTACCCAAAGTAACCAGCCCGGGACCAGCTATGCAGTAGGAACAGGGCACAGGGGCCAGCTTTTGTGGCCCCTGGCCTTGCAGGCTACAAGCCTGCATAGCCCATGGCCATGGGCTCTTCTGCCCCCCCCCTGGGCTTTGGGGAGGCAGGTAATTGGGGGTGCCGGGGGTTAATAATCTCTTGGACCCCTTACCAGTTCACAAGGGGTTAAGTGTAAAAAAAAAACACACACACACAGAGAAAAAAAATATTTTATTATTATTTTTTTAATACTTACCTCTCATCCATCTTGCACTGTGTCCCTCGGCAGTCACTGGCTTCTGCTCACCTGCTGGAAGCCTTTTATAGCTGCTGGGTGACAGAACATAAGGGGTTAATTAAAAAAAACATGACATGGGGTCCCCCTTACCTGAAGTAACCAGCCCCTGACCAGCTATGCAGGGCTTGTAGGAACAGAGCACAGGGGGCAGCTTTTGTGGCCCCTGACCCTGCAGGCTACAAGCCCGCATAGCCCGTGGCCACCCCGCATAGCCCGTGGCCACGGGCTCTTCTGCCCCCCCCTGGGCTTTGGGGAGGCAGGTAATGGGGGTGCTGGGGGTTAATGGCCAGGTCCTCGAGCCTTGTGAACTGGTATAAAGGGTCTCATGGACCCCTTACCAGTTCACAAGGAGTTAACAGTAAAAAAAAAAGACACAGACAGAATAAAAAATGACTTTATTAAAAAATAAGGGGCGGGGCTTAGCGGCAAGATGGCGGCGCCCGTCGAGGAGGACAGGGAGAGGGCCTTTCAGGCCTTTCAGGCCTGAAGCTGGAGAGCCGGGGGGGGCAATCGGAGGCCCCCCATGGTGAAGAGGAGACCCTGCGGGAGCGATCCAGCATTGAGGTAAGTAAATGTCATTTTTATTATTTTTTTTTATGTATTTTGGCGGCTGCTGAAGGGGGGGATGGCTATTCCGGGCCCTCCCCTGCACCCGGGGGGGCCCTGGGTGTGGGGTCGAAGCCCCCCCCAGATGAAGAGGAGACCCGGCTGGATTGAACAAGGGGTCAGGTGAGTGTTTTTGTTATTTTACTGTAGCAGGGGTAGATTCTACGTGCTTGGCACTTAAGTGGAGTGGAAGCAAGCACGTAGAATCTACGCGCTTGGCACTGAAAGGGTTAAGTGCACTAAACCGAAAAGAGCACTAACACATAGGTGCCCTGAACTATAGGTATTGCAGAGCAATAACAGGTGCTTTGAACTATAGGTATTAATGAGCACTAACAGGTACCTTAACCTATAGGTATTGCAGAGTACTAACAGGTGCTTTGAACTATAGGTATTGCAGAGCACTAACAGGTGCTTTAAACTATAGGTATTGCAGAACACTAACAAGTGGCTTAAACTATAGGCACTGCAGAGAACTAACAGCTGCCTGCCTTGAATAATTGGTAACCACACGAATTTTATTTTTATTTCCCAAGAGGGTTTTAAGTGCCCTGAAACAGTGGATCCTCCACCAATGATAGTTATAGAAGAGAACTAACACACAAGTGACCTGAACAATTGGTATTAAAATGTGGTTCACCGCAGTGCTTAGAGAATGTTGTGGGATAACAGTACACATAAACCTCAGTGCGTACTGCTTCTTCAGGGATAATGGGATACACCCCAGTTCTTAAAGGAAGATGTGGGTTAAGGGTGCACACAGACCCCAGTGCTTAATTAAAAAGGTGGGTTGATGGGGCACCCAAACTCGAGTGCTTAAATGAAAAAGTGCATTGAGAGGTCATCCAAACCCCAGTGGTTAAAGGAAGATGTGAGTTAAGGGGGCACACAACCCCAGTGCTTATAGCTTCTTTTAGGATAAGGGGATACACCCAGTGCTTAGAGGATGCTGTGGGATACCAGTACATATAAACACCAGTGCTAACAGCTTCTTGTAGGATAAAGGGATACACCCCAGCACTTAAAGGAAGATGTGGATTATGGGGGCACCGACACCGCAGTACTTAAATAAAAAGGGGGGTTAAGGGGGTACCCAAACCCTATTGCTTCAATGAAAAGGTGGTAAGGCCGCACACAAAACCCAGTGCTTAATGGAAAATGTGGGTTAAGGGGGCAACCAAACCCCAGTGCTTAAAGTGGACCAACACCCTGGGGTGATCGGCCCGGGAATCTATAAGATTCCCGGGCCGATCACCCCCCGCCCCGCGGGACATCCGAGATCGGGATGTCCCGCGGGGTGAAACCCCCCCCAAGCACCCCAACTCACCTACCTTATCTTCGGCGGCGGCCGGCCGCCGCCGCCTCCCTCGCGCCCCTGTAGGCATGCGCGCCTCCGCGCCGGCCGTCTGCGAATGGCCGGCGCGGGGGCGCGGGCGTCAAAAGTGACGCGAGGGAGGACGTTCCAGTTCTCCCCTTGTACGTCGGCGCTGGGAGCGGGGAGAGGTGAGTTTTTCGGGGGGTTAGGGGGGGTTTCACACAGCGGGGCACCCCGATCGGGGGTGCCCCACCGAAGTGGACCAAGACCCAGGATAGTCAAAATCCTGGGTGTTGGTCCACTTTAAATAAATGCTGATGTTCGGGTTCAGTTGTATCTGCTTATCACTGCTGTTTAATTCAAGCTCTAAAGTGACCATGCTTTGTCGTGAATAGGGATTTGCAGACCCATGGATGTTCAGGTACGTCCAGTTTGGCTGAACATCAGAAAAATGTTTGGCATGGGACCAGAACCTGACCCGGCCCCATTAAAAGTCAATAGGGACCCAAACTGTAAAGTATTCATTATAAGGGCTAGGGGTTCATTGGTGATATATCACTAGGGTATACTGTGGTAGAATGAAAAACATTGTCACAATTCTTGCATTAAAAGAGGATTTATTGGGAACAGGAAGGAAAAGGTTAACAAAGTCCAGGTGGGTTGCCTCCTCTGGGTCTTGGTAGGGAGAAGGGTTGGAGATGCCTGTCATTAAAAAAAAGGGGATTCAGCTACTTAAGGAAACTGAATATGGTTCCCTGTCTAGGGCCATCCACAAAAATGGTAATTGAGGTTCACTTACCAGACCAGGTGCAGGTAGATTTGTGTGTACCCACAAGGGGAAGCTGTAGACCCTGCACATGGGTGCTCCAGGCAGCAGGAAGTTGTGGTATTTCTGGGAGGCCCCATGCCATCCCTGGGCCTCCCTGTGAATCCAGCCAGGACCTCTGTAGGGAGAATAGTAGAGGTTAGTAATGGGGGACACACTTGACCGGAGTGGCCACCCTGTTGGCCTGAAGCTCTAAAAGCCTTGTGATGCCCAGCGGGGTTTGAGCGGTGTCCGGGGAGATGCTGTGTTCCTGACTAGGAGGCTGGGATCCCCCAGTCCTTCCCAGTTTGGGCTGTGTTAGGAGGTAGCCCCCACTCATCTCTGCCACTGTCCTGCATTGTGACTGGAAGGTGAGAAGTAGGTGGAAAGAGCTACCCTATAAAAAGAGACAAGTGGGCGGCATTGTCTTAGGTAGGAAGGTTGAGTTATTTTTAACCCGAGAGAAGGGGGTGCTATTCCCCTTAAAGTGGACCAAAACCCACGGCGATCGGCCCTGGAGTTTATTTGTAAACTATTTTTTTGGTTTACAATTAAGGCTGACCTTTATTACCACTGCAGTGTGCCACTGTTGTAACCTAGGTAATCCCCTGCAATACCATCTGAGACATAAACTGAGAACAAAACCCCTATACTGCCCCCCCCTCACTCACAACAGCATGCACGTCCACCACTCTATTATGGGATTTTATGGGAGCACCGAAGATATCCGAGTGGCAAACCATACATGTTCAAGGCAAATGGTTAAATGAGCTTGCTTCTTCTTTGCCTTATGCTAGCTGTCAGGGGCAGCATCTTTCATTGCCCAGCACGTTGCATTCCATGATTAACCCTATAGGACATGCTCCCTTCTGCTGACTTATTTTTAAAAGTCCCCAAAATTAACTGACTTCTGAGAGGACCCTTACACTGAAATGCATGTATTTGCTGCTGGGGAGGCCTTGCAGAAAGGAGTTCACTGGCATTTATTAAGAAATGTAAAGTAGGCTGAATGAAAGATTGAGGAAAGATGAAGCACCTGACAGCCAGCATGTGGAGAACAGTAGGTAGGATAATTTAACCCTTTGCCTGGACAGGGTGCTGGACCTACTGACAGAGGACAGGGAACCACCCTTTGGGCTCCATACAGCAGGAATGACCATGTGTTTGTTGACTTGGAACCTAATTTTAAGTGAGCCCTGGACCCCATGGAAACCAGGCTTACCTCAAAATCCAGACAGACCATATAGGAAACAAAAACTCTAGGAGCTGTATAGAACCTGGGCCTCTCTATAACCTATTTGTGATGGCTGAGTCATTAGTTTAACCTGGATCACTGTCCCCAGGGCGGCTAGGCTTACCTAATTAGTGAGGCCAGGATGAAAACTGAAAATCACAGTAGGGGCCCAGGCATCACATAGGTTAACATCAACACCAGCAGTAATAGTGTGGCAGACTGCAGGTCTCCAATAAGTGTGGCCATTAGGGCCACCTGGCCATGGGCACCTCTCTTCGCAGCTGGGCCCCTTGGCTCCTGGTTTTTAGCTCTTGTGCCCTGATGGCTGCCCACTGACCCTAAATTGTAAACAGGCTGTTTTCCAGCAATTTTCAACAGAACAGGGAATTTAAAAACAATGTTTACATGTGTAGGGAACGTGTATAGGGACACTCCTGATTTATCCCTGAAAAAAGACACTAACTCCCTTCACTAAACAAAAAATCCTGTTATTAAGGGTAATGAGTAAGGGGAATGTGCAGGTGGTGGGGTCAGAGTGGGATTGGTGGAGAGAGAAGGGATACGGGGGCAGGTATCAGAACAGCGGTTCTTGGTCAGGTGCCTCTTCAAAGGTACATGATAGGTAGGTTTTCCTGGACAGATGGGAAATAAAGGTTATAAAAGGAGTGCATGAAACAAAGGGAAAACAGCAGGCTTAGTCCCCCTGTTCCTGGATTGCTTACTCATCATTGTCTTCAGGGAAGAAAGGGGGGCACTGGTTGTGCAGTGGGTGAACCCAGTAGCAGGCAAAGTTGGGGCTGCAAGAGAATGGTTGGGAGCTCCTCAGGGGCCTCCTCCTCCAGAAGATCCTCTGGAGGGAAAGAAGGGGACACTATACTTAGGAAAGGCCATGCAGGGAAACAAATATAGGAAGGGGTGGACAGATAGGGTAGGACGAGGGAAAGAGAGAAGAGCAGGACACAGCTGTAAGGAAGGCACTTAGGCTAGGTCTATGCCTCGACCCTTCCCACTTCAGCTGGCTCAGACTTCTGAAGGGTCTCCCTCCAGTCCCCACCCTGCTGCCCAGGCCACATTTGCCACTGTGTTCCCCGACGGTCCCTAGGCTTTCGAATTCTGAACAAAGACACGGACTTCTGTGTTGAGAGATCGGCTTTTCTTTACAGTCCAGTAGCCCAGTGCAGCAGACTAGTTGTTTTGGATTCTGTTTTAGTCTGAAATTTGCGAACATTTGGACTAAATTTGCTTTGTCCCAAAAAATTAATAGTTATTTTCTACTGGTAAGATTCGCCCAGTTGTGCTATCATATCAGACTAGATGTTAAATACAATATATTTTCCATGACTAAAAATGTAGCTCAAGGGCACTGATAAGCATGTGTTCTACTATAGGTAAATATAGTCTATCCATTAAACATTAACCTTTCCTTATCAATACAACTGTGGGGTTTGCAAATGGTGCGTATAAATGCCAGTGCCCCCCTCCAGAGTTCCACATTGGTCAACTAATCACCATGAAGTTCCTTGTGATCTGCATGCTCCTTGGAGCAGCTGGTGAGTCTGGAAATCCTCTAGATCTATATAGTACACTGTATCACATTGCTTTGTTGCTTTATTCAAAATTGTTAGGTGGAAAATGAGAATGATTCAATATCTTTTTATAGCTGCCTTGGATGATGACAAAATCGTCGGAGGTTACACCTGCAGCAAGAACTCCGTCCCCTACCAGGTGTCTCTGAATGCCGGATACCACTTCTGTGGTGGTTCTCTAATCAATAGCCTGTGGGTGGTCTCTGCTGCTCACTGCTACATGTCGTAAGTATTTTGGCCTTGGAAAGGCTGAACCAGTAAGGTTATTTTAGAGTCTGCGTTTTTATGTCAAATATGTTGTGGCCTTGGGTTACAGTTCTCACATTTGTCCCACTGAGGCTTGGAGCAGATAACATATAGTACTGAAGAACACCCTGGGAAATCCCAGGCACCTGTGGGCTAATTGCTACGCTCTGGGCCGCAGACTCTTCCTAAGAGTAAGCAGGCCATAGGCTATGGTGAGCCAATAGGCGGGGGGATGGGAGGAACCACCCTTTTTTTCCCTTTTCATTCCCACATGCTTTATTATTGTACATTTTATGCTGTGTGTATTTTTCTCAGGTTTTTTACCTCACAATATACTTACCTTCCCTGCTCCTGCTCCTCTTGCCTCCTCTACATTATGGCGTCTGGGGGGGCGCCCCTTGAGGTGCTGCTTGGGCAGGCCAGCAGCACTCTCCTCACAGAGTTTCCTGAGGTAAAGTTCCCGTTTTTTACCTCACGCCATCGCTCCTTGGTCTGCTGACAGGCTGCACAGGCTCTTCCCAGGCTCTTCAACTGGCTCCCGCCCCTTGAGGCGGCCCGCCCCTTGAGGTGCTGCTTGGGCAGGCCGGCGCCACTCTCCTCGCAGAGTTTCCTGAGGTAAAGTTCCCGTTTTTACCTCGCGCCGTCGCTCCTTGGTCTGCTGACAGGCTGCACAGGCTTTTCCCAGGCTCTTCAATTGGCTCCCTTTTGGTCCGTGAGTCCGGTCTTTTTTTGTTGGTACCTCTGTTATTGTGTTTTTATATTGGCTGTGCATGCGCTGTGGGATCTGCTCCCTTTTGTGTCTTTCAGAGTCCCATATTGAGATTCTTGTGGTTCCTCCCGGTCCATACACCACCCCCGCACCCCACCCCCCCTCCACCCTTTTCTGCCCTGTGGGTTAGGGTGCTGAGAGTCAATTGGGTTTTTTTCTGTATCGTTCTGGGCCGTCTTAGTGCCTTGAGACCCGTCTTTCTTATCATAATCACCATAATGGAGGCTTCTGGGAGTAGCGGGCTTGGGAACCCCCCGGGACTTGCTAAGCTTTGTCTTGTGCGTGGTACATGCCTGCTGAGTGGTCGCAACGTGGTTTGTGTGCCCCGGGCCCAGAGTGCTATTGCGGATCAGGATGGGGCGAGTGTTGCCGGCCCCAGTCCCATTGCTCCTCCGGCCTCACCGACTTCCCCGCGCCTGCTTCTGGCCCCTAGTAAGGGGGAGGCCAACAGGGACTCGCATAGTAATTTTGAGTTCAGACTGGTTAGCATTGACCTTTTTCGGCCGGAGAGACAACGCCTTGTCTTTCCTGAACAAGGCCACTTCTCTAAGATGGTTTTTAAGGAATGGGAGAAGCCTAATAGGTTGCCATCGGGGCCTAGGGGTCTGGACAGACGGTATCCCTTTTCGGAGGATTTGGTTCGCCTATGGTCCCATCCTCCGGAAGTGGATGCTCCTGTTCTGGGGCTCTCCAATACCTCCGTTATGCAGTCTCCTGAGACTTCCTCCTTGCGTGATCATGTTGACAGGCGCATGGATCAGCTAGCCTGTCACACCTTCACTTCTGTGGGAACCGGTCTGCGCCCTGTCTGTGCTGCGGCCATTGTTTCCATGGCCATTAAGAAGAAGGTAAGGCGTCTCGCGGATATTGTCAAATCTCACAAGCGAGCGGAGGAGCATGGGGAGATTTTGGCTTGTATGGACTTCCTTGCCTTTGTTATATCGGCCATGGATGACGCCGTCCGTTTTGGTGGTAGGGCTTCGGCTGTGATGGTCGCGCTGCGTCGCTCTATCTGGTTACGACAGTGGGCAGTGGATGCTTCCGCCAAAAAAGCTCTCACAGGTATTCCCTTCCTGGGACTTCGGCTGTTCGGGGAAGGGTTGGACCTCCTAGCTAAGGACGGGAGACTTCCTCAATGTCGGAAGCAGGTACGGCCTTTTCGGGGCTCTTCTTCCTTTTGTCCCTCTCGGGGAGGATGAGGATCTTCCTTTTCTGGTGGCTGCAGAGACTCATGGGGGCGAGGTAGAGCCCAAGGTCGTTCCGGCCTTGCCTGGGGATCCAAGCCTAAGCCCCCTTCCAAGGCCCCTCAGGCATGAGGAGACACCTTCACCCAGCCGGGTGGGGGGACTGCTTCGCGCTCTTTGCTCACGTCTGGAGGCAACACATCTCGGAGCGGTGGATTCAGGAGGTGGTGTCCTCAGGATACAAGATAGAGCTGGCAGCTTGGCCGCCCCCAAGATTCATTCGGTCCCGGATCTCCCAAAATCCTGTGACGGCGCAGGGCCTGAGGCTGGCCATTCAACATCTTCTGTCATCAGGAGTGGTTTGCCATGTGCCTCTTCAAGAACGGAGGCGGGGGGTTCTACCCCAACCTGTTCACGGTGCCCAAGAAGGATGGTTCCCTGAGATCCATCCTGGATCTAAAGGGTCTCAACAGATTTGTCAGGTTGAAACACCTCTGCATGGAGACCGGCGGTGAGCTCTCTTTGGCCAGGCGATTTCATGACCACTGTGGACATCAAGGATGCCTATCTGCATGTTCCTGTCTTCCTGGGACACCAGAGGTTCCTGAGGTTCGCTCTGGGGGATCAACACTACCAGTTTGTGGCCTTGCTGTTCGGCATCACCTCGGCCCCCGGGTGTTCACCAAGGTGCTGACGGGTGTCATGGCCCTTCTGAGGAGCCAGGGCATTCGCGTTCTTCCTTATTTGGATGATCTTATGATTGCAGCTTCATCTTTGCATCAGGCAGAGAGGGATACTCGTATGGTAGTGTCCACCTCGAGTCCTGCGGTTGGGTGATCAATTTTCCCAAGTCTTCTCTTTCTCCTTCATCGGTAAGATCCTTCCTGGGAATGACGCTGGATACTTCTCAGGTCAAGGTGTTTCTTCCTCAGCAGAAGGTGGAGGGCCTTCAGATGCAGGTGCGGGCCTTGTTGGCTTGCCCTCATCCCTCCATCCGTCTGGGGATGCAGTTGGTGGGTCTCATGGTGTCTTGCTTCGAGGCTGTGCCTTTCGTTCAGTTCCACATGAGACCCCTTCAGTTGAATCTCTTGACCGTCTGGGATCGGAGTCAGGAGTCCTTGGAGCAGGAATTCCCTCTATCCCCTCTGGCCAGACAGTCCCTCTCGTGGTGGCTGGACTAGAGGAATCTTCTAGTGGGCAGGTCCTTTTTGCCTCCGTGCTGGGAGATTGTCACCACAGACACCAGTCTGACCGGTTGGGGAGGGGTTTGGCAATCGCTGAAGTTCCAGGGCCAGTGGGGCCCTCAAGAGGCCCACGCGCCTATCAATCTCTTGGAGTTGAGAGCGATCAGGTTGGTTCTCTTCCAGTTGACTCCGCTCGGACAATCAGACGGCGGTCGCCTACATCAATCATCAGGGAGGGACTCGGAGCAAACGAGCCCTCAAGGAAGTGTCCCTGATATTGTCTTGGGCGGAGGAGACGGTTCCCTCCATCTCGGAGGTTTACATCCCCGGGGTTAAGAACCAGGAGGCAGATGCCCTGAGCAGAGGGACGTCTCGCCTAGGGGAATGGTCTCTCGACAACAAGATCTTTCATGCCCTGTGTCGCCGCTGGGGTAAGCCGGACGTGGACCTGTTTGCGTCCCGTCACAATCACAAGCTTCCGAGATTCGTATCCCCGTCAAGATATCCTCTGGCCTTTGCCACGGACGCGCTGGCATTTCCTTGGAAGGAAATAAATGGGAAGACTCACTCTCCAGCTGTAGCAGATAGTAGGAAATTGGGTCGCCGACCTGGTTAGTCCACAACCATGATAAATCCGAAAAATAATGATGCCGGTCTGCACTCCCATAAAACATCCATTTATTATCAAAAATCGTTAAAAGCATCCCATCAGTGCAAATGCAGGGATAAAATCAAACGCGTTTCGGGCACGACCGCGTGCCTTTTTCAAATGTATCACAAGGTCTAACAAGTACTCACTATAAAGTTACTGCAATTAAGGTTAATTATAATCACATGGTCATAATACAAAAGCATGTAAGCATATTGCTACTCCCCCTCCAAGTGCTGCACCTGACATCACAAGCAGGAAGGGGAAAAAAAAAAAAAAACAGCACTATCCCTTGAAAGCAGGCACTAGATGATGAAAATGAAAGTGCAAAGCTGTGGGAGGGAGGGACTCTTCCACCTTGCTAGGTGTGCTCAAGGGAAAATCATGTTGGAACTTCCTGCCTGTCAGGCTGGGTGCAACAACTCAAGGCAACCGGATAATAGTCCTTCATGCTCTGCATTAGTACTCAATTATATGTACACATATACCATATTGAACAAGCGTACAAAAGCATGTAGAAACATAAATTCACTCAAATGTATACACCTAAATACCATAAGATAATACAATTAAAAATATATAAATAGTGTATAAACAATGACAATGATTTCCTTAGAAGGAGTTTTGACTCCTTTATGTCTTTCCTCCCTTCCCTCTGTTGGGTCATGTGCTGCGTAAGATAGCCCAGGAGGGGGTACCGACCATCCTAGTGGCCCCCTGCTGGCCGAGGAGGGTATGGTTTGCAGACGTCGTTGATGGTGGTGGATCAGTACGTCCTGCCTGACGTTCCAGAGCTCCTCACTCAGGGACAGCTGCGCCACCCCAATTTACAAACGCTGGCTTTGACGGCTTGGCTGCTGAAACCTCCATCCTGATGAATGAGGGTTTGCCGGCTTCGGTCATCAGTACTATGATTCAGGCTCGGAAAAAATCCTCTTCTATGATTTATTACAGGGTCTGGCATGCTTACATTGCCTGGCGTGAGTCTAAGGCCTTCCCTTGCCGCACCTTCTCCCTACAACTGAGTACCCTCAAGGGACAAGTTTCTGCCTTGGCAATTTTTTTCCAAAGATCTTTCGCTAATCATAGGCTTGTCAAAACCTTTTTCTAGGGAGTCACTCATGTACGTCCACCGCGTAAGCCTCTGCTACTGGTGTGGGATTTGAACTTGGTGCTTTCTGCTCTTCAGGGTCCCCCCTTCGAGCCCCTGTGCGATGCTGCTCTTTCTATTCTGACTATTAAGGTGGCCTTTTTGGTTGCTATCACTTTGGTGCGTTGCGTCTCTGAGCTGGCGGGGCTTTCCATGAAACCTCCTTATTTTGAGCAGCATCAGGATAAGGTGGTGTTCCGTCTTAGGCCGGAATTCTTGACCAAGGTTGTTTCTGCCTTTCATCTCAATGAGGGCATTGTCTTACCTTCCCATTGTCCTGCCCCTGCTAATTCCAAGGAACGGAACCTTCATTCTCTGGATGTGGTCAGGGCACTCTAGTATTATGTGGTCACCACTGAGTCATTTCGGAAGTCTGATTCTCTTTTTGTCCTTCCTTCTGGGCCTAGGAAGGGCTTGCCTCCAGCCAAATCCACTATCAGTAAGTGGATTATACAGGCGGTGGTGCAAGCATACTCTGCAAAGGGGAAGGAACCCCCTTTCCGTTTTACAGCTCACTCCACTAGGGCTATTGGTGCCTCTTGGGCCTTCCAGCACCAGGCTTCAGTTGAACAGGTTTGTAAGGCCGCTACTTGGTCTTCGGTTCATACTTTTTCCAAGTTTTACAAAGTTGATGTTAAGGCCTCAGCTGACGCTGTTTTTGGCAGCAAGGTGCTTCAGGCGGTACTGGCTTGAACTGCCTGCCATTGCTCTCTGGGGATCCCACCCTTCTTTTTTGGACACTGCTGTTGGATGTCCCACATGTAAAGAATTGAAATGAAGCAAGCCGTGCTGTACACCTGGAAAAATACAATTCTGTGATTACTCACCTGTAGAATTGTTTTTACAGTGTACAGCACGGCTTGCTTCATCCCACTCTTGTTATCATTGTTCTCTTTTGCCTTGTTATGGTGATTTTTGTTGAGAGAGTTTCCTTTTAGTGGGCTGTGTTTTACTAACACGGTCCTTGCCTCCCGGCTTCTTGCATTACTACTTTTAAACACTGGGGTCTTCTGGGTAATTCTGGCCCTTTTATGGGCCGGGAGGGGCACATGTCTTCCAGCAGTCGATTGCGCCACCTGTGGCGGATTACCCCACATGTAAAGAATTGAAATGGAGAAAGCCATGCTATACACAGTAAAAACAATTCTACAGGTGAGTAGTCACAGAATTGTATTTTCTCACTGTTTTGTGGGCCTCTCTATACAAAAAGGACCAGACACTTGGCCTACCAGGGTGCTTACATTAGTTGCTACTATGTTCTAAATTGCCATCTGCTGGATGCAGCTGGGAGCACACATGGTGTTTAAAGGATCCAGACATTCTTGTTGTTTTGCCAAAAATGGGCTTAAATTAAAAGGGGCTCATTGTGATAGAGTTGCTTTTAAAACATATTTAGGGCTCAGAACCTTATTTTGTCCCATTTCTGTCAATCCAGGAGCATCCAGGTCAGACTGGGAGAGCACAACATTGCTGTCAACGAGGGCTCCGAGCAGTTCATTAACTCCGCCAAGGTCCTCAGACATGGAAGTTACAACTCCAGAACCCTGGACAATGACATTATGTTGATCAAGCTCGCCTCTCCCGCCTCCCTCAATGCCTACGTCCAGCCTGTGGCTCTGGCCAGTGGTTGTGCCGCCGCCGGTACCAGCTGTCTGATCTCCGGATGGGGCAACACTCTGAGCAGTGGATGTAAGTCCACACAATACCATAATTAACCATGACTAAGATATTCTAAATTGATAAATCTGGTTAGTTTGTTTGCAGATTGGTAGAACTCCTAAGAAGAACTTGTTATGAGTTATAATTGATCACAAAACATGTAGCCTTTACTACCAAGATTACATAGCCGGTACCCATTCCTGAAAAAAATGATTTTTAATCTGCCAAGCTAACCTGCACCCAACATTTTGGGTCAACAAAGTATTCTTAGGTCCTGCAAAAGAGACTTAAAATGTGCCTCCCCTACAATACATCTTGCAAAAACACCCATGATTAAATTGGTGTTTAATATGTGCTATATGATCTACATTAAAAATGGCCAAATAATACACACAGCAATGTTTATAGTTTTCTAAAAAAAACAGGAGGCCTGAAGAATAAGGGCAGTGGATCATGTGAACCAATTTGTTTTATGAAAAAGTCTTTCAATAACTGGCATTTGGCCACCAATATACATTCAAGGTTTGTGGAATGAGTGGTGGATCCCCTAAAGATGTCTTACTGTCCAATATGGACTTGAGCTCAGGGATTGACCAACTGCACCAGGTAAGATCAAGTGAGATTAGATACCGCTTTAACCATTTAAACCACCCATTAACATTCCTCTTATCTTCCAACTTCATCATTTATGTTGGGCTTTACAGAGCTCTAACCTTATATGGAGCCGTGGCACCAGGGATGAAGAGCATTGAGCATCACCAGACATTACAATTACCAAATTAAATTACCTTTAAATGCAATAAAAACATCTAATTTAAAAAGTCCATGCTCCATTTAATTACTGATCTGACCTTTTACTTTTTTTCGCCTTTATCATTCAGGTCACTTTAAATAGCATACATATAGAATTCTAACTTCAGTTCTAAAGGTCTTTTCTATGCCACCAACAAAGACTGGTAGGAATCTCAGGGGTGGACTTGTGGCTCCAGGTATAAAGATCATTGGTCACCACTAACCATTAGAATGACCAAACAATAATGTTATAGCTAACCATGAAGACAGTTTCTGAATGCTTTTGAAGCCCCATCTTTACCATTCCTGTTATATTATATCTACTTCTGATTTAAGATCTAAGGAGCTCTGATGGTGCACCAATGTAGACAGAGAGCGCTAAACATCGCCCTAAACATAGAAAACTGCAAAAGTGAAATGGGAATCATGGCTCTGGCAAACATGACTATAACAAAAGTTCTAGCTTTCGTTAGGATAAAACCCTAATTCCTTGGGGCATTCTTGTTTGTTACCATGGTACCATACCTATGCTTTCTATACCACCCCTGAGATGCACTGAAATGCACCAATAAACATTTTAAACTAGCCATCTACTTGCCTTTCTCTCCCAACCTTTCCATACAGTATGTTTTCTTTTATATGCCACTTACGCTTTCCTTTAAGGAGCTTAAAAAGCAATCTAAATATTAATCTTTAAAGTAAATCACTTTCAGACTACAGACCAGAACCACCATTGTTCTGAAGGAAACTTTGATGAGCTGCAGCTACCCCAACGTGGTTATCGATATTGGGTATATAACTACAAGCCTTTAGCTTGAAGGGTGTGTTATGGAGAATGAGGCAATGTGCCGTTATTCTCTAGAGAATAATGAGTTCCTTCGGCTTAGCTTATTGAATAGGTACATTATATAGGTTTGTATAGTAACAAACCAAAACTCACTTAAAAGTGAAAAAGTAATTTCTAAAATATGCAAAACAAATTCCCATTGCAACCATTTTAAACCAGCCAACTAGTTTTTCAACTCTATAATAATCCATGCCTTGTGTCATAAGTTACATAACTTAAAATCCATTTAATTGCTATATTAAGAGTTTTTCATGTTGTATTCATCTGCACTTTTTTAAATTAGTATCTTTTTTTTATTCCTGCAGCCAACTACCCTGACCTCCTGCAGTGCCTGAACGCTCCCATCCTGACCGCCAGCCAGTGCAGCAATGCCTACCCTGGTGAGATCACCGGCAACATGATCTGTGTTGGTTACATAGAGGGTGGCAAGGACTCCTGCCAGGTAAACTTTTTTTTAGAACTAATGTTCAGAAACCTATATTATTTGTATTCAATTGTTTGCGTTATTTCACTTAATATGGTTGTTAGATTCCAACTATAGGCATTGAATTTGATATAATCTGTACTATGGTGCTTTATGTACCCTATGCTCATATTTTCTAGATCGTTTTTCTCCAGTAATCACCAGCCTAAGCTATATTTGCTAAAGAAAATCTGCTCCACCAAGTTCTTTATGCCCGAGTTATCATAATCTACTAAAAGTGAAACTCATTAGGAACTGGCAGACAGTGGTGGGGCAGTCTGATTTTTCCAGAGCAGACCTGTTTGTGTGACTATAGAAATCAATGGTAGCTTGGCCTCATGACTCATTTTTCAACCCTATTTGTTTTACTATGGTTCACAAAGATGTCTTCACATTCCTGAGAACACCTCTGCTGCCATCCTAATCATGTTAAAGGGCATTATCTCCTGTAAAGTAATTTAGTAACGTTTTTGCCACTTTCGCCACTTTCAGACAACTCTAATATGCATCAAAAACTATTTTATACTAAATATCATAGTTTTCTCAAGGGTGGACAGTGACATAGCCCCACAAAAGGTGCTGTAACGCTTCCAACATGAACACCTACATTTTCCATTCTGCTGGTTTCTGCTCGGCCTGCTCCAGTTCATGTACAGGGAAATCATTCTTCAGACTGACCTCCTCTTCACAACAGCATGATGGATAGCTGACTTGCATATGGCAGAAATCTGTGTAACACCCCTGGGAGTTGCCAGCTTTTTACAATGTAACAGCAGGGGCCTCTCCTGCTTGTTAAATTGTACAGTGCAGCAGCACAGGTTTTAAAACTCCCAGGCTGGTTTTTATTATTCTCTCTGCACCGCTGCCTCTGAACATCTAGTTTCCTAATTTTCTAGGTATTTCCGACAAATTAAAAATTTGAAGGGCAGACTTTCTTACCCTTAGTGAATGGGTTTTATTTAGAAGAAAGCTCTTACTCACAAAGTCCTTCTATCTCAAAGATCTATTTTTTTGTTGTACCCTATGCTGGTATTTTCTAGATGGTTGCCAATTTCCTCCAGTAACCAGCAGCTTAAGCTATATTTACTAAAAAAAATCTGCTCCACCAAGTTCTTTATGCCCGAGTTAGCATAATCTACTAAAATCAAATTGAAACTCATTAGGGACTGGCAGACAATGGTGGGGCAGTCTGATTTATTCAGAGCAGACCTGTTTGTGTGACTATTGAAATCAATGGTAGCTTGGCCTCATGACTCATTTTTCAACCCTATCTGTTTTACTATGGTTCACAAAGATGTCTTTTCACATTCCTGAGAACACCTCTGCTGCCATCCTAATCATGTTAAAGGGCATTATCTCTCTGCACCACTGCCTCTGAACATCTAGTTTCCTAATTTTCTAGGTATCTTCTACAAATTAAAAACTTGAAGAGGAAACTTTCAAACCCTTGGTGGATGGGTTTTATTTTAGAAGAAAGCTCTTACTCACAAAGTCCCTCTATCTCAAAGATCTATTGTTTTGCTCTCACCAACACCTGGCTGTTTGATATGAAAGACATTTCAAAGCTTTGCCTGTGGTATATAATCCCTTGTTTATTTCATGCTGAAGCTATAGAAGAATATATAGAATTAACAATGACATATGCCTTTATGTAACTTACTACATGCTATCTCATTTTAGGGTGACTCTGGTGGTCCCGTGGTCTGCAATGGACAGCTTCAGGGTATTGTCTCCTGGGGATATGGCTGTGCCCTGAGAAACTACCCCGGTGTCTACACCAAGGTCTGCAACTACAACGCCTGGATCTCCAGCACTGTTGCTGCCAACTAAAATACTTGAATAAATATTTTTAACTCAATGTGTGTAATGTTCCCTTTTTTTGTGCTGTATTTTTTGGCCTGTTAGGGTGATCTCTTCCTTCTTACTAAAAGCCCAGAGATTATACCACACATTTTATGGTTTATTTTTTACTCAATTCATTATAAGTAGAGATGAGCGAATTTCTGAAAAGTTCAATTCGGCCGATTCACAGAATTTTCCGGAAAAAATGTTTCGGTCCGAATTTATTTGCGGCGAATCGCTATTAAAAATGGCTATTTATGGCCTTCTGAGAGCCTCAATATGGTTGTAGAATATTTTGCCTTGCTGTAACATGCATAGGATGCGTGCTGGGTTAGTGAAATAACACTGTAAAGAAGTATGTTTAATCAACAAAGAAAAATGGACGGCACCAAATAGTAAACGTTATAATACCCAGGTGCCCTGCTCTGGTGTAACCCAAAAAGGGTACTACAAATAGAAAAAGGGGGGTGCCCCAAATCCCCTAAGAAAGGGATAAAACCAGAGACTAACACTGGCACTCTGTTATATGTAAATCATGTTAAGTTTATTTAATATTCCAAATCACATACTAAGGCACATTAAAAAAGTTTACTTTAAAAAACATATAACATTTATATGCATACTGCCATCAAAAAATTGAGGGGGGGGGTAAAGTTGTCTCCTAATGTGTACCAGTGGGGGACTCTACAAACTATGAGATAAATAATATATACTCTATAAATATACAAATACAAAAAAGTGTTAAGTGCTTTCAAAGTGCATCAAGATCAAGTACAATTGGGTTAAGCCGTGTAAATAACACTAATAATATGAGGTAAGTACAAATCACAAAATAAATACACCACTCAATAACTTACTCGTCCATAATAAAGTGCTAAGTGCTTGCCACCACTGGAACCCCCACAAAAGGCCCTGCAACGCGTTTCGTGACGTCACGTCACTTCCTCAGGCAGAGTGTGCAGCGGATAGGTACTGGCTGCCTCTCTTTTATACTCACCCTTCCCCGTTCCCCAGCCCCACGCTTTGAAAATACCGGCGGTCGGCGGGCGCACTCCGGCCGGAAGTGCGTCACCGCCGACTCGCCGGAAATGATGCAGCCGCGCTCCACACTGGAGCGCAACTTACGTAGTCGATGGAGGAACGCCCGGGCAGTGACCAGCCACCTCCCCCACATGATGGAGGCAGCGCTTTCAACAACCTGTCTGAGCGCAGCATGGGACTGGGTCTCAGGAGGTAAGTATCCCCCGTTGGGCAACGAGCATGTAACATACAACACAAATGTACAACATAAATCATAATCTATATACATATTTATAATACTACCAATAAGCTAACAATATGGGCATCTTTATGCATAATACAACATTTCTGGCATCCCATTGTTCCACAATGCTTATGGATCTCACAATTTAGTTAAATTCGTAACATACGGTCACCCGGTCACCCGGCATTGGGGAGTAATATCCCCACCAGCGCCATAAAGCATACCCAATCCCTCCAAACACTAATATACATGCAGTCTATTACGCCGGCATCTATGTATATATATTTACCATCCTATATAGAGGACACATTATCTGTCAACCCTATATACCTAAACAGGTCTCCCCCATAGAAATACATTATGTCATCATAACAGCAATATCAGTAATCTACCTAAGATCCATTGTATCTAACTAAGGAGGAACAAATCGAAAGAAAAACAAACGAAGAAAAAGAAAAAGCAAAGATCATCCATGTCACGATGCACCTACCTGCACCCCATTCCAGCGACGCCTCCACCTCTCGTGCCAGGCCGCGCCGGGCGGCTGCGAGCGCGCCTGTGGGCGCGCCTCCCCGTGCTACTTCCTCCTCTGCTGGCGTCTCCGGCAGCTCTCACGCGCGAGCACGTCCTTCATGTTCCCTCCGGCCGCCGGAGGAAGTTAAGTTAAAGGGCCAATAAGCCCAGGTGGGTGGGGGGTGTTCCCGTGCTGGGACAGGGCCAATGAGCCCATAGGTGTTGCTGGGCTGTACGCCCTATCGTCCAATTGTCTATAGAATCCTAGTCAGCACCAATCAGCTCCTCCATCCCCTACATCTGGTCCCTATAAAGGTTTCCCTCCATCACTTGCTCAGTGCCTGTGAGAGCGCCTTGTAACCAGCCCCACGCTTTGAAAATACCAGCGGTCGGCGGGCGCACTCCGGCCGGAAGTGCGTCACCGCCGACTCGCCGGAAATGATGCAGCCGCGCTCCACACTCGAGCGCAACTTACGTAGTCGATGGAGGAACGCCCCGGGCAGTGACCAGCCACCTCCCCCACATGATGGAGGCAGCGCTATCAACAACCTGTCTGAGCGCAGCATGGGACTGGGTCTCGGGAGGTAAGTATCCCCCGTTGGGCAACGAGCATGTAACATACAACACAAATGTACAACATAAATCATAATCTATATACATATTTATAATACTACCAATAAGCTAACAATATGGGCATCTTTATGCATAATACAACATTTCTGGCATCCCATTGTTCCACAATGCTTATGGATCTCACAATTTAGTTAAATTCGTAACATACGGTCACCCGGTCACCCGGCATTGGGGAGTAATATCCCCACCAGCGCCATAAAGCATACCCAATCCCTCCAAACACTAATATACATGCAGTCTATTACGCCGGCATCTATGTATATATATTTACCATCCTATATAGAGGACACATTATCTGTCAACCCTATATACCTAAACAGGTCTCCCCCATAGAAATACATTATGTCATCATAACAGCAATATCAGTAATCTACCTAAGATCCATTGTATCTAACTAAGGAGGAACAAATCGAAAGAAAAACAAACAAAGAAAAAGAAAAAGCAAAGATCATCTATGTCACGATGCACCTACCTGCACCCCGTTCCAGCGGCGCCTCCGCCTCTCGTGCCCGGCCGCGCCGGGCGGCTGCAAGCGCGCCTGTGGGCGCGCCTCCCCGTGCTACTTCCTCCTCTGCTGGCGTCTCCGGCAGCTCTCACACGCGAGCACGTCCTTCATGTTCCCTCCGGCCGCTGGAGGAAGTTAAGTTAAAGGGCCAATAAGCCCAGGTGGGTGGGGGGTGTTCCCGTGCTGGGACAGGGCCAATGAGCCCATAGGTGTTGCTGGGCTGTACGCCCTATCGTCCAATTGTCTATAGAATCCTAGTCAGCACCAATCAGCTCCTCCATCCCCTACATCTGGTCCCTATAAAGGTTTCCCTCCATCACTTGCTGAGTGCCTGTGATAGCGCCTTGTACCCTGCATAGTCTTGTGATATACCTTGTTTGATCTCCGTTGCTGACCCCTGCCTGAACCGACTATTCTCGATCTGATCTCCGTTGCCGACCCCTGCCTGAACCGACCATTCTCAATCTGATCTCCATTGCCGACCTCTGCTTTGTACCTTGACCTCGAGCTGCCTCTTCCCTCTGTACCGCTGCGATCTCTGACTTCCCCGTGTCAACCTCTGGCCTGTTTCTGGACTTCCGCTACACTCGCTCTTAGCCATTGGTTCTTCAGACCTCTACCAGTAAGCTCTCATCCTTTGAGCCATTGAAGTCCTGGGGGCAACCGATCCCGGGCAGGCGTATTTTGCAACCTGGCAAGCGGGGGCTCCTACAGGTGAAGCTGGCTGCGGAGATTGGGGGTTGAGGGCTTACCTAGAGGGCTGGAGTTACCAGAGCATGACATTATCACAGGCCCACGATGGATGACCTGGTACAACAGGTGCAAGCTATGGCCACGGCGATAAACCAGCTCGCTCAAAGTGTGGCCACTCAGGAGTCTCGTCAGTTATGGCATCCTCTGTACCACCTCATATCTCTGAACCAAAGATTCCACTGCCTGAAAATTTTTTTGGAGAACGAGCAAAATTTTCCAATTTTAAGAATGCCTGCAAACTGTATTTCAAGCTAAGACCCATCTTCTCAGGCACCAACGAGTAGGCCTAGTCATTTCTCTGCTTCAAGGAGACCCGCAGTCCTGGGCCTTTAGTTTACCATCCCATGACTCTGCCCTACAATCCGTTACAGCATTCTTTAGTACTATGAGCGTTTTATATGCTGATCCTGATCAACAATCTACGGCAGAGAATAGGCTCCGGGCCTTAAGACAAGGACGGAATTCGGCTGAAGATTATAGTGCTGAATTCCGCCGCTGGGCTATCGAATCTAGGTGGAACGATCCCGCTCTGTGTAGTCAGTTCAGGGTGGGGCTGTCGGAAAGCGTCAAGGATGCTTTGGTCAATATTCCTCCACCCGCAGACCTAGACCAATTAATGCAGGTCTCCATTAAAATAGACAGGCGTCTTAGAGAGAGGGCTAGGGAGAGAGCCAGGGCTCCCACGTCCTTCAGGTCCTTCCAGAGTCTTAGTTCCCCGACTACCCGTGGGGAAAATACCTCATCTCCTTCCCAGGAAGAACTCAATTAGGGAGAACCCGGTTATCCCAAGAGGAAAAGCAGCGTAGGCGATCCAAGGGGTTATGCCTATATTGTGGGAACGCGGGACATTTCGCTGGGTCCTGTCCAAACAAGGGGAAGCCGGCGGAAAACTCCCACACCTAGATCAGAGAGAGAGTGCTGGTCTAGGTGAGTCAGTTTGCAACTCTCGCCAAAATAAAATGCTAGTGCCTATTGACCTGTTTTGGGGTTCTTCTAAGCAAACAGTTTCCGCCTTTATCGACAGTGGTGCGGCGGGAAACTTTTTGGACAGGAGTATGATCTCAATTTTAGGTATCCCTTTAGTTCCTCTTGAAAGATCCCTACAAGTTTTGGCTATCAATGGGAAGGCTATCCAGGGGGGACCTATAAATACCAAGACCCCACCTCTTCGGTTAATTGTTGGCTCTTCCCACTCTGAGTTCTTAGAATTTTTCATCTTCGACTGTCCAGAAACTCCGGTGGTTTTGGGATACCCCTGGTTACAACTCCACAACCCGGTGTTAGATTGGCGGGTTGGGGAGTTGATCAAGTGGAGTGATCATTGCAAAAATCACTGCTTTACTACAGGCCTCAGAAGTGTGCAAGTTTTACCTCAGGGATTACCTCAGCCATATGCAGACTGGGTTGATGTCTTCTCTGAACGTTCTGCTGATACTCTTCCTCCTCATCAGTCTTATGACTGCCCTATTGACCTGCTACCTGGAACGATTCCCCCGAGGGGAAAAATCTATAATCTTACTCTGCCCGAAGAGCAAGCAATGAGGGAGTACATTACCAAAAATTTAAGGAAGGGATTTATCCGCCCCTCTACCTCGCCTGCTGGGGCCGGATTCTTTTTTGTAGAGAAAAAAGATGGCGGCCTGAGACCATGCATTGACTATCGAGCCTTGAATAAGATCACTGTAAAGAATCGATACCCCTTGCCTTTGATTGGGGATCTGTTCAATCAAGTCACAGGGTCTCAAATTTTTTCCAAATTGGATTTAAGGGGGGCATACAATCTGATTCGCATCCGGCAGGGCGATGAGTGGAAAACTGCTTTTAATGTGAAAGACGGCCATTACGAGTACCTGGTCATGCCTTTTGGACTTTGTAATGCGCCAGCCGTCTTTCAAGATTTTGTTAATGATATATTCAGAGAGTATCTCGGTAGATTTGTGGTCATCTACTTGGATGATATTCTCATTTTTTCTAATTCTTTATTGGAGCACAGACGCCATGTTAGGTTGGTACTACAAAAATTAAGAGAGAACAACTTATTTGCTAAACTTTCTAAATGCGTGTTTGAAGTCACCACAGTTCCCTTCCTAGGGTATATTATTACCAACCAGGGTTTGGAGATGGACGCGGGGAAAGTTTCGGCGGTTCAGGATTGGGTTCAACCCAAGACCCTAAAAGAATTGCAACGTTTTCTAGGTTTTGCAAATTTTTATCGGCGTTTCATCAAAGGCTTTTCTCATGTTGTAGCACCTCTTACCAACCTTACCCGCAAGGGGGCATTTACTGCTAACTGGTCTCCCTCTGTCTGTGAGGCCTTCCTGACCTTGAAACGGGCCTTTACTTCGGCACCTGTGTTAATTCATCCAGATATTCATAAAGCCTTCATTATTGAAGTGGATGCTTCTGAGCTGGGAGTGGGTGCAGTTTTGTCACCATATTCTGGTAACCCTGAGCGTCTTCATCCATGCGCTTATTTTTCACGTAAATTCAGTACCGCGGAACAAAATTATGATGTCGGTAATAGGGAACTATTAGCTATTAAACTGGCATTTGATGAATGGCGACATTGGTTGGAGGGTTCTTTACATCCTATAACTGTGTATACCGATCACAAAAATCTTGAATACATTGGTTCTGCCAAGAGGCTGAACTCTCGTCAGGCACGTTGGGCATTATTCTTCTCGCGCTTTAATTTTATTATTACTTTCAAGCCGGGTGTAAAAAATACTAAAGCTGATGCTCTATCTCGCATGTTCGGTGAATGTAAGGATCGGGGTGATTCTGGTGAACCGATCCTACCCACGGGTTGTGTGGTCGGGGCGTTACTTCCTGATCTCTCTAATACTTTGGCGCCGTTTCAAGATGAATCTCCTAGTGATGTACCCTTAGGTTGCCAGCCCGCACTTGCGCTCTGATGTAATTCGCGAATTTCACGATGCTAAAACTGCAGGTCATTTGGGTAATCGTAAGACGTTAATGCTTGCCCGTCGACATGTATGGTGGCCTACCATGAGACGCGATATTACTGCCTTTATCGACGCTTGTGTTATTTGTGCCCGAAGTAAAGGGGTTCACAAGGCTCCTAGTGGCGGTTTGGTTCCCCTTGAAATTCCTGCCGAACCATGGACTCATATTTCTATGGATTTTATTGTTGATTTGCCTCTCTCACATGGTAATACTGTAATTTGGGTGGTCGTTGATCGTTTCAGTAAGATGGCACATTTCATTCCGTTGACCAAGCTTCCGTCAGCTTCTGAGCGGCTATTTACTTCGCATATTTTTCGTCTTCATGGTATTCCGTCGAATATAGTCTCCGATCGGGGTGTCCAATTTACTTTAAGACAAAGGGATTCCCGCACTGCCACCTATAAATATGTAATTCTGGGTGCTGGCTTGGGAGGTAACAACCCACAGGGTTGATTATATCAAAGAACAAAAGTGGTGAGTAATCAGCCAAACTCGCCAGTACCTCCCTACTATCAGGACATGATAGGCCGCTCAACAGAATGCAGTTATCTTAATGTGCAAAAAGTTTTTATTGTGAGCCAAGAAAAGGAAAAAAGGACATACATTTAAAATACATGAATTAAAACCCCAAATTGTGGGGTGTGACGGGACTTACATGGACTTATTACAAAAGCATCTATACGTATGTTCTAGTAAAATACAAATATACAGGCTATTTACACTGATATATGCATTTCCATATATATTCAAATATTGGCAATATCTATGTAGATGAAAAATCCATTCAATGCCACGGGAGCTATCCCTCGGGTGCTATAAAATTGTGATAAAAGTGCTAAAAGTGCAAAAGTGCATAAACTTAAAACGTGGTGAAGAGAGCAATGGTGAGAAGCGAAACAAAGCAAAAAGAGGGACAAGAGTGTCCCAAAAGTAAAAAGAAATACTAGTAAGAACTGAAATTTTCAGTGTGATTACAAATGTAGGAGATGTGATTGAAAGGGATAGAGACCCGGGCATGAATAAATTATTATATAGTTATCTAGATTGGTATATATGGTATGCATATATACAGGAAGTAGCCACAATGTGCAAAATTGCACTACTACTACAAGAGAGTCAATAAAGCGCCAATGAAAAATTAAGAAATAATTATGAAACAATGTACATTACCAGATCATGCTGTCCAAGTCCACATGCACCCTCACAATGCCAACACTGACGCGTTGCGTGGCACCCACTTGAGCCACTTCATCAGAGTGTGGCATGGTGCTACCTATCCCTAGTTTATATAGCCCCCTAATGGTAATTCCCCCACCCTCCAGGACCGCCAATTCTCAATTGCAGTGTGGGCGGAAGTGGGCGAGCCGGACCCGGCGAGTATCCAGCACTGAGCACCTCCGCCCACACTGAAACTGGCCATGAAGACTCTAAGCTTATTTGGCCCATCATAATGCGAGCGCTGATCTATACTATGTGGGAGCGGGGCAATGTGTAATACTGAAGCACCGCGTCTCTGCGGTGGATGGTGTGCAAGCTGTGCCCGCCAAACGCGCTGGGCTGTCATTGACAGCCAGCGCGTGTGATGGCGGAGAAGTGATGCGCGCGCACACCACGCCGGGCTTCCCCGCTCCATGCGCATGCGTAGAGCGGGGGGCCAGCCGTCAATGTCGAGACAGCAGGTCCGAATGGAGGTGTGCGCGCGCATCACATCAAGCCCCGCAGTCCCCGCAGTGCGGCGCATGCGCAGAGCGAAGGGCCAGAGGCTGATGACGTGGGAGGTCTAGAAGAGAAATATCAATCAATGAACGGTGGCGGCAGGAGAGGAACAAGGGGGGGGGAAAGGGAAGGTAGCTTTTAAGCATAGGTAAACACATACTGACACATATAACACTACATTTGGTTACAAGGCTAATCCCACAGCGTTACATGAATCTACTGAACTTATAAACTAAATGTATATATACAGCAAAGTATCCCTATTTGGCTATGTGTACAGACACAACTACTTGGGCAATCTTTTAAGGTGGACTATTAACTATATGTAGGGAGTCTATCCATATGCTATAAAGAGAAGAGATGGAGAGTATAAGAAATCTGTAAGTATGGGGATGTATAAGATACCGGGCAAGATGTACTATATATATAGATGCATAAATATAAATATACTAAGTATGCTATATATATATATGTGTATAGGGGTAATGTATAATGTATTTTTGTCCAAACGCCTAGTTCTCCATGCTATTATTGAATTGATTTGGGTGAGATTGTTACTAAGTCTTGGCCACATCAGTGTGCCAATTCTAAATCATAAAGTATATGTTGTACGTAGGTTCTGCACCGGAGAGACAACTTATACTTAGACATGGGGGCAAGATATACTATATAGCTAGAACAATTTCTTCCAACCTCATACTGGGACACTCACTACAACCCTCTATATCCGAATGCATGTTGCCAACACGAGGGCGAAACGTGGCCCATGACATACGGACCCGAGTGGAAGCAATAATTATGTGTGGTACTCTGGGTTCAATGTTCCTCCAAATCTCATACACACAGTCCAATGATCATATGGAGAAAGGTGACCACAGGTGGAGGAAAAGAGAGAGCTTCCGAAGCCTTCATATCTTCTCTTCTGTTCTGAATCCAGAGGCCCAAAATCCTAAACGACGTAATCCAGGTCATCCTGATTGTGCTATGATCCATATTTATACGCCAGTTTGGAATGTATACACATCTTCTCCGTGATCCTATGTTGATGCTACTCCACAGCTCATATATATTATGATCCAGTGTTTTCAAGGCCCCGGGTTACCAGACTGATTCACGTTCTCATCGAGTTAGTCGGTTGTTCTCTAGGTGCACTCAAGATGGTAAGGTCATGTTTCCATGGAGATCTATAGGATATAAACGCATAACTGTGAACAGAATTGTAACTGTCAGAGGACAACGGTATCAATCTAATCCCCAGAGATAAAGGGGGGTAGGGTAAATGGAGATAGGCAAAGATTAATTAAAAGGAGACAACGGTATAGATCTGATCCTAGAGTCATCTATTAATAAAATCCCATCTCTCAATGAGATTCAGTGGTACACTTGGCCCGAGAGTATTTGTTATGTACTAAGTGACAACTGGTCTATTGAATTTTCTAATTGATTGTTATAGGCTGACTATGGACAGGTTCGATTTCACCAGGGATATAAAAAACATCAACCGTCGTTTAGCGTCCCAAAAAAGGGGCAAAAGAATACTCTTCATTGATGCGCCAGGGTACTTTAGTACCTAAGTTGAAGATCCATTCCAGCTCCTTTTGTAGGAGCTTCTTTTTAATGTTGCCCCCCTACCCCCCATATTGATTTTCTCTACATATGTCACAGTTAAGTTTCTGATGTCACTATTGTGGTGATACAAAAAGTGTAATGCCACTGGAGAGATGATCTTGCCCTGTTCATGGTCTCTCTTAGCCAATTTAATATTTGATAAATGTCCCTGGATTCTGGTCACCACCTTATTCTTGGTTTCACCGACATACAGTTTTGGGCACCCACATTGCAGAACGTAAATTACGCCTTCTGCTTGGCATGTGATGGTGTCTCTAATCTTTATGGTGGTCTTTTTGCTAGTACTGATGACCATGTCGGTTCTACACACCAACGGGCAGACACTACATCGTCCACAGGGCCTGCTACCCCCTAGGGATGTTTGAGACAGCCAGGTATTGGGTCTTCTATAGTGGCTCTGGCAAAGTTTGTCCCGTAAATTGGGAGCTCGGTGTGCTGTCATTTTGGGTCCTTTCTTGACCCATTTCCTCAGTGCGGGATCCGTGTGAAGGACCCGCCAATGTGCCTTCATGATGTTTCTAATCGTATGCCAGTCACTATTATATTGTGTGAAGAATCTCACCTCTCCTTTTGATTCATTCAAGTTGCGTTGTCTTTTATATTGTAGGAGGTTTTCTCTCGGTGTTTGTGATGCTCTCAAGATGGCTCTTTGTATTGTTTTCGTGGGATACCCCCGTTTCTTGAAGCGTCTCTTCATTTCCAGGCATTCGTTCTTAAAATCCTCATCCCTGGAACAGTTCCTTCTTGCCCGTAACAGTTGTCCCGTTGGTATGCCTTGTTTACATCTCTGTGGATGGAAGCTGGAGAAGTGTAACACACTGTTAGTTGATGTTTCTTTTCGAAATAATTTAGTTGCGATCTCTCCCGTTGCTTCAATGGCTACCTCGAGGTCCAAAAAAGTAACCTTGTGCGGAGACATGGTGTAAGTCAAGAAGATGTTATGGGAGTTCTGATTTAGTTTCTCTAAAAATTCCACCGCCAGTTCTGATGTCCCGTCCCATAGTATCAAAATATCATCAATGTATCGATGATAACTTAGGACGTGCGTATGAAATTGTGCATATTCCTCTTGCCAGACTACCTCCCTCTCCCACCAACCCAGGAACAGGTTGGCGACAGAGGGGGCACACCTGGCTCCCATTGCGACACCTCTGATCTGGCGGTAGAATGCCAAGTCAAAGGTGAAGAAATTATGGGAGAGGATAAATTCCAGCAGTTTCAGTTGAAATTTGTGTTCATTAATTTTGTCCAGGGATTCGGTGGCTAGAAAGTATCCAACCACCTGCAGGGCCTTATCGTGGGAGATGCATGTATAGAGGGACTCGACATCGCAGGTGATAAGCAAGGTGCCGGGTGGTACATGCATAGTGTTCAACCGATTGAGGATATCGGTAGAATCTTTTATGTACGAGTCCAGATTAAGGGGGAAGGTGGGGACTCGAGCCCGTGGTCGGGTCCCCCCCTATAAATGGCACTGGTGGCTGAATGTGTTCTTTGTATCCCCCAACTCTATTATTGGAACTTGTAGGAAATAGGGGGAGAAGGGAAGATTGGTGGCGCCAACCTCCCTCTGAAGAGTCTTTAAATTGGGGATGGTTTAGTGGGTCTCTTAAAGGCAGGGAAATCTATACCATACTGTTGGTTTTCTGATTTTATTCGTGCAGCTAATATACATAATACACATATTTACAATTCTTATGACCGGTATGCATGTTTAAATAAATTGTACATCACATGCTTTCATTCCCGATGCGCAGGGCTGACCTGCTATCTGTATCTGTAGAGCTCCTGTGGGCTCTCAGATTTGTTGTGTTTGCAGTTTGTAGCAAATAATATTTTTACAGTTTGTAGCAAGGTGAGGGTTTTAATCCCTCAATTTGTAGCAAGCTTGTATCCTGTGCATTTGTAGCAAGGTGAGGGTTTTAATCCTTCAATTTGTAGCAAGTTTGTATCCTGTGCAAACGTTTCGCTATTAAGCTTCTTCAGTGCACTTATTATCTTACATCTGTTAATAGAAGGAAATATACTTATGCATAGCAGTGGTTCATTCTAAGTGAAACAGACTGCACTTAATGCAGAAATCCTTATGTTTTTGATTACAAAATCATACCTTAATGAATGAAGGTAGGAATCAGCGCTTGCTTTAAGGTATCCTGACTCTTTGATCTGCTCTGTTAATGAACAGATAATTGTGAGTGCTGGTCTATACAAAGTTATTGGAATATAACCTATTAGTCAAATTACCTGTGTAGCCTTGTAGTCAAACGCTGTGGCTGCGGCTGCATAGGGCTGTAGACAAGGATAGGGATAAGGATGAGTATCTGTGTCCCAGGTTGGAGCGTTTTTTGAGGTCTCCGGTTTAAGTAAGGATGGTGTCCTACCTTCCAGCTTAGTGTCCTTCGCTTAGGACCCGTCCTTGTGGTGAAGAGCGGGTGGCGCAGGTCCCCGCTGTGTGCCCCTCCAACACGCCGCTGGCTGAGCGCGGCGTGTTATAGCGGAGGGGGCGGGGCCTGCTTCCAAGGGGCCGCGTTCGCGCTCACGTGCTGAGCTGTATTGGCTCTGCACGGCGCTCTGCTACCTCTGTCCCGTAGCAGACGGAGTGACGTGTGTTGCGTCACTTCCGGCTTTGCAGCCCCTTCCCTGACTCGGACACTGTCGCCGGGGTGTAGGCGGCCATTTTGTTGGTTAGCATGTCCTGCTGTGCAAATCATTGTCTCGCCGATTTTGGGAATGCTTGTTCTTCTTATTAAAATTAATTATAATTAGTGTAATTCATAATTTGTCATCTTGTCTATGCCGCCCCACAGGTGTAAATCATATATTTACTAAGATAAGGGGGGTTATTTTATTGTATTTGGATACCTTGTGGGCACCTTAAAGGCAAGCGCTGCCTTTACACACCTTTTTTACATATTTACATCATATCTGCTTACATTTTTTTCCTGTTTGTTTATCCTTTGACTAAATGTTTGGTATAATGTGTGTGTGTTATTTTCTGACCCTATTCCAACTTTGTTGGTACTTTTTGTATTAAATATTTTTATTCTTATTAGATTGTTTGGATCTCAATTTCAAGTGGAGGTAAATGGTTGTACATTGTTCCTTCACAGTGTCTCCGTCATTAAGTGATTAGGGTTTGGGTTCGTCTGATTTATTTTTATGCTGTTTATACTTTTGTTTTTATGGAAGGAGTAGTGCTTGGACCTTATTGTGTGTTTGATGTTTTTATTCTTGTTATGTGAATATGTTCCTATTTTAGGAAGGGAACGAAACTGCAAGCATCGTTTAGGCCTGGGGGAGTGAGGGCTTTCAATGTTGTGATCCACTTTGTTTCATGTTGTAGTGTTGTTTTTCGTATATCCCCCCTCGGTCATGCCTGTGGATTCTATCTAGGACTTGAAAGGACACGCCACTTGGTATTCCTGCGTGTTTTGTGGTCCAATGCTTCCCAACTGGGGTTAGTGTATTCTTATTTTTGATGTCTCTGATGTGTTCATATATGCGAGTCTTGAGTTTCCTGTTTGTTTTCCCAATGTAAAATCTCGGGCAGTCGCATGTAAGTATGTAAACAACATCCGTTGTATTACAATTTGCATAGTGTTTTGGTGTTATTGTTGTTCTTGTTGGTAGGGTTATGGTTTTCCCAGGTTTGATATATTGACAGGTTGAACAACCTTCACACCTGTATGTACCCACTGTTTGGCAACATTTTGTTCGTTTTTCTCTGGAGTAATGGCTGGCTACCAAGCTGTCCTTTATGGACCGTGCTTTTCTAAATGTTAGTTTGGGGCGAGTTGGTATAAGGGGTCCTATTTCTGGATCCCTTTTTAAGATGAACCAGTGATCTTGTAAGGTTTTTCTTATTAGATCATGTTGTACATTGTAGGTGAGTATCAGAGGTGTGTAGTTGAGCTCTCTAGCTTTCTGTTCTCGTTTGTTCCTTTGTGGGCGGAGTATTTGACTCCTATTTTGTGCTTGGGTTCTATTGTATGCCTTTTTCAAAATTCTATTAGAGTAGCCCCTCTCCCTTAGTCTCGTCCTTATCCCCGCTGCTGCCAGTTTAAATTCCTCAGGGTTGGTGCAGTTTCTTTTTGCCCTCAGGTACTCCCCATATGGTATACTATTTTTGAGGGCTGTGGGATGGTCACTTGTGGCTCTTAAGATGTTGTTCGCCGCCGTGGGTTTCCTATAAAAATTTGTGAGAATTTTGCCACTGGTATCTATACGTACTTCCAAATCTAGAAAATTAATTTTTCTTGAATCGTATTCTACTGTGAATTTGAGATTGTAAGGATTAGTGTTGATGTATTCTACGAACTTTTCCAATTGTGTTGTGGGACCTTCCCAGATTATGAGAATATCGTCTATGTAACGATACCATGAAACAATGTGTTGCATGTAATGCTGGGTCTCGTCTTCCTCCCAGATCCTCTCCTCCCACCACCCCAAATATAGGTTTGCAAATGAGGGGGCACAGATCGTGCCCATTGCTGTTCCTTGTAATTGGTGGTATAACTGCTTGTTGAAAAGGAATGTATTGTGAGTGAGGATAAATCTCAGGAGTTCCAGTAGGAACTGGTTATGGTCGTGTTCTGTGATGTCGAGTTGATCAAGGTAGTGTTTTGTGGCCCTTAGGCCTTGGTCGTGTGGGATGCTCGAATACAGAGCTTCGACATCCAAGGTTACTAGTATTGCTTCTGTGGAGATTGTTGTTTCCTCTAGGATTTGTAATAAGTGGGGGGTATCCCTCACATAGGAGGACAGTGCTTCAACAAATGGTCTTAAGAAGGAATCAACGTACTCACTTGCTCTACACGTCAGGGAGCCTATCCCTGAGACTATGGGTCTGCCTGGGGGGTTGGTCTTGGATTTATGTACTTTTGGTAGGGAGTAGAAAGTCTGTGTCGTTGGGTTGTTTGTTGACAGAAATTCCCATGTTTGTTTGTTGATAACTTTGTGTTCATATGCCTTATCTATGATTAGGGTATATTCCTCCTGGTCTTTCTTTAGTTTGGAAATTGAAGTTTTTTGGTACCATTCCCTGTTTTGTAATATTTTGAGACACATTCTTTCATACTGTTCTTTTGTTTGTATAACTGTATTCCCCCCCTTGTCCGCCGGTTTAATCACTATTTCTTTGTTTTCCTTTAGTTCTTCTAGGGCTTTCTTTTGGTTAGGCGTGAAGTTTTTTGGTCTTTTGCCTTTAGTGTCGATTTTCTCTATTTCCTGTACTATTAGGTTTACAAATGTCTTGACACTAGCGTTCATGGACAGGGGTGGGAAGTATGTGGATGGTTTCCTAAATTTAGTTACATTTCTTGGAGTTTGTGCTTGTGTTGAGCATGGCAGTGGTCCCTCCTCCTCATTTTCTAATGATTCTAAGATTTCTATAGCCTCACGTTCCTGGTCTGTGAGATCTCCTGCTCCTAGAGTGTCCTTTTTGTTCCCAAATTGCAATTGTAGCAGTATTTTTCTAGCAAACAGATTTATGTCCTTGATCAATTCAAATTTGTTTAAGTTTTGTTCTGGGCAGTAGTTTAATCCCATTTGTAGTACCTCTATTTGGGATTCGGTTAGTGGTATATTGGCCAGGTTGATTATATTATTATTTGGATTGTCCAGATTCTGTGTAAGACTCTGTTCCTGTTTTATGTGGGAGGGCGAGGTTCCGATAACAGCCATGTCCCTTTTTTGGCTAGTTGCGCTGTTCGTTCTTCCTCTCCCCTTCCCGCTGTATCTAAAAAAGGGGGAAGTCCCAATTGTGATTTTTCATGTAACGTATCTGGTGAGGGTAGGTCCTTTCTTTTGTCCCGTTTCCTTCCCTGTTCTCTAAATTCTTGGTCTGTTCTATAATCCCTTTGATATTTATTTCTGTTATGTCTATTGAACAGCTTATAGTGTTTCCTGGGGATATCCCCTGATTGGGAACTATCCGAGGAAGAAGACGAATATTGTGATGAGTAAGGGTCTGCGTGGGCCTGTGACTGTTTTGTGCCTATATTCTTCCACCTGTACGCTTTTTGTTCCTGATATGCCCTTCTATCTCTATTCAGTTTGCTGTTCTTAATTTCCCAGACCTCCTTTATGAGGTTTTCTATTTTCTTTTTGATTTTGTTGTTGTTTTCCTCAAAATTAGACCACTCCTTCTGTTTGTTTAAATCTTCACAGAGTTTGGTGTACTGACATTCGATCTGTTTTAACGTATTTTCCTGTTGCTCTATGAGCAATCTAAGCATGTTTAGTGAACATGTCTGTAAGTTACTTTCCCATTTGTTTTTGAAAATGGGATCAATGTCCCCCACTTGTGGAAAAATCCTAATTCTAAGGCCCAGGGGTACTATTCCTTCCTCTAGATATTTCCGCATATAAATTATATTCCAATGGACTCTGGTTTTCTTTTTGAGTGTGTTTTCCAGTATTCTGAATTTTTCAGTGATATTGCCATATTCGTGGCCTTCGTCTGATTGTAATGAAGTGTTATAAGAGAAATCCTTGAATAGCTGGTCCCATTCTTGTCCTGTTAACTGGGTCATTTCTTTCTGTAAGGTACTTCATTTAGTGTATATTATTTGATATGTAGTATCTGTGTGTCCATCAGTGTCATAATTTGGGTTTGAGCCCAAATATATTTCATATACAGGTTAAGGGGGAAGGTGGGGACTCGAGCCCGTGGTCGGGTCCCCCCCTATAAATGGCACTGGTGGCTGAATGTGTTCTTTGTATCCCCCAACTCTATTATTGGAACTTGTAGGAAATAGGGGGAGAAGGGAAGATTGGTGGCGCCAACCTCCCTCTGAAGAGTCTTTAAATTGGGGATGGTTTAGTGGATCTCTTAAGGCAGGGAAATCTATACCATACTGTTGGTTTTCTGATTTTATTCGTGCAGCTAATATACATAATACACATATTTACAATTCTTATGACCGGTATGCATGTTTAAATAAATTGTACATCACATGCTTTCATTCCCGATGCGCAGGGCTGACCTGCCATCTGTATCTGTAGAGCTCCTGTGGGCTCTCAGATTTGTCCAGAGCCAAGACATGTGGCTGGAGTGTCAGATCTAGAAATACACATGCAAATTCTGTTAGTCCTCCGATACCGGAGACTATGGGTCTGCCTGGTGGTTTCACTGGATTCTTATGAATTTTAGGTAGGACGTAGAAGGTAGGAGTTCGTGGAAACTCCACCTCCAAAAAATCGTATAGTGTCCGTGTGATAACACCCTCATCTAACGCCTGTTGGAGTAAGCTGTCAAATTCCAGTTTAAATTGTTTAGTTGGATTATGAGTGAGCCTCTCATAGGTGTTACGGTCCCCTAATTGGCGCTGAACTTCCCCATAGTAATAATCTCTGGACAGGATGACCACATTGCCCCCTTTATCCGCTTCCTTAACGATGATTCCTTCTTCTTTTTCTAAGGAGCGGAGTGCCTCTGATTCTTCCTTGTTTAGATTCCCTTTGTATTTGTGCAAATTTATCTTTTTTATATCTTCACTTACCAAGTTGAAGAATGTTTGAATTGCTGGACTGTTGTTCCATGGTGGTACAAAAGTGGATGGCTTTTTTAAAACCAGTTTCTTCTGTGCGTCATCAGTGGGGTCTTGTTCTCCTAGCAAGTCCATAAGGTCCGAGAGAGCCTGTTCCTCCTTATCATTCCAGTTTGTGTCAGGGGGATTAGACAAAGACTGTGGGTTATCAAAAAACTTTTTTATAGATAATTGTCTACAGAAAAGGTAAACATCTTTGATGGTAAGAAATTTGTTTTGGTCTGTTTGTCGGTGCAAAGCTGAGTCCCCTCCTAAGTACTGATAGTTGTGTTGCTGTGAGTACAATATCTGAAAGATTAACTATTTCTAATTCTCTGGACCTCAATCCCTGAGTTGTGATCTGATTCACGTCTTTCTTGGCGGTGAAGGTCTCTACTGTCTGTTGTCTCGTATCCTGAGCTTCCTGCGTTCCCAGGTATTCGGATTCCTCAGATCCGAATGGTATGTCTCTCTTTTGGTTTTTGGTTTTGTGTTTGGTCTGTCCCTCCTGGTATGTCTATGTCCCGATTGGACTCTAAAAAATGTTCCTGATTAGGTCGATCAGATCGATCAGACCCTTGACTACTAAAGGACGAGTGTCTGATGGAACTGTTGGTGTCCCAATTGGGTCTCTGCTGGTGGGGTCCCCGTGAGTGCCCTCTGGGATTCCCCTGATGTAAAGGGGTTCACAAGGCTCCAAGTGGCGGTTTGGTTCCCCTTGAAATTCCTGCCGAACCATGGACTCATATTTCTATGGATTTTATTGTTGATTTGCCTCTCTCACATGGTAATACTGTAATTTGGGTGGTCGTTGATCGTTTCAGTAAGATGCCACATTTCATTCCGTTGACCAAGCTTCCGTCAGCTCCTGAGCTTTCGCGGCTCTTTACTTCGCATATTTTTCGTCTTCATGGTATTCCGTAGAATATAGTCTCCGATCGGGGTGTCCAATTTACTTCCCGTTTTTGGAGACATTTCTGTTCACGACACGGAATACAGATCTCCCTTTCCTCTGCTTACCATCCCCAGTCAAATGGACAGACGGAAAGAACTAATCAAACTTTGGAACAATACTTAAGATGTTATGTCTCTGATGCCCAAGAGCAATGGGCGGAATTTATCGATTTTGCTGAGTTCGCTTACAATAACGCACCTAGTGAGAGTACTAAGGTGTCTCCTTTCTTTTGTAATTTGGGGAAAAATCCTAGAGCTTCTTCCCTTTCAGGGTCACCTTCCAATTTGCCGGCATTGGAAGAGTGGCTTCAAGAACGGAAGAATATCTGGACCCGCGTTCAGGAGATTCTCAAAATCACGGGCTTGAGATATAAGAGATTTGCTGATCGTCGCAGGTCGCAGGAACCAGTTCTGCAGGTGGGTGATCTAGTTTGGGTCTCCACTAAAAATATTGCGCTCCGTCAACCTTCCAGTAAATTAGGTCCCAAGTTCATTGGACCTTATCCTATTATCAGGAGGTTGAATAATGTGTCTTTTAAGGTGCAACTTCCGCCGACTATGAAAATATCCAATTCCTTCCATGTTTCTCTATTAAAACCGGCTAAGAATTCTCCTGTTGCTGGTCCCTCGCCAATTCTCGTTGATAATGAGTCAGAATATGAGGTGAATAAGATCTTGGATTCACGTAAAGTGCATAATTCTTTTTTTTATTTGATTGACTGGGTTGGTTATGGTCCAGAGGAGAGATGTTGGGTTGCAGCCAAAGATGTGCATGCTAGAGCTCTTGTTAAGAAATTCCATCGTGACAATCCGTGGAAACCTGGTAAGGGTCCGGAGGCCCCTCGTGAAGGGGGGGGGGGGGTAGTGTCACGATGCACCTACCTGCACCCCGTTCCAGCGCCGCCTCCGCCTCTCGTGCCCGGCCGCGCCGGGCGGCTGCGAGCGCGCCTGTGAGCGCGCCTCCCTCTGCTACTTCCTCCTCTGCTGGCGTCTCCGGCAGCTCTCGTGCTCGCGCGCGTGCACGAGCACGTCCTTCATGACAGCAGCGCCGCCGGAGGAAGTTAAGTTAAAGGGCCAATGAGCCCAGGTGGGTGGGGGGTGTTCCCGTGCTGGGACAGGGCCAATGAGCCCATAGGTGTTGCTGGGCTGTACGCCCTATCGTCCAATTGTCTATAGAATCCTAGTCAGCACCAATCAGCTCCTCCATCCCCTACATCTGGTCCCTATAAAGGTTTCCCTCCATCACTTGCTCAGTGCCTGTGATAGCGCCTTGTACCCTGCATAGTCTTGTGATATACCTTGTTTGATCTCCGTTGCCGACCCCTGCCTGAACCGACTATTCTCGATCTGATCTCCGTTGCCGACCCCTGCCTGAACCGACTATTCTCGATCTGATCTCCGTTGCCGACCCCTGCCTGAACCGACCATTCTCAATCTGATCTCCGTTGCCGACCTCTGCTTTGTACCTTGACCTCGAGCTGCCTCTTCCCTCTGTACCGCTGCGATCTCTGACTTCCCCGTGTCAACCTCTGGCCTGTTTCTGGACTTCCACTACACTCGCTCTTAGCCATTGGTTCTTCAGACCTCTACCAGTAAGCTCTCATCCTTTGAGCCATTGAAGTCCTGGGGGCAACCGATCCCGGGCAGGCATATTTTGCGTCCCGGCAAGCGGGGGGTCCTACAGGTGAAGCTGGCTGTGGAGATTGGGGGTTGAGGACTTACCTAGAGGGCTGGAGTTACCAGAGCGTGACAATCCACAAGTGACATCTGACACCCCCAGTCAAATGTCGGTTATATTTTATGCTTTGGGTTCAGCTCCACTATTCAGTGAGGACGATCTGATTCAGATTGGGCTGCTGCCCAGCCAAGAAGTGGAGGAGACACTCGCCGCTTCTTCCACTAGGCGGGCAAGTAGGGATGAGAAGAGTGGCGTGGGAGATGGTGTTGCAAGCATTTTGGCTTCTTAAGCAGACACTGTTGAGGAACCTGAGGAGGACATCAGTGAGTTTTGAGGGCACTTTTAAAGGCTTGGAATGATGGAGAGGGACGGATTTAGCAGTCAGCATGGTGGCAGAAGGGGAAAGTCTGGAGGAAAATGTGCTCGGGGTAGACCACTTGCTGCGTGGCAGGCTACCTTCCCAGGAGGTAGTGGCAGAGTGTCCCCGGCGGCAGCAGCAGTGAACTGGTACGGACTGTTGGTAGAAAAATCAGCTACTCGGCGATGTGGCAGGTTTCATCAAGCATCCGCAGAAAGTTAACATGGCTATATGAAAGATGTGTAGGCAGAAGGCGAAGTGTGGCCAGGGTCCCAATGTTGGCCCCACAGCCCTGCGTCAACATTTGCAGCGTCACCATAAAGCGGCCTGGGAGAGTTAGCTCCAAAGTGGTGGTCCAGTCTGCTGCATTACCCAGTGGCACGTCACTCCCTGTTCCAGCCAGCCAAGGCTCCACCACCTCCTGCGTGTCATACCCATCCTCTGTCGCTCCAGATGCTCCTCCTCCTCTTAATCTGAGTCAGTCATTCCGCCAGCAATCCATTGGCCATGCCATGTCCAAGAGACAATAGTATGTGCCCACTCATCCAACGGGCAGAAGCTAAATGTGCTCCTGTATAAGTTGCTGGTGCTGCAGTCCCTCCCTTTTCAAGTGTGGTGGACCTTTCAGAGAACTGATGGCTTGTGCCGAGCCAAGGTGGGGAGTCTCAAACTGTAATTTCTTTGTGAAGAGGGCAGTTCCAGCCCTGTACAATTTTGCTGAACAGAAGGTGGGCCAGTCCTTTAGCCTGTCAGTGTGTACCAAAGCGCACAGCAGCGCCTACGTCTTGAGCTGTAACTACGGTCAGGGACAATACATATCCTTCAAGGCCCACTGGGTGATTGTGGTTCCTGCACAACCACAACAGCAACTTGGACAGGTCCCCCCGCTGTGGCCTCCTAGGCCGTTGTGCCTGTGACAGTGCACTTGTCTATTTTGGTTCATGCATGTGCACATGTTTTATGCACTTAGGCACTTTTTTCTGTGACACCATTGCTAATTGTCAATTACATATTCATTGTTAACATTTATCTTATTTGAATTTTGTTTTTTTTTCCATTTTTTTTAAATTTTTTTTCATATTTTTTTTTTTTTTATATTTTGTATTTTTTTTAAATATATTTTTTTATTTAATTTTTAAAAAATATTTTGTAATTTTTTTTTAATTTTTAATTTTAATTTTGTATTTTGTTTTTTAATATTTTTTTTATTTTATTTATTTATTTTTTTTTTTAGTGGAGTTCCATGTGAACTTCAATGTAAACCAGTGGCAGCTCATACGTGACACCTGCCGTTTGCTCAGGCCCTTTGAGGAAGCCACTTTATTAGTCAGTCGCCAGGACTACGGGATGAACGATGTGATTCCACTGCTTCATGTATTACAACACATGTTGGAAACCATGGCTGGTCAGGGCACTGGAGACATGGCGCATACATTTCACAGCCACATGAAGCCTGTGGGGGCTGAAGTGGAGGAGGAGGAGGGGCACAGCGAAGCACAGTTTAGGTTTGACAAAATGACCATTTTATCTAGTCATCTGACAGGAGAGGAGGAGCAGGAGCAGCCAGAGGAGCTAGAGGGTTGTGAGGAAGGCGAGACAGAGGACCCAGACACACCGTAGCAGTATGCAGTGGAAATGGAGACAGGTAGTCCCTCCGAGTCACTTGCACAAATGGCACGATGCATGCTCACGTGCTTGCGTAGTGACCACAGAATTGCCTCCATTTGTCAGCGGGATGACTTCTGGCTCTCCACCTTATTGGATCCTCGCTACCGGCACAAAATGGGGGGCATTTTTTACACCCACTGAGAGGGAGGACAAACTGACCTACTACAGAGACATCCTACGTAGTCAGTTGGCCGATGCCTATCTGCGCCATCGTCCATACTCTCGCAGGTCTGACTCGGAGGGACCTCTGCGCTCACCTTCCACTGCCTTTAAAAGTGAAAAAGTGACTTTTTTTACAAAATGCAAAAAGGTAAGTAGAAAGGTAAAAGACACATACTAGCATATTTGGGATGCCCCCCCCCCCGGTAGAAAGGCAATGGCTGCTGGCAATTTGACAACGTGACTTTCTTTACAAAATGCTAAAGGTAAGTAGACAGTTACTCTTAAAAGACACATGCTAGCATATTTGGGATGCCCCCTCCCGGTGAAAGGCAATGGCTGCTGGCAATTTGACAACGTGACTTTATTTACAAAATGCAAAAGGTAGGTAGACAGTTACTCTTAATATATTTATGCTAGTATTTGGGATGCCCCCTGGTGAAAGGCAAGGCTGCTTTAAAAGTGAAAAAGTGCCTTTTTTAACAAAATGCAAAGGTTAGTAGACAGGTACTCTTAAAATATTTATGTAAGTATTTGGGATGCCCCCTGGTGAAAGGCAAAGGCTGGCTGCTTTAAAAGGGAAAAAGTGACTTTCTTTACAAAATGCAAACGGTTAGCAGACAGGTGACCCTGCGTGGCCGCAATACAGTGTCGTAATGAGCTTCCGCAAAATGTCCGCCGCTTATACTGTATAGGGCTGTGACATCATCGGGAAGCCTGGCTGCTTGTAGGTAGCATGTGACGCTTACCCAGGATTCCTTGCCCCATGGGACATGTCCTGACATGTGGATCCACCATTTTAGATGGCCGGGATAGTTGTAAATGGAGTTTTAAGGAAGAGATTCGAGCGGTGATATTCGGAATCGTTACGAATCAAATTTTTCCTGAAATTCGTAATGAATTCGTGTTCGTCAGATTTGATTCGCTCATCTCAAATTATAACGAACTATTGACCTAGACCATACTATATACCCTAATACAAATATTGGAGAAATTCCTCTACCCTGGTGTTAATGTTCAATTCCTTCTCCTTTATTTATTGAAAACAACATCCTTTAAATTATCTTAAACCTTACCCACATCCATGTAACTTCTATGTAACAGTCATTAGTGTCACTATGTAAAGACACATCATCTCAAGAACATCAGGTATCTGGATATGTGATGGCCACCAGGCATTGACAGAAAGGGTTCCTAGTGGTCAGTAAGACTAAAGGGATTGATTTGTGAGTAGTGAGGAGTGAGTTGCGTTATTGTATGCAAATTCTACTAACGGAAGCAATTCAGGCCAATCAGCTTGAAAGAAGGATGAGAAACACCACAGGTACTGTTTGATTGTTTGATTGATTCGACCTCTTCGTCAGCCCATTCGACTGTGGAGAGGGAAATACCCAAGGCTTGGCAGAGGGTATCATGGTCCAAAGTTAAAAAAATTCTCCTTGGGGATTTCATGTAACTGAAGTATTTCATTGATGAAGGTTCGGGCTGTCTGGCTGTCTGATGGTGTATCCACCAGGGGTACAAAGTGGGCCATATTCGTGAGTTTATTCACCTCCACAAATATAGTGGTGAACTGATTGGATGGGGGCAACTTGACAATGAAATCCATTGAGATCATGCTCCAAGGTCTGGATGGAAAAGGGAGAGGATGGAGTAGTCCCGATGGTTTCTGCCCAGAATCTTTACTGTGGGCACAGACAACACAGGGGCTAACAAAGAGTTGTCAGTCTTTGACTAGTTCAGGCCACCAAAAGAACCTTTGGGCCATGTTGACCGTCTTCTGTAGACCAAAATGGACAGCTAACAGGTGGTCTTGGATCAATTGAAGGACTTGCTGGCAGACAGACTCAGGAATGAAAATCTAGAACATGTGAAATCCATCTTGGCTGGTAAGGGAAGGTGGAGGTCTCTCGAGATCTCACTCTTGCTTCATTCTGGAAATAAATTGGCATTGAACCATTTTCGCGGGAGAGAGCTTTTTAGAGAAATAAGCTGCTGGATGGAGAATCTCCTCCTTTGAGAGAGAACACCACCCACAGAGTAGAGAAGGATCGGGATGTTTGAGAATTGGGGCTGTGATAAAATGATTCTTAAGCCTGTCGAAGGCTTGCTGAGCCTCAGGTGTCCACGAGAACCAATGTCTGGCACGGGTTACCTGCATAATTGGATGAACAATGGCGGAAAATCCTTTATTAAATTTCCTGTAGAAGTTTGCAAATCTGATGAATCGTTGCATGGCTTTGTGATTCTCAGGCTGATGAACCCAAAAAGTGAATCATATGCTTCTCAAAATCACATGGCTGGGGGCTTTAAAAAGCCCCAAAGGCATCATTAGATATTCATAATGCCCAAATCTGGTTCTGAAGGTGGTTTTCCACTCATCTCCTGACCTAATCCGAATCAGGTTATATGCTCCGCTCAAGTCAAGTTTTAAAGGAGCAGTATCGCAAATTTTTCTTGATGACTTATATTTCAATGGTACTTTGAATGTAGGTAGGTGTTGGAGTAAGAATTACAAATTAAAAAAAAATGATGTGTGTGTTGTGCAGCTGGAGACTAATAGCTCATGTTTGTGTCTTTTGAGTTTCGGTCCCGACACTCTGGGCTGTTCCATGCTGAGGAGAGGGAGAAACAATGTATCAGAAGTCTCAGCTGTTCAGTGCTGGCAGCCGTCCAGCATAAGATAACAACATTGCAACATTGCCTGGCCAGAACTTATATATCTAAAACAGAGAGAAAAGCTCTAGAAGTCATATAGCTGATTTTGACAGTTTTCCCTTCATGTTGGCTCTGCTGCAGAATCTTTCAGTTTACCATTTTCTCTCTTTTTTCCATATGATCTTTCTTTCAGCTTTGTGTGTTTTGAGCAAAGCCCAACCCAGGATTTTCACTATCTGGAGTTTTGTTTTGTGCCCCTAGGGGCATCCCGACTTGGGATACCCTGATATGTGAAATCCCCAAGTTCGCCTGTGAAAACGTACCTTTCCCTGTCCCACAGCGCATGCGCGGGCTCTCATCCAATCAGCTCTGTTTGCACACAGATGGGGAGCCTGAGCAGTAACCTTCCTGGCCGCCCGGCCTGTCTAAATGACTATCTGCGTGAGCGCGCCAGAAAAATGGGGGGATCTGTGGTTATCCAGGGGTTGTTTCACACAGTGGGCATCCTGATTTAGAATGCCCAAGGGGCAAGTTCAATGGCCGGGTCTTATAGACTTCAGGGTCGGCAACTCAGGGTTTTGTTCCACTTTAATACCTTTAGATTTTTCTGCACAGTTATTCAAAGAAGAATTTCAGTTATTTTCAGTCAGTTTAGGTTATTTTGTATAGATTTTACACATTTGAGTCACCTGGTCTCATAACTTACCTTAGTTTCGCGTCCCTCTAGGCGTGCGCGCCCCCGCGCCGGCCGTCTGTGAATGGCCGGCGTGGGGGCGCGCGCGTCAAGAGGGACGCGCGGGAGGCGGCGGCGGAGGAGCCACGGACAAGCGGCTGTCAAATCGCTTGTCCGTCGGCGCTGGGAGCGGGGAGAGGTGAGTTTTACGGGTGTTTGGGGGGGTTTCACACAGCGGGGCACCCCGATCGGGGGTGCCCCACCGAAGTGGACCAAGACCCAGGATAGTCAAAATCCTGGGTGTGTGTCCACTTTAAGAAGATGCGGGCAGATCTGAGTCACTGGAACAATTCCGGAATCAAGGGAAAGGGGTATAGGTTTTTAATAGTCACCTTGTTGAGCTTCTGATAATCTATCATCTTTCTTTTGAAGACTCCGGCACTCACTGGGGAGGGGAGTGTCTAATCAACTTTTTTTAAGGTTTTCGTCGATATATGTCTTCAAGGCCTTTAGCTCAGGATCCGAGGTATCTGATGGGGAGGTATCTGATCAGCCCCCTTCTTGTTGAAGACATCCAGAAATGTATTATATGGTTCTGGAACAAATTCTATCTTATCTGAAGAGTCCATACAGAGAAAAGTGGGAGGTGGAGGAGAAGGTTGGGTGCAGTGCAAAAAATGAAACTTGATCTGTATGCCAGTTAACAGGGGGGTTATGTTCCCTCAACCAGGGTAATCCCAGGGAGCAGAGGAGACAGCACATCAATCAAGGTAATGGTAACAGCTTATGGTTGGAGTAAGATGGGGAAGTGATGAGTGAGGGTGAAGGAATCATCTAGGAAGCATCCACTGGCCCCGGAATCCTCGATGGATTGAGCTTCAATGGTCCTTTTGGGAAGCTGAAAGGAAATGAGAAGAAGGATATGACCACATGATGAGGAGGCTGGGTAAGTGGGTAGACTGCAGTTGGAGCAGATCTTACCGCGAGGTCAGACTGGGCAAGACCCGATGAAGTGTCCAGCCATTACACAATAGATGCAAAGTTGCTGTTGTCGTCAGCGACTACATAGGCGAGAGAGCAAGTCTGATCAATCCTATTTGCACTGGTTCGGAGGACGAGGCAGCAGAGCCACTGACAGCGGCAGAGGGGTGGGCTGCACCCCCTGGCAGGGTTGACCTGGAGTTGCTGGAAAAGAAGACCCCACTTCTTTCAAGGAGGCTCTCGCTGAGTCACCTATCAATTTGGATCGCAAGGGTGATCAGAGGGTTTCAACATGGACTAGTTCATCTTTTAGAGTCTCTGAAAGCCCTAAACGGAACTTCCATTGGGTGTCTAGACTCCATCTTCTGAGGTCTGAAATGTACTCTTCGACTGGTCTTCGCCCTTGTACAAGGTTCTTCAAGGCCAGTTTAGCAGTGGCGACTCTTTTAGAATCATCATATAGTATCTTATAGCATATAGCATCAAAAAGGGTTTGGGAGGAGTTGAGGTGTGAACTTTTCTGCTCCATTAAGTTGTAAGCCCAACTCTGAGGCTCCCTTTGCAGCAGGGTGATTTTAAAAGGTTGCATGAAATACAGGTGAAATACAGCCAAACTAAAAGTCTTAAAGTGGGACCTATCACCACTGAAGCGATCAGCAAGGGTAGCTTGGGTTCCCGGGATGAGGCCCCTGACTGGTGAGCAAGAGCAGCAGGTGGAGCAGGGGCTGCCTGTTTTCTAGCTGAACCAGTCCCCCTCATAGTTCACCCATGGCCTGCGTAAAATTAGAGACCCATTGGACCAGGGCGTCAAAAATGGGGACCCCTCCCTCGGTACTTATGACCACTGCCTGGTCATGTACCTGGTGGAGTTCTAAATGTAGAGCTGGCACCTCTTATCCCTTGAGTTGGGGCTCCCCTGAAGGTGGAGACAGGGTAGCCCAACCGCGAGTTACAGGAGGATCGTAGCTGAAGAGCAGGGGTGGCCAGTTTAATTGGTTGACTGGGAAACAGTAAGTTCCTCCTGTGGATGAAGCAAAGGGTTAAGGGAACTGAGTGGGTCTCCTGAAGAGTGGCTGGGGAGTAGTGGGTTAACAGGTCAAATCCGGACAACAGCAACAGTGGAAACAGATCTAAGTAGAGCCAAAGTCCATTAAGAGTCAGCAACAGGGGAAACAGATCCAAGCAGAGCCAAAATCCAATCTAAGTCAGCAACAAGAGGTAAGTCCAAGCAAGGTATCCAAGGGGGTAAGTGAGTAAAGGCTAAGGCTAAAGACCAGGTAGCAATGTCTGCACCACACTTCCGTGTTTAAATGGCTGGCCTTCTGCCGCAAACACGTGATCCCACACTTTGCATTGATCACATGGAGGCACGCATAGATACCTTCGCAGACGCAGTCCGCACTCATTCTCTCGGTGGCGTCACCCAAACTTGCATTCGCACAGGCGAACTCGGGACTGCTGAGCGAATGCTCGTATGGAACAAGACTTATGACCCAGGCATGAATCCTAAACACTAAAAAACCTATATTTTATGCAATAATATATGTTCTCTACTTTATATTAGGATTATATAAATCATAATTATAAGTTTTCTTTTGTTTCACCATACATGAAAGAGCAAGGCCAGTCAAAACTAATTGGACATCCTCTCATCGATGCATCATCATGATTTAGGTTGCCCCATGGCAAATCTTCCCACCAGAAAGCCAGAGAAAGCCATAGCCATAGATCGGGCAGAGTGTTCCAACTCTCCTATGTCTTTTTTTGCACTGGTACCCAAAACTGTACACAATATTCTATATGATGTCTGACCAGTGACTAATAAAATAGTAAAATGATTCTCTGGTCATGGGAACCTATGCTTCTCTTGATGCACCCAAAACAAACTAAGGGGAGCCTCTCTGAGGGCCGAAGACCCAAGCACCACTGGGAACCACAATATATGAAAAATTACAATAATCCAAATACAAACAGTTAAAAACCACGGCACCATAAAAAGCACCCCAGAAGTAACAATTCTCAATCACATGAGCCTCGATTTAGAGAGACACAAAAAAACTTCCGTTTTAGTGCCGTCGTCGTATCATTTTCAAAAGTTCCCGCTCTCGTATGAATGTGCGAGCGATTCCAAGCATGCTTCGTAAACCTGTAAAGCTTCCGTCCGCTCGTATTCGTCCAGAAGAAATTCTTACGATCTTGCGCCTGCGCACTACAAACTTATCTCATTACAGTGCTCGCATACATAATTTCACTCCCATCACTTATAATCCAAAAAAGCTCACCCTAATCACTTAGCGCTATCCTGCCTTTTCCCTTTGGAGCCCTTAAAGCTCACCCTAACCACTTAGCGCTATCCTGCCTTTTCCCTTTTGGGCCCTTAAAGCTCACCCTAACCACTTAGCGCTATCCTGCCTTTTCCCTTTGGAGCCCTTAAAGCTCACCCTAACCACTTAGCGCTATCCTGCCTTTTCCCTTTTGGGCCCTTAAAGCTCACCCTAACCACTTAGCGCTATCCTGCCTTTTTCCTTTGAAGCCCTTAAAGCTCACCCTAACCACTTAGCGCTATCCTGCCTTTTCCCTTTTGGGCCCTTAAAGCTCACCCTAACCACTTAGCGCTATCCTGCCTTTTCCCTTTTGGGCCCTTAAAGCTCACCCTAACCACTTAGCGCTATCCTGCCTTTTCCCTTTTGGGCCCTTAAAGCTCACACTAACCACTTAGCGCTATCCTGCCTTTTCCCTTTGGAGCCCTTAAAGCTCACCCTAACCACTTAGCGATATCCTGCCTTTTCCCTTTGGAGCCCTTAAAGCTCACCCTAACAACTTAGCGCTATCCTGCCTTTTTCCTTTTGGGCCCTTAAAGCTCACCCTAACCACTTAGCGCTATCCTGCCTTTTCCCTTTTGGGCCCTTAAAGCTCACCCTAACCACTTAGCGCTATCCTGCCTTTTCCCTTTTGGGCCCTTAAAGCTCACACTAACCACTTAGCGCTATCCTGCCTTTTCCCTTTGGAGCCCTTAAAGCTCACCCTAACCACTTAGCGATATTCTGCCTTTTCCCTTTGGAGCCCTTAAAGCTCACCCTAACAACTTAGCGCTATCCTGCCTTTTTCCTTTTGGGCCCTTAAAGCTCACCCTAACCACTTAGCGCTATCCTGCCTTTTCCCTTTTGGGCCCTTAAAGCTCATCCTAGCCACTTAGCGCTATCCTGCCTTTTCCCTTTTGAGCCCTTAAAGCTCACCCTAGCCACTTAGCGCTATCCTGCCTTTTCCCTTTTGGGCCCTTAAAACTCACCCTAACCACTTAGCGCTATCCTGCCTTTTCCCTTTTGGGCCCTTAAAGCTCACCCTAACCACTTAGCGCTATCCTGCCTTTTCCCTTTTGGGCCCTTAAAGCTCACCCTAACCACTTAGCGCTATCCTGCCTTGTCCCTTATGGGCCCTTAAAGCTCACCCTAACCACTTAGCGCTATCCTGCCTTGTCCCTTTTGGGCCCTTAAAGCTCACCCTAACCACTTAGCGCTATCCTGCCTTGTCCCTCTTGGGCCCTTAAAGCTCACCCTAACCACTTAGCGCTATCCTGCCTTTTCCCTTTTGGGCCCTTAAAGCTTACCTTAACCACTTCGCGCTTAGGTTCTTCTTCCATTTTAGGTCCCTAAAACTTACCCAAATCACTTAGTGCTTAGGTTCTTCTTCCATTTTAGGTCCCTAAAACTTACCCAAATCACTTAGCGCTTAGGTTCTTCTTCCATTTTAGGTCCCTAAAACTTACCCAAATCACTTAGCGCTTAGGTTCTTCTTCCATTTTCGCACCCTAAAACTTACCCAAATCACTTAGTGTTTAGGTTCTTCTTCCATTTTAGGTCCCTAAAACTTACCCAAATCACTTAGTGCTTAGGTTCTTCTTCCATTTTAGGTCCCTAAAACTTACCCAAATCACTTAGCGCTTAGGTTCTTCTTCCAATTTAGGTCCCTAAAACTTACCCAAATCACTTAGCGCTTAGGTTCTTCTTCCATTTTCGCACCCTAAAACTTACCCAAATCACTTAGTGCTTAGGTTCTTCTTCCATTTTAGGTCCCTAAAACTTACCCAAATCACTTAGTGCTTAGGTTCTTCTTCCATTTTAGGTCCCTAAAACTTACCCAAATCACTTAGCGCTTAGGTTCTTCTTCCATTTTAGGTCCCTAAAACTTACCCAAATCACTTAGCGCTTAGGTTCTTCTTCCATTTTCGCACCCTAAAACGTACCCAAATCACTTCGTGGACATCTGAATCTTGACCTCAAAATATGTATTTGCCCCTTTCTTTTTGGTAAATGTATGTGTTACCAGAAATGACACTGAAACGTTGTTTTCTTTTAACTTTTTTACTCAAAAATTTTTTTGGGGGGTTTAAAACATTAAAATATGTTTTGCTCTGGACAAATAAATTTTTTTTTTGTTTGGAATAAAAACTATTTACAAATTTTTAAAAATGCATCAGCAGAACAGGGCCAGGACCCAGGATTTTACTCCTCTTCGTCTGCTTCTGTTGTCCCCAACGAGTCAACCATCACCTTCATATCGGCCACCAACGCAAGGACCCTCCTATTCATTTCCAAAATTTGTTGCCGTGTGGTCCCTGTAACAAATGGAGAAAAAAACATTAGATTCATACCAATACATGTTTGCCACCTGTGGATTGAATGTTTTGAAGTTACACCAATAAATCAAGGCTACATATGTAATTCTGGCAAGTCATAAAGCTAAGGAAGTGCCCACAGGTCACTCTTATATTGCCATTGGCTAGGGCTTGATGTATCTGTGTTTTGATGTCAAGTACCACATAAATGCTAATAATGCCCTGACTACTTACTTGGTTGGTGGCCGCGAGCTGGCTCGTTGGGGACAACATGCTGAGGTCCTGGGTCCTGGCTCTGCTGTGAAGAAGTGCCTGTAGAAACATGGGAAATATGTTCAGTTTTATGGTCAAATTCCTCAGTCAGAAAATGTCTTTTGGCAAGTCTGGTTCACATCACTCACCTTCTCCAGCTTCTGCTTGGAGCACATCTGCTGCCTCCTCTTCCACTTCCTCACCCGCTCCAGAAGCATCTAGATAAACAGATGAAAGGAATCAGTTGGGTAGGAGATAGCATGTATATGTGTGTGTGTATACATGAAGAGTGACAAACCAGAGGCTCCCGCATGCGTGGCAGGGTACGACTCCCTGTCCACACTGTGCTGCCCCTCCTCTGTGGTAAGGTCCAGGGGCTGGTCTGAGGAGGCCACAGAGGAGGGGTCGGCCTGTCGCCCTGGAGATCCACCACCTTCACTCCCAGCTGCAGAATCATGCAGCACTGGCCGGCCTGTGCGCCTCCGGGTGCGGCGAATGCGGTAATCCATTTCCAACACTACCAAAGAAAAGGCATTATAAATAAAAGGCCTAACTTCTGTCGTAGTTACATCTTGCATGCAAGCGCTATGTACTTACTTGGGAAATGGATCCCGAAAAACCTCCGCACTCGGGGCATGTGCAGTCGCTTCAGGTCCGACCAATGCTGCATGATCTGTGTGTGGGTGAAGGTGGTGTCGGTCTGATGTTGGATCTCCGAGATGATCTCCAGGGCGACGTTTCGTTTCTCAAACGAGTTGGGCAGGTAGTCGTACCTGCGCTCCAGCATGGTCTACAAAACAGAAATCAAACATAGCAAGAAATCAGAAATGCCTATCAAGAAGTGGCAACAATACAATCTTTGGTTCAATCACATGAACACATACACACACACACTTCTAGCCTAAGTTAACTTTCAAATCTGGCCGCACTGTTGTTTGGCACGTGTGTGGCGTGCGCTTGGGTGTGCATGTAGGTGAACCAAATTTAAAAACAATCTATTACTTCGTGCGCATCCTTATCATGTAGAGCAGCATTTACAAATCAAAGCAAAGTCCTTAAAAGACACTTACGAGCATGATGATCTCTTCTTGTTGGCGGGTGAAGATAGTGGGCGCCATCTTTCTTCTTCTTCTCGGCAGCAGATAAGCACTGCCCCAGCGGTTTCCGGGTTTCGCACGGTCGTGCGCGTAAGCGGACGCGTAGGCATCACACGCCGGATACCTTATTTAAAGGTCCCTGCACACACAGCTCATTCTCTTTGAGAGTCCACCAAAAATGGCACCGAAAAAAAATACTGGCCAGAAGAAGCAAACCAAGCGGGCTGAGCAGGCCGAAGGACCGAAAACACGTTCCCAAGAGCCGAAAGCCAGGCTAAGGGCTACCACAAAGGCAGCGGGCAAAAAGGAGGTTGCACCAGGACCAAGCAAGAGCAGGCAAACAAAGGCTGGCCAAGCTCATGCCCAACAGATGGGTAAGAGGGGACGAAGCCCCACCCCACCCTGCCCCACATCCTCCCCCACGTGGCACCAAGGCCATAGCCAAAGGCCCCAAACACAGGGCCCAAAGCTGCATCAGGGGCCCAAGGCGCAGCAGGGGCCGAACCAGGTCCAGAACTAGGTCCCGAAGCCGCAGCAGGGGCCCAAGGCGCAGCAGGGGCCGAACCAGGTCCAGAACCAGGTCCAGAAGCCGCAGCAGGGGCCCAGGCGCAGCAGGGGCCGAACAAGGTCCAGAACCAGGTCCAGAAGCCGCAGCAGGGGCCCAAGGCGCAGCAGGGGCCGAACAAAGTCCAGAACCAGGTCCAGAAGCCGCAGCAGGGGCCCAAGGCGCAGCAGGGGCCGAACCAGGTCCAGAAGCCCGAAAAGCCATCAAAGGCCAACGGCCCCCTCCCCCCCCGCACGTGGCTCCAAAGCAAAGGCCAAGAGTGTGCGAAGATATGCCTCACCCCAGCCAACGACCTCCAAGGCCCCACAGACCCACAGGGCTCAAAGCAGCAGCTCCAGCTCTCCCAGACCCTCTCTTGCTCGCCCACATTCTCCTCCGGCACAGATTGTCATGCATTCCCCCTATGCAACATCGACACCTGCTACTTCAGTGGCCACCCAGCCCCGAACACCCAGTCCCTTTCCCAGTCCAGTACGATCCACAGCCAGCCTCCAGTCCTTGAGGTCTCCTCCATCCCCCCAGCCCAGAATGTCACCCCATTTGCCACCAAGCACTGAGGAGCCACAACCACCCCAAAGAGGGCGCACATTGCGCAGAGGACACTTGAGTGGCCGTTTTGGTGAGTCCCAAACTCTGACATTGGCTAGTGGGTGAGATTTTGGAAGAACTCACCAGGCAAGTCAATGCAGCGGATGATTTGGAACAGGTTCAGTGGAAGATATCGGACCTGAAATATGCCGTGCAGAAGAAACAGAGTCAAAGGCGGCTGTACAGGTACATAGCTTATTTGTGGGTTTTTATTATTCTTGTCTATCCATCAGTGCGCTAAATTATGCTTACTATGTTTTACAGCGAAAAAACTGGCGGAGGATTTCCCACCAAAATGAGATTTACACAGGCTGAGGAGATGGTTCTGGGCTTGCTCCATCCTGTGGCCTTAGAGGGACACTCGGGCCAGCAGGACACCGACAACCCGCCAATTCCAGCAGGTTAGTAATGTGTGAATGACCCCAAAAATGTGTGTAAACCTACACATAGGCAGCAAGGGCTAGCTAAACACATGGCTCTAGGGTGTGGCTGCAAGGGCTAGCTAAACACATGGCTCTAGGGTGTGGCTGCAAGGGCTAGCTAAACACATGGCTCTAGGGTGTGGCAGCAAGGGCTAGCTAAACACATGGCTCTAGGGTGTGGCAGCAAGGGCTAGCTAAACACATGGCTCTAGGGTGTGGCAGCAAGGGCTAGCTAAACACATGGCTCTAGGGTGTGGCTGCAAGGGCTAGCTAAACACATGGCTCTAGGGTGTGGCAGCAAGGGCTAGCTAAACACATGGCTCTAGGGTGTGGCTGCAAGGGCTAGCTAAACACATGGCTCTAGGGTGTGGCAGCAAGGGCTAGCTAAACACATGGCTCTAGGGTGTGGCTGCAAGGGCTAGCTAAACACATGGCTCTAGGGTGTGGCAGCAAGGGCTAGCTAAACACATGGCTCTAGGGTGTGGCTGCAAGGGCTAGCTAAACACATGGCTCTAGGGTGTGGCAGCAAGGGCTAGCTAAACACATGGCTCTAGGGTGTGGCTGCAAGGGCTAGCTAAACACGTGGCTCTAGGGTGTGGCAGCAAGGGCTAGCTAAACACATGGCTCTAGGGTGTGGCAGCAAGGGCTAGCTAAACACATGGCTCTAGGGTGTGGCAGCAAGGGCTAGCTAAACACATGGCTCTAGGATGGGGCTGCAAGGGCTAGCTAAACACATGGCTCTAGGGTGTGGCAGCAAGGGATAGCTAAACACATGGCTCTAGGGTGTGGCTGCAAGGGCTAGCTAAACACATGGCTCTAGGGTGTGGCTGCAAGGGCTAGCTAAACACATGGCTCTAGGGTGTGGCAGCAAGGGCTAGCTAAACACATGGCTCTAGGGTGTGGCAGCAAGGGCTAGCTAAACATATGGCTCTAGGGTGTGGCTTTGATTGGAGTGCTCACTTTGACCAGGGTGTGTCATGTGTGTGGACTGGTAATGTGCAAATTGACACCCACATACATGACGTTTAAGTAAATTTCAGAAAACTATGAAACTTAGGAGTGGAGAAAAGGAATGCGTGCTATGTATTAATTGACAAGCACACGCCACACTAACATCTTTGGCTGTTGGTCAATTTGCTAAGAGCTGGGTTGGGTGCCCAACAGATTAAGATGGTTTGCTAGAAATGTTTTCTGAGATACAATGTTCCCCACCAGAATCATATTGTAACTGCTATTTGGTACCTTAGGCCCTTATTCATCAAGCGATAGCGCCAGGTAGTGTCTGACGAGCGCCAGGTAGCGGCAGCTAACGGCGACTACCGACTCAAGTACGCCCGGCGGCGCTCACAATGACGCATTTATCAAGCAAAATGAGGCTAGCGCCGGCGAGAGCGACGGCTAGCGCGGCATTCATCATGAAGCCGCCTGGACCGAACAGCGCCGCTGCAAATTCCCTCACAGCGCCAGGTATGAGCTGTCGCTCCCTGGCGATGTCCAATGCATTTCAATGGAGCAATCTATAATTAATCATAATTAATTTGGATTATTTTTTTTTTTTTTTTTTTTAATGTCAAAAAATCGGAGAACACTTCTGCAATGTTAGGATTTATTTTTAAGTCAAAAAAAAAAAAAAAAAAAATTTGAGCAGAATTGATCTAACAGGTCTGAGATTAATGTATTCATATTACAAAATGATTCTAAAACCATGTATAATGTTACATTCAAAAAATATGGTTGTTTAGGGGTTAAAAACTAGTTAATACACATCGCCGCCAGCGCTCTGGGGTTTAAACAAGGAATGGACAGCGACAGCACATTCGGAGCGTGATTTTTTGATGAATATGAAGCTAGCCGTTCGCTCTGGCCATTCGTTGTCAGGCGCTCACATACAACGCTGGACCTGTGAAACAGCGACTCCCCAGCCCGTATTCAACATTACCGCACACCGACTGAGTCGCTGTCATCAAGCTAATGCCGGCCAAGCACAGCGAATACTGGCTGGCGCTGAAAAAATCACGCTACAGTCGCTCATCTGTCGCTACCTGGCGCTATTGATGAATCGGCATCCCCGTGTGTTAACTTCATCGCCAAAAAGGGATGTGGCAACTCACACAGCAGCCATTAGTTGCATATTTGTTTTTAGACACGTGACCAATGTGTCTAGTCTGGTTTGACAATCCATGCACTAATGTAATGGCATTCCTAGTGAAGGCCAAGTGGACAGGTTGTGGGAGTGGCCATTCCTGCTTGGCCACGTTTCTTTGCTTAGCATATGTGTTCTTAAACATCAACAATGCATAGTGTGTTTTCATAGCTCTTTTTCTTCTAATGCAGCCCAGCATCATCCCTCAGCTAGTGGGGACTCCTCTGCCATGTTACCGCTGCCGTCTTCTTCCGCGCTGCATAGGACCCAGGATCCGATATCTACGGTAAGTGTTTTTTGATGCTGTTGTGTATGCATGTGGCTTGCCATGTTTTTCTTGTCTGATTTATATAGGTATTCCCCACACTGAACCTTTTTTTTTTCCACATGTCCCTAACAGAGCCACACACGGATGGAGCAAATCCAGGAGCTGGAGGAGGATGGAAGCTTCCTTGGAGATTATGAAGATCTTCCCCTGGGCCAGAATCTGCAACTGTCCCAAAATGTTTCTCCGCAAAATCCTCAGCAGCAGAGGGAAGCTGGCTGCATGCTGCCTGCACATGGTGGGCAGCATGCAGAGACTGACCCTCCAGTCCCCAGTTTCAGATCTGCTGCTAAGGATTTGGTGAGCATACCTGTGGCTGTTGGGGGTCCTCGAGCAACATCATCTGCACGCCCCACAACCCGGGAATTGGGCGGCGTATTCAACAACGTCGCCCAGTTTCCCAGGGGAGGGGCGTGCAGATGATGGAGTCAGCATGGCACCATGAGAGGCGGCTTTTTCGTCGCCAAAATCAACAAAATCAAGAGCATCTTAGGGGCCAATTAGAGTCCCTAAATACTACCTTCAGTGCCGTGCTGACTGAATTGAGGACCCATAACAGCCACATGGCCAACTTGACATAAAAAATCAGGTCAGGCATGGCCGAAATGCACAGTAACCAAAAAAACATTTTGGAACAGTTGCAGATTCTGAATGCCACACAGGCCCAGGTTAGGCCCCCCCCAAGGGCCCCAACCTGGGTTCTATGGGCATCACCAATATTAATGTGTGTTTGGCCTGAATCTGTTCCACATCTTTGAGAGACATCCCCACTGGATTGACTTATCTGGTGAGGCCTAAAAATCTGCCATTTTGCGCTGCTCTTGCTAGGTTGTTTTGGATTTGCCCCCATATAGGTCATTCAAGGCCTGAGGTAGCGGGCTAACCATGGCCGCAGCTCACTATATAATTTATGGAGGGAAGCGCGATTAAGCCTGGTCAGCTCGAACAGCTCAACTCAACGTCATGCATGCTATTGATGTCCATGCGTCGCCGCCGATGCAGTCTGGTCTCTGACCTCCGGACGATCTCAATTCCCATGAGTTGCAGATCCTCATGCTCCTCAAAGGCAGTAGACTCGTCCATGGCTCTAGTTCCGATGTCTAAAAGGTGCCGGGAGTGGTTCGGCAATGAAACGGATTTATGGGGTGTTGTCCCATCGGCAATCAGCTCTCTGAATTAATCGCAAGCCCACTGCAATAACGTAAACTTTCTGAACGGACGAAACATTTCAGATTTGGTGGAAAAAAACTCCCAAATGAACGAGAAACTTCCGATTTGCTTCCGTTTTTCGAAAGAGCATATACGCATCTTCCCGAACGTTCGTACGAATGAAAAATGTCAGAAAAAAAGCAAAAAAATGACAAACACCCACCAAAACTTTCACAGACAGCTACGGAAGTCCGGACGAATGTGTCTTTGAATCAAGGCTATAGTATATGGTTGTAGGTGTGCCGTTGCTATTGATCATCTTACAGGCATGTATCCTCTTTCCTCACATATGCTTAATTGTATTGTATTTGTATCTTCACAGCATATATTGTGTGATTAAAGGGTGTTACTTCTCAGGTGCAGTTGGTTGTTACATTGCCTAGCCAGAAACACATTATTTTTTAACATAAGGTAACTTGTGATAGTTAAATCTGAGGATCTAGGGTGCTTTCTATAGTGCTATTAGCAGCACTGACATATAGTTTTCAACCATTTGTATTATTGTAGTGGAACTAAGATAATAACATTTTTGTATTTTTTCATATATTGTGGTCCCCAATGGGGCTTGGGCCTCCTGTCCTCAGGGAGGTTCCCCTTATTTTGTTTCGTGGCATTAGAGGACCCCCACCCCTCTGTTTTGGTTGGGGGGTATGTTATTAGGGGTCACACGGGTTCCTAGCATACTATCCCATGGTGCATGTGCAATACTTATTTGTTGTCTCTCGATGCACCCCATAATCTTGTTTGCCTTGGCAGCTGCTGCCTTGGCCACTACAGTTAAGTTTATTGGTTACTAAAACCACTAGGTCCTTTTCTTTTGTAGCTGTATCCAATGTGTTACTATTTAGTATGTATTAATGACATACATTGTTCCTTCCCATGTTCATAACTTTACATTTATTGATATAAAAACTAATTTCTGCCAACCCTTCCAATTTATCTAAATACATTGTAGCTGCATGCTGTCCTCTTTTTTGTTAACTCTTCACAATTCAGTAATCTATGTTCAGTGTTCTGTAATCTATTACCAATATATATATATATATATATATATATATATGTATTGGGCCCAGTACTGACCCCTGCAGATGCATGATGTCAGATGAGTCACCCTAACACAGTCTTGAACTTACCTCCTCATAAAAGCTAATTAGGTTTGTCTCAAAAATCCATGTTCATATGGTGTACCAAGGTTATTTACATTGAGATACTCCAGTATAGCATGCCTTATAAATATTTTAAGAGGTCGCCCATCACTAGTGCAGTACTGCAGTCCTAACTCTAATCTCTGAGAGCCCCATTTGGGACATACAATGCAATAGATAAATTGGGAGCAGGCTTACCTGAGGTTGCCCTAAACCTCAAGTGCAAGCCATGGGGTGGAAGGGTCAAAGACCTTGGTCTGAGCGGCTGCCACCCCTCCTTTGTTTCTTTTGAATTTGTGCAAGCACATGGTGTGTGGGGTCTAGGCTGTATTGCAAGGTCTTTGACCCTTCAACCCCATGGCTGGCACTTGAGGTTTAGGGCAACCTCAGGTAAGCCTGCTCCCAATTTATCTATTGCATTGATTGTCCCAAATGGGGCTCTCAGAGATTAGAGTTAGGACTGCACCTCACAGGGGCACTTTGGCGCTGGTGGTGCAGCTTAAGCATACTTCTGCAGATGTGTGTGACCGAGCCCTCTGTTTTTAACCCAGTTTAGAGACAGATTGTAGGTTGGTCAGCAAGCTAACTGGTTTGAGTGCTGTGGCTCCTTTAAGACTTTTGTATCCCAATTGCCCTGCTAACGTGCACCTCCCAGGTTAGTTATAAAATGGTCTGAGCGGCTGCCACCCCTCCTTTGTTCCTTGCTTTTCGAGGGGCCAACAGTTTCAGTTACCTAAAAGATGTAAGATGGGTATTAGGATAAGAGAAGGAAAGAAAAATGAAAGGGCAAAGAGAAAAGAAAAAAAGTGTGGAATCAACATTGCAAGGTTCTAGGTAGGAGAACTTGATCAAAATTTACCGGCCTTAAATTTTCAATCCAGCACTCCCAGGTATCCTAACATTTATTATAAGGGCACTCATTCAAAAAATAAATAAATCACCTAAAAAATTCATTTTGTTCCATGTCCTCATCCTGGGATGGGCTGTGGTTTCTTCAGTGGGACAGGGGATCCTCTTCCTCGCACTGACATCAGCTCACTCCATCAGTATAAAAAACACCCCCCTGTGGCAGGAGTGAACTGCAGAAGCTGGTAGCAGGGAGGAAGATCTGTGTCCTTGGCTAGGAGCAGAGTCCCTGGCGTTTTCAGTTGAGCAGCTCATGCCCAGTGTTGCTACCACTTGACAATGACAGGCATGGCATTGGTGGTATGAGACCTAAACAAGTTGAACACTTTACAGATTGGAGGGTGAGCATAAGGAGGAGGAGGATGCAGAAAGCTCACAATGGGTTTGTACCGAACTTTGCGCGTTCTGGTTCCCAAATACGAACTTCACCCAGAAGTCTGTGTTCGAGTTCAGTATTCAGCCCAAACATGGAAAAGCTGGTTGATGGGCTGTTATGGTCCGCAGAAATAATACCTGCTTTGGACTCTCCACTTTGGGTGGGCACAAACCTTCAGGTCTTTGAAAGGTGTGGAGTTCACTACCTGGAAAGGGAGGGACTACGGCATTAACTTGCCCAGATGCACATTAAGCTTCTGCAACACTGAATGACTGTTGACTTACTGCTGTTTTCTTGCAATGGCTTCAGGGAGCGATTGCTGTCTTAACTTGAAAAGTGGGAACAATGGAGGAGACGGAGTGGATGAGAAAGACAGACTGCTACTTGTTGCAGAGGCTGGGGAGCTCTGACTGGCACTGTTAGTTTGTGGCATGCAGGGAAATGCAGCGGCTGGTAGATCCTGCTGCACAACAACCTGTTGGATATGATTCTCCTAAGCAGCATTGTGGTGACGCATTATGAGTGCACGCATGGAACTAGTGCTTACATTTGGACCCTTTACCCGCTTCACATGTTACTGACAGAGCCTACACACTGTATCAGAACTGGGGGATGGCTTGTAGAAAAACTGCCATACTTCAGAGTAACGTGTTTTTTTGCCTATCACCTTGTAGTACTGGCTGGTTGTTGCTGCTGCTTGGATGTCAGCAGTGCCAGTGGGTCCCTGCAAACTAGTCTGCTGATTAGCAGACAGTGTACCCCTCCCACATTTTGCCCCAGATTCCTCCACGCTGGGTTGGTGGCACGTTGCAACCATGCTGGGATTGTTCCACGCTGCCACCCTTGTCCCCTGATGAGGATCCGCCCACCACGTGTGGTCAGTGACAACATCATCTATGCAGGTTTTACTGCCACTGTTGTCTACCTCAACTGCCTGCTGCAGTGTTCCCATGGCTCCACCTAATTTTGCCCCTCTTTATCGCTCATAAGGGGTGTTTTGAGGCCTAATGGTCTTCTCATGATGACTGTTGGTCTACTAATGATGAATGCTGGCCCCCACCACTGACTATTCCCCAAAACATCTTCATCAGTAAACAGCAGTTGAGAGTAACAGGTGAAGCCTGACAATATCACTTCGGGCATATGATGGAGAAAGGACAAAGGGCAGCATGCAGGTAAAGCAGAGTTGTTGGTTCAGTACACATGAGTATGAAAATCTGGATACTGAATTATTATTAGGAGGAATGTATAGATCTATTGTTCTTTTCTCCTTTCAGAAGTTATAAAGAAAACTATGCAAGTGGGTGTCTAAAGCTATTATTCCCTCAGTAAATAATTTTTTCCAGCCAAGTGGGAAAGTCTGTAATCCAAAGAAGTATGTTCCCATAGGCTGATTGTGATGTTGAGCTTACTGTAAGAATATTATTTAACATAATAAATTACCAAGACACAGGAACAAAGCCATTATTTGTAATAGAATAATCCTTGGCCACAGGATTAATAGTGAATAATGATCTACTAGTTAATAAATCACAAAAATGAGGAGACAGGCAGTTGTATGATCAAAAAAAATGTATTTAAGTAGTTTAGTTGGCAGCCACGGTGCTGGAGATCCAGGCTTTGTAGTAGCAGACGTCGGTGTAGACCCCGGGGTAATTCTTTAGGGCACATCCATATGCCCAGGAAGCAATACCCTGGAGCTGTCCATTGCAGACTGCGGGGCCACCAGAGTCACCCTAAGAATAAAACATTATTGGAGTAACACATCTTTGAAGGTTCTCATTTTATTAAAATAGGTGCTAATGGCTTCTTGACTGCCTTAAACAATAATCTACATGATGTTCCCAAGTAGGGAAAAATTGAGAAACTTCAATTTGGCTTGAACCCAAATGATCTGGAGTGTGTGCCATCTGAACTTTTCTCTGAAATCCTAACTCACCTGCTCTCTCATCTGTCCTGCACCACTGTCGCGTCGGTCTATGCAGAATCTAGTGGCCCAGTTGAGCTCCTGGCATCTCTGCTCCCCGCCACAGGGAGGAGCTTTTATACCGAAAGTGAGCTGACGCCAGCTCACTATGCCGTTATAAATAGCCCCTCCATGCATCGGGGAGCAGAGAAGTCAGAAGCCATAAAGATTGACGAAAACTGGGTGCTTTCGCCGATCTCTCCGGCTGTCAGTGACATCAGTGGGAGACAGCGCTGGACAAAGTGGCTTGGATTTCGGTGGATGATTAGAGTTTTGTATGGGGAAAATAATTTAACAAAAGATTTTTTACTAGTGTCAGTGTGTTTTTTAAATTTAACTTTATGTGTACTGGTGAGGGGTCCTTGAGAAAAAAAATAATTCCCTATACAATTATGCCTTCTGTATAAATGAAGGTTTGCCTTGGGAAGGTAGTTCATGGTACAGCAAGATCTTTTGAACCCACCCTTAAACTTTAACTGTGTAGCCTTAACTGGGCCCCTTTTCAAACAAAATCTTTGCATCAGGGACACTGCCAAATTACTCCTTGTATGGCTGTTTGGGAAGGTAGCTCGTAGCACAAGATCTTTTCCACATTTTCAACACTAACTTTTAGTTGGCTTAACCTTACCTTGACCCTAATCTGTTTACTCTTTGACTGTTGCTTAGATAGTTAAAGATGGGTTTAGCTGCAGTGATAGGAAAGAAGCCCATCTGTGTATGTTGACTGGTTCCCACAATGTGACAGACTCCTGGAGGGTGTACCAACCACAGTACACGGAACGAATAGGACCTTAAGTGCCTGGGGCCCCCCTGTACCCTGTGCTGCTGTTTAATAAAAATAACTTTTTCTTACTTCAAATGGACCTGAAGTCAACGGCCTCCCCCAAGTAACTGCCCTTACCCTAGCCCAGGGAAAGCACCCTTCCCAAGTGTGGCCATGTCTGAGGGTTGCTTTCTTGCTAATGTGCACTGCCCTTGAACTTGAAGCAACAATATTTACACCTCTATCATTGTACTTTGCCTGATCAACATGATATGTGAACGGTGCTCCAAAGGCTAAACATATTATCATTAGTAGAAGCTGGACACTCAGTACACACATAGGGATACTCCTGACTAGGGATGAGCGAATCGATCCGGACGAACCCGGATTCGATCCGAATTTCAGGAAAAATTCGATTCGGATCGAATCCGAATTTCCCCGCGATTCGATCACTCGAAGTTTTCCTTTAACATCCATTCATTTACATTACAGGCATTCTAAGATGGCGGACGGGACATGTCTGGACATGTATCCCGCGCCAGTGCAAGCTGGGGCAGTCACATGCAGCCTATCAGCAGCCAGCAAGCCCGGTGACGTCACACAGCGGTATTTAACGGCGGCCATCTTGCTTTTCCTCATTTCTCTATTGCATTCGTGACAGACAGACAGAACGCTGTGTAGCTGAGGCAGTTAGACAGGCTGGAGACAGGGACAGACAGGGACAGGCTGGAGACAGGCAGGAGACAGGCAGGAGACAGACAGGAGACAGACAGAAAGCCAGGGAAAGGTAGGAAAAACGGAGCTGGCTGACAGGGAGATTTTTTTTTTTTCATCCAGCCTTTGTTAGCGTTTTCAGGCTGCTTATAGTAACTAACTGTGCATATATACTGAACTGATCTTAAGTCTGCTGTGAGGCATCCCATTCTGTGACTAAAGCAGCCTCTGTTTAAGACCATATAAGCATTTGCTCTTATCATATTTGAAATTAGGCCTGATAAAGACACTTTTGCTGGCCAAAGCACTACTGGACCCTGCCAGCTCGATTCCTGCCCGGGGCATCCCATTCTGTGACTACAGCAGCCTCTGTTTAAGACCATATAAGCATTTGCTCTTATCATATTTGAAATTAGCCTGATAAAGACACTTTTGCTGGCCAAAGCACTACTGGACCCTGCCAGCTCGATTCCTGCCCGGGGCATCCCATTCTGTGACTAAAGCAGCCTCTGTTTAAGACCATATAAGCATTTGCTCTTATCATATTTGAAATTAGCCTGATAAAGACACTTTTGCTGGCCAAAGCCCTACTGGACCCTGCCAGGTCGATTCCTGCCCAGGGCATCCCATTCTGTGACTAAAGCAGCCTCTGTTTAAGACCATATAAGCATTTGCTCTTATCATATTTGAAATTAGGCCTGATAAAGACACTTTTGCTGGCCAAAGCCCTACTGGACCCTGCCAGCTCGATTCCTGCCCGGGGCATCCCATTCTGTGACTACAGCAGCCTCTGTTTAAGACCATATAAGCATTTGCTCTTATCATATTTGAAATTAGCCTGATAAAGACACTTTTGCTGGCCAAAGCACTACTGGACCCTGCCAGCTCGATTCCTGCCCGGGGCATCCCATTCTGTGACTACAGCAGCCTCTGTTTAAGACCATATAAGCATTTGCTCTTATCATATTTGAAATTAGGCCTGATAAAGACACTTTTGCTGGCCAAAGCACTACTGGACCCTGCCAGCTCGATTCCTGCCCGGGGCATCCCATTCTGTGACTACAGCAGCCTCTGTTTAAGACCATATAAGCATTTGCTCTTATCATATTTGAAATTAGCCTGATAAAGACACTTTTGCTGGCCAAAGCACTACTGGACCCTGCCAGCTCGATTCCTGCCCGGGGCATCCCATTCTGTGACTAAAGCAGCCTCTGTTTAAGACCATATAAGCATTTGCTCTTATCATATTTGAAATTAGCCTGATAAAGACACTTTTGCTGGCCAAAGCCCTACTGGACCCTGCCAGGTCGATTCCTGCCCAGGGCATCCCATTCTGTGACTAAAGCAGCCTCTGTTTAAGACCATATAAGCATTTGCTCTTATCATATTTGAAATTAGGCCTGATAAAGACACTTTTGCTGGCCAAAGCCCTACTGGACCCTGCCAGCTCGATTCCTGCCCGGGGCATCCCATTCTGTGACTACAGCAGCCTCTGTTTAAGACCATATAAGCATTTGCTCTTATCATATTTGAAATTAGCCTGATAAAGACACTTTTGCTGGCCAAAGCACTACTGGACCCTGCCAGCTCGATTCCTGCCCGGGGCATCCCATTCTGTGACTACAGCAGCCTCTGTTTAAGACCATATAAGCATTTGCTCTTATCATATTTGAAATTAGGCCTGATAAAGACACTTTTGCTGGCCAAAGCACTACTGGACCCTGCCAGCTCGATTCCTGCCCGGGGCATCCCATTCTGTGACTACAGCAGCCTCTGTTTAAGACCATATAAGCATTTGCTCTTATCATATTTGAAATTAGCCTGATAAAGACACTTTTGCTGGCCAAAGCACTACTGGACCCTGCCAGCTCGATTCCTGCCCGGGGCATCCCATTCTGTGACTAAAGCAGCCTCTGTTTAAGACCATATAAGCATTTGCTCTTATCATATTTGAAATTAGCCTGATAAAGACACTTTTGCTGGCCAAAGCCCTACTGGACCCTGCCAGGTCGATTCCTGCCCAGGGCATCCCATTCTGTGACTAAAGCAGCCTCTGTTTAAGACCATATAAGCATTTGCTCTTATCATATTTGAAATTAGGCCTGATAAAGACACTTTTGCTGGCCAAAGCCCTACTGGACCCTGCCAGCTCGATTCCTGCCCGGGGCATCCCATTCTGTGACTACAGCAGCCTCTGTTTAAGACCATATAAGCATTTGCTCTTATCATATTTGAAATTAGCCTGATAAAGACACTTTTGCTGGCCAAAGCACTACTGGACCCTGCCAGCTCGATTCCTGCCCGGGGCATCCCATTCTGTGACTAAAGCAGCCTCTGTTTAAGACCATATAAGCATTTGCTCTTATCATATTTGAAATTAGCCTGATAAAGACACTTTTGCTGGCCAAAGCCCTACTGGACCCTGCCAGGTCGATTCCTGCCCAGGGCATCCCATTCTGTGACTAAAGCAGCCTCTGTTTAAGACCATATAAGCATTTGCTCTTATCATATTTGAAATTAGGCCTGATAAAGACACTTTTGCTGGCCAAAGCCCTACTGGACCCTGCCAGCTCGATTCCTGCCCGGGGCATCCCATTCTGTGACTACAGCAGCCTCTGTTTAAGACCATATAAGCATTTGCTCTTATCATATTTGAAATTAGCCTGATAAAGACACTTTTGCTGGCCAAAGCACTACTGGACCCTGCCAGCTCGATTCCTGCCCGGGGCATCCCATTCTGTGACTAAAGCAGCCTCTGTTTAAGACCATATAAGCATTTGCTCTTATCATATTTGAAATTAGGCCTGATAAAGACACTTTTGCTGGCCAAAGCACTACTGGACCCTACCAGCTCGATTCCTGCCCGGGGCATCCCATTCTGTGACTACAGCAGCCTCTGTTTAAGACCATATAAGCATTTGCTCTTATCATATTTGAAATTAGCCTGATAAAGACACTTTTGCTGGCCAAAGCACTACTGGACCCTGCCAGCTCGATTCCTGCCCGGGGCATCCCATTCTGTGACTAAAGCAGCCTCTGTTTAAGACCATATAAGCATTTGCTCTTATCATATTTGAAATTAGCCTGATAAAGACACTTTTGCTGGCCAAAGCACTACTGGACCCTGCCAGCTCGATTCCTGCCCGGGGCATCCCATTCTGTGACTACAGCAGCCTCTGTTTAAGACCATATAAGCATTTGCTCTTATCATATTTGAAATTAGGCCTGATAAAGACACTTTTGCTGGCCAAAGCACTACTGGACCCTGCCAGCTCGATTCCTGCCCGGGGCATCCCATTCTGTGACTACAGCAGCCTCTGTTTAAGACCATATAAGCATTTGCTCTTATCACATTTGAAATTAGGCTGATAAAGACACTTTTGCTGGCCAAAGCACTACTGGACCCTGCCAGCTCGATTCCTGCCCGGGGCATCCCATTCTGTGACTAAAGCAGCCTCTGTTTAAGACCATATAAGCATTTGCTCTTATCATATTTGAAATTAGCCTGATAAAGACACTTTTGCTGGCCAAAGCCCTACTGGACCCTGCCAGGTCGATTCCTGCCCAGGGCATCCCATTCTGTGACTAAAGCAGCCTCTGTTTAAGACCATATAAGCATTTGCTCTTATCATATTTGAAATTAGGCCTGATAAAGACACTTTTGCTGGCCAAAGCCCTACTGGACCCTGCCAGCTCGATTCCTGCCCGGGGCATCCCATTCTGTGACTACAGCAGCCTCTGTTTAAGACCATATAAGCATTTGCTCTTATCATATTTGAAATTAGCCTGATAAAGACACTTTTGCTGGCCAAAGCACTACTGGACCCTGCCAGCTCGATTCCTGCCCGGGGCATCCCATTCTGTGACTAAAGCAGCCTCTGTTTAAGACCATATAAGCATTTGCTCTTATCATATTTGAAATTAGCCTGATAAAGACACTTTTGCTGGCCAAAGCCCTACTGGACCCTGCCAGGTCGATTCCTGCCCAGGGCATCCCATTCTGTGTCTAAAGCAGCCTCTGTTTAAGACCATATAAGCATTTGCTCTTATCATATTTGAAATTAGGCCTGATAAAGACACTTTTGCTGGCCAAAGCCCTACTGGACCCTGCCAGCTCGATTCCTGCCCGGGGCATCCCATTCTGTGACTACAGCAGCCTCTGTTTAAGACCATATAAGCATTTGCTCTTATCATATTTGAAATTAGCCTGATAAAGACACTTTTGCTGGCCAAAGCACTACTGGACCCTGCCAGCTCGATTCCTGCCCGGGGCATCCCATTCTGTGACTAAAGCAGCCTCTGTTTAAGACCATATAAGCATTTGCTCTTATCATATTTGAAATTAGGCCTGATAAAGACACTTTTGCTGGCCAAAGCCCTACTGGACCCTGCCAGCTCGATTCCTGCCCGGGGCATCCCATTCTGTGACTACAGCAGCCTCTGTTTAAGACCATATAAGCATTTGCTCTTATCATATTTGAAATTAGCCTGATAAAGACACTTTTGCTGGCCAAAGCACTACTGGACCCTGCCAGCTCGATTCCTGCCCGGGGCATCCCATTCTGTGACTAAAGCAGCCTCTGTTTAAGACCATATAAGCATTTGCTCTTATCATATTTGAAATTAGCCTGATAAAGACACTTTTGCTGGCCAAAGCCCTACTGGACCCTGCCAGGTCGATTCCTGCCCAGGGCATCCCATTCTGTGACTAAAGCAGCCTCTGTTTAAGACCATATAAGCATTTGCTCTTATCATATTTGAAATTAGGCCTGATAAAGACACTTTTGCTGGCCAAAGCCCTACTGGACCCTGCCAGCTCGATTCCTGCCCGGGGCATCCCATTCTGTGACTACAGCAGCCTCTGTTTAAGACCATATAAGCATTTGCTCTTATCATATTTGAAATTAGCCTGATAAAGACACTTTTGCTGGCCAAAGCACTACTGGACCCTGCCAGCTCGATTCCTGCCCGGGGCATCCCATTCTGTGACTAAAGCAGCCTCTGTTTAAGACCATATAAGCATTTGCTCTTATCATATTTGAAATTAGGCCTGATAAAGACACTTTTGCTGGCCAAAGCACTACTGGACCCTGCCAGCTCGATTCCTGCCCGGGGCATCCCATTCTGTGACTACAGCAGCCTCTGTTTAAGACCATATAAGCATTTGCTCTTATCATATTTGAAATTAGGCCTGATAAAGACACTTTTGCTGGCCAAAGCCCTACTGGACCCTGCCAGCTCGATTCCTGCCCGGGGCATCCCATTCTGTGACTACAGCAGCCTCTGTTTAAGACCATATAAGCATTTGCTCTTATCATATTTGAAATTAGCCTGATAAAGACACTTTTGCTGGCCAAAGCACTACTGGACCCTGCCAGCTCGATTCCTGCCCGGGGCATCCCATTCTGTGACTAAAGCAGCCTCTGTTTAAGACCATATAAGCATTTGCTCTTATCATATTTGAAATTAGCCTGATAAAGACACTTTTGCTGGCCAAAGCCCTACTGGACCCTGCCAGGTCGATTCCTGCCCAGGGCATCCCATTCTGTGACTAAAGCAGCCTCTGTTTAAGACCATATAAGCATTTGCTCTTATCATATTTGAAATTAGGCCTGATAAAGACACTTTTGCTGGCCAAAGCCCTACTGGACCCTGCCAGCTCGATTCCTGCCCGGGGCATCCCATTCTGTGACTACAGCAGCCTCTGTTTAAGACCATATAAGCATTTGCTCTTATCATATTTGAAATTAGCCTGATAAAGACACTTTTGCTGGCCAAAGCACTACTGGACCCTGCCAGCTCGATTCCTGCCCGGGGCATCCCATTCTGTGACTAAAGCAGCCTCTGTTTAAGACCATATAAGCATTTGCTCTTATCATATTTGAAATTAGGCCTGATAAAGACACTTTTGCTGGCCAAAGCCCTACTGGACCCTGCCAGCTCGATTCCTGCCCGGGGCATCCCATTCTGTGACTACAGCAGCCTCTGTTTAAGACCATATAAGCATTTGCTCTTATCATATTTGAAATTAGCCTGATAAAGACACTTTTGCTGGCCAAAGCACTACTGGACCCTGCCAGCTCGATTCCTGCCCGGGGCATCCCATTCTGTGACTAAAGCAGCCTCTGTTTAAGACCATATAAGCATTTGCTCTTATCATATTTGAAATTAGCCTGATAAAGACACTTTTGCTGGCCAAAGCCCTACTGGACCCTGCCAGGTCGATTCCTGCCCGGGGCATCCCATTCTGTGACTAAAGCAGCCTCTGTTTAAGACCATATAAGCATTTGCTCTTATCATATTTGAAATTAGCCTGATAAAGACACTTTTGCTGGCCAAAGCCCTACTGGACCCTGCCAGGTCGATTCCTGCCCAGGGCATCCCATTCTGTGACTAAAGCAGCCTCTGTTTAAGACCATATAAGCATTTGCTCTTATCATATTTGAAATTAGGCCTGATAAAGACACTTTTGCTGGCCAAAGCCCTACTGGACCCTGCCAGCTCGATTCCTGCCCGGGGCATCCCATTCTGTGACTACAGCAGCCTCTGTTTAAGACCATATAAGCATTTGCTCTTATCATATTTGAAATTAGCCTGATAAAGACACTTTTGCTGGCCAAAGCACTACTGGACCCTGCCAGCTCGATTCCTGCCCGGGGCATCCCATTCTGTGACTAAAGCAGCCTCTGTTTAAGACCATATAAGCATTTGCTCTTATCATATTTGAAATTAGGCCTGATAAAGACACTTTTGCTGGCCAAAGCCCTACTGGACCCTGCCAGCTCGATTCCTGCCCGGGGCATCCCATTCTGTGACTACAGCAGCCTCTGTTTAAGACCATATAAGCATTTGCTCTTATCATATTTGAAATTAGCCTGATAAAGCCACTTTTGCTGGCCAAAGCACTACTGGACCCTGCCAGCTCGATTCCTGCCCGGGGCATCCCATTCTGTGACTAAAGCAGCCTCTGTTTAAGACCATATAAGCATTTGCTCTTATCATATTTGAAATTAGCCTGATAAAGACACTTTTGCTGGCCAAAGCCCTACTGGACCCTGCCAGGTCGATTCCTGCCCAGGGCATCCCATTCTGTGACTAAAGCAGCCTCTGTTTAAGACCATATAAGCATTTGCTCTTATCATATTTGAAATTAGGCCTGATAAAGACACTTTTGCTGGCCAAAGCCCTACTGGACCCTGCCAGCTCGATTCCTGCCCGGGGCATCCCATTCTGTGACTACAGCAGCCTCTGTTTAAGACCATATAAGCATTTGCTCTTATCATATTTGAAATTAGCCTGATAAAGACACTTTTGCTGGCCAAAGCACTACTGGACCCTGCCAGCTCGATTCCTGCCCGGGGCATCCCATTCTGTGACTAAAGCAGCCTCTGTTTAAGACCATATAAGCATTTGCTCTTATCATATTTGAAATTAGGCCTGATAAAGACACTTTTGCTGGCCAAAGCACTACTGGACCCTGCCAGCTCGATTCCTGCCCGGGGCATCCCATTCTGTGACTACAGCAGCCTCTGTTTAAGACCATATAAGCATTTGCTCTTATCATATTTGAAATTAGGCCTGATAAAGACACTTTTGCTGGCCAAAGCCCTACTGGACCCTGCCAGCTCGATTCCTGCCCGGGGCATCCCATTCTGTGACTACAGCAGCCTCTGTTTAAGACCATATAAGCATTTGCTCTTATCATATTTGAAATTAGCCTGATAAAGACACTTTTGCTGGCCAAAGCACTACTGGACCCTGCCAGCTCGATTCCTGCCCGGGGCATCCCATTCTGTGACTACAGCAGCCTCTGTTTAAGACCATATAAGCATTTGCTCTTATCATATTTGAAATTAGGCCTGATAAAGACACTTTTGCTGGCCAAAGCCCTACTGGACCCTGCCAGCTCGATTCCTGCCCGGGGCATCCCATTCTGTGACTACAGCAGCCTCTGTTTAAGACCATATAAGCATTTGCTCTTATCATATTTGAAATTAGCCTGATAAAGACACTTTTGCTGGCCAAAGCACTACTGGACCCTGCCAGCTCGATTCCTGCCCGGGGCATCCCATTCTGTGACTACAGCAGCCTCTGTTTAAGACCATATAAGCATTTGCTCTTATCATATTTGAAATTAGCCTGATAAAGACACTTTTGCTGGGCATAGCACTACTGGACCCTGCAAGGGCATCCCATTCTGTGACTATAGCAGCCTCTGTTTAAGACCATATAAGCATTTGCTCTTATTATATTTGAAATTAGCCTGATAAAGACACTTTTGCTGGCCAAAGCACTACTGGACCCTGCCAGGTCCATTCCTGCCCAGGGCATCCCATTCTGTGACTAAAGCAGCCTCTGTTTAAGACCATATAAGCATTTGCTCTTATTATATTTGAAATTAGGCCTGATAAAGACACTTTTGCTGGCCAAAGCACTACTGGACCCTGCCAGGTCGATTCCTGCCCAGGGCATCCCATTCTGTGACTAAAGCAGCCTCTGTTTAAGACCATATAAGCATTTGCTCTTATTATATTTATATTATAAGACACTTTTGCTGGGCATAGGCTTACTGCTGCCTGCCAGGTGCACTTCTGTTGAGGCATCCCATTCTGTAACATAGCATACCCCTCTTTATTTACACTAAGCAGCTCTCTTATTTACACTAAGCAGGCCTGTTGGAGGCTGAGTGTTACTGCTCACTTTTGGTGTGCATTATATTCTGTTTTATATAGACCCACTGCTGCCTGGGGGTTCTTAAAATATCACCTACTACCACGCCAGTTAGACTATGTCGGGCAGACAAGTGCCTGGAAGTGAAAAGAGGAGTGGCAGAGGCCAAGATTCCGCAGGCAGAGCTCGCATCAGACTGGGGGCCAGTAGCAGCAGGAGTCACGCTGAGAGACCTAATCTGCCAGTATCTGCTAGCGGTCGGGTCTCCACCAGTAACGCATCTGCCGTGGTAGATTGGCTGACGCGCTCATCAACAACATCATCACAACTTACATCTGAGACCCCCAGTCTAGGGTCGGTAGGTTCCTCTGACACAACCCTGAGTTGGCATGCCCCGAGAGCAGTCCCTGTCCTCCCATTGCCTCTGTCCTACGCCGCTCCCTCCCCCAGCGACGTATCCTATGCTTTGGGTTCAGCTCCACTCTTTAGTGAGGAGGACGATCAGATACAGGAGGACAGTCAGCAGCTACTGCCCAGCCAAGAAATGGAGGTGGCTTCTTTAGCTAGGCAGACAAATAGTGATGTGGACAGTGTCGTGGGTGCTGCGAGCGTTCCAGCTCCTGCGCCAGACACTGTTGACGAATCCACGAACATCAGTGACGTACAGCCACAACCCGGTGATGATGATGATGATGACGATGAAGCCGATCGCACTTGGGAGCCGGGTGATGAAGGGGCTTCATCGTCATCATCAGGAGAAGAGGGGCGCAGGTTGCCCCGGAGTCAGCAGCTGAGGCAGCAAGGTGGTAGCAGTCAGCATGGGGGCACAATTCCAAAGGCTGGAGCCGGCCGGGGCCGGGGCCGGGGTAGAGCACCTGCTGTGCGGCAGTCTACCTTATCGGGAGGTAGTGGAGCAGGGGTTCCTGGAGTTGGCAACAGCAGCAGTGAATCAGTGAGGCCAGGGGGTGGGAAAAGTAGCTACTCGGCAGTGTGGCAGTTTTTCCTGAGGCATCCGCAGGAGGGTAACATGGCCACATGCAAGATATGTAGGCAAAAGGTGAAGCGTGGCCAGGGTCCAAATGTTGGCACCACGGCCCTGCGTCAACATATGATGCGTCACCATAAAACGACCTGGGAGAACCGAGGCTCCCAAGGGGTGGTCCAGTCTGCTTCCTCACCAAGTGAGCTCCCAATTTCTGCCAGCCAAGGCTCCAGCACCTCAGCCGAAGGCAGCTGTGCGTCACACCCATCCTCTGTCGCTCCTGCTCCTCCTCCTCCTCCTCCAAGTCATGCATCCCGCCAGCAATCCATCAGCGAAGCCATGTCCAAGAGACAGCAGTATGCGCAGAAGCTGAATGTGCTCCTGTCCAAGTTGCTGGTGCTGCAGTCGCTCCCTTTTCAGGTGGTGGAATCTGCACCTTTCAGAGAACTGATGGCTTGTGCCGAGCCGAGGTGGAGAGTCCCAAGCCGTCATTTCTTTGCCAAGAAGGCAGTACCAGCGCTGCACACTTTTGTTGAACAGAAGGTGGGCCAGTCCTTGAGCCTGTCGGTGTGTAGCAAAATACATGGCAGCGCCGACATCTGGAGCTGTAACTACGGTCAGGGGCAGTACATGTTGTTTACGGCCCACTGGGTGAATGTGGTCCCTTTGCAGCAGCAACTTGGACAGGTCACGCCGCTTCGGCCTCCGCGCTCTCTGCCCATTGGGCCTGTGACACCGTGCGACTCGGCCTCCTCATCCTCCGCCATCTCCTCACCCTCCACTGTAGGCTCAAGTCTCAGTGCCCCTCCAGTCTACCATGTGTGCAGGGCACGGAGGTGTCACGCAGTGCTTCACATGGTTTGTCTTGGCGAACGGAGTCACACAGGGGAGGAACTGCTTAAATGTATTCATCAGGAAATCCAAACATGGCTTACTCCGAGAAAACTTAAAATGGGAATCATGGTTACCGACAATGGGAAGAACATTTTGTCTGCGCTGCGCCAAGGAAGCCTGACCCATGCCCCCTGCATGGCTCACGTCTTCAATCTGGTTGTCAAGCGGTTTCTGAAGTGTTCCCCCCATCTGCAGGACATCCTAACAACTTCACGGAAACTTTGCATGCACTTCAGCCACTCCTACACCGCCAAACACACCCTTCTTGAGCTACAGCGTCAGAATGGTATCCCCCAACATAGTCTGATTTGCGATGTTTCCACCCGTTGGAATTCCACCCTTCACATGTTGGACCGATTATATGAACAGAGAAAAGCCATCACGGATTTCCTGATGATCCAAGCAGATAGGGGGACTCCCCTGTGTAACTTCAATGTCAACCAGTGGCAGCTCATACGTGACACCTGCCGTTTGCTCAGGCCCTTTGAGGAAGCCACTTTATTTGTCAGTCGGCAGGATTACGGGATGAACGACGTGATTCCACTGCTTCATGTACTACAGCACATGTTGGAAACCATGGCTGGTCAGGGCACTGGAGACATGGCGTTTACATCTTACGGCCACATGAACCCCCTTGGAGCTGAACTGGAGGAGGAGGAGGAAGAGGAGGAGGAGGAGTTGCCCAGCGAAACACAGTTTAGGCTTGGCGAAATGGCTGGTTTATCTAGTCAGCGGACAGGAGAGGAGGAGCAGGAGCAGCCAGAGGAGCTAGAGGTTTTTGAGGAAGGAGAGACAGAGGACCCGGGCACACCGTGGCAGTATGCAGTGGAGATGGAGACAGGTAGTCCATCCGAGTCACTTGCGCAAATGGCACGAAGCATGCTCACGTGCTTGCGTAGTGACCCCAGAATTGTTTCCATCTGTCGGCGGGATGACTTCTGGCTGTCCACCTTATTGGACCCTCGCTTCCGGCACAAAATGGGGGCATTTTTTAAACCCACCGAGAGGGAGGACAAACTCAACTACTACAAAGACATTCTACGTAGGCAGTTGGCCGATGCCTATCTGCGCCATGGTCCATACTCTCGCAGGTCTGACTCGAGGGGACCTCTGCGCTCACCTTCCACTGCCATGGCCGCTGGGGGGGTTGGCAGCAGCAGCAGCAGAAGCTCCATCAGCAGCAGCAGCCTCAGTCTTCAGTCGCTAATGAGTAGCTTTCTACACCCGCATAGTGAGGCTACTCATGAGCAGCAGGAAGACCTGGAGCAGGACCTGAACCAGCAGGTCATGTCATACTTTGACATGACCATGCCAACACATCTTGAGGATCCGCTGGACTTCTGGGCAGCCAAACTTGATTTGTGGCCGCAACTAGCAGAGTTTGCCCTGGAAAAGCTGTCCTGCCCGGCAAGTAGCGTGCCATCTGAGCGGGTGTTTAGTGCGGCGGGGGCCATAGTTACGGCGAGGAGAACTCGTCTGTCAACTAAAAATGTGGAGAGACTCACCTTTGTCAAAATGAATCAGGGATGGATCAGCCAGGATTTCCACCCACCAATGCCTGATGCATGCGACTAGATTCAGCATGGTGCCACGTTTTACACTTTCCAAATGGTGCAAAACATATTTATGTCTTTAGGCCATTTTTTGGGCTCCTGCTGCTGCTACTGTCAACTCCTGCCAACTCCAGGGTGTGATTCATCCAATTTTTGGGCTCCTGAGGCCAACTCCAGTGTATATTTGGGCTCCTGCTGCTGCTGCTGCCAACTTCTGCCAACTCCAGGGTGTGATTCATCCAATTTTTGGGCTCCTGAGGCCAACTCCAGTGTATATTTGGGCTCCTGCTGCTGCTACTGTCAACTCCTGCCAACTCCAGGGTGTGATTCATCCAATTTTTGGGCTCCTGAGGCCAACTCCAGTGTATATTTGGGCTCCTGCTGCTGCTGCTGCCAACTTCTGCCAACTCCAGGGTGTGATTCATCCAATTTTTGGGCTCCTGAAGCCAACTCCAGTGTATATTTGGGCTCCTGCTGCTGCTGCTGCCAACTCCTGCCAACTCCAGGGTGTGATTCATCCAATTTTTGGGCTCCTGAGGCCAACTCCAGTGTATATTTGGGCTCCTGCTGCTGCTGCTGCCAACTTCTGCCAACTCCAGGGTGTGATTCATCCAATTTTTGGGCTCCTGAGGCCAACTCCAGTGTATATTTGGGCTCCTGCTGCTGCTACTGTCAACTTCTGCCAACTCCAGGGTGTGATTCATCCAATTTTTGGGCTCCTGAGGCCAACTCCAGTGTATATTTGGGCTCCTGCTGCTGCTGCTGCCAACTTCTGCCAACTCCAGGGTGTGATTCATCCAATTTTTGGGCTCCTGAAGCCAACTCCAGTGTATATTTGGGCTCCTGCTGCTGCTGCTGCCAACTCCTGCCAACTCCAGGGTGTGATTCATCCAATTTTTGGGCTCCTGAGGCCAACTCCAGTGTATATTTGGGCTCCTGCTGCTGCTGCTGCCAACTTCTGCCAACTCCAGGGTGTGATTCATCCAATTTTTGGGCTCCTGAGGCCAACTCCAGTGTATATTTGGGCTCCTGCTGCTGCTACTGTCAACTTCTGCCAACTCCAGGGTGTGATTCATCCAATTTTTGGGCTCCTGAAGCCAACTCCAGTGTATATTTGGGCTCCTGCTGCTGCTACTGTCAACTCCTGCCAACTCCAGGGTGTGATTCATCCAATTTTTGGGCTCCTGAGGCCAACTCCAGTGTATATTTGGGCTCCTGCTGCTGCTACTGTCAACTCCTGCCAACTCCAGGGTGTGATTCATCCAATTTTTGGGCTCCTGAGGCCAACTCCAGTGTATATTTGGGCTCCTGCTGCTGCTACTGTCAACTCCTGCCAACTCCAGGGTGTGATTCATCCAATTTTTGGGCTCCTGAAGCCAACTCCAGTGTATATTTGGGCTCCTGCTGCTGCTGCTGCCAACTTCTGCCAACTCCAGGGTGTGATTCATCCAATTTTTGGGCTCCTGAAGCCAACTCCAGTGTATATTTGGGCTCCTGCTGCTGCTGCTGCCAACTTCTGCCAACTCCAGGGTGTGATTCATCCAATTTTTGGGCTCCTGAGGCCAACTCCAGTGTATATTTGGGCTCCTGCTGCTGCTACTGTCAACTCCTGCCAACTCCAGGGTGTGATTCATCCAATTTTTGGGCTCCTGAGGCCAACTCCAGTGTATATTTGGGCTCCTGCTGCTGCTACTGTCAACTCCTGCCAACTCCAGGGTGTGATTCATCCAATTTTTGGGCTCCTGAAGCCAACTCCAGTGTATATTTGGGCTCCTGCTGCTGCTGCTGCCAACTTCTGCCAACTCCAGGGTGTGATTCATCCAATTTTTGGGCTCCTGAAGCCAACTCCAGTGTATATTTGGGCTCCTGCTGCTGCTGCTGTCAACTCCTGCCAACTCCAGGGTGTGATTCATCCAATTTTTGGGCTCCTGAAGCCAACTCCAGTGTATATTTGGGCTCCTGCTGCTGCTGCTGTCAACTCCTGCCAACTCCAGGGTGTGATTCATCCAATTTTTGGGCTCCTGAAGCCAACTCCAGTGTATATTTGGGCTCCTGCTGCTGCTACTGTCAACTCCTGCCAACTCCAGGGTGTGATTCATCCAATTTTTGGGCTCCTGAGGCCAACTCCAGTGTATATTTGGGCTCCTGCTGCTGCTACTGTCAACTCCTGCCAACTCCAGGGTGTGATTCATCCAATTTTTGGGCTCCTGAAGCCAACTCCAGTGTATATTTGGGCTCCTGCTGCTGCTGCTGCCAACTTCTGCCAACTCCAGGGTGTGATTCATCCAATTTTTGGGCTCCTGAAGCCAACTCCAGTGTATATTTGGGCTCCTGCTGCTGCTGCTGTCAACTCCTGCCAACTCCAGGGTGTGATTCATCCAATTTTTGGGCTCCTGAAGCCAACTCCAGTGTATATTTGGGCTCCTGCTGCTGCTGCTGTCAACTCCTGCCAACTCCAGGGTGTGATTCATCCAATTTTTGGGCTCCTGAAGCCAACTCCAGTGTATATTTGGGCTCCTGCTGCTGCTGCTGCCAACTCCTGCCAACTCCAGGGTGTGATTCATCCAATTTTTGGGCTCCTGAAGCCAACTCCAGTGTATATTTGGGCTCCTGCTGCTGCTGCTGCCAACTTCTGCCAACTCCAGGGTGTGATTCATCCAATTTTTGGGCTCCTGAAGCCAACTCCAGTGTATATTTGGGCTCCTGCTGCTGCTGCTGCCAACTCCTGCCAACTCCAGGGTGTGATTCATCCAATTTTTGGGCTCCTGAGGCCAACTCCAGTGTATATTTGGGCTCCTGCTGCTGCTACTGTCAACTCCTGCCAACTCCAGGGTGTGATTCATCCAATTTTTGGGCTCCTGAAGCCAACTCCAGTGTATATTTGGGCTCCTGCTGCTGCTGCTGCCAACTTCTGCCAACTCCAGGGTGTGATTCATCCAATTTTTGGGCTCCTGAAGCCAACTCCAGTGTATATTTGGGCTCCTGCTGCTGCTACTGTCAACTCCTGCCAACTCCAGGGTGTGATTCATCCAATTTTTGGGCTCCTGAAGCCAACTCCAGTGTATATTTGGGCTCCTGCTGCTGCTGCTGTCAACTCCTGCCAACTCCAGGGTGTGATTCATCCAATTTTTGGGCTCCTGAAGCCAACTCCAGTGTATATTTGGGCTCCTGCTGCTGCTGCTGCCAACTCCTGCCAACTCCAGGGTGTGATTCATCCAATTTTTGGGCTCCTGAAGCCAACTCCAGTGTATATTTGGGCTCCTGCTGCTGCTGCTGCCAACTTCTGCCAACTCCAGGGTGTGATTCATCCAATTTTTGGGCTCCTGAAGCCAACTCCAGTGTATATTTGGGCTCCTGCTGCTGCTGCTGCCAACTCCTGCCAACTCCAGGGTGTGATTCATCCAATTTTTGGGCTCCTGAGGCCAACTCCAGTGTATATTTGGGCTCCTGCTGCTGCTACTGTCAACTCCTGCCAACTCCAGGGTGTGATTCATCCAATTTTTGGGCTCCTGAGGCCAACTCCAGTGTATATTTGGGCTCCTGCTGCTGCTACTGTCAACTCCTGCCAACTCCAGGGTGTGATTCATCCAATTTTTGGGCTCCTGAAGCCAACTCCAGTGTATATTTGGGCTCCTGCTGCTGCTGCTGCCAACTTCTGCCAACTCCAGGGTGTGATTCATCCAATTTTTGGGCTCCTGAGGCCAACTCCAGTGTATATTTGGGCTCCTGCTGCTGCTACTGTCAACTCCTGCCAACTCCAGGGTGTGATTCATCCAATTTTTGGGCTCCTGAGGCCAACTCCAGTGTATATTTGGGCTCCTGCTGCTGCTACTGTCAACTCCTGCCAACTCCAGGGTGTGATTCATCCAATTTTTGGGCTCCTGAGGCCAACTCCAGTGTATATTTGGGCTCCTGCTGCTGCTACTGTCAACTCCTGCCAACTCCAGGGTGTGATTCATCCAATTTTTGGGCTCCTGAAGCCAACTCCAGTGTATATTTGGGCTCCTGCTGCTGCTACTGTCAACTCCTGCCAACTCCAGGGTGTGATTCATCCAATTTTTGGGCTCCTGAAGCCAACTCCAGTGTATATTTGGGCTCCTGCTGCTGCTGCTGCCAACTCCTGCCAACTCCAGGGTGTGATTCATCCAATTTTTGGGCTCCTGAGGCCAACTCCAGTGTATATTTGGGCTCCTGCTGCTGCTACTGTCAACTCCTGCCAACTCCAGGGTGTGATTCATCCAATTTTTGGGCTCCTGAAGCCAACTCCAGTGTATATTTGGGCTCCTGCTGCTGCTGCTGTCAACTCCTGCCAACTCCAGGGTGTGATTCATCCAATTTTTGGGCTCCTGAAGCCAACTCCAGTGTATATTTGGGCTCCTGCTGCTGCCAACTCCTGCCAACTCCAGGGTGTGATTCATCCAATTTTTGGGCTCCTGAAGCCAACTCCAGTGTATATTTGGGCTCCTGCTGCTGCTGCTGCCAACTCCTGCCAACTCCAGGGTGTGATTCATCCAATTTTTGGGCTCCTGAGGCCAACTCCAGTGTATATTTGGGCTCCTTCTGCCCCTCATAGTGATGCCACTTCAACTCTCTGCAATTGTGCCGCTCTGCGATTCTATTAGCGATGCCTCTGATCTGCATGTGATATTTCTTCAAAGTATTATTTAACTAACCCAGCACGCATCCTGTGCGTGTTACAGCAAGGCTGAATGGTTTACAACCCTATTGAGGCTGTAGGAGGCTCAGAAATAGCCGTTTTTAATAGCGATTCGTCGCGAATTTATTCGGGTCGAAACGATTTTTGTCGGAAAATTCGGCGAATCAGTCGAATCGAATTTTTCAAAAGTTCGCTCATCTCTACTCCTGACCAACAAATAGTATCTTATTTCTGAATGTTTATTAGAAATCATTGCTTTGAACTGTACAAGACAAGTAGAGTAAATTTACCTGGCACAAATCCTTGCCACCGTCCAAGTATCCAATGCACATCATGGTGGCGCTGATCTCACCAGGGTAAGCCATTTTACACTGTACTTTAGTCAAGATGGGGGCATCCAGACACTGTAGTACGCTAGGCATGATTGCTAAAACAAAAAAAAAAAGATTATATTCAATATGACTTCTCCACCACTCCACATAGCCCCCCAACTGAAAATAATTCCTGTAGAGATTGCAGTTTCCTTCTCCTGATGGGAATAACATCCAGACATGACAGGTTTTGGTGGAAGCAATTCCAGGTTTACAGGTTAGAATGTCGATGTTTAGCATTAAACTATTTCTTTGCGATAGGGCTACTTTAAGCTTAAAGGTAGAGTTAGTTACAGCTGTATATAGATAAGTCAATTCAATTAGGGGATCTCGTTTTGTGTGTCCCTACCTCCTTGTTTATTATTGGATGGTAACAAGGACTAAAACCAGTTACTATAATGTAGACCTGACTAGAAAAGAGAGACAAACCTAATCCCTCTGAATAACAGTTATTTAATCCATTAACCTCGCCCAACACTTTTTTCTTCAGTTAAAAGACATGATTGTATTACTGATATATGAAAAATTTCAGTCTTACATAAGTCATACTATCTCCTAAGGACTTGGTAAATAGTCCAAAATGACTGTTTTTTTATAAAGAATTATAATTGTTCACTGGGATCCTCATCCTCTATAGGGCAGACATGTTTTACTAGCCACCAGAGGGCACAGAAGCAGCTAACCAGTGAAACATGTCTGCCCTATAGAGGATCTCATTGAACAACTGTAATTCTTTATTTTAAAAAACAGTCATTTGGACTATTTACCAAGTCTTTAGGAGATAGTATGACCTATGTAAGATTGACATTTTTAATGTATCAGTAATAAATCATGTATTTTAACTGAAGAGAAAAAGTGTTGGGCGAGGTTAATGGAATAAATAACTGGTATTCAGAGGGATTAGGTTCATCCCTCTTTTCTGGTACTGTTTATAGATAAGTCAAAAAGCTCAGAATAGGATTCACAAGCAAAAAATGTTAATGTAATTTTTTGACCTTACTTCCACTACTGAGAGTGTTGCCCCATGGACACCTTACCAGTTCACAAGGGGTTAAGTGTAAAAAAAAGACACTGACACATAAGAAAAAATATTTTATTATTTTTTTTTTTTATCTTTTTAATACTTACCTCCCATCCATCCCTGTGTCCCACGCTGATCAATCTGGCTTCCTTCTCTCCTGCTGCAGCTGGAAGCCTTTTTTAGCTGTTGGGCGACAGAACATAAGGGGTTAATTTAAAAAAAAAATGACATAGGGTTCCCCCTACCGGGGGGACCCCATTTTTTTGGAATTTTAAAGGTTAAAAATCCCCCCCAAAAAATGAAATGGGGTCCCCCTTACCCAGCATTACCAGCCCGGGACCAGCTATGGGGGCTTGTAGGAACAGAGTGGGGGGGCCAGCTTTTGTGGCCCCCCCACCCTGCAGCCTACGAGCCCAAATAGCCTATGGGGGTGCCGGGGGTTAATGGCAAGTCACCCGCTGCGGCAAGCGGGTGACTTGCCATCCCCCGGCCTTGTGAACTGGTATAAGGGGTCTCATGGACCCCTTACCAGTTAACAAGGAGTTAACATAAGAAAAAAAAAATGATCTTTAATTATTTTTTTTTTTTAACTTTACTCACCTCCGATCCTCCGTCCCCCGGCGATCTGAGATGACAGTCTGCTCGGGTGTTTGGAGGAGAGAGCCTGCGGGGGGGGGGGGCGATCTCAGCCCTCTCCTCCTCCCCATCTGCCCTCCTCCAGGCACCTGAGCAGACTGATTCTCTGTGTCGGGTGCCGGCATTAAGAGGGCTGCTGGTGACATCACAACAATGTCACCCGCCCCCGCCCCCAGGCGGCGGGGCTAGCAGACCGGTTCCAGGAAGTGGGGGAGGGAAATATCTGCCTTCTGCTCGCCACGGAAGAGGCTGGGGGGTGATCAGAGGCCCCCCAGTGAAGAGGAGACCCGTCGGGAGACAGTGCGGCCACAGGTAAGTAAATGTCATTTTTATTTTTTTATTTTTTTACAGTTAGCAGCTGCTGCTGCCGAAGCAGGGGGGGGCTATTGCGGGGGCTCTCCTGGAGCCATCCAACCCCCCACGGGGGATCGGATGGCACCAAATTAAAGAGAAGACCCGGCCAGATCCAACGAGGGGTCAGGTGAGTATTTTTTATTTTTATTTTTTTAACTAGCAGGGGGGAAAGTCAGGCACGTAGATTCTACGTGCTTGGCACTTAAGTGGAGTGGAAGCAAGCACATAGAATCTACGTGCTTGGCACTGAAAGGGTTAAGCTTTAAGGTGGAGTTAGCTACAGCTGTACCATATATAGATAAGTAAAAAAGATCAGAATGGCGTTCACAAGAAAAAAATGTTAAAAATTGTATGTTCTTACTTCCGCTACTGAGAGTGTTTCCCCAGCCAGAGACTCGGCACATGGTACCAGGGACAGGGCAGTCTTGGGGTAGAGCTACAGCCTGAACATAGGAGTTGATAATGGCAGGAGAGGTGAGCTTGATCAGCATGATGTCGTTGTCCAAGGTTCTGGAGTTGTAGCTTGGATATCTAATAACCTTGGCGGAGTTGATGATCTGTTCAGTGCCCTCATGGACATTGATATTGTGATCTCCCAGTCTGACCTGAAGGCTTCTACATGTCACACAGAAGAAAGATAAAATATTACCCATGGGTGGTACAGAATTTCACATTCAGGTCAAAATTTTACCAATTCAGGCTTCAGTGTAGGGGAGCATTGGTGTGGCACACTGTCCACTCTAACGCTGTTTCTGAGCAATATTTTAGGGCTTATAACGAGATTATACTATTTCACAATCACAGTAAGCCTTGGCCCAATCCTCTAATCCTTAATCACATTATAAGCCCCTAATAAAATGTTCAGAAACAGTGTGGGGGGGGGGGGGGGGCATTCTGCCTTTACTGTACCAGGCATTTGAACATGTGTGTAACCATTGGCTTATAATACAGGTTATTGCATGGTAATTAAACCACTAGCATTTTATCCTGCCCAGTACATTGCTGGCCCCAGTCAGTCCACCATTTGGGCAAGGGTGGATATAGTCTCTCATAAAATGATGGTACTAAAGCTTTAGTTTTGTAGTGGCAGATACAGTTGTACGGTTGCTAGGAGTGATGCTGAGATGCTGGAGAATGGAGCAGAACATGGTCAGCTGATGTCTTGACTGGGTGGTGGAGAAAGGGGTTGGGTGGTCTTGGGAGGCTGGGAGTGAAGTAGGGTGTAAGAAGCAACAGCATGCAAGGTAGGTATGCTGGAGAAACACCAAGCATCAAAGCGGTAACAACAGTGAAGAAAAGGTATCCAGCTCACCAATGACACCACTCACAGGAACAGCTGTTAGCTCATGGACAAGAAGGTGCTTGGAAGGAATTGCTGTAGATCCCAGATAAGGCATGAACAAAAATGTAGGCTTTACTGAGTAGTTTAAAATCTAAAACTCTCATGCAAACATGATGCGAATACCCTGATGTGGCAATGTGTTTCAGGTGAAAAGACACCATTTCTCAAAACTGGCACTAAAACATTGCAGTCCAATGGGAATTTTCACTGTGCTTCCTAAGGCCAACCTGCCACTGGGAAGGAATATCAGTAAGCTCCTGCCCACAAGCTTGCACCCAGGGGTGGACTAGGGCTAAAAAACGGCCCGGGACTTTTTGGGGTACACCGGCTCTGCTGCACTGCCTCTGGCCCAGTATAGTATCGTAATGTCACATTATATATAAACCTTTTTTTTCGTTCCACAGCACACACCCAGGGTTTAGAGGACAAAATAAGAAAGAAAATATTCTGAATTAAATGGTGTGATAAAATCTCCCCATTACAGTCAGTGAGCGGCATCCCTCATTACAACCATTAAGTAGCATCCCTCATTACAGGCAGTGTGGGCATCCCTCATAACAGGCAGTATGGGCATCCCTCATTACAGGCAGTGGGGGCATCCCTCCGTACAGGCAGTGGGGGCATCCCTCAGTACAGGCAGTGGGGGCATCCCTCAGTACAGGCAGTGGGGGCATCCCTCAGTACAGGCAGTGGGGGCATCCCTCAGTGCAGGCAGTGGGGGCATCCCTCAGTACAGGCATGGGGGCATCCCTCAGTACAGGCATGGGGGGCATCCCTCAGTACAGGCAGTGGGGGCATCCCTCAATACAGGCAGTGGGGGCATCCCTGAGTACAGGCAGTGGGGGCATCCCTGAGTACAGACAGTGGGGCATCCCTGAGTACAGGCAGTGGGGCATCCCTCAGTACAGGCAGTGGGGCATCCCTCAGTGCAGCCAGTGGGGCATCCCTCAGTACAGGCATGGGGGGCATCCCTCAGTACAGGCAGTGGGGGCATCCCTCAATACAGGCAGTGGGGGCATCCCTGAGTACAGGCAGTGGGGGCATCCCTGAGTACAGACAGTGGGGCATCCCTGAGTACAGGCAGTGGGGCATCCCTCAGTACAGGCAGTGGGGCATCCCTGAGTACAGACAGTGGGGCATCCCTGAGTACAGACAGTGGGGCATCCCTGAGTACAGGCAGTGGGGCATCCCTCAGTACAGGCAGTGGGGCATCCCTCATTTCCCCCTCCGCTGTACAAACACACACACTCACCCTGGTTCCTGGTGGGCGGAGGGCAGTCTGCCCTTCACTGCTGTTCTGCAGCTGCCGCTGAAGCCGTGCATAGGCTGAGAATGACAGATGCGGGAGGGTGGACGGTATATGCCGTTTGTGGCCCCTCACTACTGTTCCCCCGGCCGCCGCTCCGGTCGCTTTCAAACACACACATAGTATGCACACATACACACGCTTACCAAGACTTCCTGGTCGGTGGGCGGGCCCCAGATGACCGGCGTCCAATGAAAACTATGGACGCCGCCCATAGACGCCCACCACGTAACAACCAGGAAGTGCCGGTAAACTTGTGTATGTGTGTGTGTGTGTGTGTGTGAGAGCGGCAGCGGCGGCCAGAGGAACAGCAGTGAGGGGCCGCGAATGGCAGATGCTGCCCACCCTCCCCCATCTGTCACTCGTGGCCTTTGCTAGTGCCGGCCTACCGGGATTTTGCCCGGTATGCCCTATGGCCAGCCCGCCCCTGCTTGCACCCCTAACCTTTCATTGGTATAAGGGTCCTTGACAGGGTGTTGCAAGAAACACATTAAAATATAGTTTTCCTTTACATATATAACTTACGACTTGTAGCAGTGAGCAGCAGAGAGAACCCACAGGGGGTGGATCAGGGAAGCACCACAATAGAAGTATCCAGAGTACAGGGACGCCTGCCAGGGAACAGAGTGTGGTGGGCAGGTATACCCTCCAACAATCTTATCATCATCATAGGCAGCTGAACAGAAAAAAGAGATATGAGTTATATTATATATTATGAAGAATATACTAAAAGAGTTAAAGTGGCCTGGATGCCTTCCTTGCATGTAATAGCATTACTAGCCATGGCTACAGGACCAATGGAAGGAAATCTTCTTTTATATACCGTCTGAACTAGATGGACTAAAGTCTTTATTTAGTCTTACATAATATGACCTTGATTTAGCAAAGTCTGTAACAAGAAATTTGTTTTTTGAGAAAAAATACTACATTTTTTTAAAATCATGTGATTCAACAAATAAAAAAACATACTCCATTTTTTACACACTTTTTTTTCACTTGTCTTCTCTCATAATGTGAAAAATAAATGTCTAAAGTGAAAAAAATACAACCAAAATTTACATTTGTAAAAAAAAAATAGTATGAGCACTGTTTTGACTGTTTTTTTTTACTGCTCTTTTGACCAAATTATTGTGCAAAAGAGTAGCTGCCCTAAGCACATTCCCTTATGTTTTTTTTAGTTTACCTAAAAAAAGCCAGGCTAGCAATTGCCAGCATGTTATTGTATCAGTGAAATAGCCATGTAGAATTACCTTTATATTTTTTATTACTGTGTTAATGAAAAAAATTACCACCGACACACTGGGCAAAGCACCAAACCTGGGCCAAAGGCTATAGGGGATAATTGTCAGGACCAGACTCATGTGGTCTGGTAATCTGGAGGAGGGGACATGATTTTAATTGAAACAGTAAAAATAAAGAGTTTGAGCAGGCAAAGGATTGCAGGTGCCCTGGGGGTGTTTTACAAAGTGGGGCATGCCAATTCAGGATGCCCCGGGGGAAAGCCAGAGGCTGGCCTTGGAATCTTTTAAATTGCATGGCGGCTGCTGGTGGGTTTTTGTTCCACTTTTTTTCGCATGCCATCCAATTTTCCGAAACATTTTTTTTTCTATGTTTGCTGCATCAAGCCCTATGTTACTATATTACTGTGAGTAATAAATTCCTCATTAAAGTTTTGTAAAAACTAAATCAAGATCAAATGGGTTTCTGGGGAGGGGGTGTGAATTCTCAACAGACCTACACCCTCCCTGGAAGTAGATTTGCCAGGCAAAGTGTACAAATGTAGCAGCTGTTTACATTTTGCACTTTCGTGCTGCTTTAGTGTGAGAGCACATTTCAGCAGCAGGAACTGAAAGAATTCAGTACAATATCACATTTTTTAAATAGCTAAGAAGAGAGGACTGGTGTTGACTACCAGATTCTTCCCTCCCCGCTTTTTTTGTCTTTTTTCTACTGTGAAGATGTCTGTGATCAAGCAATTGTCTCACTTTCAGAGCTCCCCCCCCAAAACAAAACAGAAACGGAAAATAAAACATATAAATAATATAAATAACATACTGGCAATGTGTTTTCTGTGCTTAAACATGTAGTGTTACATAGAGGCCGATTCATTAATAGCGCCAGGTAGCGACAGATGAGCGACAGTAGTGTTATTTTCACAGCGCCCGCTAGTATTCGCTGTGCTTGGCCGTTGTTCGGCTGTTGACAGCGACTCAGTCGGTGTGCGGTAATGTTGAATACGGGGTTAGGAGTCGCTGTTTGACAGGTTCCGCGCTGTATGGGAGCGCATGACAGCGAACGGCCATAGCGAACGGCTCCCAGCATATTCATTAACAAATCACGCTCCAAAAATTCTTGCGCTGTGAAATGCTTGTTTAAACCCCAGAGCGCTGGCGGCGATGGGTTAAAAGTATTTTTTTAACCCCCAAACAACCATATTTTTAGGGGAAAAAAAACATGTTTTTCAAAACATTTTGTAATATGAATACATTAATATCAGACCTGTAATATCAATTCTGCACAATTTTTATTTTTTTTTTTTTTACCTTAAAAAAAAATCGAACATTGCAGAAGTGGTCACAGAATTTTTGACATTTAAAAAAAAAAAAAAAAAAAAAAAATAATAGCAATTAATTATGACTATTTAAAGATTGTTCCATTGAAATGCATTGGGGAGCGCCAGGCAGCGAGAGGTCATACCTGTCCCTGTTCAAGGTCGCTCGCTGGCGCTGTGGGGTGAGGCTGGAATAATGATGAATGATTCGCTATCTGGCGCTCTGTCAGTCGCTAAGCAGGATCGGCTTGATAAATGTGTGATTGCGGAGGGGAGCCGGCGTTCTCGTGGCGGTGAGCGTCATTACCGTTCGCTCACCATTCGCTACCTGGCGCTATCCCTTGTTAAATAAGGGCCATAGTTAATACGGTTGAAAAAAGACTTATGATCATCAAGTTCAACCAAGAGACAGGGTTGGGGAAAACATATCATTTTACTGCCATCTCTGTAATGTGCTCTAACACTAAAGTAGCAAGATAGCGCAAAATGTAAACAGCTGCTACATTTGTACACTTTGCCTGGTAAATCTACTCCCGGGGAGGGTGTAGGTCTGTGTGTAGGTCTGAGAATAAACCACCCCCCCCCCCAGATACCCATTTGATCTTGATCTAGTCCTTATGAAAACTTTCATGATAATTTTATTACTCACAGTTAAATAGTACCATATAGTTTGATTCCAACAAATTACAAAATAATAGTCCCAAAAAATGATGCAGGTCTGGTAAGCCTATCCAACAACAACAGTGGGGGACACAGACCAAGGTGCACAAGAAGGGCTGCTGCTAAGCTAAGCTAAGCTATAGAGATAAACTGAATCCAGATAAAACAGCCTAGCACATGTCCTCCCAATCCAGCAGAAGGGTTAAAACATAACTTTTACTTCAGTTATTAAAATTGATAGCTCATGTGAGGACTGGCTGTCCCTTTCCCCGACCCACATGCATTCAACGTGTTCTAGGGGTTCACTACTTTATCAGGCGGCACTTGATTAGGGGGTGAATCCCTGAAATGCGTTGCGGGCTTGTGGATCGGGGGATTAGACTGCCAGTCCCCATGTGAGCTATCAATTTGAATTACTGAAGTAAAAGTTATGTTTTATCCCTCCTTCTGCTGTATTGGGAGGACCAGTGCTGGACAACAAATTATTTCCCCTCCCTTCAGATTACCAAACTGATGCACCAGTGGGTGAGCTGAAGGTGATTGTGGGAGAGGGATTTTGCCACACTGCCTATAATGGGGGATTTGAGGGGGATATTCTGCCACACTTCCTATAAGGGGGGATTTGAGGGGGATATTCTGCCACACTGCCTATAATGGGGGGATTTGGGGGGATATTCTGCTAGGCTGCCTATTATGAGGGGATTTGGGAGGATATCTTGCCACACTGCCTATAATGGGAAGATTGGGGGGATATTTTGCCACACTGTCTATAATGGGGGGATTTGGGGATATTCTGCACACTGCCTATAAAGGGGGGGGTGTCGGGGATATGTTTTCACACTGCCTATAATGGGGGGATTTGGGGGTAATTTCTGCCACACTTCCGCTAATGGTGGACGGGCGATTTGGAGATATTCTGCCACACTGCCTGTGGCAGAATTGTGGGGGAAATGTAATATGTGGATTTGGGGGTGTTCTGCCACACTGCCTGTATTGGGGGTGTTTGCCCACATTTCCTGTAATGGGGTGATTGGAGGGGGATTCTGCACAGTCATTGTTATGAGGTGATTGGGGGGACATTCTGCATGCTGCCTGTTATGGGAACAATTGGGGGAACATCCTGCATGCTGCCTGTTATGAGGACAATTGGGGGGCATTCTGCACACAGACTGGTATGGGGTGATTAGAATGGGGGGAATTTTAGCACACCATTTGGTTCAAAAATGTTTTTTTTTTATTTTGCATCTTGCATCTTGCATTTTGCATCTTATAGTGCAAAAATATGGCAATCCTTTTTTGAAGCCATCAGCTTCTGTGGGACGTTATTCCACAGATTTATAGTTCTTATGGTAAAAAAGCATTGTTATCTTTGGAGATCAAATCTTTTTTTCCCAGAGGAGGGAAGTGCCCCATTTTCTTTAGAATGTTTTAATCTGAAATTCCCTATATTTTGGGCATTGGCCATTTATACAGGTATATTTATACCTGCCCTCCCCCCCCCCTGTCCTCTCAAGACTAAACAGGTTAAAATCTTGTAATCTTTCTTCATAACTAAGATATTTCATTCCTTTAAAGCAGCTGCTTTACATTGCATACTGTTATTTATCATTACTAGCTATGGCTACTAGACCACTGGAAAGAGATCGTCTTTTATATACAGGCTGGATGCACTAAAATCTTTATTTAGCCTTCTTAGAAGCACTTTTTTACTTCTACGAAAAGTTGAGAACTTTTTACTCCTCTTTACACTGTAGTAAAAAGTACCATTGACATTTGTCATTGTTTTCCTATCTGGTGAATCAACCGTAACAGTGAATCACTCAGGCTTTTTTCTTACGAAGTGAATTTTTTTCGATCATGAGATATTTCTTTCAACTTTTATTGAATCGGGGTCTATGTTAATATGTTACTATGGCTTTAATTCACTAAGAGGTGAAAAAAAATCTCATGGTAGTGAAAAATTCAATTCATGAGAAAAAAGCATGAGAATTTCACTTTTAGTGAATCACCAGATACGGAAACAATTAAAGACAATGGCACTTTTGAAAAAGTAAAAATGCGCCGTGACTTTCATTGTTTTACTGTCTGGTGATTCATTAACAGAGAAATTCTCATGCTTTTTTCTCATGAATTGAATTTTTTACCACTCTGAAAATGTTTTTCAACTCATAGTGAATCAAGGCCTATGAGTTTAAAATTTTCACAAAAGTTTTCGTAAGGACTCATTTAAGATCAAACGGGAAACGGGGGGTGGACCTACCACCCTCCCCGACAGTAGATTTCCCAGGCATAGTGTAAAAGTGTAGCAGCTGTTTACATCTTGCGCTATCTTACTGCTTTAGTGTGACTGTGCAGTACAGCAACAGGGATTGACAGAATTCAGTACACTATCCCCTTAGAATACAATAAAGACAAAAATATAATGAAGATACTGCACTCAAAATACTAAGGAATATATTAAAAAACACAGTGTCTCATTGGCAGTGAATGCTTAACAATCAGTCCAAACGGCACAGAGCAAACTAGATGGCAGGCGGTGGTGGACTCGGCAGTGACCTTAGGAGCTTGAGCAGTGCACACAGAAGGTGATGCTGAGGTGGTGAGAACCGGGTACTGCCCTCTTTTTATGGGCCATTTTAGAATAGGGTGGTGATGGACACGCTTGGCGCCCTTTGCATGTGTTGATGTGCGTCAATATGACCTTCACTTTCTAGTGCAAAAGTGATATTTATTAAATAGAGCTTTTATTCTAAAACGTTATTACGCTAGTACCGTTCTATTTTTTATCTCTGTATGTTGGCCTGCCTTGAGCCTGGGATCTCTTTGGAATTTCTTTGACTGTAGAGCACTTGAAGATTTTTTGCCATTAATGAGAGTGATGTATACTATAAATGGCTGATCCTAAAGCTGGATAAACAGTTTTTAATGGCGAAAATAACCCATGTCTGAACTAATGCAACTCTGGTAGAAGTTTTATAAGCCGATGGTGGGCACATTAGTGTGAAGATTGATGTACCTTTCACTTGGGGTCAGAGAAGTTATCCAGTGAACTGCTCTATTAATCCTCTGTCAATGCTAGATAGCATCTAGTTTGCTCTATGCCTTTTGGACTGATCCCCTTGGAATAGTAGACTTTTAAAATATTTATAAAGAGAGGCTACCACATTCTCCCCCCCCCCCCCTTTCCTTTGTTTTTCTGCTGAGAAAATATGATCATGCATGTGTTGATGGACATTTGTCTTTTTTCAATCATATTAACTATGCAACTATGTAACAATACATAATTACATATTTTATACGGTTGAAAAAAGACATATATCCACCAAGTTCAACCAAGGGTCGAGGTTAGGGAAAGTTATTTTTTATTATTTACTGATAACAGCTAATAGTAACTGTTATTGTTAGTTTCCCTTTAAACACATATAATTCTTTTTTGAGCTTCTGTGAGAGGCTATTCCACAGATTTATAGTTCTTATGGTAAAAAAGTATTGTCATCGCTCTGGAGATTTAATCTTTTGTTTCCAGTCTAAAGGGAGTGCCCCCTTGTATTTAGAGAGGATTTTACCTGAAATAGTGTTTCCCCATATTTTTTGTATGGGCCATTTATATATTTATAAAAGTTAATCATGTCCCCCCTTAGACATCTCCTGTCAAGACTCTTTCTTCAAAACTAAGATTCTTCATTCCTCTTATCATTTTGGTAGCTCTCCATAAGTAGGACATCATTTTTATGATAAAAAAAGAAAAAAAAGAGAAAAAAAAAAGAGATGAAAAAGAGAAGACTGCAGGAAAAAGAGATGCCTTGATGTGGCCTTGCAGCTGTTTATTTAGACAGATTGTAGGATTTGTTGTAGGTTGATGGGGATTTGTGTGCCAGTGTATTCCTTTTTGTTTTTTCTGTAACTAATTGCCCAGCCCAGTGTGCACTGCTTAGTCCAGCTATAAATTGATGGTGCTGCCTGCCATTTGTTTGTTATCTGTTGCATTGTGGTGAGTGCATGTGGATAAATGTTGAGGGGCCTTCAGTCCCCCACACACACACACATGTGAATCACCAGAGGAAAAGGTTTAGAGCCCTGTGCAGCTTCAGGTAATTTCATCTCTCAGTTTATCAGTTGCTATGTGTCTCCCTGAATGAGAGAGCTCTCACTGTTTAGATTAGGACTGCAGGAATAAGATGTACCCCAACATGGCCCTACAGCTTCCCGTACATTTGCAAATGTGTGCAATGAAAAACTCTTTAACTCTCTGTTTTTTAAATTTAGACAGATTGTAGGATTTGTTGCAGGCTCATAGAATTTGAGTGCCGGGGTATTCCTTTTTGTTTCATTCTTTTTATGAACTGTTGCCCAGAACTGGAATCCTTATCTCAGATAAGGATGCACCAATGCTTTGTAAATAGGCAATAACCCCTATCCCGTGATTCCATGCCTCTTTTAATGCATGATAGTATCTTGGTGGCCTTGGAAGCAGCTGCTTGACATTGCATGCTGTTATTTACCCTGTGATCTACCAGTAGCCCCAGATCCTTCTCAACTAGTGACTCTACCAGTTTTATTTCTCCTAGGACATATGTGGCCTGCAGATGATTACATCCCAAGTTCATCACACTGCACTGTGCTACAAATCTTGGTGTCATCTGCAAAAATAGAAAACGTGCCAATAAATGTTTTTAAGTTACACCGCTTACAAACAGAAACCATTCATCTGCTTCAAATTCCCTCTCTAGCTAAGAATACTGTATACTCTATAATAACATCTAGTGACTGATTCCTCTATCAGAACACAGCGCAACACATCTTCAACAATAGTCAGCCTGGATCTTATAAAAGATTTTCATGTGTTGAACAATAGTTAGTGACTTTTTCCCCTCCCCATGTTGTGCTTACCAACGACTGGCATAACAAAAAGCGTGTTATAGGTCTCACTCCTCCAATGTTAATTTTCACCAATTCCATGACAATGCTCATATCTTATATTACTCCTTCTGGATTCAAAATATATCAGCCTGGGAGATTGAAGTGTGTGCCATGAAAGTTAATGGAACTGGCTGCAGACTGGCTGCATTAAAGCAGGATAGGAAGGTTAAAAAAACACGTTACCTTTTCTTGACAACTCCTGGCTGAACAGGGTGGCATCACTTGAATGGCGGCCAGGAGCATGCACAGAGCAGAGGATGCCGCTCTGTGGAGCCTCATTGTACCCCTGACGAAGTGCCGATGAAAATAGTGGATTTAAGACAAGGTAAGATGTATAGATCGGACTTCCACTTTAAACTGAAGTCAGCCTTTAAATGCTTTAGTTATTCAACTTTTTAAATAGTAAACAGATTCAGTATTCACAAATACATAGAACGTATTGAAAATAATTATATTTAGAAATGAAGAAAATAATAGGGTTAATTCAGCACCATGAGTATTGTTTTTACTCACTGTTTTTTGAGTAAAAGTTTTTTTTCATAAGTTATACCATCGATGCAATTTAGCTTCATGTTTAGATGTGCAAATGTTTTAAAAAATTGCACAGATAAATATGGTGCTGAATTGCACTGTTGAAAAAAAATCACGAGAAAAAGTTTTTACGCACAAAAAAGCATGAATAAAACTAAAATGGTGCTGAATCAACCTTAATATAGGGCATTAAGTGCATATCGAAGAGGACTCACCAACAGCTCCAATGAGCAGATAGATGAGAAGTTGCTTCATGGTGGAAACGTGCCCAGAATGAATAGAGAGTGGTTCTGAGTAGTATTTATATCTAAACAGCAAATGAACTTCCATCCACATTTGTTATCAACTCCTTGTGGGTACACATCCCACAGCTGATATAGTGCAGAGAAAAAGGATATTTTATTAGTAAGGTGTTCAAAACAAACCCGGACCAACTGGAATGAAAAACACACATCTGTGCATGATCACCTAGTTCACATGGGTTTCAAATGTTTTTGTTGCATTATCCTAATAAAGTATGTATACATACAGATGAAATATTCAAAGTTGTTTAATGGCTTTTCTTTATGCTTGTCAAGGTAAGAATTTACCTCTCTTCAGTTCGGATGCAGTCCAGCCAAATTGTTGGGAATACTCTTTTACAGTTCTAGTTCTAATACAGATGTGTCATGTTAGAAAAAAATCAGTAATAGAAAAAATGTATTCTATAGCTTCATATTTAATGGGAGTTTAGCATACACTTTAAAGACATGTGGAATAGTTGGCACATGTTCTTCAGATAAGTCTGAGTCTCCAAGGACATGTGGGGGGAAGCACATCTTTTTCTAGTGAAACATTTTATTTAAATTTGCCAATAAGAAGGTGCTGCCTTATCTACTAGACGGACAGCTGATTAGACAAAATGCCCCCACTTGTCTTGGCCCCACTTAAACCGGACTTCCGCATCATTTAATAAAAAGCCCAAACCCTTAAAAAACGATTCCCTAGTGTCTAAAATGAATATATTTTAAGTTTTTAGTCACTTACTTATTATTCTTTCCCCCACTGGGCTTCAACTCTGTTCGGGACTCAAGGATACAGGCACTGCCATCTTGCCTCAGAGGCATCACATGCTGAGGAGAGGAGGGGGGGGGGAGTGCAGGGGGTGGGGTCATAGCTGTCCTTTGCACGGACAGAGCAAAGCTGGGTTTAGAAAAAGGACAGCAATCCTACAATGCAGAGCTGCAAAGTCACAAAACACTGACTGGGCCACCACCTTGGATGTTTGAAGGCTCCGAAAATGCAGTAGATGTGTCACAACTAGCTTACCTGCTGTCACGGCCACCTCCTTACCTGACCCTCGTTCCTCCGCCGACTCCTCTCGGCGGGCTGCACGTCTGTTGCAGCCGGCAGCGGGTCGGCGTCGCTCCTGCCCGCCCGCCGCTCGGCTGTCACGAGCAGCCGCTCGGGCGGCTTCCGGCCCTGCAGCGTCGGGAGCGGCCGCGCCGCTCTCTGTGCGGCGCGCTCCCGGCGCGCGTCCTCACACGCGCGCGCGCACGCGCCTGACTTCATTCTATGCCCTCCGGCGGCGCTGCGCACTGCGCGCCCGCCGGAGGTGATTGTATTGGGCCAATGAGCCCTGGTTAGTAAGGGCAGGTGCCCAAACACAGTCCACCTCCCTACATGTAGTTGGGCCAATGAGCCCTTACTATTCAAATGCTTGTGCCCTATCACACAGTCCGCCTCCCTATTCAAACTGGGCTATCAGCCCAGAGATCCCAGTTACTCCAATCCGTGCACTCCTCCCCTCAGCCAATCCAGTCAGCCCTCATCCTATATAGGTGTATACCCTGCAGTGGATCGTTGCCCGTTATAGCGTGCTACTGGGTGTGATTTGGATTGCTCTTCTCCTTGTGATTTTGCCTTGTTTTTGACCATCCCTGATTGCCGCCTGGACCGACCTTGCTTGCCCCTTGACTACGATTCTGCCTGCTCCTTTGTACCGCGAACTTCTGACCTCCCGTTGTGACCCTTGGCTTGCCCCTGACCATTCTTCCGTCTAACCCTTCTGTACCGTGCCTCCTCGGATTGACCACCCGTGTATGACCCCTGTCCGTTTATCGCTACTCAGTCTAGTCCTTGGATTCATCTGCCTTCCCCTGCATAAATCAGCATCCTTTGTGCTAATAAGACCTGGGGGCAACCGTGTCCGGTGAGGCGTGTCTAGCGTCCCGGCAAACGGGGGCTTACTATAGGTGAAGAAAGCAGCGGAGATTGGGGGTTGCTGGTTTATTGGAAGGTGGGTGTCTCCGGGACCTGACATTATAACGGGCCCACGAAAAAAGAATATCTTCTAGATGGAAGAATTGATCCAACAGGTTCAAGCTATGGCCACTGCCATTAATCAGCTGGCTCAACGAGTGGCCACGCAAGAGAGTCGTCAGATGCCTGCGCCAGTGGATCCTAGTCCGGCCGTCGAGCCCAAGATCCCTCTCCCGGAAAAATTTTTGGGGGATCGGGCGAAGTTTTCTAACTTTAAGAATTCTTGCGAACTCTACTTCCGCCTTCGACCCCACGCATCTGGATCCGAAGCGCAACGCGTTGGGCTAGTCATTTCACTCCTCTAGGGCGATCCACAGACCTGGGCGTTTGGTTTAGCTCCGACTGATGAAGCCTTGCAGTCGGTCTCTTCTTTTTTTTTGGCCATGGAACTTCTGTATGCTGACCCAGATCGAGCCGCAACGGCGGATTCTAAGTTGCGGAACCTGAGACAGGCCAAACGTTCTGCTGAAGAATATAGTGCAGAATTTCGGCGGTGGGCTATAGATTCCCAGTGGAACGATCCGGCTTTATGTAGCCAGTTTAGAATTGGACTCTCCGATAACATCAAGGACATCCTGGTGAACTATCCTTTGCCCAAAAACCTAGACGAATATATGCAGCTGGCCATCAGGGTGGACCGACGTCTCCGAGAAAGGCGCCAGGAAAGAGGCAAGGACCAACCTTGGGGATCCTCACGTCAAGAGTCAAGCTTTAAGGGGGCAGCCGTTTCCTCTCCTTCCTTGTCGCATGAGGAACCAATGCAGCTTGGCGTTACCCATCTCTCTCAGGCGGAGAAGGTTCGGCGCAGATCCCAAGGCCTCTGCCTCTATTGTGGTAATCCGGGTCATTTTGCCAAGACCTGCCCAAACAAGGCTCCGGTGGCGGGAAACTTCAACGCCTAGATCTTGCAGAGGGACCTCGTCTAGGCGGTCAGGTATCGTTCCCTCCAGACAATCGTATACTCTTACCCGTTACACTCTCTTGGGGTCCTTTCCGGACTATTGCCTCCGCCTTCATCGATAGTGGAGCGGCTGGCAATTTCCTGGATAGATCCTTAGCCCTTACTCTAGGGATTCCGTTAATCCCATTAGAAAATTCCCTTCGGGTCCTGGCAGTCAACAATAAGCCCATTGAGGGGGGGTTGGTCTCCCACAAGACCCCTTGGGTAAATTTAGTTGTAGGATCTGCCCACTCGGAAGAAATAGAATTTTTGATTATTGAAAGTCCCGTCTCCCCTGTTGTTTTAGGATTTCCCTGGTTAAAAGTCCATAACCCCGTGATAGATTGGAGATCTGGAGATCTGGTGAAGTGGAGTCCCTCATGTCAAAGTCGTTGTTTCTCTATATCCCTTAGGACCACACCGATTGTCTTTGATGGTCTACCTCCAGTCTATGCAGATTGGGCAGACGTATTTTCGGAGAAATCCGCCGACATTCTTCCACCCCATAGGGCCTACGACTGTCCTATTGACTTACTCCCAGGTACTATGCCCCCTAGGGGGAAACTATATAATCTCACTAGATTTGAAGAACAGGCCATGAAAGATTATATCACCGAAAATCTCCAGAAAGGTTTTATCCGTCCTTCCACCTCCCCTGCCGGTGCTGGGTTCTTCTTCGTTGAGAAGAAGGACGGCGGCTTACGCCCCTGTATAGATTATCGAGGGTTAAATAAGATTACTGTAAAAAATAGATATCCCCTTCCATTAATCAATGACCTTTTTAATCAGGTCTCTGGGGCCCAGGTCTTCACTAAGTTAGACCTTCGAGGAGCATATAACCTTATTCGCATACGGCAGGGGGATGAATGGAAAACGGCCTTCAATGTAAAGGATGGGCATTATGAATATTTAGTGATGCCATTCGGGTTATGCAATGCTCCTGCAGTGTTTCAAGATTTTGTCAATGACATATTCCGTGATTTTTTGGGTCAATTTCTCGTGGTCTATTTGGACGACATACTGATTTTTTCCCGCTCTCTGGTGGAGCACCGTCAACATGTCAAAGCGGTGTTGCAGAGATTGCGGGAAAATCGTCTGTATGCTAAAATCTCCAAATGTGTTTTTGAAGTGTCTGAAATCCCGTTCCTAGGATTTATAATCTCCAAACGGGGATTGGTGATGGATCCTTCCAAGGTTTCTGCTATTCTGGAGTGGGAACAACCTAGAACCCTAAAGGCGCTACAGAGATTTCTAGGATTTGCGAATTTTTACAGGCAGTTTATAAGGGGTTTCTCGTCCATAGTGAGTCCTTTAACAGATCTCACTCGTAAGGGCGCTTTTGTTGAGGAGTGGCCTCCCTCAGCTAAAAACGCCTTTCAAGTGTTAAAAGAGACTTTCACCTCCGCTCCCATTTTGATACATCCCGACACCCGGCTTCCATTTCTATTAGAGGTTGACGCCTCGGAACTGGGAGTAGGAGCTGTTCTTTCTCAGTATGCGGGCAATCCTGAGAAACTACATCCTTGTGCATTCTTCTCTCGGAAGTTTTCGCCTGCTGAACGCAATTACGATGTTGGGAATAGGGAACTATTGGGTATTAAACTGGCCTTTGAAGAATGGCGCCACTGGCTAGAAGGTTCATTACACCCCATCACTGTGTATACTGATCACAAGAATCTGGAGTATTTAGAGTCAGCCAAGAGACTCAACTCCCGTCAGGCACGCTGGGCACTCTTCTTTTCTCGATTTAATTTTATTATCACCTATAAGCCGGGGAAGAAGAATGCCAAAGCAGATGCCCTATCCCGTAATTTCGGGGATTGTAAGGACCAGAACGGTCCTCCAGAATCGATTTTACCTTTAGGTTGTGTTGTGGCGACTCTTCTCCCTGACCTGTCTAGCTCGTTAGTGCCATTTCAGGTTGATTCTCCTCCGGGTAAACCCTCTGATTGTTTATTTGTTCCGCCTCATTTGCGTCTGGCCGTTTTACAGGAACTACATGATGCCAAGTCGGCTGGTCACTTAGGTGTTCGGAAGACTTTGGCTATCGCCAAACGTCATGTTTGGTGGCCCACCATCCGACGCGATACTTCCGCCTTTGTCGAAGCATGTCCGGTATGTGCTCGAAGTAAGGCCACTCATAAGTCCCCTGCGGGACTATTAGTTCCCTTAGAAATCCCCGCTGAACCATGGTCGCACATATCCATGGATTTTATTGTTGATCTTCCTCCATCACAGGGGAATTCTGTAATTTGGGTGGTGGTGGATCGCTTCAGTAAAATGGCACATTTTATTCCATTGATAAAACTTCCGTCGGCACCAGATTTAGTACAGCTATTCATTAAGCACGTTTTTCGCCTCCATGGTTTACCACTGAATATTGTTTCAGATCGAGGAGTTCAGTTTGTATCCCGTTTTTGGAAAGCTTTCTGCAATCGTTTAGGTATTAAAGTGTCGCTCTCTACCGCCTATCACCCTCAGTCTAACGGACAGACTGAACGGGTAAATCAATGTTTAGAACAATATCTACGCTGTTTCGTCTCCGATCGCCAAGAACAATGGGCGGAATTCATCGAATTTGCAGAATTCGCCTTTAACAATGCGCCGAGTGAATCTACTAGGTTTTCGCCTTTTTTTGTACGGGAGAAACCCTAAGGCATCATCTTTTTCTGGTCCTTCCTCCAACTTGCCGGCCTTGGAGGAATGGCTACGAGAAAGGACTAAAGTATGGTCTGAGATACAGACTAACTTAAAGAAAGCCTCTAGAACTCATAAAGTCTTTGCGGACCGACATAGGTCGCTAGAACCACCATTTCAGGTGGGTGATTTGGTCTGGGTCTCTACTAGAAATATTGCCCTTCGGCAACCCTCGTCTAAGCTAGGGCCTAAATTTATCGGTCCGTTTCCTATTATTGATAAACTAAGCGACGTTACCTTTAAGGTCAAGTTACCTTCATCCATGAGAATTCCGTCGTCCTTTCATGTTTCTTTGTTAAAATCTGCCAAAAATATTCAGGTGTCGTCTCCTTCCCCAATCATAGTGGAGGATGTGCCTGAATATGAGATTAATAGAATACTCGACGCTCGGGTGTTTCAAAACTCTTTACAGTATTTAATAGATTGGAAGGGTTTTGGTCCAGAGGAAAGGTGTTGGGTACCGGCCAAGGATGTCCATGCCAAAACCCTTATTAATAGGTTTCACCGTGAGAATCCGGATAAGCCTGATAAGGGTCCAGAGGCCCCTCGTGAAGGGGGGGGTAGTGTCACGGCCACCTCCTTACCTGACCCTCGTTCCTCCGCCGACTCCTCTCGGCGGGCTGCATGTCTGTTGCAGCCGGCGGCGGGTCGGCGTCGCTCCTGCCCGCCCGCCGCTCGGCTGTCACGAGCAGCCGCTCGGGCGGCTTCCGGCCCTGCAGCGTCGGGAGCGGCCGCGCCGCTCTCTGTGCGGCGCGCTCCCAGCGCGCGTCCTCACGCGCGCGCGCGCACGCGCCTGACTTCATTCTATGCCCTCCGGCGGCGCTGCGCACTGCGCGCCCGCCGGAGGTGATTGTATTGGGCCAATGAGCCCTGGTTAGTAAGGGCAGGTGCCCAAACACAGTCCACCTCCCTACATGTAGTTGGGCCAATGAGCCCTTACTATTCAAATGCTTGTGCCCTATCACACAGTCCGCCTCCCTATTCAAACTGGGCTATCAGCCCAGAGATCCCAGTTACTCCAATCCGTGCACTCCTCCCCTCAGCCAATCCAGTCAGCCCTCATCCTATATAGGTGTATACCCTGCAGTGGATCGTTGCCCGTTATAGCGTGCTACTGGGTGTGATTTGGATTGCTCTTCTCCTTGTGATTTTGCCTTGTTTTTGACCATCCCTGATTGCCGCCTGGACCGACCTTGCTTGCCCCTTGACTACGATTCTGCCTGCTCCTTTGTACCGCGAACTTCTGACCTCCCGTTGTGACCCTTGGCTTGCCCCTGACCATTCTTCCGTCTAACCCTTCTGTACCGTGCCTCCTCGGATTGACCACCAGTGTATGACCCCTGTCCGTTTATCGCTACTCAGTCTAGTCCTTGGATTCATCTGCCTTCCCCTGCATAAATCAGCATCCTTTGTGCTAATAAGACCTGGGGGCAACCGTGTCCGGTGAGGCGTGTCTAGCGTCCCGGCAAACGGGGGCTTACTATAGGTGAAGAAAGCAGCGGAGATTGGGGGTTGCTGGTTTATTGGAAGGTGGGTGTCTCCGGGACCTGACACCTGCGCCTCGTTCCAGCAGTGTCTCCGCCGCCTCCCCGCTCCTTTGCCGGCCACGCCGGGGCGGCTGTTTGCACTTCTGCGAGCGTGCCCCCCTCCGCCTCCTCCTCTGCGTCGTCCCCGGTATCCATACACGTGTGAGCACGTTCTGTTTATGCCCTCTCAGCACAGCCGCCGGAGGAAAAGTAAAGGGCCAATGAGCTCAGATGGGGGGGGGGGGGGGGGGGGAGAACGCCCCTTGCAGTGATAGGGCCAATGAGCCCAAAGGAGCTGTTGGGCTATACGCCCTGTTCTGGCTGTGATCCAATTGTATTCTGAGTTGTAGTAAACACCAATCACGCACCCACTTTCCCCATCTCCAATGATATCTGGTTCCTATAAAGGCTTCACCCTGTCAGTTACTCAGTGCCTGTGATAGAGCCTTGTACCTTGTTTGTCTTCTGAATTATTCTCTGATTGATCTTCGTTGTCGACCCCTGCCTGAACCGACCATTCTCTGTCTGATCTCTGTTGCCGACCCCTGCCTGAACCGACCATTCTCTGTCTGATCTCCGTAGCCGACCCCTGCCTGAACTGACTACTCTCTCTGATTGATCTCTGTTGCCGACCTTTGCTACCCACGACCATCCTGTCCGCTGCCAGCCGTGACCTCTGCTTCGTACCCCGACCTCGAGCTGCCTCGTCCTACTGTACCATCGCGATATCTGCTTACCAGGTGTTGACCTCTGGCCTGTCTTCGGACTTCCTAGTGATACCTGCTTCAACAATTGGACTCGCTCTAATTCCACTCTTTATTATTGGTTCTCCAGACCACCAACCAATAAGCTCCCAGCCTTTTAGCCATTGAAGTCCTGGGGGCAACCGATCCCAGGCAGGCGTGTACTGCGTCCCGGGCAAGCAGGGGCTCCTACAGGTGAAGCTGGCTGCGGAGATTGGGGGTTGAGGGCTAACTTGGAGGGCTGGAGTTACCTGAGCGTGACATTAGAGTTTCCCGAGCGTGATATTATCACAGGCCCAACCATGGATGACCTGGTACAGCAAGTGAAGGCCATGGCCACTGCTATTAATCAGCTAGCTCAAAGAGTGGCCACTCAAGAAACCAGACAGATTCCAGCATCTTCTGTACCACCTCATGTGTCGGAGCCGAAGGTCACACTACCGAAGAAATTTTATGGAGACCGTGCCAAGTTCTCCAATTTCAAGAATTCTTGCGAACTTTTTTTCAAATTGAGGCCCGTATCTTCAGGCACCGAGACCCAGCGGGTGGGGTTGGTAATCTCTCTGTTACAAGGAGACCCTCAGTCTTGGGCATTTAGTTTGCCTCCCAATGATGCCACCCTGCAGTCTGTTACGGCCTTTTTCTTTGCTATGGGCGTGTTATATGCTGACCCGGACCAACAGTCTACAGCCGAAAACAGGCTTCGGGCCCTGAAGCAAGGGCAGAATACGGCAGAGGATTATAGCACTGAGTTCCGCCGTTGGAGCGGTAGAATCCAGGTGGAATGACCCTGCCTTGTGTAGCCAATACCGAATGGGCCTGTCTGAGAGCATCAAAGATGCGCTCGTCCACCTTCGGACCTAGACCAATTGATGCAGGTCACCATTAAGACAGACCGAAGCCTTAGGGAGAGAGCTAGGACTCCCACATCTTTCAAGCCCTTCCAAATCCTAACCCACCGTCTTCCCTTAGGGAAAATACACCTTCCACCTCTCAGGGGGAACCCATGCAGGTTGGGAGAACTCGCCTTTCCCAGGATGGGAAATAGCGAAGACGCTCCTTGGGGTTATGTTTATATTGTAGGAACCCGGGACATTTTGCTAGTTCCTGTCCTAACAAGGGGAACTCGGCGGGAAACTTTCACGCCTAGATCAGGGGGAGAGTGCTGATCTAGGTGGGATAGGAGCTTGATCTCCATTTTGGGGATTTCATTGGTACCCCTTGGGAAATATCTGCAGGTCCTGGCTATTAATGGGAAGGCCATTCAGGGGGGTCCGGTCAATACTAAGACCCCACCTCTAAAACTAGTCGTTGGGTCCTCCCATTCCGAGTTCATTGAATTCTTCATCTTTTATTGCCCCAAAACTCCGGTGGTCTTGGGATACCCTTGGTTGAAACTCCACAACCCCATTTTAGAATGGCAGGCTGGGGAATTAGTTAAATGGAGTAACTTCTGTACGAATCATTGTTTTTTCACTGCCCTCAGAAGTTTCCAGATGTTGCCCCAAGGGTTACCTCAGCTGTACGCTGATTGGGCTGACGTCTTTTCCGAACGTTCAGCTGACACTCTTCCCCCACATAGGGCCTATCACTGCCCCCTTGACTTGCTCCCTGTGACTATTCCTCCTAGAGGGAAAATTTACAACCTTACCCAGCCTGAGGAGCAATCAATGAGGGATTACATCCCAGAAAATTAGAGTAAGGGGTTTATCCGCCCCTCAACGTCGCCTGCGGGGGCTGGGGTTTTTTTTGTGGAAAAAAAAGATGGCGGTTTGAGACCTTGTATAGACTACAAAGCTTTGAACCGTTATCCCCTACCTTTGATTGGGGATTTATTTAATCAAGTTGTTGGCGCTCGGATCTTTTCCAAATTAGATTTAAAAGGGGCCTACAACTTGATTCGTATTCGGAAAGGGGATGAGTGGAAGACGGCATTTAACGTAAAGGATGGCCATTATGAATATCTGGTCATGCTCTTTGGCCTTTGTAATGCTCCAGCCGTCTTCCAAGACTTCGTAAATTATGTTTTTCGTGATTATTTAGGTAGATTCGTGGTCATTTACTTAGACGATATCCTCATTTTTTCTAATTCTTTGTCTAAGCATAGACGTCATGTAAAATTGGTTCTTCAAAAATTAAGAGAGAATAATTTGTATGCCAACATTTCTAAATGCATGTTCAAGGTCACCACTGTTCCCTTCTTGGGGTATGTAATTTCTAACCAGGGTCTGGAGATGGATGCGGTGAAGGTTTCAGCAGTGCAGGATTGGGTTCAACCCAAGACATTGAAAGAGTTACAGCGTTTCTTAGGCTTCGCAAATTTCTATCGATGCTTTATCAGGGGCTTTTCCCATGTTGTGGCACCTCTTACTAACCTTACCCGTAAGGGCGCCTTTACTGAAAACTGGTCACCGCCCGTCAGCGAGGCCTTCCTGACTTTGAAACAAGCTTTTACATCGGCGCCTGTTTTAGTTCACCCTGATGTAAACAAGCCTTTTATCATTGAAGTAGATGCTTCTGAGTTGGGTGTGGGGGCAGTTTTATCACAATACTGTGGTCATCCTGAGCGTTTGCATCCTTGTGCCTACTTCTCGCGGAGCAGAACTACAATGTGGGAAGCAGGGAATTATTGGCAGTAAAACTGGCCTTTGACGAATGGCATCACTGGCTGGAGGGTTCATTGCATCCGATCACGGTCTATACCGATCACAAAAACCTTGAATACATCAGTTCAGCAAAAAGACTAAACTCTCGCCAGGCGCGTTGGGCTTTATTTTTTTCACGGTTCAACTTCTTAATCACATTTAAGCCAGGAGCTAAAAATACTAAGGGAGACGCCCTTTCCCGCATGTTCGGGGGAATGTAAAGATAGGAGTGATATGGGTGAACCAATTTTGCCTCTAGGTTGCATGGTGGGGGCATTACTTCCTGATCTATCTAATACTTTGGCGCCATTCCAGAACGAATCTCCTCTAGATGTACCTTTGGGATGTCCGTTTGTTCTGCCGCACCTGCGTTCCGATGTTATCCGCAAATTTCATGATGCAAAAACTGCCGGTCACTTGGGAAATCGGAAAACGTTTACCCTAGCCCGACGCCATGTATGGTGGCCTACTATGCGGCGCGATATATCTACCTTTATCGATGCATGTTGTGTGTGTGCGCGAAGTAAAGGAGTACACAAGGCCACTAGTGGGTGTTTGGTTCCATTACAGATTCCTAATGAACCGTGGACTCATATCTCTATAGACTTCATAGTTGATTTGTCACATTCACTTGGGAACACTGTTGTTTGGGTGGTCATCGACCGTTTTAGTAAGATGGCACATTTCATTCCTTTACCTAAACTCCTGTCGGCTCCTGAGCTCTCTCGACTATTTATTTCACATATTTTCCGTATCCATGGCATACCCTCTAATATAATTTCCGATCGGGGTTTTAAGATACAAAAGATTCTCCGATCGCCACAGGTCTCGAGAACCCGCACTTCAGGTTGGGGAACTTGTTTGGGTTTCTACTAAAAACATTTCTGTCCGGCAACCTTCCAGTAAGTTGGGACCCAAGTTTATTGGCCCTTTCCCTATTATTCAGAAGTTGAGCTATGTAACCTTTAAAGTCCAACTTCCTCAAACCATGAGAATCCCAAACTCTTTTCATGTGTCACTGCTAAAACCAGCTAAGAATACACCGCTTCCATCCCCGTCACCAATCCTAGTTGATAACGAACCGGAATATGAAGTTAACAAGATTCTAGACTCGTAATTCGTTGCAATATTTGATTGACTGGGTGGGCTTCGGTCCGGAGGAGAGGTGTTGGGCTGCGGCGAAAGATTTGCATGCTAAAATTCTTATTAAGAAATTCCATCCAGGGAAACCTGATAAGAGTCCGGAGGCCCCTCGTGAAGGTGGGGTAGTGTCACAACTAGCTTATCTGTGCCGCATTCCAGCTGTGTCTCCGCCGCCTCCCTGCTCCTTTGCCGGCCGCACCGGGCAGCTGCTCGCACTTCTGCAAGCGCGCCCCCCCTCCGCCTCCTCCTCTGCCGGCGAGCACGTTCTGGGAGCCCAGATGGGGTGGGGGGAGAACACCCCTTGCAGTGATAGGGCCAATGAGCCCAAAGGAGCTGTTGGGCTATACGCCCTGTTCTGGCTGTGATCCAATTGTATTCTGAGTTGTAGTAAACACCAATCACGCACCCATCTCCAATCATATCTGGTTCCTATAAAGGCTTCACCCCGTCAGTTACTCAGTGCCTGTGATAGAGACTTGTAGCTTGTTTGTCTACTGAATTATTCTCTGATTGATCTTCGTTGCCGACCCCTGCCTGAACCGACCATTCTCTGTCTGATCTCCGTTGCTGACCCCTGCCTGAACCGACTACTCTCTCTGATTGATCTCTGTTGCCGACCTTTGCTATCCACGACCATCCTGTCCGCTGCCAGCCGTGACCTCTGCTTCGTACCCCGATCTCAAGCTGCCTCATCCTACTGTACCGTCGCAATCTCTGCTTACCCGGTGTTGACCTCTGGCCTGTCTTCGGACTTCCTAGTGATACCTGCTTCAACAATTGGACTCGCTCAAATTCAGTTCTTCGTTATTAGTTCTCCAGACCACCAACCAGTAAGCTCCCATCCTTTGAGCCATTGAAGTCCTGGGGGCAACTGATCCCGGGCAGGCGGGTACTGCATCCCGGCAAGCGGGGGCTCCTACAGGTGAAGCTGGCTGCGGAGATCGGGGGTTGAGGGCTTACTTGGAGGGCTGGAGTTACCTGAGCGTGACATTGGAGTTTCCCGAACGTGATAAGATGCAGGTAGGATAATTTTTAATGTGGGTAATCTGTATTTATGGGGTGGGGGAAACATATAAGATGAGGTTCTTAATCAGGGTGGAGGTACAGTTTAAAGTGGACCAACACCGAGAGGTGATCGGCCCGGAAATCTATAAGATTCCCGGGCCGATCACCTCCCACCCCGCGGGACATCCGAGATCGGGATGTTCCGCGGGGTGAAACCCCCCAAAAAACCCCCAAACACCTTACCTGATCTTCGGCGGCGGCCGGCCGCCGCCGCCTCCCTCGCGCCCCTGTAGGCGTGCTCGCGCCCGCGCCGGCCGTCTGCGAATGGCCGGCGGGGGCGCGCGCGCGCCGAAAGTGACGCGAGGGAGGCGGCGGCGGCGGCAGCCGCTTGGACGTTCCTAATCCCCGCCTGGACGTTGGCGGGGATTGGACCGTCCAGTCACGTGGGAGCGGGGACAGGTAAGATTTTGGGGCTTTCTGGGGGGTTTCACACAGCGGGGCACCCCCGATCGGGGTGCCCCGCCGAAGTGGACCAAAACCCAGGATAGTCAAAATCCTGGGTGTTGGTCCACTTTAAATGTATGCAATAAACTTACCTTGGCTAGATGATGACGTGTCTTGCGTTTTAAACTAATCCTTCACTTGCGGTGACTGACACTGCAAGAGAAGATGTTATGAGTATACACTTGTAGTGAATGGCACTGCAGTGTAAGAGCCGAGTATACACTTTCAGTAATTGACACTGCACTAGAAGATGGTATGAGTATACACTTGCAGTGACTGACACTGCAGTAGAAGATGGTCTGAGTATATACACTTGCAGTGACTGACACTGCAGTAGAAGATGGTCTGAGTATATACACTTGCAGTGACTGACACTGCAGTAGAAGATGGTATGAGTATACACTTTTAGTGACTGACACTACAATAGAAGACGGTATGAGTATACACTTGCAGTGACTGACACTGCAGTAGAAGACTTTATGAGTATACACTTGCAGTGACTGACACTGCAGTAGAAGATGGTATAAGTATACACTTGCAGTGACTGACACTGCAGTAGAAGATGGTATGACTATACACTTACAGTGACTGACACTGCAGTAGAAGATGGTATGAGTATAAACTTGCAGTGACTTACACTGTAGTAGAAGATGGTATGAGTATACACTTGCAATGTCTGACGCTGCAGTAGAAGATGGTATGAGTATACACTTGCAGTGACTAACACTGCAGTAGAAGATGGTATGAGTATACACTTGCAGTAACTGACACTGCAGCAGAAGATGGTATAAGTATACACTTGCAGTGACTGACACTGCAGTAGAAGATGGAATGACTATACACTTGCAGTGACTGACACTGTAGTAGAAGATGGTATGAGTATACACTTGCAGTGTCTGACACTGCAGTAGAAGATGGTATGAGTATGCACTTGCAGTGACTGACATTGCAGTAGAAGATGGTATGAGTATACACTTGCAGTAACTGACACTGCAGTAGAAGATGGCATGAGTATACACTTGCAGTGACTGACACTGCAGTAGCAGATGGTATGAGTATACACTTGCAGTAACTGACACTGCAGTAGAAGATGGCATGAATATACACTTGCAGTGACTGACACTGCAGTAGAAGATGGAATGACTATACACTTGCAGTGACTGACACTGTAGTAGAAGATGGTATGAGTATACACTTGCAGTGTCTGACACTGCAGTAGAAGATGGTATGAGTATACACTTGCAGTGACTGACATTGCAGTAGAAGATGGTATGAGTATACACTTGCAGTAACTGACACTGCAGTAGAAGATGGTATGAGTATACACTTGCAGTGACTGACACTGCAGTAGAAGATGGTATGAGTATACACTTGCAGTAACTGACACTGCAGTAGAAGATGGCATGAGTATACACTTGCAGTAACTGACACTGCAGTAGAAGATGGTATGAGTATACACTTGCAGTGACTGACACTGCAGTAGAAGATGCTATGAGTATACACTTGCAGTAACTGACACTACGGTAGGAGATGGTATGAGTATACACTTGCAGTGACTGACACTGCAGTAGAAGATGGTATGAGTATACACTTGCAGTGACTGACATTGTATTAGAAGATGGTATGAGTATACACTTGCAGTGACTGACACTACAATAGAAGATGATATGAGTATACACTTGCAGTAACTAACACTGCAGTAGAAGATGGTATGAGTATACACTTGCAGTGACTGACACTGCAGTAGAAGATGGTATGAGTATACACTTGCAGTGACTGACACTGTAGTAGAAGATGGTATGAGTATACACTTGCAGTGACTGACACTGTAGTAGAAGATGGTATGAGTATACACTTGCAGTGACTGACACTGTAGTAGAAGATGGTATGAGTATACACTTGCAGTGACTGACACTACAGTCGAATATGGTATGAGTATACACTTGCAGTTATGAACACTGCCCTGAAAAAAGCAATCCTTTAAAATGACTAAATGTCGGACACAGACTCCTGGCTAAAGTCTTGATGTCCGGCACAGAATCAAACAGTGCATTCCGGGTCCACTCATCTCTAATCATGACTAATGTGACTAACAGTACTACTTTACCTGTGCAGACAGTTTAAAGCACTGTGTCAAACTCCCCCCCCCCCCGGTCCTGGTAATCACTTACCTTTCCCCAGTCCAACAGCTCTTGTGCGGCCTCTCATCCAATGAGAGACCGCTGCATGACTGTTTAATTTGGCAAATGGCTGTCATTGTTTTCAAAGGGGAGCATGCGCTGCCACATCTTCTGCATCCCCGACGATGTGTGTGCATTCATGTCAGCTTTTATTAATAATTATTTCTTTCTTTGTTCCTTTATATAAAATTAATATTGGACTGTAGTGTGAAAGTAATGATAAATATGTTTTATTGTGGACAAACGAGTTTGATGTGATTACTGGGAAGCTAACTGTGGAATTTTATAATGAGCTTGAAATAGAAGCAAAATGTTAGAAAAAAGCAGGTGTGTCAAAAGATGGTTGTTTGTATGTTAGCTTTGTGTGAAACATGCAAGTTAAAGTCCTAAAAGTCATAAAAGCACTATTGGCCTGATGCAGAGCCTCCTCGTTCAGCTATCCCGTACGTTTTGCTGTTGGTTTTGGACTGTGATCAGGGCATTAAAGGGTGCTCCGTTGCTTTTTGTGTGCGTGTGTGCGATCAGGTGTTTCGGCATGCGCCTTTACGTGTGTCGGCTCGCAAGAGGCAGGACTCCGTGTAAACGGACTTGTCGTTGATTGGTCCGTTTTTTTTACTGATTCAGAGCCTTGATTTCCGATTGAAATCAGCCCAATATAACGAGGGTGTGGCCGCTCAACTTACGGCCAGTGTTAGCAGCCGTATATGTGCTCCGTGACTTAGAAATGCATTCTGCTGTGCGCAAGCATCAACGGCGACAGCTACGTGGCCTGGTTCTTTTGAGCCTGGCAGAAACCAGGCTGCACCGCACACATATGGACATCGATGGCATGCATGACCTTGAGCTATTCGAGCTCACCCGCCTTAACCGTGTTTCTCTCCAGGACTTGTATAGGCAGCTGCGGCCATGGTTAGCCCGCACCACAAGGAAGGGGCATGCAGTTGCAGGTATGACCAAATTGGTTGGCTGCCTGCAGTTTTTGGCAAACGGCTCGTTCCAGAGACTAGGTGCCTTCTCCGTGGGGATGTCCCAGTCTACGCTGAGCCGCAGCCTTACCAAGTTTTTGGATGGCATGGCTACCCTGGCACCAAAATACATATTTTTCCCTGACACAGCGGAAGCCTGGAATGCAGTTAAGCTGGGCTTTTATAATATAGCCGACATGCCCAACGTCATGGGTGCCATCGATTGTACCCACGTTGTGTTGGTTCCGCCTGCTGCACAGGAATATCTGTTCAGGTATGTGGTTTAGGTCAGCATGTGTCTGCAATGTAGCACATACATTTACATTTAGGCAATGTGGAGTATTTTTCAATGGATGCAAGCAGACCTACATCCTGTGTATACCAAACATCCAGTGGTTTTAAATGTTGCTTACGTGAATGCATCTTTTTAATTGTGTTTTGCCTTTTGGGCCCACTAATTTCTGTTATATTGTGCTTTTGCAGGAACAGGAAGATGGGCCACTCTATCAATGTGCAGGCAGTGTCAGGCCCAGATCTGCAATTTATGAGTATGTTTGCTGCCTTCCCTGGGTCCACACACGACTCGCACATTTTGAGGAACTCCAGTCTCTTTGTGCGGTTTCAATCTGGAGATTTGTCTGGCGGATGGCTACTGGGTATGTGTTAACAAATTGTTGTTGCCGTCCTGCATGATTTTTCTGATTGGTCTGTGCCTGTACCCCACTAATGTGTTCGAGACTCCAATGAAACAGTAGAAGTTTACACTCACTTACTTCCCAGTATTTCCTCCTATGGGCTTGCTTGTGATTCTCCACTATTTCTGTCCTCGCCCTCTTAGCTATGTTGCATCCCAGAGTCATTGTAGAGGAGTGTGCTGGGTGGATGTGCATGTTGCCTCATCAGAACTGTGCTTCGCACTAACACTGCACGGCTGACCTATGTCCCTGTTCAATAATGCTGGAATGCTAAGCAGCACATTAATGAGCCTCTTCCCCTTAGCCCTCTGTCTGTTGCTCCCTGTTCTTTGCAGTTTTAAGTAACCTAACATGCATTATTTGTAAGTAGCATGTAATGTACTTGTGGCTCTTGTAGTAGCAGGATGGGACTTGTTTAGATACACTGTATAGCTTGGGTGTTTATGTTTCTATGTCTAGGCTAGTTATGGGGCCTGCCACTACATATGTGGCAAAGTGGCCCATTTGTCATGTGATTTTTGGATTATGGTGTGTCCTTTTTGTTTTTTTTTATTTTTTTAAATTTTGCCAGGTCATTCTGGCTATCCCTTGCTCCCCTGGTTACTCACCCCCATCCTCTACCCATCCTCGCAGGCCCAGGAGCGGTATAACACTGCACATAGGAGGACTCGCTCAGTGGTGGAACGTGCCTTTGGGTTGTTGAAGATTCCGTTTTCTGGACCAGACTGGGGGTGCCCTGCAGTATGACCCCGCCAAGGTGCTCAAAATAAATGTGGCGTGTGGGGTCCTGCACAACCTCGCCATCCGTAGCCGTGTTACCTTTCTGAAGATTATACACCTCCCTCTGGAACACAAAGTGGGTCGGCACAGGCGATCCGGTCCCAGCTTGTGGACAATGTTTTTGCTTAATTTTCACGCATTTGGGCCAATGTGTGCCTTTTTTATTTTGTGTGATACATAAAAACATTTAATGTGACAAACATTGTTGAATAATGTTAATGTGGGGTTGTGGAAGAGCATGTGTTTTGGGTTAGGGTAGTGTTGTGTCCTGCTCCCCAGAATCCATACCTAAACACATGCCTTCAGTGGTAGGTAGAGTAGGAAGTTGATGGATGGGGTTGCTGCATGTTAGCGGCAATATGAGCAAGGCTCTGATTGATTAACTGCCATTGCTGGACCATTCCCGGCATCTGCCTGCTTTGTTCTCTTGTTTCAGCAAGCAGGCAGGACAAATTTTGATTCAATACCTCTAGTTGTTGTGACATAGAGGTTATTTGGGAACACACTGTCTCATTAAACCTCCACGTTCTCGCGGTGCCATGCTTCCTCCATTAGCTGCAGATGCCTCCTCTGGCTGATATGGGGACGTTGCTGTGTTCCGCCACTGGCACGGGTGGGTGCGTCTGGAACTGATGGAGTTGCTGCAGGTCGCTGCCTGGCCACAGAGTCTGTTGTGCGGCCACTGTCCACGGCAGCAGAGGTTTGTGCCCCTGAGGTATGGGTGGTGGACAGCAGGGGCTGCACTTGCTGGGCCTGGTGTGTTGGATGTTCTCCCACAGGGTCTGGTGGCCTTGGCTGCAGCAGACTTGTGTCCTCCTCCTCCAAATCACGAATTACTTCAATAATGGGTGGGCTGGTTAGGGTCTGGCAAGAAAGGTAGCAGGTAGTGAGTCCACTATTTTAACGTAAATGTAGGCAAGTGCAATTTTATTTGGCTACACAGTGGTCCATTGATTTACCTCATCCGTACACTCAGGTTGGTTGGTGCTGACACAAGGCTGTTGTGGTGTGCTCCTCCGGGACAATGCAGGGGTTGCTTGGCCTTGTGGCGTGGCATCTGTTGGTTCTGGGACGAGATAATGTACTTTTTGAGCTTCACCAAAGACCAGTGTGTTGTAAGGAGTATACAACTGTTTGGGTCCTCATTCAAAAGTCTCAATGTCAAAAGATACTCACCTCCGGACCTGACATTCCTGTCTGTGTCTTGGCCCCCTTCCAGGCCCTGAAGGGTTGTCGGGTGAATATAGGTCAACACATGCTCTTCTGCTGGGGTAAGGAGGATTTTAGTAGGGATACCACCCCCTGTCTGCAGGCTGGGGAAGATTAAAGCACACATAATAAGTGTTACATACTGCTACAAAGCAGCCTGTCCATTCAGTTACACTCTAAATGGGCTTTACTTCTGCTGGCGGCGCATGTCCATTTTTTTTTCCCATAATATTTAAGGTCCCCAAATTTTCGCTTAATTTGCTCTACATCCCTCCTCACAGACCCAACACTATTCACTTGCCTGCAAATGTTCTCCCAAATCTCCTGCTTGGCATGCTTTGGGGTTGACTTTGAATGACGCCCAAATAGGGCATCATAGTGCTCACAAACACCAGTGGCTACAGCCATGCTTTGAACATCACAGAAACGGGCTGTAAGTGAGCCATGTCGCAGCTGGCACCCACATGGGTGTGTGGTCTCCCCGGTAGCAGACGACATGATGGCTGTCTGTCTGGGGAATAGTTTCGGGTTCTTGGGCTGATGGGTGACTGTGATGGACTGTGGGGGGTGATAGGTGATAATGGCAGGGTGCCTGTCGAGCTGTCACCTGTTGAGCTCACAATTGACTCCGTGCTGGTGGTACTTAGAGGCACATAGTGGCGAGGAGGAGGGGGTGGTTGGCCTGGGTGGGCTAGTGGTTTTGGCCCTATGCTTCCCCTTGGTGGTGTGCCTGGAGCTACCCACATGCTTTCTGGGTGGAGGAGGTGGAGGCTGCAGGTTGGCTTGAGATTTGTGGCCCTTGTGAGCCCTGGATGATTTAGCAGGTGGGGGCGACTGGGCCAAGGGCTCCTTGCTGCTGCGTTTGGTCCGAGCAGCCTGTGTGTCTGCCTTATCCCCCCTTTGACTAGGCCCATGTCCGGTCCGGCTCCTGTGCCTGGTCGTGTGGGGGTGTTCCTGATGTCTCTCTGTGCGGCGAGCATGTGGCTTGGGGCTTTTTGGGGTCTTACGGCTCCCTTTTGGCCTGGGCATAGTGATATGGCAACCAACACAGAGCTGAGTGCATTGACCTTTAAATAGTTGGCCCGTGGAGGCGCGCGCGGCAGCGTGCGTGCGCGCACGCACGCCACCGCGGGGGCACGTCATAACCTAATCAGGGAGACAGCCAAACATGTCGCCTGCGACCTACACCGAGGAGCAGGACAAAATTATTATGGATGTGAGTAGGCGAGCGTGCGTTTATGTGCGCGCACAAGCTGCTAAGCAAATATTAGCCATGGCACTTTAACGAAGTTAACGAACTAGATTGCACTAGATTTCTCTTTGTGCTTCCTCCCTTTTATGGTTACTTATTCTCTGAGGGATACGGTATCCCTGTTGCCCACATTTAAAAGGGTTTATACAACAAAAAAGAGGGACCGTGATCAGCAAATTAACTGGAGAGCTGGAGGCTATAAATTGCCCTAAATGCCTGTTTCCTAGACATATCTGGTAAGCACCCATTTTGGACGGTGGAGGATTTGGATCACGTTTTCTTTATGTTTGATGCACACACCGTGGGATTTCCTTTTTACTGATACAGCTTAAAGGACTGTTTTCTGGAAAAAAATTTTTTTGCTCTGTGTTTTATATAGATTATTTTGTATTTATCTACTGGTGGAGTGGACAGTATTTTTACACGTTAGAGCAATATTAAGATTATTGGTTTAAGGATTTTTCTTGATCTAGCGCTGTGCTTTTCTGTTTTTATTTCTATAAAAAATATATATATATTTCATACACACTGGTGTGGTGTCTTCTCTTTCATGGCACTGTATGTTCTAACAACATGACCATACAGTTACATGTCCCAAAAGGTAAGTATATGGGACAAGGAATAGGAAGAAGAAGAAGAAGGAGAAGACATTAAGGTAAGCATTAAAGACAGGGAAGAAGAAGAAGAAGAAGGAGAAGACATTAAGGTAATCATTAAAGACAGGGAAGAAGAAGAAGGAGAAGGAGAAGACATTAAGGTAAGCATTAAAGACAGGGAAGAAGAAGAAGAAGAAGAAGAAGAAGGAGAAGACATTAAGGTAAGCATTAAGGACAGGGAAGAAGAAGAAGGAGAAGGAGAAGACATTAAGGTAAGCATTAAAGACAGGGAAGAAGAAGAAGAATCTTATTTTAAGGTAAGTTTTGTGGTTGCAAAAAGTGTCAGTTTGTTGGATCTGGAAAGCTTGAGGGAGGACTAGGGATGTGCGCTTGCGTGGACCCAGATTGTCAACAGGAAATCCCTGGAAATGTAAGTATACTTGGAAAAACATTCTGAATCGGGGTGAAAACGGAAACAGATGGAAAGAGGCTAAGTTTGGAAATGCATTAAAAAGGAGCCAAAAACGGATCAGTAACGGAGCTCTCCCGACGGCGGCTCTGAATCACATTTGAACCCCGAGACAAACAGAATAAAAATGGGACTTCAGAAAAACGGAACAAAATAAGGTCAGATCGGTGGAGGCTCTGAATCAAGCCAATAGTTCTTCAAGGGCCAAAGACGTGTCAGCAGTTACAACATACAACAAGCATGTTTTTGGCAAAGAGTCAGCACACAATGGTGCTCAGCCAAAGGTTGACGTCAAGGCATTGTTAGTTTATTTGTGCAGTGTTGTGTGGACTTACACATGCATCCTGGTTTTCCTACAACATTGGACAACCAAATAAGATAGACCCAATTGATTAGACAAAGGTTTAGTCCCTAGGACAACAACCTGTACATGTGGTGTTCCCAAATTATACGATCATTTGGAATTCCTGTAAGGAACGTCCTGTAATTAAAGAGAAACAAAAAGCATAGTATGAGTTCTTTAAGATGGGCCACAAAGTATGGCATTGCTTGCTACAGTAATAACTATACCTCCCTGAAACAAAGAGTTTAAGCACTTTTCAAATTGTGGCTTCTCACATCAAGACATTGGGGGGGGGGGGGTTAAATGAAGGACAAAATGTAAGGAAACCCTTTTTTTGTGTGGGAAAAACCCAGGAGCTAAAGGAATGCATGTTTGAATCCAGAGCACAATGCTAATAACCGGGCCCCAAATAACAATTTCAAAGGAAGACCAATGTGTTGCAAAACCGGAAACCAGATACCAGCAGGGCCAACACATGGTGATGCTAAGCTATCGCCCAAGAAATGAAAAATTACATACAAATGGTGATTGCTGAAAACACACACACACTATCTGTGGGACTCCGCATAGGTCCAGGTGTAAATGGTGGATTTGATGTGCAAAGAGAGAAGGCTTTCTGTGCAGATTTTTTGGGAAACATTTAGCACAACTACCTGCATATATGATAAAATGTAGGACTAAGAGAAGCATTAATCACACCCCCAAAAAGAAAATAGTCTAACAACAAAATCTGTAATAAGGGGCCTGGCCCAAAATATTTCCTATGGTCAGTTCACTAGAAGGATCGATAGATCAGCAAGGCAGCTACAGTTGCAACCCTGGGTTTATGTTACTATTTCAGCTCTGGCTGTGGCCAATGCTGCTGAACCCAAATTCATGGTGGTGGGGACAAGGCGGATGGGGGGGGGGGCTCAAGGGATGTGCCAGCAGGAATAGGAGGAGCTGTAAGAATGAAAAATAAAAAATCCAAAGAAAAAACTATAAATTATATGTTTACTTGCACCATATCAACATTCTGGATTTGTTGTTGTGTGTTTGTGTCAGGATTACCTGACATACAGGAAGGAGTGTGGAGGAGCTCAGTGGCCTATGATTCCCTGAAACAATAAGAACAAAACCAAAAACAAAACATGAACCACACACTTCACTTCAACAATAGTTCACCATAATAATAAACACAACAGGGGATGAGGTGCTGCCCCCAAACCAGGGAGGGCTGCGAGGGGAGGAAATGTGGGCTTCGCTCCCCCAATTTGCGGCCCAATTCTGAGGGGCCAGACTCCTCCACTCCCCCTACTGCACCCTCATGGAGTGGTGGGGAGTCCCACCTGAAACTAGCCCAAACGCTAGCCAGACCCTGGCATATCCTCTTCAGACATCCTGATCCGTTTCCTCCCCTGGGTCCTCCACCTCACTATGGTGAGAGGGATTATCTCTATTGGGATCAGGGTTAGAGGGGTGGGGAAGAACCTCCTTGCTATTGTTGCGGAGGGGAGGCTGCTTATCTTTGAAGACAAAAAACAAGAAGAGGCATTAAGTCCTTGATTGAGCTCCTACACCAACCAATGCTGTCTGACATTCTTCACTAACCGAAGGCATAGGCATCATAGAGCCGGTAGACTGATGCTGGGTCCTGGCTCTTGAAGTCTAACCACCTTTGGTGGATGAACTTGGGCTGGAGCTCCAGTTTAAAGTGCCAGGACACAGTGGTCCTAATCTTCCACAATGATCCTCTTCCGGGCCCAGGGTCACAGAAAGAACGCTGCAGAGGACGAGAAGATGTAGCACCATTGCTGAACTCCAAAACCTGGAGCTCTAACCATTATTTATGAGCAAAAACACAGCGCTAGCGTGGGTGCTGCAGAAGTGGGCACTAAGGCACACAGCGCCTGATGCAGGATAAAATGAACAGTTAAAAAGATCCACAGGAAACTGTGGCATGGGCTGACATTGGGGATATGCAGAGGCACTGTCACAAATATGCAAGTCTACCCAAAAAAAAAATAGGTTAATGTGTGTGAAATACATCCACAGCAAGCCAAGGAACCCCTGTCAGTTGATTGTTGCCCAAAAAATGGAAAAACGCTAGGGCAGCAAGTTATGAGGAGCTTGATTTATGAAGCATCAGCGCCTGGTAATACCCCAATATTTTGCCTCGGCTGCACTCTGTCAGTGCCAATGCGACCACCAGCCTGCATCTAATTTATCACTAGCGCCATGGGGAGCCTTATTTAAGAAGCGTCAGCACCACACAGTGTCAAACAGCAACACTTTTTTGGCCTCAGTGGCAATCAGCGTCTGATTTAAGAACTAAAAAAACGCTAACGCCAATGCGGCCGCCGGCTAGCATCTTATTTCACAGTAGCGCCGAAAAGGATGCAGCGCTGGGTGCTCTTGTTGAAGCAGCGCCAGATGAAACCTGGCACTGTAGCTAAAGATCCAATAGTGCACAATAGGCAGAACTGGATTGAAGTGTTTAATGCTTATAATTAATATTACGCACATTTATTTGTACAGAACTTGCGTTGTGACTTTGCAAAATTTGGAACACAGAATGGGCCAAAATGTTAATAATATTTTAATGCCTTCTTTTGCTTAACAAAGTGTAATTTGGAGAACAACTACTATAATGCTGCCAAAACACACAAAAAAGTTTATTGGCAGTACAAATTGGGGCTCACGGGTGCTGGGATAATCAGCAACAATCAAAGCTAATTAGTTAGCGTTTGGTGCAGTGACTGCTACCGCCAATGTAGTACACAGCACAGTGCCAAGCTGGCACTTTAGTCACAAAAAGAATGATAAAAGGTGCACTTCATAAATTAGGCCCTTAGTTTACAGTGCCAGGTGGTCTTATTTAAGCTGCGCCGTTTTATAGTGGCGCTGTATTGAAGTGTTTTATGATTATTTATAATATTTAACACTTTTTTGTACAGAACTTGCATTGTGACTTGTCAATAATGTAAACACAGGATCTAGATACTGCCAAATATAATTTCATTTTTTCTGGGTGTTGTTCTGAGTGCAGGGGGCTTCCCAGTTGCACATGCCCCCTGTGTGTTGACGGCGCAGAACGGGGGAAATCTTACTTTTTTTTATCTCCCGTAGAAATCCAGTGAAATCCAGTGAAGTCCCATGGATGGCCGCACCCATGCGTTGTTCCGGTTTAAGTGCAGGCTAGTAAAGTGGACCAAAACCCAGGATTTTGACTATCCTGGGTTTTGGTCCACTCCCCTGGGGCACCCCGATCGGGGGTGCCCCACTGTGTGAAACCCCCCAGAGATTCCGCATTAACTCACCTGATCCCGATCCTACCATGCGTGCACGGGCGCTCGTCCATTCAGTGCACTCGGATCTATGCACGTCTGAGCGACGTCTTAGCTAAGCGTCTCCGAGCGCGCTGGCAGCCACATCTCGCGCTTCCCTCTAACAGACACATGCCCTGCTAGAGGGATAACAGGGATGCGGCCGCGGCCTGCGCATGTGCCGTTGGACCAGGATTGAGGTAAGTGTTGCGGGCGACCTGGGGGGTTTCACACAGCAGGGCATCCCGGTTTTGGATGCCACACAGGGAGGGAATGGATCGACCCGGGAATCTTATAGTTTCCCGGGCCAATCCAGCTGGGTTTTTGTCCACTTTAAGAGGAGTTAGGGGTATGTACACTGCTGCTGAAGACTAAAAGGCCATCAGACCATCATAGTTTGGAGGAAGAGGTGGTGGTCACACAGGCCCAGGCAGCCAGCAAAAGAAGGAGAAGGCTGCCAGTGGTCAGCGGTCAGCCCCTTGTTGCCACCAAGGCAGGCTCAAAGGATCTCACATCTTTTGTTTTAAGCATGTCACAGCAGACAAAACAGATGCCATTTGCAAGCTGTGCCAGCAGTTTTAAAGATCTCATGGCCGTGGCTGTCCCACAATATACTGCTACCAGCTGCTACTACTTTTCTTGCCAGGCCATCTCTACCCTGCACCAACAGCTTGTCAAAAAAATAAGATGTGCACTGGACGTTACATCTCTCTAACTGCCCACTGGGTTAATGTAGTGGCGGCTGGGACTAAGACAGGAAGCGCTGTGGTGCAGATCCTTCCGCCACCCAGGATTCCTGAAATTCAGTCGGTGCCTCTTGTTGCCTCCTCCTCTGCTTCCTCCTCTGCTTCCTCCTCAAGCAGTCAGCGGAGCCCCTGCACCACCAATTTAAGCAAAAAAAACTCATCTGTCTGGGGAAATGACCCCCACACTGCCCAGGAGCTCTGAACATCTGGGCATCCAGGAGAAGACAGATGAGTGGCTGCTGCCGTTGCACCTGAAGCCTGGCAAGGTGGTGCGCGAAAATGAGTGTAACCTTGTAGCAGCCTTGGGACGAGCTAGTTTGATGCATATCCCTGGTGCAAGTGCTGAACTTGGTGGTGCAGAGCTTCCTGGCACATTATCCTAATATGCTGGAGGTGCCGCATGCACTTTTGACATGGGCATCTGTGGAGCATGGCTGGAGGGAGGAGCAGGAGGAGGAGGAGATCCCTAACACTGAGGAAAGCTTCTCCTTGACTTAGGTCAGCCTGGCTCTCATGAGCCACTGCATGCTCCAGTGCCTGCACAAAGCCCGCAGAATTGCCCTCATAGTCACCTGTGTCGATTACTGACTGGCCACCCTGCTGGATCCCTGCAATTAGAACATCACCTCCCTGATACCAGCACTGGAGCGGGATGCAAAATGAGAGAGTACAAATGCACTCTAGTGGACTCACTATTTGCTGAGTTCCCAGCTGATTTTGAGGACTCAGTGGTGGCTCAAGGCCAAGGAGGAGCAGCAAGTCGCCAATGTAGCAGGGCAAGAGCACCACCTCACAGGGAAGGGTGAGCATGGCCACAATGTGAAAGAACTTATTCCATTGTCCACCACATCGACCACCATCCCATACGGCCCATAGTACCAGGAGGCAGACTTTGACTCGCATGGTAGATGATTACCGGCAGGGGGTGTCATCACCGACAGGAGCATCCGCCCATCCACAGGCAATGTTGACATGCTTACATTCCTTAAGATGAACAAGGCGTGGATTCCACGGGACTTGGCTGTGCCAGCACCTCAGTGACTGATCAAAGTGTTGGCTAATCCACCTACTCCACCTTTGCCACATCCACTTCCTCCGTCTTCTTTCTCCTCTTCCACTTACTCCACCACATCCTCCCCCAACTCCTGCTCCTGCCTGTCCGAACCTCTGACACTTGTAAAAAATGTACTTTTTTAATTAATTTAATATATATATATATATATATATATATATATATATATATATATATTGTGGTAAGGTGCAAGGGGCCGTTATTGACGGCAGGTATGTAGCACCAATGTACCTGGCATTGGTGCAGTAAAGCCGTATAGCTTGTTTTCCAGCATCAGCTGCTGGTGGCAGTTTGCTGCTGATGATTTAGAATAGCCGAAAGGCTAACCTGGGACGGCTTTACTGGGATGGAGTAGAGCAGGGTGGGACTCCATCCCACTACCCAGGTCCGGGTTTTGCGGGCTGTTTAAATAGCCTGGGGAATCAGCTGTGCCCTGGCCTTTGTCTAGAGCTCACATGGGAGTGAGACTCTGTGAGCCTGGCTGAAATCTCCTGTGGAGGCTGTTTCATGCGGACCTGAGGCCTATTTGGACTGTAAACAGGACGTTTGCTCAAGGACTAAAAGCTGTTTGCCTGATTGAATCATTTATGCTGCTGTTTCCTGAAAAGGTGATGTAACCTGTATGGACATATGCTTTTGTGGATTTATGTGTGAAATAAACACAGACTTTACTTTGAACTGTTTGCCTCCGCCTCTATACTGCTGACACCCGGTCGCCTACCAGAGCTAATCTCCACATTTGGTGTCGGATGCGGGCACAGCAGTGAGGCCGTTGCTAGGAGCAACCGACGAAAACGTTTTTTGTTGTGCATGTCCTATATTAAACCTGCCAGGCTGCTACCTGGGACTGCAGACAAAATGGAGGCGGTCGTGAAAGCGCTCGTGGAGGCCAACAGGCAGCAGCATGAGACCAACCAGCTGTTTTTGCAACATATGATGGCGCAGCAAGCCGCAGGTGCGCCCAAAAGTATTCCTGATGCCCGGAAAGCTGTCCGCTAGGCGCTCACAAAAATGACCCCTTCAGATGACGTTGAGACTTACCTGGCGGTGTTTGAAAAGGTGGCTGCAAGGGAGAAGTTGCCACATGACCAGTGGGCTGATGTCATCGCTCCATTTCTGGCGTCTGGACCCCAGCAGGTGTTGTTTGATCTCCCAGAGGACCAAGCCGCTGACTACCCGACCTTGAAGGGTGAGATACTGGCCAGACTGGGGGTGAATGTGTGGGTTCGGGCTCAGCGGGTGCATCAGTGGAGCTACCTGTCGGCAGAGCCCGCCCGACCCCAGTATTATAAACTGCTGCACCTGCTGCAAAAATGGCTGCAGCCGGAGTTGTTAAGCCCCACTGCCATGTTGGACCGCTTGCTGGCGGACATGTTTTGGAGGGCTTTACCGCACCCTCTTCAGCACTGGGTTGGCCAGGTATCCCCGGACAACGCACTAGGGATGGTGGACCTAGTGGAGCGATATGAGGCCACCAGGAACTTGCAAGGCGGCTCCATGAGGAGGGATTCGGGGAAACCCCGGAGGTCCCCGCCCCAGCTCAGGTGAGTGGCGTCCCCTAAACCCTCTCAGGACCTACCCCCCAAAGTCCCTGCCCAAGTGTTGTGTTGGGGATGTAAGGAGCCGGGACATATCAGAGCCAATTGTCCCCACCAGGGGGAGCCCATGGACGTGAACTTTGGTTACCGCCCTTCCATGTATGCCAGGAGGCTGTGTACTGCCGGTGTCCCTGAGCTTGTGGGGCAAAGTCACCTCTGTCAGGTGAAAGTGGGAGACACCCTGGCTGTGGCCCTTTTGGACTCGGGGAGTATGGTTACCCTGGCAAGACCCGCCTTAGTACTGCCCGATGAGTACACTGGGCGGAAAACCGGGGTTTTGTGCATTCATGGGGACTTGAGAGACTATTGCCCTTATTCATCAAGCGATAGCGCCAGGTAGTGTCTGACGAGCGCCAGGTAGCGGCAGCTAACGGCGACTACCGACTCAAGTACGCCCGGCGGCGGTCACAATGACGCATTTATCAAGCAAAATGAGGCTAGCGCCGGCGAGAGCGACTGCTAGCGCGGCATTCATCATGAAGCCGCCTGGACCGAACAGCGCCGCTGCAAATTCCCTCACAGCGCCAGGTATGAGCTGTCGCTCCCTGGCGATGTCCAATGCATTTCAATGGAGCAATCTATAATAATTCATGATTAATTGTTAATAATTTTTTTTTAAATTTTTTTAATGTCAAAAAATCGAAGAACACTTCTGCAATGTTAGGATTTATTTTTAAGTAAAAAAAAAAAAAAAAAAAAATATGTGCAGAATTGATCTAACAGGTCTGAGATTAATGTATTCATATAACAAAATGATTCTAAAAACATGTATAATGTTACATTCAAAAAATATGGTTGTTTAGGGGTTAAAAACTAGTTAATACAGATCGCCGCCAGCGCTCTGGGGTTTAAACAAGGAATGGACAGCGACAGCACATTCGGAGCGTGATTTTTTGATGAATATGAAGCTAGCCGTTCGCTCTGGCCATTCGTTGTCAGGCGCTCACATACAACGCTGGACCTGTGAAACAGCGACCCCCCAGCCCGTATTCAACATTACCGCACACCGACTGATTCGCTGTCATCAAGCTAATGCCGGCCAAGCACAGCGAATACTGGCTGGCGCTGAAAAAATCACGCTACAGTCGCTCATCTGTCGCTACCTGGCGCTATTGATGAATCGGCCTCAAAGCCACAGCACAAGTGTCTCTCACCACCGTCTCCGGCAGCTGGAAACATGAAGTCACTGTCGCCGCTAAACTCCCGTATGAACTGATTATTGGGAGAGACTTTCCAGGGTTCAGGTCACTGTGGGCCAAGCTGGCAGTTCCGGAAACCCGCGAGGCGGGTGTGTCCCCAATAGACTGGCCCTACTCAGGGGAGACCCCGGTGCCCTGGGAACCGGAATCAGGAGGCACCGTGGAAGAGGTGCCCGTCCCTAAAATGGAAGAGGGGGAGTCAACCCCACTAAATGTTATGGTTGGAGATGTGGAAGAGTTGGCAACAGCTCCAGAGTTGGCAGATCTCCATGTCTCCACAACTAACTTTGGTACCGCTCAACACCAGGACCCGACCCTGTCTCGGGCCTGGGAGAATGTTCTTGAGGTGGAAGGTGAACCACAACAGCCAGGGGCGGAGTTACAGTTTGTGGTTCACCAGGAAATGTTGTACCAAGTAAACAAGGTACGTGAAGAGGTGGTGGAACAATTGGTGGTACCCAATCCATATCGCAAGTTGGTGTTGGATTTGGCCCACCAACATGTTCTGGGTGGACACCTAGGCCAGCAGAAAACACTGGACCGCGTTTTACAACGATTCTACTGGCCCAGTGTGTACAAGGAGGTGGAGAGATATTGTGAGTCCTGCCCAACATGTCAGATGACCAGCTCTCAGCCTCATTACCGTGGTCCCTTAGTTCCTCTCCCAGTTATTGAGGTACCCTTTGAGCGGATTGCCATGGATCTAGTGGGTCCAGTGCCAAAATCCGCTAGAGGGCACCAACATATTCTGGTGATCTTGGACTATGCCACGCGGTACCCTGAGGCAGTGCCCCTGCGTCACACCTCTGCCAAGCTCATTGCTAAGGAGCTTATGGAAATGTTTTCCAGAGTAGGTCTGCCTAAAGAGGTCCTGACCGATCAAGGTACCCCGTTTATGTCGAAAGTAATGAAAGAGCTATGTAAACTGCTGCAGGTGAAACAGTTGCGGACATCCGTTTACCACCCGCAAACAGACGGCCTAGTAGAACGGTTTAATCAAACTTTAAAGACCATGTTAAAAAGGGTGGTCGCCAAGGATGGGAAGAATTGGGACTTGCTGCTGCCCTATCTGATGTTCGCAGTGCGAGAGGTGCCCCAGGCCTCTACGGGGTTCTCGCCCTTCGAACTCTTATACGGTCGACATCCACGGGGCCTGTTGGATATAGCCAAGGAGGCCTGGGAACAGCAACCCACACCCCACAAAAGTGTGGTAGAGTACGTTACTCACCTACAAGAACGGATAGAGACCGTCTTGCCGCTTGTCAGAGAACACATGGAGGCAGCGCAGCGGGCCCAAAGCAGGATTTATAATCGGCAAGCCAGGGTACGGAACTTTAACCCAGGTGACAGAGTTGTGGTTCTGGTACCCACGGTGGACAGTAAATTTCTAGCTAGGTGGCAGGGTCCCTATGAAGTCATTGAAAAAGTTGGGGAAGTGACTTACAAGGTACATCAGCCTGGGCGGAGGAAGCCAGAGCAGGTGTACCATGTAAACCTGTTGAAACTGTGGAAAGACAGGGAGACCCCTGGGGGTGACAGTCCCCGACCAGGTATGGTGGGGGTGGAGCTTCCCATTCCTCGGTCTGTTATTAGAGAAGCAGTAGTCGAGGTGAAAACTGGCGACAACCTCTCCTCTAAACAGACTCAGGAAGCCAGGGAGTTTATTAGCAGAAACACGGACGTGTTTTCAGAACTCCCTGGGCGCACTTCGGTCATCCAACATGATGTTGTCACGGAACCTCAGGTCAAGGTCCGGTTGAGGCCTTACCGGGTACCTGAGTCCCGGCGACAAGCTATCGCGGAGGAAGTGCAGCAAATGCTCCGGTTAGACGTGATTGAAGAATCAAAGAGTGAGTGGGCCAGCCCCATAGTCTTGATTCCCAAGCCCGATGGTACGTTGCGGTTCTGTAACGATTTCCGCAAACTTAATGAAGTTTCCAAGTTTGATGCCTACCCTATGCCCCAGGTAGATGAACTCATTGAGAAGCTAGGCCAAGCCAGGTACTTTTCGGTTTTGGACCTCACAAAAGGGTACTGGCAGGTGCCCTTGACTGAGGCTGCCAAGGAGAAAACAGCCTTTATTACACCAGAGGGACTGTTCCAATACAAGGTATTACCCTTTGGGTTACACGGCGCTCCCGCTACGTTCCAAAGGATAATGGATATTGTCCTCAGGCCACATCGTCGGTATGCTTCGGCATATCTGGACGATATAATTATCCATAGCACGGATTGGGAAAGTCACCTACCCAAAGTCCAGGCCGTAGTGGATTCCCTCAGGAAGGCTGGGTTGACGGCAAACCCGAAAAAATGTGCTTTAGGCCTAGAAGAGACAAAATACCTGGGCTATGTGATTGGACGAGGAGTGGTCAAGCCCCAGGTTAACAAACTAGAAGCCATCCGTAACTGGCCACGGCCTAACACCACCTGCCAAGTAAAGTCATTTCTGGGGTTGGTGGGATATTATATGCGGTTCATTCCCAATTTTGCCACCCTAGCGGCACCATTAACGGACCTGTTAAAGGGACGCAAGTCTGTCATGGTGAAGTGGAATGAACAGGCCGAAAAAGCTTTCTCCGCTTTGAAATCTGCCCTGTGTGGGTCTCCGGTGTTGGTGACACCCGACTTTAAGAGAGAGTTCATAGTGCAGACCGATGCCTCCGAGGTAGGTCTCGGTGCTGTACTGTCTCAGGAAGTCAACGGGGAGGAGCACCCCGTTGTCTACATGAGTCGCAAATTAACACCCGCGGAGACCCGGTATAGTATAGTTGAGAGGGAGTGTTTGGCCATTAAATGGGCCCTGGAGTCTCTTCGCTACTACTTGCTGGGGAGAAGGTTCCGTCTGATTACGGACCACTCTCCCCTCAAGTGGATGTGCCAGGCTAAGGACAGAAATGCCAGGGTCACCCGATGGTTCTTGTCATTACAAAACTTCAAGTTCACAGTTGAGCACAGAGCGGGACGATTATTGGGTAATGCGGATGCCCTGTCCCGAGCACATTGTTTGGCATGTGTCCACCCCCTCAGGGTTGGACAAAGGGGGGGGGTATGTGGTAAGGTGCAAGGGGCCGTTATTGACGGCAGGTATGTAGCACCAATGTACCTGGCATTGGTGCAGTAAAGCCGTATAGCTTGTTTTCCAGCATCAGCTGCTGGTGGCAGTTTGCTGCTGATGATTTAGAATAGCTGAAAGGCTAACCTGGGACGGCTTTACTGGGATGGAGTAGAGCAGGGTGGGACTCCATCCCACTACCCAGGTTCGGGTTTTGCGGGCTGTTTAAATAGCCTGGGGAATCAGCTGTGCCCTGGCCTTTGTCTAGAGCTCACATGGGAGTGAGACTCTGTGAGCCTGGCTGAAATCTCCTGTGGAGGCTGTTTCATGCGGACCTGAGGCCTATTTGGACTGTAAACAGGACGTTTGCTCAAGGACTAAAAGCTGTTTGCCTGATTGAATCATTTATGCTGCTGTTTCCTGAAAAGGTGATGTAACCTGTATGGACATATGCTTTTGTGGATTTATGTGTGAAATAAACACAGACTTTACTTTGAACTGTTTGCCTCCGCCTCTATACTGCTGACACCCGGTCGCCTACCAGAGCTAATCTCCACAATATATATATATATATATATATATATATATATATATATATAGATAAATGTATGTATGTATGTAGTTCTTTAATCTTTTAGTTTTCTGTTATTATTTTGAGTACTTTCCCCAGCCCATTTTGTGCAGGGCTATCACCCAGGTGCCCCCCCACCCCCAATTAAGCCTCAAACACCCTTGAAAAAAGGAATATTTAGTTTATTTTATTTATGTATTTCTTTAATTTATTAGTTTTCCCTAGCCCATTTTGTGCAGGGAAATCGCCCAGGTGTTCCCACCTCAATTTGGCCTCAAACCTTACGGCCTTATTTATCAAGGGATAGCACCAGGTAGTGTCTCACTAGCGCCAGGTAGCGCCAGCTATCGGCGGCTACCGACTCCAGAACGCCAGGCGGCGGACACAATCACGCATTTATCATGCTAAATGAGGCTAGCGCCGGGGAGAGAGCGTCACCATTCATCATGTAGCGGACTGCAACGAACAGCGCCGCTGCTAATCCCATCACAGCGCCAGGTATGACCTGTCGCTCCCTGGCGCTCTCCAATGCATTTCAATGGAGCAATCTTTAAATATTCATAATTAATTGATATGATTGTTTTTTTTTTTTTTTTAACTGTCAAAAATTCTGTGACCACTACGGCAATGTTATATATTTTTTTTAAGGTAAAAAAAAAAAAAACAACATTTGTGCAGAATTGATATTACAGGTCTGATATTAATGTATTCATATTACAAAATGTTTAGAAAAACTTGTTTAATTTTTTAATCAAAAAATATGGATGTTTGGGGGTTAAAAACTACTTTTAAGCCATCGCCGCCAGCGCTCTGGGGTTTAAACATGCATTTCACAGCGCGAGAATTTTTTGAGCGTGACTTGTTAATGAATATGCTGGGAGCCGTTCGCTCTGGCCATTCGCTGTCAGGCGCACCCATACAGCGCGGAACCTGTGAAACAGCGACTCCTAACCCCGTATTCAACATTACCGCACACCGACTGAGTCGCTGTCAACAAGCGAACAACGGCCAAGCACAGCGAATACTAGCGGGCGCTGTGAAAATCACGCTACTGGCGCTCATCTGTCGCTACCTGGCGCTATTACTGAATCGGCCTCCCCGTAAAAAAACTAATATTTTGATTTTTTCAATTTATTTATGTATTTCTTTTTTTTGTTTTCTTTTTATTTATTGAGTATATTCCCTAGCCCATTTTGAGCAGGGATATACCCCTGGTGTTCCCCTGATTTGCAGCCCTCTAGCCCTTGCTGCCCCCATTTTACAGTCATTTTTATTCCCCCAAATTCTGGTCCTCATTGACCTCAATGGGGCTTGGGATCAGTTCAAGTTGGGGGTTTTCAAGCCCAAACTTTAGCGGCAAGTTCAGCCAAACTCGGTGAACCTGAATCTCAGCGGGTTTGCCCATCCCTACATATGTCGACACTGGAGGGGTCTCAGAATATATGATGGGGAATCTTGGGAGTGTCTGGGTTGTTTGAAAAGCTTAAGAATAAACGTTTATTTGAAAATATAAAAGTCATGTAAAAACATTATTAGTTGTTTTTCATGTACTGGGTAGCTTTCTAATGTTCACTCGAAAAATAAGTTAAAGATGCTAAAAAAATCTCTCTGTAAATAGGTTATGTTGTAATTTTTATTGTAAATTACCCCGTAATGTGTCATTTAAATCTTTCTTTTCTGTTCTTTACCTAAATATATGCAACCAAAGTCCATTAAAATTCCATGTATGTAAGGATGAGTTGGATAAAAAGGGTCACTAATTTCTAGCATTCATTTAGCAATGTGACATCCAAAACTGGAAAGGGGTTAAATGGACCTAAAAGTTAGTTTGATTTTAGCTTCATTTTAAAGGCAACTTAGAGTAAACCCTCTCTGGCAACTTTGTACCAGCAGTAGCACAGTGATGTGCTTGGCCACCGGCTGTGCAAATAGGCTGCTTGCGGTCACAAGTGGGACATGCAACATGTAAAAGGTTAGTATTCAGGCTTCCACATTCTTTTATTTAGCAATGCTGATCCACAATGGAGCTGCCCTACCTGGGCTGTGACACTGCTGCATATTAAAGAGGGAATCGGGTCACTTCTGAATTGAGTTCCTCTTTAAGTCACTCCCTCTGGCTAAATGTAAGTGCCACAGTGCAGAGATACCTTTTCATTGTCCTGCTTTGTCTGGTGTGGGACCTGAAACAGGTGATTGCATTGTATAACTCCTCTGAAAGCTGTGTACGAGAATATCTGTACAGTGGTGAAAAGGAGTAGTTAGGAAAGGTTAAAGTCTCTGCATTAGGGCACCCTCCCTGGCAGATAGATGAAGGGGGAGGTGAGTCTGCTCAAATGCTTATGACTTAGGTCAATTAGGAACAACAATAATAGAAAAATAACATTATTTAGACTCAATTGTTTAATCCTTAAAATGATACATTTAATAAAGTAGTTTAGTTGGCAGCCACAGTGCTGGAGATCCAGGCGTTGTAGTTGCAGACCTTGGTGTATACACCGGGGTAGTTCCTCAGGGCACAGCCATATCCCCAGGAGACAATACCCTGCAGCTGTCCATTGCAGACCACAGGTCCACCAGAGTCACCCTGAGAAAAAGAAATGATTATTAGAACTGACAACTCAAAGAGCAAAATAGACATAATAAAATGCAAATGTTTGTTACCCAACAATAGTATACCGAGCGATGTTGACCCCTTTCCATATACCCTTTATGGTTAATAAATTTCTTATTGATCTATATCTATATGGTATACAGTATGTGTATTACTTTGACTTTTGGTCTTTTTAATACAACAACAATACAACATTTACTGATTTGACTTATCTAAGAAGCGTCAGTGCCCCACCCTGCCACTTTTTTGGCCTCAACGGCACTCAGAGTCTGATCTAACAACCAAAAAACGCAGGCGGCTAGCATCTTATTCAACACTATCGCTGGGCGGTATGGTTGAAGTTGAATGCTCCAGATCCCTTAGAGCACAATGGGCAGAACTGGATTGAAGTGTTAAATGCTTAGAATTAATATTAAACACATATCTTTTTTTACAGAACTTGCATTGTGACTTAATTTTTTGAAACACAGGACCTAGATGGTCCAAAATTTATTTTTTGGGGGTTATTAAACTTGATTTTAATGGCTTCTTTTGCTTAACAATTCGTAATTTGGAGAACAACAACTAAAATGCAGCCAAAACACACTAAAGTCTGTTCCCTTTTCATTTCTTGTAACTGTAAGGAAGAAACGGTGACCAGCACCAGAAACATAAAGGAAAAATCCAAAGATTTCAAGGACAAAAATGTCATAAATATGCTGGGGTGTGCGGCAGTACAAAGTGGCACTCACTGGCGCTGGGATAATCAGCTGGCGGTCCAACAGGTGCTGACATAAGACGGCCAATACCTTAGTGCAACAATCAAAGCTAATTAGTTAGAGTTCGGCGCAATGCCTGCTAGCATCAATGTAGTACACAGCACAGCGCCAGATAAGATGGGAATGCCGGTGCTCCAAAGCTGGAGCTATAGCCACATAAATTATGCTAACAGACGCATATCATAAATTAGGCCCATAGACGTTTAGTTTGGCTAGTTTTAACTTTTTAATATGCTTGCAACCCAATATTGCCTTTTTTTGCTTTTTAAGATCTTTAAATGTGATGGATGCATTTCTTAAAGCACTAAGAAGAGTATCATTTGTGTCATTTTAGGGCAATTATAGCACATTCAATGCAAAAAACTAAAAAATCCTATGACCAAATGCACAAAAGATTTTCGTATGATAAGCGGTGAAACATCTCATGTGAAACACAGGGAGGCTCGTTGAAACCCCTTTTTGTTTTTTTTTACTTGCACTGAAAAGAAATATGGGAGGCTTTGCCTGTGAACATTTTAACTGTGAACTGAAGAGAGATAGGGGATGCTTTACCTGGCAGGAATCCTTGCCACCCTCCAGGTATCCAACACAGATCATGTTGGAGGTGATCTGGCCAGGGTAGGCGCTGCTACACTGGGCAGAGGTCAAGATGGGGGCATCCAGACACTGGAGCTGACTGGGCATGCTAGCTGAAAATACAAAAGATATAAAAAAGTATTTCAGTTAATTCTAATAATTGTAATCATTTTATTTAGAATGGTATCTGGCAACATATCTAGACATAAAATAAGCTAATGAGGGACACATTCATAGTCTTTGTAAGTACAATAAATCATTGTAAATGTATTTTCACTTACTTCCACTGCTCAGAAGGTTGCCCCATCCGGAGATCAGACAGCTGGTACCGGCAGCAGCACAACCACTGGCCAGAGCCACAGGTTGGACGTAGGCATTGAGGGAGGCGGGAGAGGCCAGCTTGATCAACATGATGTCATTGTCGATGGTTCTGGAGTTGTAGCTCCCATGCTGGATCACCTTGGCGGAGTTGATGAACTGCTCGGTACCTTCATTGGCATTAATGTTGTGTTCCCCCAGTCTGACCTGAAGGCTCCTTTTTAAGTTTCATATAAGAAAAAATAATAAAGAGTTGAGAGTCTTTAGAGATATAATAAGGTCTAATTGCCAGGCAATAACATATGTAAGTGCATCCTCCCTTACTTTTCGTGGTTGGATACAGTGGATATAAAAAAAATCCACAACCCCCTATAAAAATGGCATGTCCTATTAAAACATCTGTTCAAGAGGGAATCATTTCAGGATGTTTTCCACCAGCGTGACCAATAATCTGTACAATGCCATTGAAAAACAAACTGAAATAATTTTGAAGCGGAAAGAAAAAAAATTAAATATTTTTGTTCCATATGTGTGAACACCCTCACATTTAAACTCATGGTAAATAGCAGTCAGTAGACAGCGGCCTTTACATAGATACATACCCTGTTTTTCTGGAAAAAAAGACAGGAGTCATGTTAATTTTTTGCTCCAAAAATGGTGGCAGGGCGTATTTTCAGGGGATGTCAATATAAATACAACTAGTAAAATAATTGTGCCCAAGTTCGTTAGCTAGGCTATAATAAAATCAGTCATTGCCCCATGAGTTAAAATTTGTGCCTTAATAAAGGAAAAGATACTACCTCATATTGATACTACAATATATACATTCTAACGTATGGATGGGCAAGAGAGTTGGATTCAGTAAGGGTGGCCAATCACCAGAGAGACCACTCCCTTTTTCTTACCACCTCTGCCCCACCCTTGGAGCCCAGCGCTGTAAGAGTGGCTCAAATTATGAAAGAAGTTGCGCTGACAGCACTCTCCCTGTATCTTCATTAATTTTGGATCATGTCTGCCCCTTCCTTCTGTGAAGAGGGCACTGTTTTGCAATAGGGCTTATATATGAAAGCATTTGTAAAAAAAAAAAAAAGTGACAAATCACACTAGGATTTACTTTCAGGGTAGGTCTTATTTTTGGGAAAACAAGGTAGTTAATGCGGCTGAAAAAAGACCTATGTCCATCAAGTTGACCAAGGGATGGGGTTGGGTAAAGTTCTTTTTTATTATTCACAGATATCAGCTAATAGTAACTGTTAATGTTATTTTTTTTTTGAAGGTGCCAGCTTTTGCCAGCTAAAACTGCTGAGACCAAGGTTGAAGTTCTTGACTAGGGTTGAGCAAACCGAACTCCTAGAACCAGTTAGGTTTGAGTTTCAGGAAAAATTTGATTTGGCAGAAATCCCAATTTTTTGTGGTTCATGCCAAATTAATTTTACCCTGAGAAAAAAGTAAACTCACCTGCTCTCTCGCTGTCCTTGGTTCCATCGCGTCCACACTTTACCCTGTTGCTCTCCACAGAAATCCAAGCCATGGCTGAGCTCTCTGTGTTCTGCTCCCCACCACAAGTTGAGCTGACATCATCTCACTCTGCCAGTAAAAATAACCACTTCCTTCGGCTGGGAGCAAGAAGTCAGAGGGCTGGAGACATCAGCAGAAGCCGGAGAGATCGATGAAGACGGGCGCTTCCGACGATCACAGATGACATGGGATACAGGGATCAGCAATGGATTAGAGTGAAGTATGGGGAAAAAAATAGCGCCCGCACTTCGCTGGCTCTCCGGCTTCGGCCAATGTCACAGCTTGCTCTGTGAAGCAGAGAGGGGCTATTTATACTGGCAGAGTGATCCTGACATCAGCTCACTCCCGGTATAAATAGCTCCTCCCTGTGGTGGGTAGCAAGATGCCGGGAGCCCAGTTGGGGCTTGGATTCCTGTGGAAAGTGGCGGGGGACAGCTACCAGAGGATGCAACTAGCAAGGACAGAGGGGGAGGATGTCAGAGAACGGCAGGGTGGCTAAGCTTCCTTAGAGTCTGTCATAGATGGCTAAGGCGCGGGGGGGGTGGGAAAAGCAGTAGGATGACGGCTGCCATCCAAAAGGGGCAATTAGGACCTAGTAGGTCAGAGGCCTTATTTGGGCATTTAACCCCCCTGGCGTTATGATAGAGGCAAATGTAATGGTAACGAAAGCGTTACCATTACATTTGTCTCTGACGCACGGCTCCGCCCACATGAGCCTCTGCGGCTCACAGAGACGGAACCAGGAAGTGAGACGGACGCCGCAGCCGCGGCTCTCACCTGCGATCGCAGCGGGGACATCGCTGGATCGCAGGGAGAAGGTAAGGAGACTGCGCCGCCCTGCTCCTTTGCCAAATAGATCCCGAGCGTGACTCGGGGTTACCGCTACTTACAGCGCAAATTAACCCCGAGTCATGCTCGGGTTCACCGCTAAGGAGGTTAAAAGATAATAACGGGACTCAATGGTCCATTTGATAGATGTCTTTTCCTTCAGCACTCACCGGCTATTGCAGACTATTGACTGTTTAATCAGCCAATCACTGCTCATCAGCTACATTGTTGTTGCTGGCCTAGGCAGTCAGTCGGTGGCATTTTAGCAGCATAAAGCATGGAAGCACTTCTCCTTGTGGCAGGGATTGGTGGCGGTGGTTGACTAGAATAAGGTAAAAGTTGAAACCTCTATATTGTACCCTTTGGTCTTGACTTAAATTTAGGGTATAATGGAAAAGACTTAGCATAGACTTCTGCTTTAGGGCTAACAAAAAGGAAAACATTTGTACGTAACCAAATAACAATTTATTGTCAAAATAACTAGCTGAATGATCTAATTATGATAAATATATACATTTCTTTTTTCTTTTTATGACGGGTCACTTACGATTTGTAGCAATGAGCAGCAGAGACCACCCACAGGCTGTTGATCAGGGAACCACCACAGAAGTGATATCCGGAGTTCAGAGACACCTGGTAGGGGACGGAGTAGGCATTGCAGGTGTATCCCCCGACAATCTTATCATCATCGTAGGCAGCTAAGCAAAGGAGGGCGGACACAAAATTGAAGGATTAAAATTATTTGACGAGTATTTAATAATTCATCATTATCATGATACACTTTTAAAAGGATTGACAAACCCAAAAATGAGAACATTGCCCTGTGTAAACCCACACAATGAAAATACTGTTTTCGCCCTAATGTGTGGGTAAAATGCTTCTTATCAAGCGAAAAAAAAAAACTCATATTCCTGAGCTCCCACGCTGCAGCCGTCTCCCCCCGACCTGAACACATAGGAAGTGAGAGACAGACACACAGGAAATACATTACTGCTCCCCTCTCCCAATGCCCGCTGTCACTGCTGCTGACCGCCACCTATGCTGCCGCCTTCACCGCTGACTGCCGCCTGCACAAACGTGTTCCCTGGGCACCGGTACCACCGGCAAACAGGTGGGCATGGCCTGTGACTTGTGCCATGGGCACTGGTGAGAGTCACAGGAACCGGCATTCTGGAAGCTTGTCGGTGGCAGGCACTAGTGGCAACAGCAGCAGAGACGGCTGTGTCGTGGGAGCTTGGGGATGTGATGTTTTTTTTGCTCATGTGGGCATGCTGCACACTGCCTTTATTTTGAATGCCTCACACATTACCCATATTTGGGATGCATCACACACTGCCTGTATTTGGGATGCACTACTGAATATATCAAAATATAATTGAAATAAAAAATCATGACATATACACAGGCACAAATACATTTAAAAACAATTTAAAAACATTTAAAAACAAAAATGGTGTGGCCCACCCCTCCCTGAGTAAACCTGAGTAAACCCTCCAAAGTGCAAGTGCAAAAAACGAACTAAGGCGCATTATATAAATACATACAATACTATAACAAATCCTAAGATCAATAATGTGAATATAACAACTATGTAATTAAATGACATCCAATAATAAGCTCACATAATACACAAATACCATCAGTGTAGGAATCCTCAGTGTAATAGTCTAATATCACACATGGACAAGAAGACCAAGCAAGTAAAAAAGGAAAAGATTAAATAAATATCACCAGTTTAAATCCATCGCAAGGAGGGGGGTGAGGGGCAGTCCCAAAATAGACCCAATGAGTTCCACGAGTGGTCCCACTTTTCAAGGATTTTTTTTTTTTATTTCAATAAAAATTCTTGTTAGATTTTGATTTATTTAGTAGTGTGGTAGCAAATTATTATTGGGTATTCTTTTACCCTAGTAGCATAGGATTATTGGTCCCTTAGAGGGTTTGGGCCCCACATACACCTGCATACTAGTTATTTCTATTTTGTTTTAGTGTGTCGCCATTGTGTTTTTCCCCTTTTCCTGATATTCATAAAAACACTGTCAGGAGGCAGTATAATGTCCAAATGACAGCCATATGTTATTTAATTTAGTTACAACCTAAACTGCTACATAATTGCAATTTAGTTTGTAGTGCTTTCTGATTCATTAAAGTAATTATAACTACAAACTCATAAGGCGGACCCCCCACTGCTGGTTTGTGTTTAACTGAATCTATCATCGCTGGAAAGCACCAGAGGGTGCTGCATATGGCCAACCTTTCGAAAAGCGGACTCAGAAACCTGTAACCCTTGGATTTTATTCCTACCAGGAGAAAAAAAAACGCAAGTTTGATGGGAATTTTATTCAGTTAGAGTGTAAATGTGAATCCTCCTGTCATTAGCCAATGCATTTATATGGGTTTTTATTATTACACAATTTTGCGATACACTCCTTTAACTCAACTATATACTTACAGTATGTTCCCCTTGTTCAAAAGATATGTGCTTTTAGAATAAACAAGTGCATCTCTGTTTAACTATAGTAAAATGAGTAAAATGTCAATATAAATTGCCAGAGGTGCCCTTTTAGGCAAAATATTTTTTTTACATATACCATTTTAAACTGGTGTTACCAGAGAGACATTTTCCCTGCCAAGACTTATTACTGCTAAAGACGAATACAATAGGTTTGAAAGAAAATCTAAAAGTAGCAATTAACAAATGCTCAATAAGGAAGGAGAAAGTGTAAGCAATGCAGTCTGTCTGAGGACTCACCAACAGCTCCGAGGAGCAGACAGACCAGGAGAAGCTTCATAGTGGAGATTCGTCCAGAATGAGGAGAGAGTGGTTACAACTGGTATTTATATCTAAGAAATGAACTTGCCTCCACTTTTGTTATCTAAGAAAAATGTAAATGACTATTGCAATAAGCAGGTGAAGGACAGTTTGTTCAAACTTGAAACCTATTTTAAACTAACCCTGACCAATATTTTTTATACTGAAAAACGCACACCTGGTCCTAGTTCACAAGGGTTGAGTGAGGTTGTTATTGAGAAAAGAAAAAAAAATCTACACTACACTACAAAAAAAAAATACAAATGTGTAACACATTTTGGGGTTTATTCATCAAGGGATAGCGCCAGGTAGTGCCTTGTAGCGGCAGACAGCGTCTGGTGAACGCTGGGCACTGTACGCAATACCACATTTATGAAGGTGATTCAGCGTATAGCTCTAGCTATAACTTCCAGAGCGCCAGGTATTACCTGTCGCTACCTGTCGCTCGCCAATACATTTCAATGGATGTTCCGTTTCTTCTGTTTAAACATGTTTTTGTTTTTAATTTTAATGTCACAATGTTACAACAATGTAATTCCATGTGTTTCGCTTTGTTACTGGTGGATATGTGTTCAGAAACAGACTTTAATCATGCAGCGTCTGCCGAACTATGCTATAGCGACCAGATTTAGAGCGCCGACGCTGTGTGAGGCTGTTTTTTGTTGAATATGGTGTGAGTCGCTGAGAGATGGTCGCAATGAGCTGGCGCTACATTTTGCTCCCTGCAACGCTGTACTGGTGTTAGAACGCCCAACATACATCTTATTCATCAGTGCCGGCCAGGTTACTACAGCGACTGAGGCGCTCTATTACAGCGCCCGATAGCCGATCACAGCGTACACTCGCTTTCAGCGCCTCTGTACAGACGCTCATCTGCTGGTGCTAGTAATGAAGCAGCCTGCCCATAGCACAAACATTTCTAACATCTTCCATCACTGAAATACATTGATCAAATATTGAATATTATGTTAAAGCCAGAGAAAAGCAAGTTTGGCACAACATTTCTAAAAGATCTGGATGGCACCAAATCTCAATTTTAAGAGGACACTAAAGTCTGCAGACTTGCATACATCTAATATCCTGTACCTGGCTCCTTATCTATGAAGTGCACCTTTTTGTGCCATTTGGCATCATTTTTGTGACATATGTGTGCTCCTAGGAGTATCCGCATCTTTCTATATTTTGGTGCTGCTATTTTTTTAGCATGGTGCAGCAAGTCAAAATGGCTGAAGCTGAACTTGAACCAGCTTGAATTGGTACAATAGGGTTGATTCAGAGAGACAAAAAAACACTTTCGTTTTTGTGTCGATCTGTTTTTTTTTTTTTTAATTTTCCCGCTCTCGTATGAGTGTATGAATGATTCTAAGCATGCATCGCAAGCCTTCTGTAAAGTCTTCGTCCGTTCATATGCCAACGAGAGTGTCATTTTCCAGCTTTTGGCTTCCGTTTTTTTTTCTCATGTTACAACGTAGGCTTTTGTTTCGCTTGCCCTTTTTCCACCGTCTACTCCCACGAATCCTTTACGTTTCCTGTTAGATTCTGTTTTCCTTTTACAATAAATAATCGTCCAGACGAAAATCCTTACGACCTTACGCCTGCGCACTACAAACTTAACTCATTAATGTGTTCGCCTACATTTCCCACCCCTAAAACATACCTAAATCACTTTGCGGTCTCATTCTTCTTCTATTTCCTACCCCTAAAACTTACCCAAATCACTTTGCGGTCTCATTCTTCTTCCATTTCACACCCCTAAAACTTACCCAAATCACTTCGCGGTCTCATTCTTCTTCCATTTCACACCCCTAAAACTTACCCAAATCACTTTGCAGTCTCATTCTTCTTCCATTTATCACCCCTAAAACTTACCCAAATCACTTTGCGGTCTCATTCTTCTTCCATTTCACACCCCTAAAACTTACCCAAATCACTTTGCAGTCTCATTCTTCTTCCATTTCCCACCCCTAAAACTTACCAAAATCATTTCGCGGTCTCATTCTTCTTCCATTTCACACCCCTAAAACTTACCCAAATCACTTCGCGGTCCTGCGAATCTTCATCTCTAAATATTTCTTGCCCCATTCGTTTTGTGGTAACCAACCCTTAATTAATGTATTTAGAAAAGGAAATGACACAGAAACAGGTTTTTTTTTTAATCACAAATGCCACTTTGTATAGGGCTTTTTAAAAAAAAATATTTTGATTAAAAATGTAACCATTTTTTTTATTAAAAAAGAACATTTATAAATGTTAAAAAAAAAGTTTAAATATAAAAATGCTTAAAACTATATACATAGCAATGACAGGACCCAGAACATTATTCATCTTCATCTGTGGTCCCCAACGAGTCGCGCAACTCCTGCATCTCGCAAGGACCCTTGAACTCATTTGTGGTCCCTGTATAAAAAAGAAAAAAAAACATTATTTGTTGGCAAGTACATGTTTATCAGCTGTGAATGGAATGTTTATTAAGTTGCAAGCTAACTCATGAGGCCATATGACATTATGCTAAGAAATTAATCAAAGGAAGAGGACATATGTAATCATGCTATGGAATTAATCAAAGGAACAGGGCATATGTTATTATGCTAATGCCATTGACTATGGCTTTAGGTATCTTGGTGATCATGTCAATTCCCACATACTCAAAATAATGACATTACAACTTACTTCGTTAGTGGCCAAGGTCTGCTTCGGGGACCACCCTGGGTTCTGGGATCTGCCACTGCTGGGAAGTTGAGGCTGTAGAGACATGTCAAATAGGGTCACTTCTAATGTCTGAGTCAACAGTAAGCTAATGACAATTTGAATGTGTGTGTGACATCACCCACCTTCTACATGTGCCTCCTGGGCCTGATCTGCTGCAGTCCCTGCTCCAGATCCTTCACCCGCTACCGAATCATCTAGAAAAAAGATTAAGGGAATTAGCTTTGCTTTTAATAGCATGTATGTGTGTGCGGTTACATTAAGAGTCACATACCAGAGGCTAATGGCTTCGTCGCTTGGTACGACTCCCTGCCCACGCCGTGACGCAGAGGAGGGGTAGGAACGTCGCCCTGGAGATCCACCACCTTCACTTTCTGCTGCAGATTCATGCAGCACTGGTTGGCCTGTGCGCCTCCGGGTGCGTCGGATTCGGTACTCCATTTTCAACACTAGAAAAGCAAAGCATTTATAAATAAAGGCCTACCTTCTGTATTATTTACATCTAGCATGCAATCGCTATGTACTTACCTGGGAGATGGAGCACAAAAAATCGCAGCACCCGGGGCATGTGTAATTGCTTCAGGTCTGTCCAATGCTGCATGATCTGCGTATGTGTGAAGGTGGTGTCCGTCTCCTGCTGGATCCGGGAAAAGATCTCCAGGGCGACGTTCCTCTTCTCAAACGAGGTGGGCAGGTAGTCGTACCTGCGCTGAAGCATCGTCTAAAAAACACAAAATAGAAATAGTTGTTAGCTAAAACTGCATACAAATATGTGTCACAAATCGATCAGTTGACTAGCCTGATTTCTAGCCTTAAACTATCCTAGATGCAAGTGACTTGGTTCGCACATGTGCGCACTAACTTCTGTTTTGCACAGAGTTTTACAAACTTTTAACCCAAACTTTTTATTCCTGCACTTCGTTAAGGCCTAGGCATGCATTTAGATGGCAAATCAAAGTCCTTACAATACACTTACAAGCATAATCAGTTCTTGTTGTTGGCGGGTGAAGATCGTGGGCGCCATCTTTCTAATTGTCCGCAGCAGATAAGTAATGCCCCAGCGGTTTCCGGGTTCTGCATGGCCGGACGAGTGGCCGTATGCACGCGTATGCGAACGTGTAAGTGTCATACCCAGGCATTAGTATTTAAAGGGTCCTGGACACAGCTCATTCTCTTTGAGATTTTCAACATGTCAGCTAAAAAAGCCCTCAGTAAGGCCACACCAGCCAAGAAGGCCACCAGCAAATTTGCGAACCTCTATTTTTCAGCTTACAAACTGGCGGAGGCTTACCAACAAAATTACAGTTTACACGAGCTGAGAAGACGGTGCTGGCGTTGATACACCCCGTGGCATTAGAGCGCCTCTCTGGCAGACGGGACACAGACATCCCTACTATTCCTGCAGGTTAGTAATGTTAGTGTGTTTGTGAAATGAGGCTCACAGGCATATATGAACACATGCCCCTAGGGAGTGGCTTGGAGGAGAGGTTACAGTTTTAGATGGGTGTTTAATGTCTGCGGAATGTTCATTTGAAAATTTGGCAGGCCATACACGACCTTGGACAGTATTTATGGTCACTATTAAAGTCTTTATATTAGCAAAGCACTGCCTGTTATGTGAAGCTAGTTAATCATATACAACACTTTCTTCGTTGTCTTTATACCATTTGAGTTTTAGCTGTGCTTTGGTCTAAAATACTTGATCTGGGGTCAGGGAAAGGTCTACATAGGAAGAATGCCCACCAGCATACTCTTAAGACAAATGCTATTTGCAAGCTGAGTGTGGGTCCTAATGGCCCTTTAGGGATGTGTTAAGCCTCATAACATGCAGTACATGCATGTTTGGACTATTTAAGGTGACCAATGTGTATGTACAGGGTGAGGCATACATATAACAGATACTGACATTCATAGTGAAGGACACCTTGTCCCGCTGTTGGAGTTTGCATTCCTGCTTGGCCACGTGTTTTTTAATGCATATGTAGTAATGGATTTTTTGGTTTTTACATGCCTTTTTATTTTAAACACAGCCCAGCATCAAGCCTCAGCAAGTGTGGAAGCCTCATCCAGTTTGACCACGCCGTCAACTTCTGTGCTGCCTAGGAGCCAGGAACAGATATATACGGTGAGTGGACTTTGATGAAACTTCTGATGCATGTGAATGTACATGACTAATTTGCATAACAAATATATTTAGGGCCCAAACTGAACCTTTTTTTGCACATGTCCCAACAGACCCACACACTGAAATCCAGGAGATGGAGGAGGATGCCAGCTTGATGGGACCTTCAGAACTGACCCCCCTGGAAGCTTATCTGCCACTGTCCCAACATGCTACTGCACTAAATCCTCTGCAGTAGGAGCTCTGCTGCAGAGGATTTGCCGAGCACATCTGCGACTCTTGCTCGCCCTAGAGGTCCAGCATCTGCAGGCGCTCAAACCCGGGGAATTGGTAGACGTAGTCAGCAACGTCGACCAGTTTCCCAGGGGAGGCAGGTGACTCAAAGAACCACAGAGCAGCTTACTGCACAATTAGATACATTACATAATACATTCACCACCATGCTGACAGAATTTAGGACGAGCAACAGCCACATGGCCACCTTAAATAATAATTTCACAACCATGCTTGAGGAAGTTCGAACAAGCAGACTCATGTTGGAACAGTGGCAGATTATGAATGCCACACATGCCCAGGTGATGGGCCACCTCCAAGGCCCACCACCAGGGTTTTATGGGCAACACCCATTTTACCAGCTATTTGGCCTGTATCCAGCCTCCACATCTTTCCTCTACATCCCTACTGTATTGACCTGTCTGGTGAGCGCTACCAAGATTGCCTTTTTTATGGCTTTGCTTGTATGATTTTGATTTTCGCCCATATAGCTCATTAAAGTGCTGAGATACCCCACTAGCCAATGCATGAGCTAAAGCCTCACTGAAGCTGCTGCTCAAGATGCCACGCTGCAGGCTTGGGCCTAATGAAATTGTGTCTGGCTCATCCTGTTTGTTGGCAAGATTGGGGGGCATTCTGGGCTGGGAAACTACTACCTTGAACCATGGCAAAGATTGGACTGGACTTGCATGTGGACAGGGTTTTTTTTTTGTTTGGGTGGGCCACTGATATACAGGCGTGGATGTGGCATAGTTATGGCTGCTTTCCACCTGTGCCTGTGGCAAATGTGGCCAAGCAGGAGAGGGTGTGTATGTGGCCCAAAGTATTACTGGCCAAATATTCTCATGCAAATGGTTGCTCCCTATATATGTTTATTTTATTTGTTATTGAAACTTCGGCCTGGAGTGTGTTACTTTAAAACTCCTGGGTGTGGCCAATTGCTAGGTGCCATGAGTCTGCACCAATGTATATTTATGTTGTACTATGTATGTATATGAAGTCTGCGAGTGCCCTTCAACTCCAAATTTTCATGTTTCACTAAAATATATTGAATGTGACTTTAGCTGTTGTTAACTAAATTGATGCATTAATATTTGGGTTATTTTGAGATTACTGAAGGTTTTTCTAAACAAACATGGCAAAAAAAATGCACGAGGCTCAGATCATGTGTCAATATTTTAGTAATTAATTCATAAATTCATTAAAAATAAACAATTACATGCAACAAACAAACACAGGAAAACCAAATTAGGCAAAATGGGTGCTTATCAAATTGGCACGAACAGCTTGGCCAGAGGCACTAGGTGTGCCACGGTAGTCCTCTTCTGGGTCCTGGCTGGGTGGAGAGGGGGGCAGATCCACATACCGGGGGACACGCTGCATTATGGCAAAGTTGTGGAGGACACAGCAGGCCAGTATGATATCGATGACCTTGTTGGGGTCATACTGGAGTGCCCCCCGGTATGGTCCAAACACCTGAAGCTAGTTTTTAAGAGGCCAAAGGCCCTCTACACAATGGCCCGGGTCTTCCGGTGGGCCCGCTTGTAGGCATCCTGTGCCGCATTCTGTGGCCGAAGGACGGGCGTCATCAGCCAGGGAAGAAGCGGATAGCCGGAATCCCCTTAAAGAATAATAAAATACTTACATAGCCATACTTACATAGCTTACATTTAGCCACACCCTGTACATACAGATTGCTCAACTTAAAAAACAGCCAAATACCATCTACTGCATGTTCTGAGCCTTTAAACATCAAAGATGGCGGCTGAGGGCAAATCAGGCAGCCTGCAAACAGGAATTGGCTTAGGACTCTGCTGCTCTGCATTCTGGGATGTCTTACATTTTGTCTGAGCAAAGCACAGCTCTAACCCACCCCCTGCACTTTATCCCGCTCTCCTCTCCTCAGTCAGTGTCATGCATCTGAGCAAAGATGGCGCCACCCTATCATAAAGTCAAGAACAGAATTGCAACCGAGTGTGGGGAAGAATAATAAGTAAGTTAGTAGAAACTAGAAATATATTATTTTAAATGCTGGGAAATCAGTTTTTAAGGGTTTGCGCTTTGCTAAAGATCATGGTTAAGGTCCGGTTTAACTTTTCATCAAGGGGTAAAAACAGCCATAGGTTCAGACATGGGTCATAAACTATATTCATAGGCATACATTGAAAAGTGAATGACGTTATTTGCGTCAACTTACCAAGGAGCCATCCACCTGAGAATTCTCCAGACTCAAACCGACGGTATAATCCAGATCTTCGTAAGATGTACGCATCATGGGATGAGCCTGGAAACCCGGCGAGGACACTAAGTAACCGCATGTCCAGGGCCACCACTGCTTGGACATTCAGTGAGTGGCCCATTTTGCGGTTCCTGGGAAAAAAGAACAATAAAAAAAATTAGCAAGGCAAGGTAAACTACTCAAACACTAACACCCTCAAAAAAACATGTTGGCCAATACAAATAACACTAACTAAGTACATAAGTAGTTTTTAGCAAAAAAAGGATATATAAGTTGGATCAAATAAAAATTAACATTCGAATGACTAATTAAGGTCCACATGAAAATATTTGGCTTTGGCCGACATTAAAAACATTGATGAAGCTATACACGGTCAAATGGATCACAGGGACAAGTTACAAGGAGTGATTAAGCTATACACGGTCAAATGGGGCACAGGGACACTTGAGAAGGAGGGATTAAGCTATACACGGTCAAATGGGGCACAGGGACACTTGAGAAGGAGGGATTAAGCTATACACGGTCAAATGGGGCACAGGGACACTTGAGAAGGAGGGATTAAGCTATACACGGTCAAATGGGGCACAGGGACACTTGTGAAGGAGGGATTAAGCTATAAATGGTCAAATGGGGCACAGGGACACTTGAGAATGAGGAATTAAGCTATACACGATCAAATGGGGCACAGAGACACTTGAGAAGGAGGGATTAAACTATACACAGTCAAATGGGGTACACGGAAACTTGAGAAGGAGGGATTAAGCTATACACGGTCAAATGGGGCACAGGGACAAGTTACTAGGAGGAATTAAGCTATACACTGTAAGCTGTTTCACAGGGACAAGTTACTAGGAGGGATTAAGCTATACACTGTACGCTGTTTCACAGGGACAATTTACAAGGAGGGATTAGGATATACTCTGTAAGATTTTCCACAAGGACAATTTACAAGGAGGGATTAAGATATACACTGTAAGCTGTTTCACGGGGGCATTTTACAAGGAGGGATTAATAGATAGTTAAAATACAGTTTGTCTAAACTATATAACAAAATGACTGATTGAACTTACCTATAGATGTACTCGTCGGCGGCAGGAGGGACCAATGCAATGTGGGTGCAATCAATCGCACCCATGACGTTGGGCATGTTGGCGATATTATAAAAAGCCAACTTAAGTGCGTTCCAGGCTACCATGTCGTCCGGAAATAAAATATATTTCTGACTAATGGTAGCCATGCCTTCCAAAAACTTGGATAGCAGCGTAGGCTGGGAGATCCCCACGGAGAGGGCACCCAGCCTCTGGGACGAGCCGTTCGCCAAAAATTGCAGGCAGCCAAGCATCTTGGTCATACCTGAAATTGCTTGCCCCTTCCTTGTGGTGCGGGCAAACCATGGCCGCAGCTCACTATACAACTTATGGAGGGAAGCGCGATTAAGTCTGGTCAGCTCGAGCAACTCAACGTCATGCATGCGATCGATATGCATACATCGCCGGTGCAATCTGGCCTCGGCCCTGCTGACACATGCAATGCCCATTAGCTGAAGGCGCTCATATTCCTCCACAAAGCCGCAAAACATGGTCAAAACAAGGTATCCGAGGTCAAAATGGTCCCGTAAGTGGATCGCAAAGGAAACGGTTTTATAGGGTGGTGGTCTCTCGGCAATCAGCTCTCTGAATTAGTCGCAAGCCCATACCAATAACGTAAGTTATCTGAACGAACGCAAAATATCAGATTTTGATGGGAAAATGATCCGAACTAACGCAAATGATTCGATTTAGATTCGTTCATCGAAAGCGCATATACGCACGAGCGCGACTGAACGTACGAATGGAAAATGGAACAGTAAAACACAGAGAAACACACACAAAAACATACACAGACAGCTACGAAAGTCCAGACGAATGTGTCTCTGAATGAAGCCTAATATGTATTGGCCAGCCTGTGTCAGCGCCTGTTGGACCCTGCATGTTTTTGGCTTCTTAAATTGCGCACTAATTGCTGCCAAGGCAAAAACATTGGCACTGAGTGGAATTTACAGGTGCTCAAGTGTTAGCCAAACCCAGAGAGTGTGGCCATAATCATGATATATTGAAAAATATATCTTATAGGATTTTCTTACTTCAGCTTCAGAAGTTCATAGCATTGTTGTTAAGCTAATGTGTGGTCTTCAAGAAGAGTAACCAATGTCTCAAATGTCTTAAAATGTTTTGAACATGGTGCCTTCGTTCTGACCACACACACACACACACACACACACACACACACACACACTTCCAACACAATGGGAATCTCTTTGTTCTCAGAACAAATCTTTGCCATCTTAAGAAAATGCAATATCCCTGCTCCTGGATTCTACCTAGGCAAAGAAATACAATGCCTCCCTCTGCATGGTTATGAAGCTGAAGTGGTAAAACTACATCAGGTTAGTTCTGAAGAATGCCTATCAAAGACTCCTCTTCCTGTGGCAATTGAGGAGCTACAGCCTGCCTAGGAAACTCCTGATGCTGTTCCACAATGCAGTAATCACCTAGGTTTTAACCACTTGCTGTGTTGTGGTTGCAACCAAAAGGGATAATGCTTATCTACAAATGATTATTAGTGCAGTGAGTGCAAAGAGGATAATTCGTTCATGACTGATGGCCACTGATTAGCACTTCAACAAATGGCTAAGTAGCTAGGCAATGAAGAACAGTAAAGATAAATTTCACCCTGGGAATTCATACCTTCAACTATTACCCTCAGACAGGAGACTCATGGCACCCAAAGTAAAAACAAAATGGCTAAAGAACAGTTTCTACCTGCTGGCTGTCCATGCTATTATCCAAAAGTTTTGTATTGTTTGCCATTTTCTTCATTTTATATGCTTCACACTGAATTCCTAGTATGTATATACTTGGTGGAATAAAGATTGATTGATTGTTTAACTGAGCTGTTTTGCTTGAGGTAGAGTTTAAAAAGTTCATGGCTTATGCAAGCGGCTTGAATGGGCTAATAGCAGTGTAGCTGGTTAGTGCTACATGCGCTTTACAGATCCAACAAGATGTCCCATCTTCTGCTGAGTATCAATGGCAATGTGTGTTCATAGTTTTTGCAACCAAGAAAGGTATTGACAACGTGAGTGATGAAGAGATCCACAACAGGTTTAATCGAAATTCTACAGCTACAGTCGGAAAGGAAACTTTTCAAGCCACCTCAGCCCTTCCAAGTCTTTACCAGTCTACTATGTTTCACCTTTTTATGTTCAAGGTGGCCATTTGTGACCTGATATTATAATCACTTTATTGTTCACCAAGTATTTACATTACATAGGTGAATTTTTTCTTGACACGTAGGCAACGCACTACCTATGTAAATTTGTTAATGGTTACATTTTAAACAGTGCTTATAATTATAGCTATAATCAGAGATGAGCAAACTTTTGAAAAATCCGATTCGGCTGATTCGCCGAATTTTCGGACAAAATTCGTTTCGGTCCGAATTTATTAGCGATGAATCGCTATTAAAAACGGCTATTTCTGAGCTTCCTAGAGCCTCAATAGGGTTGTAAACCATTCTGCCTTGCTGTAACACGCATAGGATACGTGCTGGGTTAGTGAAATAATACTGTAAATAATTATGACATGCAGATCAGAGTCATCGCTATTAGAATCGCAGAGCGGCACAATTACAGAGAGTTGAGGTGGCATCACTATGAGGAGCCCCTATATTGCCTGAAAAACACACCCTGGAGCTGGCAGCAGCAGGAGCCCAAATATTGGCTGAAAGACATCCTGGAGTTGGCAGCAGGAGCCCAAAAATTGGCCTGAAGACACACACTGGAGTTGGCAGCAGGAGCCCAAAAATTGGCCGAAAGAGACACTGAAGTTGCCAGCAGCATCAGGAGCCCAAACATTGGCTGAAAGAGACACTGGAGTTGGCAGCAGGAGCCCAAAAATTGGCCTAAAGACACACTGGAGTTGGCAGCAGCAGGAGCCCAAACATTGACTGAAAGAGACACTGGAGTTGGCAGCAGCAGCAGCAGGAGCCCAAAAAATGACTGAGAGACACACCCTGGAGTTGCAAGCAGCAGCAGCAGCGGTGGGAGTCCAAACATTGCTTGAAAGCGACACTGGAGTTGGCAGCAGGAGCAGCAGGAGCCCAAACATTGCTTGAAAGACACACTGGAGTTGGCAGCAGGAGCAGCAGGAGCCCAAACATTGCTTGAAAGACACACTGGAGTTGGCAGCAGGAGCAGCAGGAGCCAAAACATTGCTTGAAAGACACACTGGAGTTGGCAGCAGCAGGAGTCCGAACACTGGCTCAAAGAGACACTGGAGTTGGCAGCAGCAGCAGCAGGAGGCCAAAAATTGGCTGGGCTGAATGACACCCTGGAGGTGCAAGCAGCAGCAGCAGGAGGCCAAAATTGCTTGAAAGACACACTGGAGTTGGCAGCAGCAGGAGCCCAAACATTGCTTGAAAGAGACACTGGAGTTGGCAGCAGGAGCAGCAGGAGCCCAAACATTGCTTGAAAGACACACTGGAGTTGGCAGCAGGAGCAGCAGGAGCCCAAACATTGCCTGAAAGAGACACTGGAGTTGGCAGCAGGAGCCCAAACATTGCTTGAAAGACAACCTGGAGTTGGCAGCAGGAGCAGCAGCGACAGGAGCCCAAATTTGCTTGAAAGACACACTGGAGTTGGCAGCAGCAGCAACAGGAGCCAAAACATTGCTTGAAAGACACACTGGAGTTGGCAGCAGGAGCAGCAGGAGCCCAAACATTGCTTGAAAGACACACTGGAGTTGGCAGCAGGAGCAGCAGGAGCCCAAACATTGCTTGAAAGAGACACTGGAGTTGGCAGCAGGAGCAGCAGGAGGCCAAAAATGGCTGAATGACCCCCTGGAGTAGCAAGCAGCAGTGGCAGGAGCCCAAAATTGCTTGAAAGACACAGTGGAGTTGGCAGCAGAAGCAGCAGGAGCCCAAACATTGCTTGAAAGACACACTGGAGTTGGCAGCAGGAGCAGCAGAAGCCCAAACATTGCTTGAAAGACACACTGGAGTTGGCAGCAGGAGCCCACAAATTGGCCTAAAGACACACTGGAGTTGGCAGCAGGAGCAGCTGGAGCCCAAACATTGATTGAATTGCTCTCATCAGAGCATCACTTACGCACATCTAAGAGTTTCATCACTTTGTTTGTGTTAAAGTCTTCAGGGCCTAGTTACTACTTAGTGAAAGACCATAGATAGTTACACACCTGCTGCTCTTATCAACAAATCCTGTTTTAAGTGTAGTGTAGCGTTTTGTCCTCCCCTCATATACGCACTAAGTATGTCAGGCAGAGAAGTGGCAGGATGGGCACAGAGAAGTTGCAGAGGCCTAAATTCATCAAGCAAAGGTTGCAGCAGACTAGGGGTAAGTGGCAGCAGGAGTCTCAGTGAGAGGACTGATCTCCCGGGATCAGCTAGCGGTCGTGTCTTGACCAGCAACCCATCTGCCATCATCCATTGGTTAACACGATCATCCACTGCATCACAAGTGACATATGACACCCCCAGTCAACTGTTGTATGTTATGCTTTGGGTTCAGCTCCACTATTCAGTGAGGACGATCTGATAATCAGAAAAATCAGCAGCTACCTCCCAGCCAAGAAGTGGAGGAGACACTCGCCGCTTCTTTCACTAGGCGGGCAAGTAGTGATGAGGAGAGTGGCGTGGGAGGTGATGTTGCAAGCGTTTTGGCTTCTTAAGCAGACACTGTTGAGGAACCTGAGGAGGACATCAGTGAGTTTTGAGGGCACTTTTAAAGGCTTGGAGTGATGGAGAGTGACAGATTTAATGGCCAGCATGGTGGCAGAAGGGGAAAGTATGGAGGTAAATGTGCTCGGGGTAGACCACTTGCGCGGCAGGCTATCTTCACAGGAGGTAGTGGAAGAGGGTCCCTGGAGTTGGCGGCGGCGGCAGCAGCAGTGAATTAGTGCGGACTGTTGGTAGGAAAAATCAGCTACAAGACCATGTGGCAGTTCTTCATCCAGCATCCGCAGGAGGTTAACATGGCTATATGAAAGATGTGTAGGCAGAAGGTGAAGTGTGGCCAGGGTCCCAATGTTGGACCCACAGCCCTGCGTCAACATTTGCAGCGTCACCATCAAGCGGCCTGGGAGAGTTGGCTCCAAAGTGGTGGTCCAGCCTGCTGCATTACCCAGTGGCACGCCGCTCTCTGTTGCAGCCAGCCAAGGCTCCACCACCTCCTGTGTGTCATACCCATCCTCTGTCACTCCAGATGCTCCTCCTCCTCTTAATCCAAATCAGTCATTCTGCCAGCAAGCCATTGGCCAAGCCATGTTCAAGAGACAACAGTATGTGCCCACTCATCCAACGTGCAGAAGCTAAATTTGCTCCTGTATAAGTTGCTGGTGCTGTAGTCCCTCCCTTTTGAGTTGGTGGACCTTTCAGAGAACTGATGGCTTGTGCCGAGCTGAGATGGAGAGTCCCATGCTGTCATTTCTTTGCGAAGAAGGCAGTACCAGCCCTGTACAATTTTGTTGAACAGAAGGTGGGCCAGTCCTTTAGCCTGTCAGTGTGTACCAAAGTGCACAGCAGTGCCTACGTCTGGAGCTGTAACTACGGTCAGGGACAATACAAATCCTTTAAGGCCTACTGGGTGATTGTGGTTCCTGCACAACCACAACAGCAACTTGGACAGGTCTCTCCGCTGTGGCCTCCACGCTCCTAGGCCTTTGTGCCTGTGACAGTGCACTTGCACTTAGCAGTGGTGTCACAGAAAAAGTGGCTAATTGTCAATTACATACTAATGCTTAACATTTATCTTATTTTAACATATTTATAATAATAACATATAATAACATATAACATAGCAACAATAACATCTAACATAATAACTAGGGATGAGCGAATCGATCCGGACGAACCCGGATTCGATCCGAATTTCAGGAAAAATTCGATTCGGATCGAATCCGAATTTCCCCGCGATTCGATCACTCGAAGTTTTCCTTTAACATCCATTCATTTACATTTACAGGCATTCTAAGATGGCGGACGGGACATGTCTGGACATGTATCCCGCGCCAGTGCAAGCTGGGGCAGTCACATGCAGCCTATCAGCAGCCAGCAAGCCCGGTGACGTCACACAGCGGTATTTAATGGCGGCCATCTTGCTTTTCCTCATTTCTCTATTGCATTCGTGAGAGACAGAACGCTGTGTAGCTGAGGGACAGACAGGGACAGGCTGGAGACAGGCAGGAGACAGACAGGAGACAGACAGAAAGTCAGCGAAAAACAGGGAAAGGAAGGGAAAATCGGAGGCTGTCCGTTTTTTTTTTTTTTTTCATCCAGCCTGACAGGCTTTGTTAGCGTTTTCAGGCTGCTTATACTAACTGTGCATATATACTGAACTGATCTTAAGTCTGCTGTGAGGCATCCCATTCTGTGACTAAAGCAGCCTCTGTTTAAGACCATATAAGCATTTGCTCTTATCATATTTGAAATTAGGCCTGATAAAGACACTTTTGCTGGGCAAAGCACTACTGGACCCTGCCAGGTGCACTCCTATTTGGGGCATCCCATTCTGTGACTACAGCAGCCTCTGTTTAAGACCATATAAGCATTTGCTCTTATCATATTTGAAATTAGGCCTGATAAAGACACTTTTGCTGGGCAAAGCACTACTGGACCCTGCCAGGTGCACTCCTATTTGGGGCATCCCATTCTGTGACTACAGCAGCCTCTGTTTAAGACCATATAAGCATTTGCTCTTATCATATTTGAAATTAGGCCTGATAAAGACACTTTTGCTGGGCAAAGCACTACTGGACCCTGCCAGGTGCACTCCTATTTGGGGCATCCCATTCTGTGACTAAAGCAGCCTCTGTTTAAGACCATATAAGCATTTGCTCTTATCATATTTGAAATTAGGCCTGATAAAGACACTTTTGCTGGGCATAGCACTACTGGACCCTGCCAGGTGCACTCCTATTTGGGGCATCCCATTCTGTGACTACAGCAGCCTCTGTTTAAGACCATATAAGCATTTGCTCTTATCATATTTGAAATTAGGCCTGATAAAGACACTTTTGCTGGGCATAGCACTACTGGACCCTGCCAGGTGCACTCCTATTTGGGGCATCTCATTCTGTGACTACAGCAGCCTCTGTTTAAGACCATATAAGCATTTGCTCTTATCATATTTGAAATTAGGCCTGATAAAGACACTTTTGCTGGGCATAGCACTACTGGACCCTGCCAGGTGCACTCCTATTTGGGGCATCCCATTCTGTGACTAAAGCAGCCTCTGTTTAAGACCATATAAGCATTTGCTCTTATCATATTTGAAATTAGGCCTGATAAAGACACTTTTGCTGGGCAAAGCACTACTGGACCCTGCCAGGTGCACTCCTATTTGGGGCATCCCATTCTGTGACTACAGCAGCCTCTGTTTAAGACCATATAAGCATTTGCTCTTATCATATTTGAAATTAGGCCTGATAAAGACACTTTTGCTGGGCATAGCACTACTGGACCCTGCCAGGTGCACTCCTATTTGGGGCATCCCATTCTGTGACTACAGCAGCCTCTGTTTAAGACCATATAAGCATTTGCTCTTATCATATTTGAAATTAGGCCTGATAAAGACACTTTTGCTGGGCATAGCACTACTGGACCCTGCCAGGTGCACTCCTATTTGGGGCATCCCATTCTGTGACTATAGCAGCCTCTGTTTAAGACCATATAAGCATTTGCTCTTATCATATTTGAAATTAGGCCTGATAAAGACACTTTTGCTGGGCAAAGCACTACTGGACCCTGCCAGGTGCACTCCTATTTGGGGCATCCCATTCTGTGACTACAGCAGCCTCTGTTTAAGACCATATAAGCATTTGCTCTTATCATATTTGAAATTAGGCCTGATAAAGACACTTTTGCTGGGCAAAGCACTACTGGACCCTGCCAGGTGCACTCCTATTTGGGGCATCCCATTCTGTGACTACAGCAGCCTCTGTTTAAGACCATATAAGCATTTGCTCTTATCATATTTGAAATTAGGCCTGATAAAGACACTTTTGCTGGGCAAAGCACTACTGGACCCTGCCAGGTGCACTCCTATTTGGGGCATCCCATTCTGTGACTACAGCAGCCTCTGTTTAAGACCGTATAACCATTTTCACTTATCATATTTGAAATTAGGCCTGATAAAGACACTTTTGCTGGGCATAGCACTACTGGACCCTGCCAGGTGCACTCCTATTTGGGGCATCCCATTCTGTGACTACAGCAGCCTCTGTTTAAGACCATATAAGCATTTGCTCTTATCATATTTGAAATTAGGCCTGATAAAGACACTTTTGCTGGGCATAGCACTACTGGACCCTGCCAGGTGCACTCCTATTTGGGGCATCCCATTCTGTGACTATAGCAGCCTCTGTTTAAGACCATATAAGCATTTGCTCTTATCATATTTGAAATTAGGCCTGATAAAGACACTTTTGCTGGGCAAAGCACTACTGGACCCTGCCAGGTGCACTCCTATTTGGGGCATCCCATTCTGTGACTACAGCAGCCTCTGTTTAAGACCATATAAGCATTTGCTCTTATCATATTTGAAATTAGGCCTGATAAAGACACTTTTGCTGGGCAAAGCACTACTGGACCCTGCCAGGTGCACTCCTATTTGGGGCATCCCATTCTGTGACTACAGCAGCCTCTGTTTAAGACCATATAAGCATTTGCTCTTATCATATTTGAAATTAGGCCTGATAAAGACACTTTTGCTGGGCAAAGCACTACTGGACCCTGCCAGGTGCACTCCTATTTGGGGCATCCCATTCTGTGACTACAGCAGCCTCTGTTTAAGACCGTATAACCATTTTCACTTATCATATTTGAAATTAGGCCTGATAAAGACACTTTTGCTGGGCATAGCACTACTGGACCCTGCCAGGTGCACTCCTATTTGGGGCATCCCATTCTGTGACTACAGCAGCCTCTGTTTAAGACCATATAAGCATTTGCTCTTATCATATTTGAAATTAGGCCTGATAAAGACATTTTTGCTGGGCATAGCACTACTGGACCCTGCCAGGTGCACTCCTATTTGGGGCATCCCATTCTGTGACTACAGCAGCCTCTGTTTAAGACCATATAAGCATTTGCTCTTATCATATTTGAAATTAGGCCTGATAAAGACACTTTTGCTGGGCATAGCACTACTGGACCCTGCCAGGTGCACTCCTATTTGGGGCATCCCATTCTGTGACTACAGCAGCCTCTGTTTAAGACCATATAAGCATTTGCTCTTATCATATTTGAAATTAGCCTGATAAAGACACTTTTGCTGGGCATAGCACTACTTGTACTTGTACTACTTGTACTTACTGCTGGTTTTTAGGGTATCCCATTCTGTGACTACACCAGCCTCTATTTAAGAACCTAACCATTTGCACCTATTCTAATTGAAATTAGGCATGATAAAGACACTTTTGCTGTGCATAGTCTTACTGCTGCCTGCCAGGTGCTCTCTGGTTTTTGGGACATCCCATTCTGTAACATACCATTAGCCTCTGCATTAACTGTAAGCTGCACAGTTATTTAAAGAAATTTGGCCTGTATGAGCCTGCTAACACACTGCTGCTGTGTGCATATATACTGATCTCAAGTCAGCTTTGGGGCATCCCATTCTGTAACATACCATTAGCCTCTGCATTTACTGTAAGCTGCACATTTATTTAAAGAAATTTGGCCTGTATGAGCCTGCTAACACACTGCTGCTGTGTGCATATATACTGATCTCAAGTCAGCTTTGGGGCATCCCATTCTGTAACATACCATTAGCCTCTGCATTAACTGTAAGCTGCACAGTTATTTAAAGAAATTTGGCCTGTATGAGCCTGCTAACACACTGCTGCTGTGTGCATATATACTGATCTCAAGTCAGCTTTGGGGCATCCCATTCTGTAACATACCATTAGCCTCTGCATTTACTGTAAGCTGCACATTTATTTAAAGAAATTTGGCCTGTATGAGCCTGCTAACACACTGCTGCTGTGTGCATATATACTGATCTCAAGTCTGCTTGGGGCATCCCATTCTGTAACATACCATTAGCCTCTGCATTAACTGTAAGCTGCACAGTTATTTAAAGAAATTTGGCCTGTATGAGCCTGCTAACACACTGCTGCTGTGTGCATATATACTGATCTCAAGTCTGCTTGGGGCATCCCATTCTGTAACATACCATTAGCCTCTGCATTAACTGTAAGCTGCACAGTTATTTAAAGAAATTTGGCCTGTATGAGCCTGCTAACACACTGCTGCTGTGTGCATATATACTGATCTCAAGTCAGCTTTGGGGCATCCCATTCTGTAACATACCATTAGCCTCTGCATTTACTGTAAGCTGCACATTTATTTAAAGAAATTTGGCCTGTATGAGCCTGCTAACACACTGCTGCTGTGTGCATATATACTGATCTCAAGTCTGCTTGGGGCATCCCATTCTGTAACATACCATTAGCCTCTGCATTAACTGTAAGCTGCACAGTTATTTAAAGAAATTTGGCCTGTATGAGCCTGCTAACACACTGCTGCTGTGTGCATATATACTGATCTCAAGTCAGCTTTGGGGCATCCCATTCTGTAACATACCATTAGCCTCTGCATTTACTGTAAGCTGCACATTTATTTAAAGAAATTTGGCCTGTATGAGCCTGCTAACACACTGCTGCTGTGTGCATATATACTGATCTCAAGTCTGCTTGGGGCATCCCATTCTGTAACATACCATTAGCCTCTGCATTTACTGTAAGCTGCACATTTATTTAAAGAAATTTGGCCTGTATGAGCCTGCTAACACACTGCTGCTGTGTGCATATATACTGATCTCAAGTCTGCTTGGGGCATCCCATTCTGTAACATACCATTAGCCTCTGCATTAACTGTAAGCTGCACAGTTATTTAAAGAAATTTGGCCTGTATGAGCCTGCTAACACACTGCTGCTGTGTGCATATATACTGATCTCAAGTCAGCTTTGGGGCATCCCATTCTGTAACATACCATTAGCCTCTGCATTAACTGTAAGCTGCACAGTTATTTAAAGAAATTTGGCCTGTATGAGCCTGCTAACACACTGCTGCTGTGTGCATATATACTGATCTCAAGTCAGCTTTGGGGCATCCCATTCTGTAACATACCATTAGCCTCTGCATTTACTGTAAGCTGCACATTTATTTAAAGAAATTTGGCCTGTATGAGCCTGCTAACACACTGCTGCTGTGTGCATATATACTGATCTCAAGTCTGCTTGGGGCATCCCATTCTGTAACATACCATTAGCCTCTGCATTAACTGTAAGCTGCACAGTTATTTAAAGAAATTTGGCCTGTATGAGCCTGCTAACACACTGCTGCTGTGTGCATATATACTGATCTCAAGTCAGCTTTGGGGCATCCCATTCTGTAACATACCATTAGCCTCTGCATTTACTGTAAGCTGCACATTTATTTAAAGAAATTTGGCCTGTATGAGCCTGCTAACACACTGCTGCTGTGTGCATATATACTGATCTCAAGTCAGCTTTGGGGCATCCCATTCTGTAACATACCATTAGCCTCTGCATTTACTGTAAGCTGCACATTTATTTAAAGAAATTTGGCCTGTATGAGCCTGCTAACACACTGCTGCTGTGTGCATATATACTGATCTCAAGTCTGCTTGGGGCATCCCATTCTGTAACATAACATAACCTACCTACCATACTAAGCAGCTCTCTTATTTAAACTAAGCAGGCCTCTTGGAGGCTGAGTGTCCACTTTTGGGTGTGCATTTATATTCGGTTTCATATACAGTGGGGTATCCCAATTTGTAAGATAACCTACCCCAACCATGTAAACTAAATAGGCCTGTTGCAGCCTGAGTTTCTCTGCTTGCGTATGGCCTGCATTACAATCTGTCTCTTTCAATGACACTGCTGCCTGGGGTATCCCAATTTGTAAGATAACCTACCCCAACCATGTAAACTAAAGGTTACGTCCTTCCAGAAGGAAAACTTATGCCGAACACTATTTTTGTTAGGGGCATTGACCTTTGGATTGATCGGCATGAAATTAATTTTTTTTTTTCAAAGTATGGCGCTGTGAAGAAGGTCAAAATGATGTCTCATACTTGGATTATTGTTACTTTTTGTTCAGCTTGAAATATAACAGGCCACACGGGCATCCCAAGGCACATGCTATTTTAAACCTATCTGTTATACAACATAAGCGTTGATCAGGCTACTTCAGTTTGCACTTGTTTTTGACTGATTTTAATAAACCAGGCCGCAGGGCACCCCAAAGCTGCACCTTGCACCCTATCTGGTATACAACATAAGCGTTGATCAGCATCAGCTTCATTAAGCTACTTCAGTTTGCACTTCCTTTTTGACTGCTTTCATTTAACCAGGCCGCAGGGCACCCCAAAGCTGCACCTTGCACCCTACCTGTTTATACTAAATAAGCATCTACAGCCTCAGCTTTATTAAGTTATTGCATTTTGAATTGGTTTTGGTCTGCTTTAAATACACCAGGCCGCAGGGCATCCCAAACCTGCATGTTGCACCCCATCTGTTATACTAAATAAGCGTTGATCAGCATCAGCTTTATTAAGCTATTGCATTTTGCATTGGTTTTTGTACTGCTGCCAAAACACTAGCCCATATGGGCATCCCAAACCAGCACATGTCACCCTATCTGTTATACTAAATAAGCTTCTACAGGCCCTTTTTTTATTTATTTATTTTTATTTATATAGAGCTGCAATAGCTTATATTGTGAGGTTAATTTGCCATTTTGCAGCATAATATAGAGCAGCCCCTGTGTAAATCTGAGGGGCAATAGCTTATATAGTGAGGTAAATTTGCCATTTTGCTTCGTTATATAGAGCAGCCCAGTTGCCATCTAAATCAACTACTGTCCGGCCAGTACAGCTTTTCCAGGGCAAACTCTGCTAGTTGCGGGCACAAGTCAAGTTTGGCTTCCCAGCAAATCCAGTGGATCTTGAAGGTGTGTTGGCATGGTCATGTCAAGGTATGACATGACCTGCTGTTTGAGGTCCAGCTCCAGGTCTTCCTGCTGCTCATGAGTAGACTCACTATGCGGGTGTAGAAAGCTACTCACTAGCGACTGAAGACTGAGGCTGCTGCTGATGGAGCTGCTGCTGCTGCTCCTTCCACCCCCCCAGCAGCCATGGCAGTGGAAGGTGATCGCAGACTTCCCCCCGAGTCAGACCTGCGGGAGTATGGGCCATGGCGCAGATAGACATCGCCCAACTGACTACGTGGGATGTCTCTGTAGTAGGTCAGTTTGTCCTCCCTCTCAGTGGGCGTAAAAAATGCCCCCATTTTGTGCCGGAAGCGAGGGTCCAATAAGTTGGAGAGCCAGAAGTCTTCCCGCTGACAAATGGAGACAATTCTGCGCTCACTAGTACGCATGCATGTGAGCATGCATCGTGCCATTTGTGCAAGTTACTCGGAGGGACTACCTGTCTCCATCTCCACTGTAAACTGCCATGGTGTGTCTGGGTCCTCTGTCTCGCCTTACTCACAACCCTCTAGCTCCTGTGGCTGCTCCTGCTCCTCCTCTCCTGTCAGATGACTAGATAAAATGGTCATTTTGTGAAACCTAAACTGTGGTTTGCTGTGCCCCACCCCCTCCTCCTCCTCCACTTCAGCCCCCACAGGCTTCATGTGGCTGTGAAATGTATGTGCCATGTCTCCAGTGCCCTGACCAGCCATGCTTTCCAACATGTGTTGTAGTACATGAAGCAGTGGAATCTCATCGTTCATCTCATAGTCCTGGCAACTGACTAATAATGTAGCTTCCTCAAAGGGCCTGAGCAAACGGTCGGTGTCACGTATGAGCTGCCAATGGTTTACATTGAATTTACACCCCCTATCCGTTTGGATCATCCAGAAATCCGTGATGGCTTTTCTCTGTTCCTATAGTGCAGTGGTCCTCAACCCTGTCCTCAAGGCCCACCAACATGTCATGTTTTTTGGATCTCCAAATAGCCAGCTCTATTGCTCTGCAGCTGCACTAATTACTCCACCTGAGCATCTTTGTGGAGATCTGCAAAGCCTGGCCTGTTGGTGGGCCTTGAGGACAGGGTTGGGGACCACTGCTATAGTGGATCCTGCATATGGAGGGTGGAATTCCAACGGGTGGAAACATCGCAAATCAGACTATGGTGGGGTACACCGTTGTGACGCTGAGGCTCAATAAGGTTGTGCTTGGTGGTGTAGGAGTGCCAGAAGTGCATGCTAACTTTCTTTCCTGTTGTTCGGATGTCTTTCAGATGGGGGCAAGACTTCAAAACTAGACTGAACACGTGTGCCATGTCAGGACGCATGACTCTGGCTTCCTTGTCGCAGCGCAAACAAGATGTTCTTCCAAGTGTCAGTCACCATGGGTCCAAATTTGCAGTTTTCGTGGATTAAGCAATGCTTTCATGGATTGAGTTCTCATTTTTAGTAGTTCCTCCCATGTGTGACTCTGATGGTCAAGGAAAACCATGTGAAGAACAGCGTGAAACCACAATCACCAAGGGGGCCTAAAAGGATATATATTGTCCACCATGAGTCTATAGTTACAGCTCCAGGCGTAGACAACACTGTGCACTTTGGTACACACTGACAGGCTAAAGGACTGGCCCACCTTCTGTTCAACAACCATGCCATGTGACTCTCCACCTCGGCTCGGCACAAGCCATCAGTTCTCTGAAAGGTCCACCACTGGGTAATGCAGCAGGCTGGACTTATGGTGACGCTGTCTGAGAGGAGAAATCCCTCAGACATCAAGATTAAAAATTCCAAGAATTTTTGAGGGCTAATTATTCAGAGGCAAATGATAGCTAGTTGTTTCTGATTTAATTGCAAGGTGGAAACACACCCTCAAACAAAACTTCACTTTCGCAATACTATTGCATTTGTCTATTCATAATTTTATGTATATACACTAACTAACCTACTTTTTCTCCACAGGATGCTGCATGGAACACTGCCACATCGCTGAGTAGCTGATTTTTCCTACCAACAGTCCGCAATAATTCGCTGCTGCTGCCGCCGCCACCGCCGCAGACTCCAGGGACCCTCTTCCACTACCTCGGCTTGCAACACCTCCTCCCACGACACTCTCCTCATCACTAATTGCCGGATAGTGGAAGAAGAGGCGAGTGTCTCCTCCACTTCTTGGCTGGGCAGTAGCTGCTGAATTTTATGATTATCAGATCTTGGATATCAGATCAATGGATAGTGGAGCTGAACCCAAAGCATAACAGACAGACAGTTGACTGGGGGTGTCAGATGCCACTTGTGATGCAGTGGACTGCTTTTGCAGCACTTCGAGACAAAGTTGCTTCATTGGCTGACACAATGACTGGTAAAGCTGTGGAACATATGGTTGAAAAGCAAGAATAACCATTTGTTTTTATATGAAAAAGACCCTGGTTTATACAGACTTTTTTTTTCCAGAGACTGCCCTGCGTGGAAATGAATGGCGCATGGATCAGCCAAGCTTTCCTCCCAACAATGCCTGATGTATTCCAGTAGATTGATGACGGGGCCAGACCAAGAAAGATGGATCGTGCAAAACAGATTTAAGGCGCTGCTCTCCAGTTACAGACATTCCTCCGCATCGGACCACAAGTAAGTATTGATAAAAAATCCTTTACGTTACTCTTACTTTTTATTAATATTCTTCGGATAAGACGGATCAGACATGATTCCAGATTAAAAATTCCAAGAATTTTTGAGGGCTAATTAGTCAGAGGCAATGATACCTTCTTGTTTCTGATTTAATTAAAAGGTGGAAACACACCCTCAAACAAAACTTCACTTTGGCAAACTTTTGCATTTGTTTATTCATAATTTTATGTAGATATTACTAACTAAGCTACTTTTTCTCCACATGACTCTCCACAGGGTGTGATTCATCCAATTTTTGGGCTCCTGAAGCCAACCCCAGGGTCTGTTTAAAGTAATGTTTGGGCTCCTGCTGCTGCTTGCAACTCCAGGGTGTGATTCATCCAATTTTTGGGCTCCTGAGGCCAACCCCAGGGTCTGTTTAAAGTAATGTTTGGGCTCCTGCTGCTGCTGCTGCCAACTCCAGGGTGTGATTCATCCAATTTTTGGGCTACTGAAGCCAACTCCAGTGTCTCTTTAAAGTAATATTTGGGCTCCTGCTGCTGCTGCTGCCAACTCCAGGGTGTGATTCATCCAATTTTTGGGCTCCTGAAGCCAACCCCAGTGTCTCTTTAAAGTAATATTTGGGCTGCTGCTGCCAACTCCAGGGTGTGATTCATCCAATTTTTGGGCTCCTGAGGCCAACCCCAGGGTCTGTTTAAAGTAATGTTTGGGCTCCTGCTGCTGCTTGCAACTCCAGGGTGTGATTCATCCAATTTTTGGGCTCCTGAGGCCAACCCCAGGGTCTGTTTAAAGTAATGTTTGGGCTCCTGCTGCTGCTGCTGCCAACTCCAGGGTGTGATTCATCCAATTTTTGGGCTCCTGAGGCCAACCCCAGGGTCTGTTTAAAGTAATGTTTGGGCTCCTGCTGCTGCTGCTGCCAACTCCAGGGTGTGATTCATCCAATTTTTGGGCTACTGAAGCCAACTCCAGTGTCTCTTTAAAGTAATATTTGGGCTCCTGCTGCTGCTGCTGCCAACTCCAGGGTGTGATTCATCCAATTTTTGGGCTCCTGAGGCCAACCCCAGGGTCTCTTTAAAGTAATGTTTGGGCTCCTGCTGCTGCCAACTCCAGGGTGTGATTCATCCAATTTTTGGGCTCCTGAGGCCAACCCCAGGGTCTGTTTAAAGTAATGTTTGGGCTCCTGCTGCTGCTTGCAACTCCAGGGTGTGATTCATCCAATTTTTGGGCTCCTGAAGCCAACCCCAGTGTCTCTTTAAAGTAATATTTGGGCTCCTGCTGCTGCTGCTGCCAACTCCAGGGTGTGATTCATCCAATTTTTGGGCTCCTGAGGCCAACCCCAGGGTCTGTTTAAAGTAATGTTTGGGCTCCTGCTGCTGCTACTGCCAACTTCTGCCAACTCCAGGGTGTGATTCATCCAATTTTTGGGCTCCTGAGGCCAACCCCAGGGTCTCTTTAAAGTAATGTTTGGGCTCCTGCTGCTGCCAACTCCAGGGTGTGATTCATCCAATTTTTGGGCTCCTGAGGCCAACCCCAGGGTCTCTTTAAAGTAATATTTGGGCTCCTGCTGCTGCTGCCAACTCCAGGGTGTGATTCATCCAATTTTTGGGCTACTGAAGCCAACTCCAGTGTCTCTTTAAAGTAATGTTTGGGCTCCTGCTGCTGCTGCTGCTGCCAACTCCAGGGTGTGATTCATCCAATTTTTGGGCTCCTGAGGCCAACCCCAGGGTCTCTTTAAAGTAATGTTTGGGCTCCTGCTGCTGCCAACTCCAGGGTGTGATTCATCCAATTTTTGGGCTCCTGAGGCCAACCCCAGGGTCTGTTTAAAGTAATGTTTGGGCTCCTGCTGCTGCTACTGCCAACTTCTGCCAACTCCAGGGTGTGATTCATCCAATTTTTGGGCTCCTGAGGCCAACCCCAGGGTCTCTTTAAAGTAATGTTTGGGCTCCTGCTGCTGCCAACTCCAGGGTGTGATTCATCCAATTTTTGGGCTCCTGAGGCCAACCCCAGGGTCTCTTTAAAGTAATATTTGGGCTCCTGCTGCTGCTGCCAACTCCAGGGTGTGATTCATCCAATTTTTGGGCTACTGAAGCCAACTCCAGTGTCTCTTTAAAGTAATATTTGGGCTCCTGCTGCTGCTGCTGCTGCCAACTCCAGGGTGTGATTCATCCAATTTTTGGGCTCCTGAGGCCAACCCCAGGGTCTCTTTAAAGTAATGTTTGGGCTCCTGCTGCTGCCAACTCCAGGGTGTGATTCATCCAATTTTTGGGCTCCTGAGGCCAACCCCAGGGTCTCTTTAAAGTAATATTTGGGCTCCTGCTGCTGCTGCCAACTCCAGGGTGTGATTCATCCAATTTTTGGGCTACTGAAGCCAACTCCAGTGTCTCTTTAAAGTAATATTTGGGCTCCTGCTGCTGCTGCTGCCAACTCCAGGGTGTGATTCATCCAATTTTTGGGCTCCTGAAGCCAACCCCAGGGTCTCTTTAAAGTAATATTTGGGCTCCTGCTGCTGCTGCTGCCAACTCCAGGGTGTGATTCATCCAATTTTTGGGCTCCTGCTGCTGCTGCTGCTGCCAACTCCAGGGTGTGATTCATCCAATTTTTGGGCTCCTGAAGCCAACTCCAGTGTCTCTTTAAAGCAATGTTTGGGCTCCTGCCCCTCATAGTGATGCCACTTCAACTCTCTTGAATTCAATTGTGCCGCTCTGCGATTCTATTAGCGATGCCTCTGATCTGCATGTGATATTTCTTCAAAGTATTATTTAACTAACCCAGCACGCATCCTGTGCGTGTTACAGCAAGGCAGAATGGTTTACAACCCTATTGAGGCTCTAGGAGGCTCAGAAATAGCCGTTTTTAATAGCGATTCGTCGCGAATTTATTCGGGTCGAAACGATTTTTGTCGGAAAATTCGGCGAATCAGTCGAATCGAATTTTTCAAAAGTTCGCTCATCTCTAATAATAACAGTAACATAAAATTTATAAAATTTTTTTTTTTTGGATATTTTTTTTCAAATTTTGTATTTAAAAAAGAAAAAAAAAAAAAAAAAATATATATATATATATATATATATATATATATATATATATATATATATATTTGTTTTGATAGGCCCTTCCAGCCTTCCATGTGAGCAGGACACGGTGGTTTCATGCTGTTCTTCACATGGTTTGCCTTGAGCCACAGAGCCACACATGGGTGGAACTGCTACAAATGAGAACTCAATAAATTAAATCATGGCTTACTCCACCAAAACTGCAAATGGGACCCATGGTGACTGACACTGGGAAGAACATCTTGTCTGCGCTGCGACAAGGAAGCCTGAGCCATGCGTCCTGCCATGGCACACGTGTTCAATCTAGTTGTCAAGCGTTTTCTGAAGTCTTCCCCCCATCTGCTAGACATTCTAACAACGAGAAGGAAATTTTGCATGCACTTCAGCCACTCCTACACCGCCAAGCACACCCTTCTTGAGCTTCAGCGTCAGAACGGTATCCCCAAACATAGTCTGATTTGCGATGTTTCCACCCGTTGGAATTCCACCCTCCATATGCAGGATCGACTATAGGAACAGAGAAAAGCCATCACAGATTTCTTGATGATCCAAACGGGTAGGGGGACTCCCCTGTGTAACTTCAATGTAAACCAGTGGCAGCTCATACGTGACACCTGCCTTTTTCTCAGGCCCTTTGAGGAAGCTACTTTATTAGTCAGTCGCCAGGACTATGAGATGAACGATGTGATTCCACTACTTCATGTATACAACACATTTTGGAAACCATGGCTGGTCAGGGCACTGGAGACATGGCGCATACATTTCACAGCCACATGAAGCCTGTGGGGGCTGAAGTGGAGGAGGAGGAGGGGGTGGGGCACAGCGAAGCACAGTTTAGGTTTGACAAAATGGCCATTTTATCTAGTCATCTGACAGGAGAGGAGGAGCAGGAGCAGCCACAGGAGCTAGAGGGTTGTGAGGAAGGTGAGACAGAGGACCCAGACACACCGTGGCAGTTTGCAGTGGAGATGGAGACAGGTAGTCCCTCCGAGTCACTTGCACAAATGGCACGATGCATGCTCACGTGCTTGCGTAGTGACCGCAGAATTGTCTCCATTTGTCAGCGGGATGACTTCTGGCTCTCCACCTTATTTTTGACACCCACTGAGAGGGAGGACAAACTGACCTACTACAGAGACATCCTACATAGTCAGTTGGGCGATGCCTATCTGCGCCATGGTCCATACTGTGATGCCCAGCGGGACACCAGCCTTCTGTAAGCAGGCAACCCCCAATCTCCACCACCGCTTCTGCCTATAGTCAAGACCCCATTTGCCAGGACGCTACGTAAGCCTCACCGGACACGGTTGCCCCCAGGTCTTAATAGGTGCAAAGGATGGCTGCTTACGGTGAAGACCGATGAACCACGAGGGTATCCCGAAGCCGAGCTTGTTCACAGGTAGTCAATCCGGAGGGTGCGTCAGAGTACAGGGATGAGAGAGGTGCATAGTCAGGAGTAGCCAAAGGGTCAAGCCAGGAGGTCAGAGATCGCGGGGTATCCAGAGGGGCAGGCAGCTTCGTGGTCAGACAAAGCAGAGGTAAGTACAGGCATGAGACAGGAATGGTCGATCAAGCTGTGTCGGAAATGAATCGGCACAAATTGGGGGCATTTTTTAAACCCGCCGAGAGGGAGGACAAACTGACCTACTACAAAGACATTCTACGTAGTCAGTTGGCCAATGCCTATCTGCGCCATGGTCCATACTCTCGCAGGTCTGACTCGGGGGAACCTCTGCGATCACCTTCCACTGCCATGGCTGCTGGGGGGGTGGAAGGAGGAGCAGCAGCAGCTCCATCAGCAGCAGCCTCAGTCTTCAGTCGCTAATGAGTAGCTTTCCACACCCGCATAGTGAGTCTACTCATGAGCAGCATGAAGACCTGAAGCAGGACCTGAACCAGCAGGTCGTGTCATACCTTGACATGACCATACCAACACACCTTGAGGATCCGCTGGACTTCTGGGCAGCCAAACTTGACTTGTGGCCGCAGCTAGCAGAGTTTGCCCTGGAAAAGCTGTCCTGCCCGGCCAGTAGTGTGCCATTTGAGCAGGTGTTTAGTGCGGCGGGGGCCATAGTCATGCCAAGGAGAACTTATCTGTCCACGAATAATGTGGAGAGACTCACCTTTGTAAAGATGAATCAGGCATGGTTCAACCAGGATTTCCAGCCAACAATGGCTGATCCATGGTAGTAGCTGATGCATGGTAGCTCCTTATGCTGCTGCCAACTCCAGGGTGTGTCTTTCAGGCAATATATGGGCTCCCTATGCTGCTGCCAACTCCTGGGTGTGTCTTTCAGACAATATATGGGGTCCCTATGCTGCTGCCAACTCCTGGGTGTGTCTTTCAGGCAATATATGGGCTCCCTATGCTGCTGCTGCCAGCCCATATGTGTGTCTTTCAGGCAATATATGGGCTCCTAATCTTGCTGCAATGTGAGCACTCTAAAAAGACGCATGCTAGCATATTTGGGATGCCCCCCGGTTAAAGGCAGTGGCTGCTGGCAATTTGACAAAGTGACTTTCTTTACAAAATTCAACCAGTTAATAGACAGGTACTCTTGAAATATTACTGCTAGTGTTTGGGATGCCCACACCTCACATGCAGAGGAGGCCTCCCTTGATTGTGGAAAAGTGATGTTAATTATAAAATGCAAGCAGTTATTAGACAGGTACTCTTGAAATATTCCTGCTAGTGTTTGGGATGCCCTCTCCTCACATACAAAGGAGGCCTCCCTTGATTGTGGAAAAGTGACGTTAATTATAAAATGCAAGCAGTTATTAGACAGGTTGTCTTGAGATATTTATGCTAGTGTTTGGGATGCCCATGTGGGCTGGGGTTTTTAAAGCAGACACAGAAACAATTCAAACTGCAATATATTTATGAGAAATAGCCTTTAAAAGCTGCTTTAGTGTAACAGATAGGGTCAAATGTGTTGGTTTGGGATACCTTGAGGCCTGGTGTCTTTACAGCACACACAAAAACAATTCAAACTGCAATATATTTATGAGAAATAGCCTTTACAAGCTTCTTTAGTGTAGCAGATAGGGTCAAATGTGCAGATTTGGGATACGAATACGAATTTGATTATTTTATTGGTCGCCAAGTAGGTACAGAATACATACAAGGAATACTTTTTGGAAGGGAGGTTCACCCATAGAGCTTAACAATTGCTAGTCATGCATATTACACACACCATTGGAGCTTAAACGTTTGCTAGTCATACATATTATACACTTGGGCCTTAGTTACATACGACATTCTACTAACTGGTGATACGCCGGGGACTGAAAGTTCTTGCAGGATTCTTAGAATTGATTATTAAGCGCATTAACTGCTAGAGGGAAAAAACTGTTTTTGTATCGAGAGGTCCTGGACGAGATAGCCCGGTATCTCCATCCAGAGGGTAGGAGTTTGAGGAAGGGGTGGCCTGGGTGAGTGGGGTCCTCAACTATTCTTTTTGCTTTTGAACGGATCCTTCCCCTGAATTGTTCCTCTAGGTCAGGTAGGGGACATCCTATGATCCGTTCAGCAGTCCTGGTGATCCTCCTCAGCCTGCTCTTGTCTTTGGCTGTGATACCACAGTACCAGGCAGTGAAGGAGGAGGTTATGAGTGAGCCTACTGTACCGATGTAGAAGGTCTTCAGGATCCTTTTAGACATTCCGAATTTTGCAAGTTGTCTTAGGAAATATAGTCTCTGTTGGGCCTTCTTTAGAACAACAGTGGCTTGCCTACTCTACTTCAAGTCATTTGTTATCACCGTGCCGAGGAATTTTGCGCTGGTAGCGATGATAACCTCATCCTTACCCATGGAGATGGAACGGTGCGCTGGGTGGGACCGCCTGAAATCGACAATCATCTCGACTGTTTTCTGGGTGTTCAGGATGAGGTTGTTCTCTTCGCACCAGGTTACCAGGTTTTTTACTTGTGTATGGTAGGGAGACTCGTCAGTGTTGTTGATGAGGCCTACCAGAGTGGTATCATCCGCAAACTTGATGATTTTAATTGATGGGTCTGTGGACTTGAAGTCGTTTGTCTATATGGAGAAGAGGAGGGGGGACAGAACACAACCTTCTGGTGCGCCTATATTGGTAGATCTGGATGAGGAGGTAAAGGGGCCCAGTTTGACTCTCTGGGTTCTATTTGTGAGGAAGTTGGTGATCCAGCCAGAAAGACCCGTTGAGATGCCCAGTGAGAGCAGTTTCCCACGCAGAATTTGGGGATCAATAGTGTTGAAGGCGGATGAGAAGTCCACGAATAGGAGTCTGGCGTATGAGCTGGGTCGATCCACATGGTCTAATGTTAGTTGTATTGTAAGGTTGACCGCGTCTTCTGCAGATCTGTTAGCTTTATATGCGAACTGCAGTGGATCCCACTGTGAGCCGATAGCTTCATTGAGGAATGGAATTACCAGTCGCTCAAAGACCTTCATCACCACTGAGGTCAGAGCGATGGGTCTGTAGTCATTCAGGGCTGTAGCAGATGACGACTTAGGGACTGGAATGATGACTGAGTTCTTCAGACAGTCGGGGACTATACCCATCTCTAGTGAACCCTTGAAGATTCCAGTAAGGACTGGGGCTATTTGTTCTGCACAAACTTTAAGGCATGTTGGGGAGATCCCATCGGGGCCAGAAGCTTTCCTGGTGTTGAGCGACAGTAGGATCTTCTTGACGTCTGACACTTCAAGGCTCAGTGTGGACGTAGCCATTGTGTGGGATGTACTGCTTGCCATTGGAGGGGTGCTCACAGGACCTTTGCCTGGCTTCATTGAATCTGCAATAGAACTGGTTCAGTTCTTCAGCGAGATCCATGCTCGGGTTGATGGTGGGGGCGGTGCCTTTGAAGTTCGTTACTTGCTTAACACCCGCCCATAGTGCTCTGGAGTTGGACGCTGAGAATTTCTTCTCTAATTTGTGTGAATATGATCTTTTTGCAGCTTTTATCTCCAATATCGTGCGGCCTGGTGTTTTTACAGCACACACAAAAACAATTCAAACTGCAATATATTTATAAGAAATAGCCTTTAAAAGCTGCTTTAGTGTAACAGATAGGGTCAAATGTGCAGGTTTGGGATACCGTGAGGCCTGGTGTTTTTACAGCACACACAAAAACAATTCAAACTGCAATATATTTATGAGAAATAGCCTTTAAAGCTACTTTAGTGTAACAGATAGGGTCAAATGTGCAGGTTTGGGATACCGTGCGGCCTGGTGTTTTTACAGCACACACAAAAACAATTCAAACTGCAATATATTTATAAGAAATAGCCTTTAAAAGCTGCTTTAGTGTAACAGATAGGGTCAAATGTGCAGGTTTGGGATACCCTGAGGCCTGGTGTTTTTACAGCACACACAAAAACAATTCAAACTGCGATATATTTATGAGAAACAGCCTTAAAAAGCTGCTTTAGTGTAACAGATAGGGTCAAATGTGCAGGTTTGGGATACCCTGAGAACTGGTGTTTTTACAGCACACACAAAAACAATTCAAACTGCAATATATTTATGAGAAATAGCCTTTAAAGCTACTTTAGTGTAACAGATAGGGTCAAATGTGCAGGTTTGGGATACCGTGCGGCCTGGTGTTTTTACAGCACACACAAAAACAATTCAAACTGCAATATATTTATGAGAAATAGCCTTTAAAAGCTGCTTTAGTGTAACAGATAGGGTCAAATGTGCAGGTTTGGGATACCCTGAGGCCTGGTGTTTTAACAGCACACACAAAAACAATTCAAACTGCGATATATTTATGAGAAACAGCCTTAAAAAGCTGCTTTAGTGTAACAGATAGGGTCAAATGTGCAGGTTTGGGATACCCTGAGGACTGGTGTTTTTACAGCACACACAAAAACAATTCAAACTGCAATATATTTATGAGAAATAGCCTTTAAAGCTACTTTAGTGTAACAGATAGGGTCAAATGTGCAGGTTTGGGATACCGTGCGGCCTGGTGTTTTTACAGCACACACAAAAACAATTCAAACTGCAATATATTTATGAGAAATAGCCTTTAAAAGCTGCTTTAGTGTAACAGATAGGGTCAAATGTGCAGGTTTGGGATACCCTGAGGCCTGGTGTTTTTACAGCACACACAAAAACAATTCAAACTGCAATAAATTTATGAGAAATAGCCTTTAAAAGCTGCTTTAGTGTAACAGATAGGGTCAAATGTGCAGGTTTGGGATACCCTGAGGCCTGGTGTTTTTACAGCACACACAAAAACAATTCAAACTGCAATATATTTATGAGAAATAACCTTTAAAAGCTGCTTTAGTGTAACAGATAGGGTCAAATGTGCAGGTTTGGGATACCCTCAGGCCTGGTGTTTTTACAGCACACACAAAAACAGTTCAAACTGCAATATATTTATGAGAAATAGCCTTTAAAAGCTGCTTTAGTGTAACAGATAGGGTCAAATGTGCAGGTTTGGAATACCCTGAGGCCTGGTGTTTTACAGCACACACAAAAACAATTCAAACTGCGATATATTTATGAGAAATAGCCTTTAAAAGCTGCTTTAGTGTAACAGATAGGGTCAAATGTGCAGGTTTGGGATACCCTGAGGACTGGTGTTTTTACAGCACACACAAAAACAATTCAAACTGCAATATATTTATGATAAATAGCCTTTAAAAGCTGCTTTAGTGTAACAGATAAGGACAAATGTGCAGGTTTGGGATACCCTGAGGCCTGGTGTTTTTACAGCACACACAAAAACAATTCAAACTGCAATATATTTATGAGAAATAGCCTTTAAAAGCTGCTTTAGTGTAACAGATAGGGTCAAATGTGCAGGTTTGGGATACCCTGAGGCCTGGTGTTTTTACAGCACACACAAAAACAATTCAAACTGCAATATATTTATGAGAAATAGCCTTCACAAGCTGCTTTAGTGTAACAGATAGGGTCAAATGTGCAGGTTTGGGATACCCTGAGGCCTGGTGTTTTTACAGCACACACAAAAACAATTCAAACTGCAATAAATTTATGAGAAATAGCCTTTAAAAGCTGCTTTAGTGTAACAGATAGGGTCAAATGTGCAGGTTTGGGATACCCTGAGGCCTGGTGTTTTTACAGCACACACAAAAACAATTCAAACTGCAATATATTTATGAGAAATAACCTTTAAAAAGCTGCTTTAGTGTAACAGATAGGGTCAAATGTGCAGGTTTGGGATACCCTCAGGCCTGGTGTTTTTACAGCACACACAAAAACAGTTCAAACTGCAATATATTTATGAGAAATAGCCTTTAAAAGCTGCTTTAGTGTAACAGATAGGGTCAAATGTGCAGGTTTGGAATACCCTGAGGCCTGGTGTTTTACAGCACACACAAAAACAATTCAAACTGCGATATATTTATGAGAAATAGCCTTTAAAAGCTGCTTTAGTGTAACAGATGGGGTCAAATGTGCAGGTTTGGGATACCCTGAGGACTGGTGTTTTTACAGCACACACAAAAACAATTCAAACTGCAATATATTTATGATAAATAGCCTTTACAAGCTGCTTTAGTGTAACAGATAAGGACAAATGTGCAGGTTTGGGATACCCTGAGGCCTGGTGTTTTTACAGCACACACAAAAACAATTCAAACTGCAATATATTTATGAGAAATAGCCTTTAAAAGCTGCTTTAGTGTAACAGATAGGGTCAAATGCATACTGGCAGCACAGAAATACACAGCCTGGGCTTGCTGGCTTGCAGATGTCAAAGTCAGCAGTGAATTGTGAGTGTCGTTCCTAGTCCTAGTTTTTACAGTGTACAGCACGGCTTGCTTCATCCCACTCTTGTTATCATTGTTCTCTTTTGCCTTGTTATGGTGATTTTTGTTGAGAGACTTTCCTTTTAGTGGGCTGTGTTTTACTAACACGGTCCTTGCCTCCCGGCTTCTTGCATTACTACTTCAAACACTGGGGTCTTCTGGGTAATTCTGGCCCTTTTATGGGCCGGGAGGGGCACATGTCTTCCAGCAGTCGATTGCGCCACCTGTGGCGGATTACCCCACATGTAAAGAATTGAAATGGAGAAAGCCATGCTATACACAGTAAAAACAATTCTACAGGTGAGTAGTCACAGAATTGTATTTTCTAACTGTTTTGTGGGCCTCTCTATACAAAAAGGACCAGACACTTGGCCTACCAGGGTGCTTACATTAGTTGCTACTATGTTCTAAATTGCCATCTGCTGGATGCAGCTGGGAGCACACATGGTGTTTAAAGGATCCAGACATTCTTGTTGTTTTGCCAAAAATGGGCTTAAATTAAAAGGGGCTCATTGTGATAGAGTTGCTTTTAAAACATATTTAGGGCTCAGAACCTTATTTTGTCCCATTTCTGTCAATCCAGGAGCATCCAGGCCAGACTGGGAGAGCACAACATTGCTGTCAACGAGGGCTCCGAGCAGTTCATTAACTCCGCCAAGGTCCTCAGACATGGAAGTTACAACTCCAGAACCCTGGACAATGACATTATGTTGATCAAGCTCGCCTCTCCCGCCTCCCTCAATGCCTACGTCCAGCCTGTGGCTCTGGCCAGTGGTTGTGCCGCCGCCGGTACCAGCTGTCTGATCTCCGGATGGGGCAACACTCTGAGCAGTGGATGTAAGTCCACACAATACCATAATTAACCATGACTAAGATATTCTAAAGTTGATAAATCTGGTTAGTTTGTTTGCAGATTGGTAGAACTCCTAAGAAGAACTTGTTATGAGTTATAATTGATCACAAAACATGTAGCCTTTAGTACCAAGATTACATAGCCGGTACCCATTCCTGAAAAAAATGATTTTTAATCTGCTAACCTGCACCCAACATTTTGGGTCAACAAAGTATTCTTAGGTCCTGCAAAAGAGACTTAAAATGTGCCTCCCCTACAATACATCTTGCAAAAATTGGTGTTTAATATGTGCTATATGATGTACATTAAAAATGGCCAAATAATACACACAGCAATGTTTATAGTTTTCTAAAAAAAAACAGGAGGCCTGAAGAATAAGGGCAGTGGATCATGTGAACCAATTTGTTTTATGAAAAAGTCTTTCAATAACTGGCATTTGGCCACCAATATACATTCAAGGTTTGTGGAATGAGTGGTGGATCCCCTAAAGATGTCTTACTGTCCAATATGGACTTGAGCTCAGGGATTGACCAACTGCACCAGGTAAGATCAAGTGAGATTAGATACCGCTTTGACCATTTAAACCACCCATTAACATTCCTCTTATCTTCCAACTTCATCATTTATGTTGGGCTTTACAGAGCTCTAACCTTATATGGAGCCGTGGCACCAGGGATGAAGAGCATTGAGCATCACCAGACATTACAATTACCAAATTAAATTACCTTTAAATGCAATAAAAACATCTAATTTAAAAAGTCCATGCTCCATTTAATTACTGATCTGACCTTTTACTTTTTTTCACCTTTATCATTCAGGTCACTTTAAATAGCATACATATAGAATTCTAACTTCAGTTCTAAAGGTCTTTTCTATGCCACCAACAAAGACTGGTAGGAATCTCAGGGGTGGACTTGTGGCTCCAGGTATAAAGATCATTGGTCACCACTAACCATTAGAATGACCAAACAATAATGTTATAGCTAACCATGAAGACAGTTTCTGAATGCTTTTGAAGCCCCATCTTTACCATTCCTGTTATATTATATCTACTTCTGATTTAAGATCTAAGGAGCTCTGATGGTGCACCAATGTAGACAGAGAGCGCTAAACATCGCCCTAAACATAGAAAACTGCAAAAGTGAAATGGGAATCATGGCTCTGGCAAACATGACTATAACAAAAGTTCTAGCTTTCGTTAGGATAAAACCCTAATTCCTTGGGGCATTCTTGTTTGTTACCATGGTACCATACCTATGCTTTCTATACCACCCCTGAGATGCACTGAAATGCACCAATAAACATTTTAAACTAGCCATCTACTTGCCTTTCTCTCCCAACCTTTCCATACAGTATGTTTGCTTTTATATGCCACTTACGCTTTCCTTTAAGGAGCTTAAAAAGCAATCTAAATATTAATCTTTAAAGTAAATCACTTTCAAACTACAGACCAGAACCACCATTGTTCTGAAGGAAACTTTGATGAGCTGCAGCTACCCCAACGTGGTTATCGATATTGGGTATATAACTACAAGCCTTTAGCTTGAAGGGTGTGTTATGGAGAATGAGGCAATGTGCCGTTATTCTCTAGAGAATAATGAGTTCCTTCGGCTTAGCTTATTGAATAGGTACATTATATAGGTTTGTATAGTAACAAACCAAAACTCACTTAAAAGTGAAAAAGTAATTTCTAAAATATGCAAAACAAATTCCCATTGTAACCATTTTAAACCAGCCAACTAGTTTTTCAACTCTATAATAATCCATGCCTTGTGTCATAAGTTACATAACTTAAAATCCATTTAATTGCTATATTAAGAGTTTTTCATGTTGTATTCATCTGCACTTTTTTAAATTAGTATCTTTTTTTATTCCTGCAGCCAACTACCCTGACCTCCTGCAGTGCCTGAACGCTCCCATCCTGACCGCCAGCCAGTGCAGCAATGCCTACCCTGGTGAGATCACCGGCAACATGATCTGTGTTGGTTACATAGAGGGTGGCAAGGACTCCTGCCAGGTAAACTTTTTTTTAGAACTAATGTTCAGAAACCTATATTATTTGTATTCAATTGTTTGCATTATTTAACTTAATATGGTTGTTAGATTCCAACTATAGGCATTGAATTTGATATAATCTGTACTATGGTGCTTTATGTACCCTATGCTCATATTTTCTAGATCGTTTTTCTCCAGTAATCACCAGCCTAAGCTATATTTGCTAAAGAAAATCTGCTCCACCAAGTTCTTTATGCCCGAGTTATCATAATCTACTAAAAGTGAAACTCATTAGGAACTGGCAGACAGTGGTGGGGCAGTCTGATTTTTCCAGAGCAGACCTGTTTGTGTGACTATTGAAATCAATGGTAGCTTGGCCTCATGACTCATTTTTCAACCCTATTTGTTTTACTATGGTTCACAAAGATGTCTTCACATTCCTGAGAACACCTCTGCTGCCATCCTAATCATGTTAAAGGGCATTATCTCCTGTAAAGTAATTTAGTAACGTTTTTGCCACTTTCGCCACTTTCAGACAACTCTAATATGCATCAAAAACTATTTTATAGTAAATATCATAGTTTTCTCAAGGGTGGACAGTGACATAGCCCCACAAAAGGTGCTGTAACGCTTCCAACATGAACACCTACATTTTCCATTCTGCTGGTTTCTGCTCGGCCTGCTCCAGTTCATGTACAGGGAAATCATTCTTCAGACTGACCTCCTCTTCACAACAGCATGATGGATAGCTGGCTTGCATATGGCAGAAATCTGTGTAACACCCCTGGGAGTTGCCAGCTTTTTACAATGTAACAGCAGGGGCCTCTCCTGCTTGTTAAATTGTACAGTGCAGCAGCACAGGTTTTAAAACTCCCAGGCTGGTTTTTATTATTCTCTCTGCACCGCTGCCTCTGAACATCTAGTTTCCTAATTTTCTAGGTATTTCCTACAAATTAAAAATTTGAAGGGCAGACTTTCTTTCCCTTAGTGAATGGGTTTTATTTAGAAGAAAGCTCTTACTCACAAAGTCCTTCTATCTCAAAGATCTATTTTTTTGTTGTACCCTATGCTGGTATTTTCTAGATGGTTGCCAATTTCCTCCAGTAACCACCAGCCTAAGCTATATTTACTAAAAAAAATCTGCTCCACCAAGTTCTTTCTGCCCGAGTTAGCATAATCTACTAAAATCAAATTGAAACTCATTAGGGACTGGCAGACAATGGTGGGGCAGTCTGATTTATTCAGAGCAGACCTGTTTGTGTGACTATTGAAATCAATGGTAGCTTGGCCTCATGACTCATTTTTCAACCCTATTTGTTTTACTATGGTTCACAAAGATGTCTTTTCACATTCCTGAGAACACCTCTGCTGCCATCCTAATCATGTTAAAGGGCATTATCTCTCTGCACCGCTGCCTCTGAACATCTAGTTTCCAAATTTTCTAGGTATTTTCTACAAATTAAAAACTTGAAGGGCAGACTTTCAAACCCTTGGTGGATGGGTTTTATTTTAGAAGAAAGCTCTTACTCACAAAGTCCCTCTATCTCAAAGATCTATTGTTTTGCTCTCACCAACACCTGGCTGTTTGATATGAAAGACATTTCAAAGCTTTGCCTGTGGTATATAATCCCTTGTTTATTTCATGCTGAAGCTATAAAAGAATATATAGAATGAACAATGACATATGCCTTTATGTAACTTACTACATGCTATCTCTTTTTAGGGTGACTCTGGTGGCCCCGTGGTCTGCAATGGACAGCTCCAGGGTATTGTCTCCTGGGGATATGGCTGTGCCCTGAGAAACTACCCCGGTGTCTACACCAAGGTCTGCAATTACAACGCCTGGATCTCCAGCACTGTTGCTGCCAACTAAAATACTTGAATAAATATTTTTAACTCAATGTGTGCAATGTTCCCTTTTTTTGTGCTGTATTTTTTGGTCTGTTAGGGTGACCTCTTCCTTCTTACTAAAAGCCCAGAGATTATACCACACATTTTATGGTTTATTTTTTACTCAATTCATTATAAGTAGAGATGAGCGAATTTCTGAAAAGTTCAATTCGGCCGATTCACAGAATTTTCCGGAAAAAATGTTTCGGTCCGAATTTATTTGCGGCGAATCGCTATTAAAAACGGCTATTTATGGCCTTCCGAGAGCCTCAATATGGTTGTAGAATATTTTGCCTTGCTGTAACATGCATAGGATGTGTGCTGGGTTAGTGAAATAACACTGTAAAGAAGTATGTTTAATCAACAAAGAAAAATGGACGGCACCAAATAGTAAACGTTATAATACCCAGGTGCCCTGCTCTGGTGTAACCCAAAAAGGGTACTACAAATAGAAAAAGGGGGGTGCCCCAAATCCCCTAAGAAAGGGATAAAACCAGAGACTAACACTGGCACTCTGTTATATGTAAATCATGTTAAGTTTATTTAATATTCCAAATCACATGCTAAGGCACATTAAAAAAAGTTTACTTTAAAAAACATATAACATTTATATGCATACTGCCATCAAAAAATTGAAGGGGGGGGAGTTGTCTCTTAATGTGTACCAGTGGGGGACTCTTCAAACTATGAGATAAATAATATATACTCTATAAATATACAAATACAAAAAAGTGTCAAGTGCTTTCAAAGTGCATCAAGATCAAGTACAATTGGGTTAAGCCGTGTAAATAACACTAATAATTTGAGGTAAGTACAAATCACAAAATAAATACACCACTCAATAACTTACTCGTCCATAAAGTGCTAAGTGCTTGCCACCACTGGAACCCCCACAAAAGGCCCTGCAACGCGTTTCGTGACGTCACGTCACTTCCTCAGGCAGAGTGTGCAGCGGATAGGTACTGGCTGCCTCTCTTTTATACTCACCCTTCCCCGTTCCCCAGCCCCACGCTTTGAAAACACAGGCGATCGGCGGGCGCACTCCGGCCGGAAGTGCGTCACCGCCGACTCGCCGGAAATGACGCAGCCGCGCTCCGCACTGGAGCACAACTTACGTAGTCGATGGAGGAATGCCCCAGACAGTGACCAGCCACCTCCCCCACATGATGGAGGCAGCGCTGTCAACAACCTGTCTGAGCGCAGCGTGGGACTGGGTCTCGGGAGGTAAGTATCCCCCGTTGGGCAACGAGCATATAACATTCCACACAAATGTACAACATAAATCATAATCTATATACATATTTATAATACTACCAATAAGCTAACAATATGGGCATCTTTATGCATAATACAACATTTCTGGCATCCCATTGTTCCACAATGCTTATGGATCTCACAATTTAGTTAAACTCGTAACATACGGTCACCCGGTCACCCGGCATTGGGGAGTAATATCCCCACCAGCGCCATAAAGCATACCCAATCCCTCCAAACACTAATATACATGCAGTCTATTACGCCGGCATCTATGCATATATATTTACCATCCTATATAGAGGACACATTATCTGTCAACCCTATATACCTAAACAAGTCTCCCCCATAGAAATACATTATGTCATCATAACAGCAATATCAGTAATCTACCTAAGATCCATTGTATCTAACTAAGGAGGAACAAAATGAAAGAAAAACAAACAAAGAAAAAGCAAAGAAAGGGAAGAGAATGGGAAAGAAAGGGGAGGATATTTCATTCGCACCATTTTTGGGCGAATAGCACGTTACTTAGGGGTGGATCACATTACCATAGGATCTATATGTTCCAAACAGGTTTTTGGCAGAATTTGGGTTGATATATTGGGGTGTTTTGGTTTCTTTTGGGATCTCACTTGGTTTATGTAGGTTTGCATGAGTTTCACTTTATATCAATATGGTTTATGTCACTTGTATGGGTTCATAAGGGGGGGTTATTCTTTTTTGAGGTCCTCCAATGGAGGTATATCCCCATATTTTCATGGGGGTTCTATCACTCAGGCTTTCTATCACTGGTGGTACTTGTAGATTCACTATAAGGGGCTGGTGTTCGATTGGGGTTATTCCTCTTTATAGTCACTTTGAGCGTGTGCTTACTCACTAAATGACTTTTTCTTTGTCAGCCTGTATGGCATTAGGGTATAGATCCCTTGGTGTATTTTCTACATAGTGATACCCCCCCAAGCTGGAGGCAATGGCAAACGAGATTGATGGAAGAACTATACATCATTCAATATGAAGTCTGTTGAAGAGGATTACACTGTATAAGACAGCTATAAAAATCTTGATATTTTTGTTGTATTGTTGTCCTCTTGCTCCTTTCCTCCCTCCCCCCACTTCCTTTCCCTCTTCACATATAATCCCCTTTCTTCCCCCTTTGTCTCTTCTGTCCCTTTTAGTCCTCCCCTTTCTTTCCTATTCTCTTTCCTTTCTTTGCTTTTTCCTTTTCTTCGTTTGTTTTTCTTTCGTTTTGTTCCTCCTTAGTTAGATACAATGGATCTTAGGTAGATTACTGATATTGCTGTTATGATGACATAATGTATTCTATGGGGGAGACCTGTTTAGGTATATAGGGTTGACAGATAATGTGTCCTCTATATAGGATGGTAAATATATATACATACATGCCGGCATAATAGACTGCATGTATTTTAGTGTTTGGAGGGATTGGGTATGCTTTATGGCGCTAGTGGGGATATTACTCCCCAATGCCGGGTGACCGGGTGACCGGGTGACCGTATGTTACGAGTTTAACTAAATAGTGAGATCCATAAGCATTGTGGAACAATGGGATGCCAGAAATGTTGTATTATGCATAAAGATGCCCATATTGTTAGCTTATTGGTAGTATTTAGGGATAAGCGAACCGTTTCGGACGAACCGGAATTCGCTCCGAATTTCAGGGAAAATTCGATTCGGCACGAACCCGAATTTTTTTTGGTTCGTGCCGATCGAATTTTCCCTGAAATAAATGCCGGCATGGTGGGAGCGGGCAGGCCGACTACACTGTCAGCGGCCGGCGGAAGCCGCTCCCACCATGCAGGCATTTTTTTTTTCAGATGAGCGATTCGTGAAAGTTCGATTCGGGCGAACGCGAATTTCTTGGGGAAATTCGGCGAATCGCCCGAATTGAACTTTCAAGAAGTTCGATCATCTCTAGTAGTATTATAAATATGTATATAGATTATGATTTATGTTGTACATTTGTGTTATATGTTATATGCTCGTTGCCCAACGGGGGATACTTACCTCCCGAGACCCAGTCCCATGCTGCACTCAGACAGGTTGTTGACAGCGCTGCCTCCACTACGTAAGTTGCGCTCCAGTGTGGAGCGCGGCTGCGTCATTTCCAGCGAGTCGGCGGTGACGCACTTCCGGTCGGAGTGATTTTTGATGGCAGTATGCATATAAATTTTATATGTTTTTTAAAGTAAACTTTTTTAATGTGCCTTAGTATGTGATTTAGAATATTAAATAAACTTAACATGATTTACATATAACAGAGTGCCAGTGTTAGTCTCTGGTTTTATCCCTGTAAAGAAGTATGACATGCAGATCAGAGGCAGCGCTATTAGAATCGCTGTCACAGAGCTGCACAATTACAGAGCCTTGAGGTGGAATCAGCATGGGGAGCCCATATATTTCCTGAAAGACACATCCTGGAGTTGGCAGAGGCATGGGGAGCCCATATATTGCCTGAAAGACACACTGGAGTTGGCAGCAGCATAAGGAGCCCATATATTGCCTGAAAAACACATTGGAGTCGGCAGAATGAGAAGCCCATATATTGCCTGAAAGACACACCCTGGATTTGGCAGCAGCATGAGGAGCCCATATACTGCCTGAAAATTGGAGTTGGCAGCAGCATAAGCAGCCCATATATTGCCTGAAAAACACATTGGAGTTAGCAGCAGCATAAGCAGCCCATATATTACCTGAAAAACACATTGGAGTTGAGTTGGCAGCAGCATTAGGAGCCCATATATTGCCTAAAAAACACACCCTGGAGTTGACAGCAGCAGCATAAGGAGCCCATATATTGCATGAAACACACATTGGAGTTGGCAGCAGCATTAGTAGCCCATATATTGCCTGAAAAACACACTGGAGTTGGCTGCAGCATGAAGAGAACATATACAGATTTTGGGCACAAATATCTTATATCTTAAGATTAACGTAAAGCATTTCCTCAATAATTACTTGTGGTCTGATGCGGAAGAATGTCTGTAACTGGAGAGCAGTGCCTTAAATCTGTTTTGCACTATACATATTTCTGAAGTGTTGGTCTCGCACCATGATCAATGTACTCTGATGCATCAGGCATTGGTGGGTGGAAATCTTGGCTGATCCATGCCTTATTCATTTTCACGCAGGCCAGTCTCTCAAAAAACATTTTCCAAGCGTACTGGAGCACATTGAACTGCCCTCATCAGAGCATCACATACGCACATCTAAGAGTTTTACCACTTTGTTCCTGTTAAAGTTTTCAGGGCCTAGTTACTACTTAGTGAAAGGCCATAGATAGTTACACACCCGCTGCTGTTATCGACAAATCCTGTTTTAAGCATAGTGTAGCATTTTGTCCTCCCCTCATATATGCACTAAGTATGTCAGACAGAGAAGTGGCAGGATGGGCACAGAGGAGTTGCAGAGGCCTAAATTCATCAAGCAGAGGTCGCAGCAGACTAGGGGTGAGTGACAGCAAGAGTCTCAGTGAGAGGCCTGATCTCCCGGTATCAGCTACCAGTCGTGTCTCGACCAGCAACCCATCTGCCATCATCGATTGGTTAACACGATCATCCACTTCATCACAAGTGACATCTGACACCCCCAGTCAAATGTCGGTTATATTTTATGCTTTGGGTTCAGCTCCACTATTCAGTGAGGACGATCTGATTGAGAAAAATCAGCAGCTACTGCCCAGCCAAGAAGTGGAAGAGACACTCGTCGCTTCTTCCACTAGGCGGGCAAGTAGGGATGAGAAGAGTGGCGTGGGAGATGGTGTTGCAAGCATTTTGGCTTCTTAAGCAGACACTGTTGAGGAACCTGAGGAGGACATCAGTGAGTTTTGAGGGCACTTTTAAAGGCTTGGAGTGATGGAGAGTGACGGATTTAGCGGTCAGCATGGTGGCAGAAGGGGAAAGTCTGGAGGAAAATGTGCTCGGGGTAGACCACTTGCTGCGTGGCAGGCTACCTTCCCAGGAGGTAGTGGCAGAGTGTCCCTGGAGTAGGCGGTGGCGGCAGCAGCAGTGAACTGGTACGAACTGTTGGTAGAAAAATCAGCTACTCGGCGATGTGGCAGGTTTCATCAAGCATCTGCAGGAAGTTAACATGGCTATATGAAAGATATGTGTCACGCTCTGGTAACTCCAGCCCTCTAGGTAAGCCCTCAACCCCCAATCTCCGCAGCCAGCTTCACCTGTAGGAGCCCCCGCTTGCCGGGACGCAGAAGACGCCTGCCCGGGATCGGTTGCCCCCAGGACTTCAATGGCTCAAAGGATGAGAGCTTACAGGTATAGAGGTCTGAAGAACCAATGGCTAAGAGCGAGTGTAGCGGAAGTCCAGAGACAGGCCAGAGGTTGACACGGGGAGTCAGAGTTCGCAGCGGTACAGAGGGGAGAGACAGCTCGAGGTCAAGGTACAAGGCAGAGGTCGGCAACGGAGATCAGATCGAGAATAGTCGGTTCAGGCAGGGGTCGGCAACGGAGATCAGATCAAGGTATATCACGAGTCAAAGCAAGGTTCAAGGCGCTATCACAGGCACTGAGCAACTGACAGGGTGAAACCTTTATAGGGACAGATATGATGGGAGGTGAGTGTGTGATTGGTGCAACTACAACCCTGACATACATTGGACCAGAACCTAAAAAAGGGCGTGTAGCCCAGAATCTCTCTTTTGGGCTCATTGGCCCATAGCCAGAACCAAGGGGCGTGCCTGTGCCCCTTGGTTCAATCCCTCCCTACTACATCCTCCGGCGGGCGCGCTGTGTGCAGCGCCGCCGGAGGGCATAAAGGTTACGTGCTCGCGCGTGACGCGGATGCGTGCGCGAGGAAGGAGAGCGGCCGTGCTCGGCGCCGCCTGAGCCGCCGCCGCCGCTCGGCGTGGCCGCCGGGCAGGAGCTGCTGCGGCTGGGCGCCCGAAGACAGCGTTGGAACGGGGCCCAGGTAAGCGACGATTCCTGACAATGTGTAGGCAGAAGCCGAAGTGTGGCCAGGGTCCCAATGTTGGCCCCACAGCCCTGCGTCAACATTTGCAGCGTCACCATAAAGCTGCCTGGGAGAGTTGGCTCCAAAGTGGTGGTCCAGCCTGCTGCATTACCCAGTGGCACGTCGCTCCCTGTTCCAGCCAGCCAAGGCTCCACCATCTCCTGCGTGTCATACCATCCTCTGTCGCTCCAGATGCTCCTCCTCCTCTTAATCCGAGTCAGTCATTCCGCCAGCAATCCATTGGCCATGCCATGTCCAAGAGACAACAGTATGTGCCCACTCATCCAACACGCAGAAGCTAAATGTGCTCCTGTATAAGTTGCTGGTGCTGCAGTCCCTTTTCAAGTGTGGTGGACCTTTCAGAGAACTGATGGCTTGTGCCGAGCCAAGGTGGGGAGTCCCAAACTGTAATTTCTTTGTGAAGAAGGCAGTACCAGCCCTGTACAATTTTGCTGAACAGAAGGTGGGCCAGTCCTTTAGCCTGTCAGTGTGTACCAAAGTGCACAGCAGCGCCTACGTCTTGAGCTGTAACTACGGTCAGGGACAATACATATCCTTCAAGGCCTTCAAGGCCCACTGGGTGATTGTGGTTCCTGCACAACCACAACAGCAACTTGGACAGGTCCCGCCGCTGTGGCCTCCTAGGCCGTTGTGCCTGTGACAGTGCATTTGTCTATTTTGGTTCATGGATGTGCACGTTTTATGCACTTAGGCACTTTTTTCTGTGACACCATTGCTAATTGTCAATTACATATTCATTGTTAACATTTATCTTATTTGAACACAGTAATAATAATAACATATAATAACATATAACATAATAACAATAACATATAAAATAAAACAATAACATAAAATGTATAAAAACTTTTTTTGGTTAATTTTGTTTTTTTTTTTCTTTTTTTTTCATAGTTTTTTTAGTAATATTTAGTATTTTTTAAAAATATATTTTTTTATTTAAATTTTAAAAAATATTTTGTAATTTTTTTTCCATTTTTTAAAATCTTTAATTTTTATTTTGTATTTTGCTTTTGTTTTTTAATATTTTTTTTAATTTTTTTTTTTTTTTTTAGTGGCGTTCCATGTAAACTTCAATGTAAACCAGTCGCAGCTCATACCTGCCGTTTGCTCAGGCCCTTTGAGGAAGCCACTTTATTAGTCAGTCGCCAGGACTACGGGATGAACGATGTGATTCCACTGCTTCATGTATTACAACACATGTTGGAAACTATGGCTGGTCAGGGCACTGGAGACATGGCGCATACATTTCATGGCCACATGAAGCCTGTGGGGGCTGAAGTGGAGGAGGAGGAGGGGCACAGCGAAGCACAGTTTAGGTTTGAAAAAATTGCCATTTTATCTAATCATCTGACAGGAGAGGATGAGCAGGAGCAGCCAGAGTAGCTAGAGGGTTGTGAAGAAGGCGAGACAGAGGACCCGGACACACCGTGGGAGTATGCAGTGAAGATGGAGACAGGCAGTCCCTCCGAGTCACTTGCACAAATGGCACGATGCATGCTCACGTGCTTGCGTAGTGACCACAGAATTGTCTCCATTTGTCAGCGGGATGACTTCTGGCTCTCCACCTTATTGGATCCTCGCTACCGGCACAAAATGGGGGCATTTTTTACACCCACTGAGAGGGAGGAGAAACTGACCTACTACAGAGACATCCTACGTAGTCAGTTGGCCGATGCCTATCTGCGCCATCGTCCATACTCTCGCAGGTCTGACTCGGGGGGACCTCTGCGCTCACCTTCCACTGCCTTTAAAAGTGAAAAAGTGACTTTCTTTACAAAATGCAAAAAGGTAAGTAGACAGGTAAAAGACACATACTAGCATATTTGGGATGCCACACAATGGCAATGGCTGCTGGCAATTTGACAACGTGACTTTCTTTACAAAATGCTAAAGGTAAGTAGACAGTTACTCTTAAAAGACACATGCTAGCATATTTGGGATGCCCCCTCCCGGTGAAAGGCAATGGCTGCTGGCAATTTGACAGCGTGACTTTATTTACAAAATGAAAAAGGTTAGTAGACAGGTACTCTTAATATATTTATGCTAGTATTTGGGATGCCCCCTGGTGAAAGGCAAGGCTGCTTTAAAAGTGAAAAAGTGCCGTTTTTTAACAAAATGCAAAGGTTAGTAGATAGGTACTCTTAAAATATTTATGCAAGTATTTGGGATGCCCCCTGTTAAAAGGCAAAGGCTGGCTGCTTTAAACGTGAAAAAGTGACTTTCTTTACAAAATGCAAACGGTTAGCAGACAGGTACTCTTAAAATATTTATGCAAGTATTTGGGATGCCCCCTTAAGAAAGGCAAAGGCTGGCTGCTTTAAAAGTGAAAAAGTGACTTTTTTGAACAAAATGCAAAAGGTTAGTAGACAGGTACTCTTAAAATATTTATGCTAGTATTTGGGATGCCCCCTGTTGAAACGCAAAAGCTGGCTGCTTTAAAAGTGAAAAAGTGACTTTCTTTTCAAAATGCAAACAGTTAGCAGACAGGTACTCTTAAAATATTTATGCTAGTATTTGGGATGCCCCCTGGTGAAAGGCAAAGACTGGCTGCTTTAAAAGTGAAAAAGTGACTTTTTTGAACAAAATGCAAAATGTTAGTAGACAGGTACTCTTAAAATATTTATGCTAGTATTTGAGATGCCCCCTGGTGAAAGGCAAAGTCTGGCTGCTTTAAAAGTGAAAAAGTGACTTTTTTGAACAAAATGCAAACGGTTAGTAGACAGGTACTCTTAAAATATTAATGCTAGCACACTTTTTAAAGAATGACACCAGGAAAAGGAAAAGCTAAATAGGCAGGTGTGTTATTAACACTAAATAGGCTTGAAAGCTAATGCAAACACTGCAAACTGTCTCTGTCTTTCTTTGTCACTGTCACAGCCTCTCTTCTTCTCTCTCTGGCTCTATCTGTCCCTCGCTCCTTTTGTTACTTGTTTTATCTATCTCTCCCTCGCTGTATCTATCTATCTATCTATCTATCTATCTATCTATCTATCTATCTATCTCTCACTCACTCTCTCTGCGTGACCCGCTGTGGCCGCAATACAGTGTCGTAATGAGCTTCCGCAAAATGGCCGCCGCTTATACTGTATAGGGCTGTGACATCATCGGGAAGCCTGGCTGCTGATAGGTAGCATGTGACGCTTACCCAGGATTCCTTGCCCCATGGGACATGTCCTGACATGTGGATCCACCATCCAGCGGTGATATTCGGAATCGTTACGAATCGAATTTTTCCTGAAATTCATAATGAATTCGGGTTCGTCAGATTTGATTCGCTCATCTCAAATTATAATGAACTATTGACCTAGACCATACTATATACCCTAATACAAATATTGGAGAAATTCCTCTACCCTGGTGTTAATGTTCAATTCCTTCTCCTTTATTTATTGAAAACAACATCCTTCAAATTATCTTAAACCTTACCCACATCCATGTAACTTCTATGTAACAGTCATTAGTGTCACTATGTAAAGACACATCATCTCAAGAACATCAGGTATCTGGATAACAGATGTGATGGCCACCAGGCATTGGCAGAAAGGGTTCCTAGTGGTCAGTAAGACTAAAGGGATTGATTTGTGAGTAGTGAGGAGTGAGTTGCGTTATTGTATGCAAATCTACTAACGGAAGCAATTCAGGCCAATCAGCTTGAAAGAAGGATGAGAAACACCACAGGTACTGTTTGATTGTTTGATTCGACCTCTTTGTCAGCCCATTCGACTGTGGAGAGGGAAATACCCAAGGCTTGGCAGAGGGTATCATGGTCCAAAGTTAAAAAAATTCTCCTTGGGGATTTCATGTAACTGAAGTATTTCATTGATGAAGGTTCGAGCTGCCTGGCCGTCTGATGGTGTATCCACCAGGGGTACAAAGTGGGCCATCTTCGTGAGTTTATGCACCTCCACAAATATAGTGGTGAACTGATTGGATGGGGGCAACTTGACAATGAAATCCATTGAGATCATGCTCCAAGGTCTGGATGGAAAAGGGAGAGGATGGAGTAGTCCCCATGGTTTCTGCCCAGAATCTTTGTTGTGGGCACAGACAACACAGGGGCTAACAAAGAGTTGTCAGTCTTTGACTAGTTCAGGCCACCAAAAGAACCTTTGGGCCATGTTGACCGTCTTCTGTAGACCAAAATGGACAGCTAACAGGTGGTCTTGGATCAGTTGAAGGACTTGCTGGCAGACAGACTCAGGAATGAAAATCTAGAACATGTGAAATCCGTCTTGGCTGGTAAGGGAAGGTGGAGGTCTCTCGAGATCTCACTCTTGCTTCATTCTGGAAATAAATTGGCATTGAACCATTCGGAAGGTCTGAGGAGATAGGATGGTATGAGTCACCACCTGTTGATCTGAGGAATATGTTTGTGACAAGGCATCTGGTTTAGTATTTTTGTCTCTTGGCAGATCTCAGATATTCATGGTTCTTGTGGTTGGAAAAAATTAGGACGGGATGCCCCCTCCAGAAGATAATGCCACTCCTTGATTTCAGTTTTGATTGCAAGTAATTTTGCGTCCCTGATGTCATAATTGCTTTTCGTGGGAGAGAGCTTTTTAGAGAAATAAGCCGCTGGATGGAGAATCTCCTCCTTTGAGAGAGAACACCACCCACAGAGTAGAGAAGGATCGGGATGTTTGAGAATTGGGGCTGTGATAAAATGATTCTTAAGCCTGTCGAAGGCTTGCTGAGCCTCAGGTGTCCACGAGAACCAATGTCTGGCACAGGTTACCTGCATAATTGGATGAACAATGGCGGAAAATCCTTTATTAAATTTCCCGTAGAAGTTTGCAAATCTGATGAATCGTTGCATGGCTTTGTGATTCTCAGGCTGATGAACCCAAAAAGTGAATCATATGCTTCTCAAAATCACATGGCTGGGGGCTTTAAAAAGCCCCAAAGGCATCATTAGATATTCATAATGCCCAAATCTGGTTCTGAAGGTGGTTTTCCACTCATCTCCTGACCTAATCCGAATCAGGTTATATGCTTCGCTCAAGTCAAGTTTTAAAGGAGCAGTATTGCAATTTTTTCTTGGTGACTTATATTTAAATGGTACTTTGAATGTAGGTAGGTGTTGGAGTAAGAATTACAAATTTAGAAAAAAATGATGTGTGTGTTGTGCAGCTGGAGACTAATAGCTCATGTTTATGTCTTTTGAGTTTCGGGTCCCGACACTCTGGCCTGTTCCATGCTGAGGAGAGGGAGAAACAATGTATCAGAAGTCTCAGCTGTTCAGTGCTGGCAGCCGTCCAGCATAAGATAACAACATTGCAACATTGCCTGGCCAGAACTTATATATCTAAAACAGAGAGAAAAGCTCTAGAAGTCATTTAGCTGATTTTCCCTTCATGTTGGCTCTGCTGCAGAATCTTTCAGTTTACCATTTTCTCTCTTTTTTCCATATGATCTTTCTTTCAGCTTTATGTGTTTTGAGCAAAGCCCAACCCAGGATTCACTATCTGGAGTTTTGTTTTGTGCCCCTAGGGGCATCCTGACTTGGGATGCCCTGATATGTGAAATCCCCAAGTTCGCCTGTGAAAACGTACCTTTCCCTGTCCCACAGCGCATGCGTGGGTTCTCATCCAATCAGCTCTGTTTGCACGCAGATTGGGAGCCTGAGCAGTAACCTTCCTGGCCGCCCGGCCTGTCTAAATGACTATCTGCGTGAGCGCGCCAGAAAAATGGGGGGATCTGTGGTTATCCAGGGGTTGTTTCACACAGTGGGCATCCTGATTTAGAATGCCCAAGGGGGAGGTCAATGGCCGGGTCTTATAGACTTCAGGGTCGCCACTCAGGGTTTTGTTCCACTTTAATACCTTTAGATTTTCCTGCACAGTTATTCAAAGAAGAATTTCAGTTATTTTCAGTCAGTTTAGTTTATTTTGTATAGATTTTACACATTTGAGTCACCTGGTCTCATAACAAAAGCAGCACCTCACACACACACAGCCGTTACCACTGATTACAGTGTCAGCCTCTGAGGTAAAGTGTTGCTAGGAGACCAGTGGGCTAAATGAAGCAGCTCACTAAATACAACTCAGCAGATCCCCCTATTCAGCAAATTGACTGAGCCATTGGCATTATACAATTTAAAAGAAAGGCATACATTTTTTCTTTTTTCTATCGCCAGATTATTTATACACATGTTAGAAGCTATTGTGTGGCTATTTAATTATTTATCTTTTTTAATGCAAATTTCGCGATACTGCTCCTTTAAGAAGATGCGGGCAGATCTGAGTCACTGGAACAATTCCGGAATCAAGGGAAAGGGGTATAGGTTTTTAATAGTCACCTTGTTGAGCTTCTGATAATCTATCATCTTTCTTTTGAAGACTCCGGCACTCACTGGGGAGGGGAGTGTCTAATCAACTTTTTTTTAAGGTTTTCGTCTATATATGTCTTCAAGGCCTTTAGCTCAGGATCCGAGGTATCTGATGGGGAGGTATCTGATCAGCCCCCTTCTTGTTGAAGACATCCAGAAATGTATTACATGGTTCTGGAACAAGTTCTATCTTATCTGAAGAGTCCATACAGAGAAAAGTGGGAGGTGGAGGAGAAGGTTGGGTGCAGTGCAAAAAATGAAACTTGATCTGTATGCCAGTTAACAGGGGGGTTATGTTCCCTCAGCCAGGGTAATCCTAGGATAACAGGGAGCAGAGGAGACAGCACATCAACCAAGGTAATGGTAACAGCTTATGGTTGGAGTTAGATGGGGAAGTGATGAGTGAGGGTGAAGGAATCATCTAGGAAGCATCCACTGGCCCCGGAATCCTCGATGGATTGAGCTTCAATGGTCCTTTTGGGAAGCTGAAAGGAAATGAGAAGAAGGATATGACCACATGATGAGGAGGCTGGGTAAGTGGGTAGACTGCAATTGGAGCAGATCTTACCGCGAGGTCAGACTGGGCAAGACCCAATGAAGTGTCCAGCCATTACACAATACATGCAAAGTTGCTGTTGTCGTCAGCGACTACATAGGCGAGAGAGCAAGTCTGATCAATCCTATTTGCACTGGTTCGGAGGACGAGGCAGCAGAGCCACTGACAGCGGCAGAGGGGTGGGTTGCACCCCCTGGCAGGGTTGACCTGGAGTTGCTGGAAAAGAAGACCCCACTTCTTTCAAGGAGGCTCTCGCTGAGTCACCTATCAATTTGGATCGCAAGGGTGATCAGAGGGTTTCAACATGGACTAGTTCATCTTTTAGAGTCTCTGAAAGCCAACGGAACTTCCATTGGGTGTCTAGACTCCATCTTCTGAGGTCTGAAATGTACTCTTCGACGGGTCTTCGCCCTTGTACAAGGTTCTTCAAGGCCAGTTGAGCAGTGGCGACTCTTTTAGAATCATCATATAGTATCTTATAGTATATAGCTTTAAAAAGGGTTTGGGAGGAGTTGAGGTGTGAACTTTTCTGCTCCATTAAGTTTTAAGCCCAACTCTGAGGCTCCCTTTGCAGCAGGGCGATTATAAAAGGTTGCATGGTGAAATACAGTTGAAATACAGGTGAAATACAGCCAAACTAAAAGTCTTAAAGTGGGACCTATCACCACTGAAGCAATCAGCAAGGGTAGCTTGGGTTCCCGGGATGAGGCCCTTGACTGGTGAGCAAGAGCAGCAGGTGGAGCAGGGGCTGCCTGTTTTCTAGCTGAACCAGTCCCCCTCATAGCTCACCCATGGCCTGCGTAAAATTAGAGACCCATTGGACCAGGGCGTCAAAAACAGGGACCCCTCCCTCAGTACTTATGACCACTGCCTGGTCACGTACCTGGTGGAGTTCTAAATGTAGAGCTGGCACCTCTTATCCCTCGAGTTGGGGCTCCCCTGAAGGTGGAGACAGGGTAGCCGCCCAACCGCGAGTTACAGGAGGATCGTAGCTGAAGAGCAGGGGTGGCCGGTTTAATTTGTTGACTGGGAAACAGTCAGTTCCTCCTGTGGATGAAGCAAAGGGTTAAGGGAACTGAGTGGGTCTCCTGAAGAGTGGCTGGGGAGTAGTGGGTTAACAGGTCAAATCCAGACAACAGCAACAGTGGAAACAGATCTAAGTAGAGCCAAAGTCCATTATGAGTCAGCAACAGGGGAAACAGATCCAAGCAGAGCCAAAGTCCAATCTAAGTCAGCAACAAGAGGTAAGTCCAAGCAAGGTATCCAAGGGGGTAAGTAAGTAAAGGCTAAGGCTAAAGACCAGGTAGCAATGTCTGCACCACATTTCCGTGTTTAAATGGCTGGCCTTCTGCCGCAAACACGTGATCCCACACTTTGCGTTGATCACATGGAGGCACGCATAGATACCTTTGCAGACGCAGTCCGCACTCATTCTTGGCTCATTCTTGGCGAACTTGCATTCGCACAGGCGAACTCGGGACTGCTGAGCGAATGCTTGTATGGAACAAGACCTATGACATGGACCCAGGCATGAATCCTAAACACTAAAAAACCTATATTTTATGCAATAATATATGTTCTCTACTTTATATTAGGATTATATAAATCATAATTATAAGTTTTCTTTTGTTTCACCATTCATGAAAGAGCAAGGCCAGTCAAAACTAATTGGACATCCTCTCATCAATGCATCATCATGATTTAGGTTGCCCCATGGCAAATCTTCCCACCAGAAAGCCAGAGAAAGCCATAGCCATAGATCGGGCAGAGTGTTCCAACTCTCCTATGTCTTCTTTTTGCACTGGTACCCAAAACTGTACACAATATTCTATATGATGTCTGACCAGTGACTAATAAAATAGTAAAATGATTCTCTGGTCATGGGAACCTATGCTTCTCTTGATGCACCCAAAACAAACTAAGGGGAGCCTCTCTGAGGGCCGAAGACCCAAGCACCACTGGGAACCACAATATATGAAAAATTACAATAATCCAAATACAAACAGTTAAAAACCACGGCACCATAAAAAGCACCCCAGAAGTAACAACTCTCAATCACATAGTATATGGTTGTAGGTGTGCCGTTGCTATTGATCATCTTACAGGCATGTATCCTCTTTCCTCATATATGCTTAATTGTAATGTATTTGTATCTTCACAGCATATATTGTGTGATTAAAGGGTGTTACTTCTCAGGTGCAGTTGGTTGTTACATTGCCTAGCCAGAAACACATTATTTTTTAACATAAGGTAACTTGTGATAGTTAAATCTGAGGATCTAGGGTGCTTTCTACAGTGCTATTAGCTGCACTGACATATAGTTTTCAACCATTTGTATTATTGTAGTGGAACTAAGATAATAACATTTTTGTATTTTTTCATATATTGTGGTCCCCAACGGGGCTTGGGCCTCCTGTCCTCAGGGAGGTTCCCCTTATTTTGTTTTGTGGCATTAGAGGACCCCCACCCCTCTGTTTTGGTTGAGGGGTATGTTATTAGGGGTCACACGGGTTCCTAGCATACTATCCCATGGTGCATGTGCAATACTTATTTGTGGTCTCTCGATGCACCCCATAATCTTGTTTGCCTTGGCAGCTGCTGCCTTGGCCACTACAGTTAAGTTTATTAACTGTATATGTATGTATTGGGCCCCCCAGTACTGACCCCTGCAGATGCATGATGTTGGATGAGTCACCCTAACACAGTCTTGAACTTACCTCCTCATAAAAGCTAATTAGGTTTGTCTCAAAAAACCATGTTCATATGGTTTTAAGAGGTCGCCCATCACTAGTGCAGTACTGCAGTCCTAACTCTGAGAGCCCCATTTGGGACATACAATGCAATGGATAAATTGGGAGCAGGCTTACCTGAGGTTGCCCTAAACCTCAAGTGCAAGCCATGGGGTGGAAGGGTCAAAGGCCTCGGTCTGAGCGGCTGCCACTCCTCCTTTGTTTCTTTTGAATTTGTGCAAGCACATGGTGTGTGTGGTCTAGGCTGTATTGCAAGGTCTTTGACCCTTCAACCTCATGGCTTGCACTTGAGGTTTAGGGCAAGCTCAGGTAAGCCTGCTCCCAATTTATCTATTGCATTGTATGTCCCAAATGGGGCTCTCAGAGATTAGAGTTAGGACTGCACCTCACAGGAGCACTTTGGCGCTGGTGGTGCAGCTTAAGCATACTTCTGCAGATGTGTGTGACCGAGCCTCTGTTTTTAACCAAGTTTAGAGACAGATTGTAGGTTGGTCAGCAAGCTAACTGGTTTGAGTGCTGTGGCTCCTTTAAGACTTTTGTATCCCAATTGCCCTGCTAACGTGCACCTCCCAGGTTAGTTATAAAATGGTCTGAGCGGCTGCCACCCCTCCTTTGTTCCTTGCTTTTCGAGGGGCCAACAGTTTCAGTTACCTAAAAGATGTAAGATGGGTATTAGGATAAGAGAAGGAAAGAAAAATGAAAGGGCAAAGAGAAAAGAAAAAAAATCAACATTGCAAGGTTCTAGGTAGGAGAACTTGATCAAAATTTACCGGCCTTAAATTTTCAATCCAGCACTCCCAGGTATCCTAACATTTATTATAAGGGCAGTCATTCAAAAAATAAATAAATCACCTAAAAAATTCATTTTGTTCCATGTCCTCATCCTGGGACGGGCTGTGGTGTCTTCAGTGGGACAGGGGATCCTCTTCCTCGCACTGACATCAGCTCACTCCATCAGTATAAAAAACACCCTCCTGTGGCAGGAGTGAACAGCAGAAGCTGGTAGCAGGGAGGAAGATCTGTGTCCTTGGCCAGGAGCAGAGTTCCTGGCGTTTTTAGTTGAGCAGCTCATGTAGTGTTGCTACATTCACCTAGTCTCACCTAGGTGCAGGACCACTTGACAATGACAGGCATGGCATTGGTGGTATGAGACCTAAACAAGTTGAACACTTTACAGATGGGAGGGTGAGCATAAGGAGGAGGAGGATGCAGAAAGCTCACAATGGGTTTGTAACGAACTTTCCCCCAGATTCCTCCACACTGGGTTGGTGGCACGTTGCAATCATGCTGGGATTGTTCCACGCTGCCACCCTTGTCCCCTGATGAGGATCCGCCCACCACGTGTGGTCAGTGACAACATCATCTATGCAGGTTTTACTGCCACTGTTGTCTACCTCAACTGCCTGCTGCAGTGTTCCCATGGCTCCACCTAATTTTGCCCCTCTTTATCTCTCATAAGGGGTGCTTTGAGGCCTAATGGTTCTCATGATGACTGTTGGTCTCCTAATTATGAATGCTGGCCCCCACCGCTGACTATCCCCAAAACATCTTCATCAGTAAACAGCAGTTGAGAGTAACAGGTGAAGCCTGACAATATCACTTCGGGCATATGATGGAGAAAGGACAAAGGGCAGCATGCAGGTAAAGCAGAGTTGTTGGTTCAGTACACATGAGTATGGAAATCTGGATACTGAATTATTATTAGGAGGAATGTATAGATCTATTGTTCTTTTCTCCTTTCAGAAGTTATAAAGAAAACTATGCAAGTGAGTGTCTAAAGCTATTATTCCCTCAGTAAATAATTTTTTCCAGCCAAGTGGGAAAGTCTGTAATCCAAAGAAGTATGTTCCCATAGGCTGATTGTGATGTCGAGCTTACTGTAAGAATATTATTTAACATAATAAATTACCAAGACACAGGAACATAGCCATTATTTGTAATAGAATAATCCTTGGCCACAGGATTAATAGTGAATAATGATCTACTAGTTAATAAATCACAAAAATGAGGAGACAGGCAGTTGTATGATCAAAAAAAATGTATTTAAGTAGTTTAGTTGGCAGCCACGGTGCTGGAGATCCAGGCTTTGTAGTTCCAGACCTCGGTGTAGACCCCGGGGTAATTCTTTATGGCACATCCATATGCCCAGGAAGCAATACCCTGGAGTTGTCCATTGCAGACTGCGGGGCCACCAGAGTCACCCTAAGAATAAAACATTATTGGAGTAACACATCTTTGAAGGTTCTCATTTTAGTAAAATAGGTGCTAATGGCTTCTTGACTGCCTTAAACAATAATCTACATGATGTTCCCAAGTAGGGAAAAATTGATTTCTCTCTAAGTTTCAGAGAAACTTCAATTTGGCTTAAACCCAAATGATCTGGAGTGTGTGCCATCTGAACTTTTCTCTGAAATCCTAACTCACCTGCTCTCTCATCTGTCCTGCACCACTGTCTCGTCGGTCTATGCAGAATCTAGTGGCCCAGTTGAGCTCCTGGCATCTCTGCTCCCCGCCACAGGGAGGAGCTTTTATACCAAAAGTGAGCTGACGCCAGCTTACTATGCCGTTATAAATAGCTCCTCCATGCGTCGGGGAGCAGAGAAGTCAGAAGCCATAAAGATTGACGAAAACTGGGTGCTTTCGCCGATCTCTCCGGCTGTCAGTGACATCAGTGGGAGACAGCGCTGGACAAAGTGGCTTGGATTTCGGTGAATGATTAGAGTTTTGTATGGGGGAAAATAATTTAACGAAAGATTTTTTACTAGTGCCAGTGTGTTTTTAAAATTTAACTTTATGTGTACTGGTGAGGGGTCCTTGAGAAAAAAAAAAGAATTCCCTATACAATTATGCCTTCTGTATAAATGAAGGTTTGCCTTGGGCAGGTAGTTCATGGTACAGCAAGATCTTTTTAACCCACCCTTAAACTTTAACTGTGTAGCCTTAACTGGGCCCCTTTTCAAACAAAATCTTTGCATGAGGGACACTGCCAAATTACTCCTTGTATGGCTGTTTGGGAAGATAGCTTGTAGCACAAGATCTTTTCCACATTTTCAGCACTAACTTTTAGTTGGCTTAACCTTACCTTGACCCTAATCTGTTTACTCTTTGACTGTTGCTTAGATAGTTAAAGATGGGTTTAGCTGCAGTGATAGGAAAGAACCCCATCTGTGTATGTTGACTGGTTCCCACAATGTGACAGACTCCTGGAGGGTGTACCAACCACAGTACACGGAAGGAATAGGACCTTAAGTGCCTGGGGCCCCCCTATACCCTGTGCTGCTGTTTAATAAAATAACTTTTTCTTATTTCAAATGGACCTGAAGTCAACGCCCCCCCCCCCCCAGTAACTGCCCTTACCCTAGCCCAGGGAAAGCACCCTTCCCAAGTGTGGCCATGTCTGAGGGTGGCTTTCCTGCTTCCCCTTTAAGCACCTCAAAACCCATTTGTGTGTCCTTGCTAACGTGCACTGCCCTTGAACTTGAAGCAACAATATTTACACCTCTATCATTGTACTTTGCCTGATCAACATGATATGTGAACGGTGCTCCAAAGGCTAAACATATTATCATTAGTAGAAGCTGGATTCTCAGTACACACATAGGGATATTCCTGACCAACAAATAGTATCTTATTTCTGAATGTTTATTAGTAATCATTGCTTTGAACTGTACAAGACAAGTAGAGTAAATTTACCTGGCAGAAATCCTTGCCACCGTCCAAGTATCCAATGCACATCATAGTGGCGCTGATCTCACCAGGGTAAGCCATTTTACACTGTTCTTTAGTCAAGATGGGGGCATCCAGACACTGTAGTACATTAGGCATGATTGCTAAAAAAAAGATTATATTCAATATGACTTCTTCACCACTCCACATAGCCCCCCAACTGAAAAAAATTCCTGTAGAGATTGCAGTTTCCTTCTCCTGATGGGAATAACATCCAGACATGACAGGTTTTGGTGGAAGCAATTCCAGGTTTACAGGTTAGAATGTCGATGTTTAGCATTAAACTATTTCTTTGCGATAGGGCTCCTTTAAGCTTAAAGGTAGAGTTAGCTACAGCTGTATATAGATAAGTCAATTCAATTAGGGGATCTCGTTTTGTGTGTCCCTACCTCCTTGGTTGTCATTGGATGGTAACAAGGACTAAAACCAGTAACTATAATATAGACCTGACTAAAAAAGAGAGACAAACCTAATCCCTCTGAATAACAGTTATTTAATCCATTAACCTCGCCCAACACTTTTTTTCTTCAGTTAAAAGACATGATTGTATTACTGATATATGAAAAATTTCAGTCTTACATAAGTCATACTATCTCCTAAGGACTTGGTAAATAGTCCAAAATTATGTTTTTTTATAAAGAATTATAATTGTTCACTGGGATCCTCATCCTCTATAGGGCAGACGTGTTTTACTAGCCACCAGAGGGCACAGAAGCAGCTAACCAGTGAAACATGTCTGCCCTATAGAGGATCTCACTGAACAACTGTAATTCTTTATTTTAAAAAACAGTTATTTGGACTATTTACCAAGTCTTTAGGAGATAGTATGACCTATGTAAGATTGAAATGTTTAATGTATCAGTAATAAAATCATGTATTTTAACTGAAGACAAAAAGTGTTGGGCGAGGTTAATGGAATAAATAACTGGTATTCAGAGGGATTAGGTTCATCCCTCTTTTCTGGTGCTGTTTATAGATAAGTCAAAAAGCTCAGAATAGGATTCACAAGCAAAAAATGTTCATGTAATTGTTTTGCCCTTACTTCCACTACTGAGAGTGTTGCCCCAGCCAGAGACTAACCACATGGTCCTTTAAGCTTCAAGGTGGAGTTAGCTACAGCTGTACCATATATAGATAAGTAAAAAAGATCAGAATGGCGTTCACAAGAAAAAATGTTAAAAATTGTATGTCCATACTTCCACTACTGAGAGTGTTTCCCCAGCCAGAGACTAGGCACATGGTCCTTTACGCTTCAAGGTAAAGTTAGCTACAGCTGTACCATATATAGATAAGTAAAAAAGATCAGAATGGCGTTCACAAGCATAAAATGTTAAACATTGTATGTCCTTACTTCCACTACTGAGAGTGTTTCCCCAGCCAGAGACTAGGCACATGGTACCAGGGACAGGGCCGGCTTGAGGTAGAGCTACAGCCTGAACATAGGAGTTGATAAAGGCAGGATAGGTGAGCTTGATCAGCATGATGTCGTTGTCCAAGGTTCTGGAGTTGTAGTTTTGATGTCTAATAACCTTGGCGGAGTTGATGATCTGCTCAGTGCCCTCATCAACAATGATATTGTGATCTCCCAGTCTGACCTGAAGGCTTCTACATGTCACACAGAAGGAAGATAAAATATTACCCGTGGGTGGTACAGAATTTCACATTCAGGTCAAAATTTTACCAATTCAGGCTTCAGTGTAGAGGAGCATTGTTGTGGCACACTGTTCCACTCTAACGCTGTTTCTGAGCAATATTTTAGGGCTTATAACGATATTATACTATTTCACAATCACAGTAAGCCTTGGCCCAATCCTCTAATCCTTAATCACATTATAAGCCCCTAATAAAATGTTCAGAAACAGTGTGTGGGGGGGGGGGGGCATTCTGCCTTTACTGTACCAGGCATTTGAACATGTGTGTAACCATTGGCTTATAATACAGGTTATTGCATGGTAATTAAACCACTAGCATTTTATCCTGCCCAGTACATTGCTGGCCCCAGTCAGTCCACCATTTGGGCAAGGGTGGATATAGTCTCTCATAAAATGATGGTACTAAAGCTTTAGTTTTGTAGTGGCAGATACAGTTGGAGTGGTTGCTAGGAGTGATGCTGAGATGCTGGAGAATGGAGTAGAACATGGTCAGCTGATGTCTTGACTGGGTGGTGGAGAAAGGGGTTGGGTGGTCTTGGGAGGCTGGGAGTGAAGTAGGGTGTAAGAAGCAACAGCATGCAAGGTAGGTATGCTGGAGAAACACCAAGCATCAAAGCGGTAACAACAGTGAAGAAAAGGTATCCAGCTCACCAATGACACCACTCACAGGAACAGCTGTTAGCTCATGGACAAGAAGGTGCTTGGAAGGGATTGCTGTAGATCCCAGATAAGGCATGAACAAAAATGTAGGCTTTACTGAGTAGTTTAAAATCTAAAACTCTCATGCAAACATGATGCGAATACCCTGATGTGGCAATGTGTTTCAGGTGAAAAGACACCATTTCTCAAAACTGGCGCTAAAACATTGCAGTCCAATGGGAATTTTCACTGTGCTTCCTAAGGCCAGCCTGCCACTGGGAAGGAATATCAGTAAGCTCCTGCCCACAAGCTTGCACACAGGGGTGGACTAGGGCTAAAAAACGGCCCGGGACTTTTTGGGGTACACCGGCTCTGCTGCACTGCCTCTGGCCCAGTATAGTATCGTAATGTCACATTATATATAAACCTTTTTTTTCGTTCCACAGCACACACCCAGGGTTTAGAGGACAAAATCAGAAAGAAAATATTCTGAATTAAATGGTGTGATAAAATCCCCCCATTACAGTCAGTGAGCGGCATCCCTCATTACAACCATTAAGTAGCATCCCTCATTACAGGCAGTGTGGGCATCCCTCATAACAGGCAGTATGGGCATCCCTCATTACAAGCAGTGGGGGCATCCCTCCATACAGGCAGTGGGGGCATCCCTCCGTACAGGCAGTGGGGGCATCCCTCAGTACAGGCAGTGGGGGCATCCCTCAGTACAGGCAGTGGGGGCATCCCTCAGTACAGGCAGTGGGGGCATCCCTCAGTACAGGCAGTGGGGCATCCCTCAGTACAGGCATGGGGGGCATCCCTCAGTACAGGCAGTGGGGGCATCCCTCAATACAGGCAGTGGGGGCATCCCTCAGTACAGGCAGTGGGGGCATCCCTCAATACAGGCAGTGGGGGCATCCCTGAGTACAGGCAGTGGGGGCATCCCTCAGTACAGGCAGTGGGGGCATCCCTGAGTACAGGCAGTGGGGCATCCCTCAGTACAGGCAGTGGGGCATCCCTCAGTGCAGCCAGTGGGGCATCCCTCATTTCCCCCTCCGCTGTACAAACACACACCTGGTTCCTGGTGGGCGGAGGGCAGTCTGCCCTTCACTGCTGTTCTGCAGCTGCCGCTGAAGCCGTGCATAGGCTGAGAATGACAGATGCGGGAGGGTGGACGGTATATGCCGTTTGTGGCCCCTCACTACTGTTCCCCCGGCCGCCGCTCCGGTCGCTTTCAAACACACACATAGTATGCACACATACACATGCTTACCAAGACTTCCTGGTCGGTGGGCGGGCCCCAGATGACCGGCGTCCAATGAAAACTATGGACGCCGCCCATAGACGCCCACCACGTAACAACCAGGAAGTGCCGGTAAACTTGCGTATGTGTGTTGTGTGTGTGTGTGAGAGCGGCAGCGGCAGCCAGAGGAACAGCAGTGAGGGGCCGCGAATGGCAGATGCTGCCCACCCTCCCCCATCTGTCACTCGTGGCCTTTGCTAGTGCCGGCCTACCGGGATTTTGCCCGGTATGCCCTACGGCCAGCCCGCCCCTGCTTGCACCCCTAACCTTTCATTGGTATAAGGGTCCTTGACAGGGTGTTGCAAGAAACACATTAAAATATAGTTTTCCTTTACATATATAACTTACGACTTGTAGCAGTGAGCAGCAGAGAGAACCCACAGGGGGTGGATCAGGGAACCACCGCAATAGAGGTATCCAGAGTACAGGGACGCCTGCCAGGGAACAGAGTGTGGTGGGCAGGTATACCCTCCAACAATCTTATCATCATCATAGGCAGCTGAACAGAAAAAAGAGATATGAGTTATATTATATATTATGAAGAATATACTAAAAGAGTTAAAGTGGCCTGGATGCCTTCCTTGCATGTAATAGCATTACTAGCCATGGCTACAGGACCAATGGAAGGAAATCTTCTTTTATATACCGTCTGAACTAGATGGACTAAAGTCTTTATTCAGTCTTACATAATATGACCTTGATTTAGCAAAGTCTGTAACAAGAAATGTGTTTTTTGAGAAAAAATACTACATTTTTTTAAATTAATGTGATTCAACAAATAAAAAAACATACTCCATTTTTTACACACTTTTTTTTCACTTGTCTTCTCTCATAATGTGAAAAATAAATGTCTAAAGTTAAAAAAATACAACCAAAATTTACATTTGTTTTTTTTTTACTGCTCTTTTGACCAAATTATTGTGCAAAAGAGTAGCTGCCCTAAGCACATTCCCTTATGTTTTTTTTAGTTTACCTAAAAAAAGCCAGGCTAGCAATTGCCAGCATGTTATTGTATCAGTGAAATAGCCATGTAGAATTACCTTTATATTTTTTATTACTGTGTTAATGAAAAAAATTACCACCGACACACTGGGCAAAGCACCAAACCTGGGCCAAAGGCTATAGGGGATAGTAAGTTGTCAGGACCAGACTCATGTGGTCTGGTAATCTGGAGGAGGGGACATGATTTTAATTGAAACAGTAAAAATAAAGAGTTTGAGCAGGCAAAGGATTGCAGGTGCCCTGGGGGTGTTTTACAAAGTGGGGCATGCCAATTCAGGATGCCCCGGGGGAAAGCCAGAGGCTGGCCTTGGAATCTTTTAAATTGCATAGCGGCTGCTGGTGGGTTTTTGTTCCACTTTTTTTCGCATGCCATCCAATTTTCCGAAACCTTTTTTTTTCTATGTTTGCTGCATCAAGCCCTATGTTACTATATTACTGTGAGTAATAAATTCCTCATTAAAGTTTTGTAAAAACTAAATCAAGATCAAATGGGTTTCTGGGGAGGGAGTGTGAATTCTCAACAGACCTACACCCTCCCTGGAAGTAGATTTGCCAGGCAAAGAGTACAAATGTAGCAGCTGTTTACATTTTGCACTTTCGTGCTGCTTTAGTGTGAGAGCACATTTCAGCAGCAGGAACTGAAAGAATTCAGTACAATATCACATTTTTTAAATAGCTAAGAAGAGAGGACTGGTGTTGACTACCAGATTCTTCCCTCCCCGCTTTTTTTGTCTTTTTTCTACTGTGAAGATGTCTGTGATCAAGCAATTGTCTCACTTTCAGAGCTCCCCCCCCAAAACAAAACAGAAACGGAAAATAAAACATATAAATAATATAAATAACATACTGGCAATGTGTTTTCTGTGCTTAAACATGTAGTGTTACATAGAGGCCGATTCATTAATAGCGCCAGGTAGCGACAGATGAGCGACAGTATTGTTATTTTCACAGCGCCCGCTAGTATTCGCTGTGCTTGGCCGTTGTTCGGCTGTTGACAGCGACTCAGTTGGTGTGCGGTAATGTTGAATACGGGGTTAGGAGTCGCTGTTTGACAGGTTCCGCGCTGTATGGGAGCGCATGACAGCGAACGGCCATAGCGAACGGCTCCCAGCATATTCACGCTCCAAAAATTCTCGCGCTGTGAAATGCTTGTTTAAACCCCAGAGCGCTGGCGGCGATGGGTTAAAAGTATTTTTTTAACCCCCAAACAACCATATTTTTAGGGGAAAAAAAACATGTTTTTCAAAACATTTTGTAATATGAATACATTAATATCAGACCTGTAATATCAATTCTGCACAATTTTTTTTTTTTTTTACCTTAAAAAAAAATCGAACATTGCAGAAGTGGTCACAGAATTTTTGACATTAAAAAAAAAAAAAAAAAAAATTAATAGCAATTAATTATGACTATTTAAAGATTGTTCCATTGAAATGCATTGGAGAGCGCCAGGCAGCGAGAGGTCATACCTGTCGCTGTTCAAGGTCGCTCGCTGGCGCTGTGGGGTGAGGCTGGAATAATGATGAATGATTCGCTATCTGGCGCTCTGTCAGTCGCTAAGCAGGATCGGCTTGATAAATGTGTGATTGCGGAGGGGAGCCGGCGTTCTCGTGGCGGTGAGCGTCATTACCGTTCGCTCACCATTCGCTACCTGGCGCTATCCCTTGTTAAATAAGGGCCATAGTTAATACGGTTGAAAAAAGACTTATGATCATCAAGTTCAACCAAGAGACAGGGTTGGGGAAAACATATCATTTTACTGCCATCTCTGTAATGTGCTCTAACACTAAAGTAGCAAGATAGCGCAAAATGTAAACAGCTGCTACATTTGTACACTTTGCCTGGTAAATCTACTCCCGGGGAGGGTGTAGGTCTGTGTGTAGGTCTGAGAATAAACCACCCCCTCCCCCAGATACCCATTTGATCTTGATCTAGTCCTTATGAAAACTTTCATGATAATTTTATTACTCACATTTAAATAGTACCATATAGTTTGATTCTAACAAATTACAAAATAATAGTCCCCAAAAATGATGCAGCTCTGGTAAGCCTATCCAACAACAACAGTGGGGGACACAGACCAAGGTGCACAAGAAGGGCTGCTGCTAAGCTAAGCTATAGAGATAAACTGAATCCAGATAAAACAGCCTAGCACATGTCCTCCCAATCCAGCAGAAGGGTTAAAACATAACTTTTACTTCAGTTATTAAAATTGATAGCTCATGTGAGGACTGGCTGTCCCGTTCCCCGACCCACATGCATTCAACGTGTTCTAGGGGTTCACTACTTTATCAGGCGGCACTTGATTAGGGGGTGAATCCCTGAAATGCGTTGCGGGCTTGTGGATCGGGGGATTAGACTGCCAGTCCCCATGTGAGCTATCAATTTGAATTACTGAAGTAAAAGTTATGTTTTATCCCTCCTTCTGCTGTATTGGGAGCACCAGTGGGTGAGCTGAAGGTGATTGTGGGAGAGGGATTTTGCCACACTGCCTATAATGGGGGATTTGAGGGGGATATTCTGCCACACTTCCTATAAGGGGGGATTTAGGGGGATATTCTGCCACACTGCCTATAATGGGGGGGATTTGGGGGGATATTCTGCTAGGCTGCCTATTATGAGGGGATTTGGGAGGATATCTTGCCACACTGCCTATAATGGGAAGATTGGGGGGATATTTTGCCACACTGTCTATAATGGGGGGATTTGGGGATATTCTGCACACTGCCTATAAAGGGGGGGGGTGTCGGGGATATGTTTTCACACTGCTTATAATGGGGGGATTTGGGGGTAATTTCTGCCACACTTCCGCTAATGGTGGACGGGCGATTTGGAGATATTCTGCCACACTGCCTGTGGCAGAATTGTGGGGGAAATGTAATGTGTGGATTTGGGGGTGTTCTGCCACACTGCCTGTATTGGGGGTGTTTGTCCCCATTTCCTGTAATGGGGTGATTGGAGGGGGATTCTGCACAGTCATTGTTATGAGGTGATTGGGGGGACATTCTGCATGCTGCCTGTTATGGGAACAATTGGGGGAACATCCTGCATGCTGCCTGTTATGAGGACAATTGGGGGGCATTCTGCACACAGACTGGTATGGGGTGATTAGAATGGGGGGCATTTTAGCACACCATTTGGTTCAAAAATGTTTTTTTTTTTATTTTCCTCCTCTAAACTGCCTGTCAGGCGCATCTTACAGTGCAAAAATATGGTAATCCTTTTTTGAAGCCATCAGCTTCTGTGGGAGGTTATTCCACAGATTTATAGTTCTTATGGTAAAAAAGCATTGTTATCTTTGGAGATCAAATCTTTTTTTCCCAGATGAGGGGAGTGCCCCCTTTTCTTTAGAATGTTTTTATCTGAAATTCCCTATATTTTGGGCACTGGCCATTTATACAGGTATATTTATACCTGCCCCCCCCCCCTGTCCTCTCAAGACTAAACAGGTTTAAATCTTGTAATCTTTCTTCATAACTAAGATATTTAATTCCTTTGAAGCAGCTGCTTTACATTGCATACTGTTATTTATCATTACTAGCTATGGCTACTACACCACTGGAAAGAGATCGTCTTTTATATACAGGCTGGATGCACTAAAATCTTTATTTAGCCTTCTTAGAAGCACTTTTTTACTTCTACGAAAAGTTGAGAACTTTTTACTCCTCTTTACACTGTAGTAAAAAGTACCATTGACTTTTTTCATTGTCTTCCTATCTGGTGAATCAACCGTAACAGTGAATCACTCAGGCTTTTTTCTTACGAAGTGAATTTTTTTCGATCATGAGATATTTCTTTCAACTTTTATTGAATCGGGGTCTATGTTAATATGTTACTATGGCTTTAATTCACTAAGAGGTGAAAAAAAATCTCATGGTAGTGAAAAATGAAATTCATGAGAAAAAAGCATGAGAATTTCACTTTTAGTGAATCGCCAGATACGGAAACAATTAAAGACAATGGCACTTTTGAAAAAGTAAAAATGCGCCTTGACTTTCATTGTTTTACTATCTGGTGATTCATTAACAATGAAATTCTCATGCTTTTTTCTCATGAATTGAATTTTTTACCACTCTGAAAATGTTTTTCAACTCATAGTGAATCAAGGCCTATGAGTTTAAAATTTTCACAAAAGTTTTCGTAAGGACTCATTTAAGATCAAACGGGAAACGGGGGGTGGACCTACCACCCTCCCCGACAGTAGATTTCCCAGGCAAAGTGTAAAAGTGTAGCAGCTGTTTACATCTTGCGCTATCTTACTGCTTTAGTGTGACTGTGCAGTACAGCAACAGGGATTGACAGAATTCAGTACACTATCCCCTTAGAATACAATAAAGACAAAAATATAATGAAGATACTGCACTCAAAATACTAAGGAATATATTAAAAAACACAGTGTCTCATTGGCAGTGAATGCTTAACAATCAGTCCAAAAGGCACCGAGCAAACTAGATGGCAGGCGGTGGTGGACTCGGCAGTGACCTTAGGAGCTTGAGCAGTGCACACAGAAGGTGATGCTGAGGTGGTGAGAACCGGGTACTGCCCTCTTTTTATGGGCCATTTTAGAATAGGGTGGTGATGGACGCGCTTGGTGCCCTTTGCATGTGTTGATGTGTGTCAATATGACCTTCACTTTCTAGTGCAAAAGTGATATTTATTAAATAGAGCTTTTATTCTAAAACGTTATTACGCTAGTACCGTTTTATTTTTTATCTCTGTATGTTGGCCTGCCTTGAGCCTGGGATCTCTTTGGAATTTCTTTGACTGTCAGCACTTGAAGATTTTTTGCCATTAATGAGAGTGATGTATACTATAAATGGCTGATCCTAAAGCTGGATAAACAGTTTTTAATGGCGAAAATAACCCATGTTTGAACTATTGCAACTCTGGTAGAAGTTTTATAAGCCGGTGGTGGGCACATTAGTGTGAAGATTGATGTACCTTTCACTTGGGGTCAGAGAAGTTATCCAGTGAACTGATCTATTAATCCTCTGTCAATGCTGGATACCATCTAGTTTGCTCTATGCCTTTTGGACTGATCCCCCTGGAATAGTAGACTTTTAAAATATTTATAAAGAGAGGCTACCACATTCTCCCCCCCCCCCCCTTTCCTTTGTTTTTCTGCTGAGAAAATATGATCATGCATGTGTTGATGGACATTTGTCTTTTTTCAATCATATTAACTATGCAACTATGTAACAATACATAATTACATATTTTATACGGTTGAAAAAAGACATATATCCACCAAGTTCAACCAAGGGTCGGGGTTAGGGAAAGTTATTTTTTATTATTTACTGATAATAGCTAATAGTAACTGTTATTGTTAGTTTCCCTTTAAACACATATAATTCTTTTTTGAGCTTCTGTGAGAGGCTATTCCACAGATTTATAGTTCTTATGGTAAAAAAGTATTGTCATCGCTCTGGAGATTTAATCTTTTGTTTCCAGTCTAAAGGGAGTGCCCCCTTGTATTTAGAGAGGATTTTACCTGAAATAGTGTTTCCCCATATTTTTTGTATGGGCCATTTATATATTTATAAAAGTTAATCATGTCCCCCCTTAGACATCTCCTGTCAAGACTCTTTCTTCAAAACTAAGATTCTTCATTCCTCTTATCATTTTGGTAGCTCTCCATAAGTAGGACATCATTTTTATGATAAAAAAAGAAAAAAAAGAGATGAAAAAGAGAAGACTGCAGGAAAAAGAGATGCCTTGATGTGGCCTTGCAGCTGTTTATTTAGACAGATTGTAGGATTTGTTGTAGGTTGATGGGGATTTGTGTGCCAGTGTATTCCTTTTTGTTTTTTCTGTAACTAATTGCCCAGCCCAGTGTGCACTGCTTAGTCCAGCTATAAATTGATGGTGCTGCCTGCCATTTGTTTGTTATCTGTTGCATTGTGGTGAGTGCATGTGGATAAATGTTGAGGGGCCTTCAGTCCCCCCCACACACACACATGTGAATCACCAGAGGAAAAGGTTTAGAGCCCTGTGCAGCTTCAGGTAAGTTCATCTCTCAGTTTATCAGTTGCTATGTTTCTCCCTAAATGAGAGAGCTCTCACTGTTTAGATTAGGACTGCAGGAATAAGATGTACCCCAACATGGCCCTACAGCTTCCCGTACATTTGCAAATGTGTGCAATGAAAAACTCTTTAACTCTCTGTTTTTTAAATTTAGACAGATTGTAGGATTTGTTGCAGGCTCATAGAATTTGAGTGCCGGGGTATTCCTTTTTGTTTCATTCTTTTTATGAACTGTTGCCCAGAACTGGAATCCTTATCTCAGATAAGGATGCACCAATGCTTTGTAAATAGGCAATAACCCCTATCCCGTGATTCCATGCCTCTTTTAATGCATGATAGTATCTTGGTGGCCTTGGAAGCAGCTGCTTGACATTGCATGCTGTTATTTACCCTGTGATCTACCAGTAGCCCCAGATCCTTCTCAACTAGTGACTCTACCAGTTTTATTTCTCCTAGGACATATGTGGCCTGCAGATGATTACATCCCAAGTTCATCACACTGCACTGTGCTACAAATCTTGGTTTCATCTGCAAAAATAGAAAACGTGCCAATAAATGTTTTTAAGTTACACCGCTTACAAACAGAAACCATTCATCTGCTTCAAATTCCCTCTCTAGCTAAGAATACTGTATACTCTATAATAACATCTAGTGACTGATTCCTCTATCAGAACACAGCGCAACACATCTTCAACAATAGTCAGCCTGGATCTTATAAAAGATTTTCATGTGTTGAACAATAGTTAGTGACTTTTTCCCCTCCCCATGTTGTGCTTACCAACGACTGGCATAACAAAAAGCGTGTTATAGGTCTCACTCCTCCAATGTTAATTTTCACCAATTCCATGACAATGCTCATATCTTATATTACTCCTTCTGGATTCAAAATATATCAGCCTGGGAGATTGAAGTGTGTGCCATGAAAGTTAATGGAACTGGCTGCAGACTGGCTGCATTAAAGCAGGATAGGAAGGTTAAAAAAACACGTTACCTTTTCTTGACAACTCCTGGCTGAACAGGGTGGCATCACTTGAATAGCGGCCAGGAGCATGCACAGAGCAGGGGATGCCGCTCTGTGGAGCCTCATTGTACCCCTGACGAAGTGCCGATGAAAATAGTGGATTTAAGACAAGGTAAGATGTATAGATCGGACTTCCACTTTAAACTGAAGTCAGCCTTTAAATGCTTTAGTTATTCAACTTTTTAAATAGTAAACAGCTTCAGTATTCACAAATACATAGAACGTATTGAAAATAACTATATTTAGAAATGAAGAAAATAATAGGGTTAATTCAGCACCATGACTATTGTTTTTACTCACTGTTTTTTGAGTAAAACTTTTTTTTCATAAGTTATACCATCGATGCAATTTAGCTTCATGTTTAGATGTGCAAATGTTTTAAAAAATTGCACAGATAAATATGGTGCTGAATTGCACTGTTGAAAAAAAATCACGAGAAAAAGTTTGTACGCACAAAAAAGCATGAATAAAACTAAAATGGTGCTGAATCAACCCTAATATAGGGCATTAAGTGCATATCGAAGAGGACTTACCAACAGCTCCAATGAGCAGATAGATGAGAAGTTGCTTCATGGTGGAAACATGCCCAGAATGAATAGAGAGTGGTTCTGAGTAGTATTTATATCTAAACAGCAAATGAACTTCCATCCACATTTGTTATCAACTCCTTGTGGGTACACATCCCACAGCTGATATAGTGCACAGGAAAAGGATATTTTATTAGTAAGGTGTTCAAAATAAACCCCGACCAACTGGAATGAAAAACACACATCTGTGCATGATCACCTAGTTCACATGGGTTTCAAATGTTTTTGCATTATCCTAATAAAGTATGTATAAATACAGATGAAATATTCAAAGTTGTTTAACCCTTTGAGTGCCGGCCTACCGAGATTTTTTGTCACAATCTGTTGCCAGACGACTTTTCACGTTTTTTGCGCTACACGTGTGCAACCTTGATTTTTGAAGGGATTTCCTGGGATTTCCATGAAAATTATATATTGTTTTTTTCAGCAGAGTCTGGGCTTCAACATGAAATGTCTTGTTTGGCCTTTTTTTAGTGTATTCTCAATACCTTTGGGTGAAATATGTGCAAAAAAATGAAAAAAAACAATTTTTCTTACAATTTGTAGTGTTTTTTTTGTAATAAAAAATGTAAGTTTGTTAATAAAATATTATTGCGTGTGAAAGCCCTATTTCTCCCGGTTACAATGGTACCACATATGTATAGGTATACCCCCTTTCCTGAAACAGCAGTTTAGGAGATTTCAGATGGGATACAACTATGCAATATGATTGCATAGTTGTAAGGGGTTAATAAAAAAAAAAAAATGACATAGGGTCCCCCCTCCAAAGTTGAAAACCCTTAAAATCCCCCCAAAAAATGACATAGGGTCCCCCTTACCCAGCATTACCGACCCGGACCAGCTATGGGGGCTTGTAGAACAGGGCGCAGGGGCCAACGCTGGTGGCCTCTGGCCCTGCAGGCTACTAGCCCACATAGCCACGTGGCCCGGGCCCTTCTGCCCCCCCCGGCCGTTGGGGAGGCAGGTAATGGGGGGCTGGGGGTTTTGGCAAGCCACCCGCTTGCCGTAGGTGACCTGCCATACCCAGAGCCTTGTGAACTGGTATAAGGGGTCTCATGGATCCCTTACCAGTTCACAAAGGGTTAAGTTAAAAAAAAAGACACCAGACAAATATTTTATTATTCTTTTTTTGACTTATACTTACCTCCCATCCAGTGTCCCACGCTGCTGCAGATGACAGTTGTCGGTAGTGATCAGAGCAGGGAGGGTGGCAGGCAGGGAGATCAGAGCCACCCTGCCTGCCACCCTCCCTGCTCCGATCGCTGCTGACAACTGACAGATCGGAGCCCAGGTGCCAGTAACCCGAGGAGCGGGATTACGTCATCAAGTGGGCGGAGTTAGGGGCGGGGCTAGGGGCGGGGCCAGCGCCGGCCGAAGAGGATGGTGATGGCCCGTTTCTGGGCCCTCACAAGCAGCGTGGAAAGCCCAGGGGGGGGGGGGGGGATCGGAGCCCCCCCTGGTGAAGAGAAGACCCGGGGAGAGCCATCGCGCTGCAAGGTGAGTAAATGTCATTTACTGTTTTTTTTTTTTTCAGATGTCGGCGCCAGCAGGGGGGGGGGGGGGGGCTATTACGGGCCCCCTCCTGAAGATCAGAGGCCTGGGGGCGGAAATCTAATCTTGTACAGAATCGCTGGCCCTTTCAAATGAGGGGTAAGGTAAGTCTGTATGTTTTTTACTTTTTGTTTTATGGGCCTCTAAAGTCAGCTACGTGGTGGCTCTCACGTAGCTGGCACTTAACGGTTGGAGAGGCAGCTACGTGAGAGTCACGTAGCTGGCACTAGAAGGGTTAATGGCTTTTCTTTATGCTTGTCAAGGTAAGAATTAACCTCTCTTCAGTTCGGATGCAGTCCAGCCAAATTGTTGGGAATACTCTTTTACAGTTCTAGTTCTAATACAGATGTGTCATGTTAGAAAAAAAATCAGTAATAGAAAAAATGTATTCTATAGCTTCATATTTAATGGGAGTTTGGCATACACTTTAAAGACATGTGGGATAGTGGGCACATGTTCTTCAGATAAGTCTGAGTCTCCAAGGACATGTGGGGGGAAGCACATCTTTTTCTAGTGAAACATTTTATTTAAATTTGCCAATAAGAAGGTGCTGCCTTATCTACTAGACGGACAGCTGATTAGACAAAATGCCCCCACTTGTCTTGGCCCCACTTAAACCGGACTTCCGCATTATTTAATAAAAAGCCCAAACCCTTAAAAAACGATTCCCTAGCATCTAAAATGAATATATTTTACGTTTTTAGTCACTTACTTATTATTCTTTCCCCCACTGGGCTTCAACTCTGTTCGGGACTCAAGGATACGGGCACTGCCATCTTGCCTCAGAGGCATCACATGCTGAGGAGAGGAGGGGGGGGGGAGTGCAGGGGGTGGGGTCATAGCTGTCCTTTGCACAGACAGAGCAAAGCTGGGTTTAGAAAAAGGACAGCAATCCTACAATGCAGAGCTGCATAGTCACAAGACACTGACTGGGCCACCACCTTGGATGCTTGAAGGCTCAGAAAATGCAGTAGATGTGTCACAACTAGCTTACCTGCGCCGCGTTCCAGCAGTGTCTCCGCCGCCTCCCCGCTCCTTTGCCGGCCACGCGGGGGCGGCTGCTTGCACTTCTGCGAGCGTGCCCCCCTCCGCCTCCTCCTCTGCCGGCGTCCCCGGCATCCATACACGTGCGAGCACGTTCTGTTTATGCCCTTTCAGCACAGCCGCCGAAGGAAAAGTAAAGGGCCAATGAGCCCAGATGGGGTGGGGGGAGAACGCCCCTTGCAGTGATAGGGCCAATGAGCCCAAAGGAGCTGTTGGGCTATACGCCCTGTTCTGGCTGTGATCCAATTGTATTCTGAGTTGTAGTAAACACCAATCACGCACCCACTTTCCCCATCTCCAATGATATCTGGTTCCTAAAAAGGCTTCACCCTGTCAGTTACTCAGTGCCTGTGATAGAGCCTTGTACCTTGTTTGTCTTATTCTCTGATTGATCTTCGTTGCCGACCCCTGCCTGAACCGACCATTCTCTGTCTGATCTCTGTTGCCGACCCCTGCCTGAACCGACCATTCTCTGTCTGATCTCCGTTGCCGACCCCTGCCTGAACCGACTACTCTCTCTGATTGATCTCTGTTGCCGACCTTTGCTATCCACGACCATCCTGTCCGCTGCCAGCCGTGACCTCTGCTTCGTACCCCGACCTCGAGCTGCCTCATCCTACTGTACCATCGCGATATCTGCTTACCAGGTGTTGACCTCTGGCCTGTCTTCGGACTTCCTAGTGATACCTGCTTCAACAATTGGACTTGCTCAAATTCAGCTCTTCGTTATTGGTTCTCCAGACCACCAACCAGTAAGCTCCCATCCTTTGAGCCATTGAAGTCCTGGGGGCAACCGATCCCGGGCAGGCGTGTACTGCGTCCCGGCAAGCAGGGGCTCCTACAGGTGAAGCTGGCTGCGGAGATTGGGGGTTGAGGGCTTACTTGGAGGGCTGGAGTTACCTAAGCGTGACATTGGAGTTTCCAATGCGTGATAAGATGCAGGTAGGATAATTTTTAATGTGGGTAATCTGTATGTATGGGGTGGGGGAAACATATAAGATGAGGTTCTTATTCAGGGTGGAGGTACAGTTTAAATCTATGCAATAAACTTACCTTGGCCAGATGATGACGTGTCTTGCGTTTTCAACTGATCCTTCACTTGCAGTGACTACACTGCAGTAGAAGATGGTATGAGTATACACTTGCAGTGACTTACAATGCAGTAGAAGATGGTATGAGTATACACTTGCAACGTCTGACGCTACAGTAGAAGATGGTATGAGTATACACTTGCAGTGACTAACACTGCAGTAGAAGATGGTATGAGTATACACTTGCAGAAACTGACACTGCAGCAGAAGATGGTATAAGTATACATTTGCAGTGACTGACACTGTAGTAGAAGATGGTATGAGTATACACTTGCAGTGTCTGACACTGCAGTAGAAGATGGTATGAGTATACACTTGCAGTAACTGACACTGCAGTAGAAGATGCTATGAGTATACACTTGTAGTGACTGACACTGCAGTAGAAGACGGTATGAGTATACACTTGCAGTAACTGACACTGCAGTAGAAGATGGCATGAGTATACACTTGCAGTAACTGACACTGCAGTAGAAGATGGTATGAGTATACACTTGCAGTAACTGACACTGCAGTAGAAGATGGTATGAGTATACACTTGCAGTGACTGACACTGCAGTAGAAGATGGAATGACTATACACTTGCAGTGACTGACACTGTAGTAGAAGATGGTATGAGTATACACTTGCAGTGACTGACACTGTAGTAGAAGATGGTATGAGTATACACTTGCAGTTACACACACTGCAGTAGAAGATGGTATGACTATACACTTGCAGTGACTGACACTGTAGTAGAAGATGGTATGAGTATACACTGGCAGTGACTAACACTGCAGTAGAAGATGGTGTGAGTATACACTTCCAGTAACAGACACTGCAGCAGAAGATGGTATGAGTATACACTTGCAGTGACTAACACTGCAGTAGAAGATGGTATGAGTATACACTTGCAATGACTGACACTGCAGTAGAAGATGGTATGAGTATACACTTGCAGTGACTGACACTGCAGTAGAAGATGGTATGAGTATACACTTGCAGTGACTGACACTGCAGTAGAAGATGGAATGACTATACACTTGCAGTGACTGACACTGTAGTAGAATATGGTATGAGTATACACTTGCAGTGACTGACACTGCAGTAGAAGATGGTATGAGTATACACTTGCAGTAACTGACACTGCAGTAGAAGATGGTATGAGTATACACTTGCAGTGACTGACACTGCAGTAGAAGATGGTATGAGTATACACTTGCAGTGACTGACACTGCAGTAGAAGATGGAATGACTATACACTTGCAGTGACTGACACTGTAGTAGAATATGGTATGAGTATACACTTGCAGTGACTGACACTGCAGTAGAAGATGGTATGAGTATACACTTGCAGTAACTGACACTGCAGTAGAAGATGGTATGAGTATACACTTGTAGTGACTGACACTGCAGTAGAAGACGGTATGAGTAGAGATGAGCGAACTTTTGAAAAATTCGATTCGACTGATTCGCCGAATTTTCCGACAAAAATCGTTTCGACCCGAATAAATTCGCGACGAATCGCTATTAAAAACGGCTATTTCTGAGCCTCCTACAGCCTCAATAGGGTTGTAAACCATTCAGCCTTGCTGTAACACGCACAGGATGCGTGCTGGGTTAGTTAAATAATACTTTTAAGAAATATCACATGCAGATCAGAGGCATCGCTAATAGAATCGCAGAGCGGCACAATTGCAGAGAGTTGAAGTGGCATCACTATGAGGGGCAGAAGGAGCCCAAATATACACTGGAGTTGGCCTCAGGAGCCCAAAAATTGGATGAATCACACCCTGGAGTTGGCAGAAGTTGGCAGCAGCAGCAGCAGGAGCCCAAATATACACTGGAGTTGGCCTCAGGAGCCCAAAAATTGGATGAATCACACCCTGGAGTTGGCAGAAGTTGGCAGCAGCAGCAGCAGGAGCCCAAATATACACTGGAGTTGGCTTCAGGAGCCCAAAAATTGGATGAATCACACCCTGGAGTTGGCAGAAGTTGGCAGCAGCAGCAGCAGGAGCCCAAATATACACTGGAGTTGGCTTCAGGAGCCCAAAAATTGGATGAATCACACCCTGGAGTTGGCAGAAGTTGGCAGCAGCAGCAGCAGGAGCCCAAATATACACTGGAGTTGGCTTCAGGAGCCCAAAAATTGGATGAATCACACCCTGGAGTTGGCAGGAGTTGACAGCAGCAGCAGCAGGAGCCCAAATATACACTGGAGTTGGCTTCAGGAGCCCAAAAATTGGATGAATCACACCCTGGAGTTGGCAGGAGTTGACAGCAGCAGCAGCAGGAGCCCAAATATACACTGGAGTTGGCTTCAGGAGCCCAAAAATTGGATGAATCACACCCTGGAGTTGGCAGAAGTTGGCAGCAGCAGCAGCAGGAGCCCAAATATACACTGGAGTTGGCTTCAGGAGCCCAAAAATTGGATGAATCACACCCTGGAGTTGGCAGAAGTTGGCAGCAGCAGCAGCAGGAGCCCAAATATACACTGGAGTTGGCTTCAGGAGCCCAAAAATTGGATGAATCACACCCTGGAGTTGGCAGGAGTTGACAGCAGCAGCAGCAGGAGCCCAAATATACACTGGAGTTGGCTTCAGGAGCCCAAAAATTGGATGAATCACACCCTGGAGTTGGCAGGAGTTGACAGCAGCAGCAGCAGGAGCCCAAATATACACTGGAGTTGGCTTCAGGAGCCCAAAAATTGGATGAATCACACCCTGGAGTTGGCAGAAGTTGGCATCAGCAGCAGCAGGAGCCCAAATATACACTGGAGTTGGCTTCAGGAGCCCAAAAATTGGATGAATCACACCCTGGAGTTGGCAGAAGTTGGCAGCAGCAGCAGCAGGAGCCCAAATATACACTGGAGTTGGCTTCAGGAGCCCAAAAATTGGATGAATCACACCCTGGAGTTGGCAGGAGTTGACAGTAGCAGCAGCAGGAGCCCAAATATACACTGGAGTTGGCTTCAGGAGCCCAAAAATTGGATGAATCACAGCCTGGAGTTGGCAGGAGTTGACAGTAGCAGCAGCAGGAGCCCAAATATACACTGGAGTTGGCCTCAGGAGCCCAAAAATTGGATGAATCACACCCTGGAGTTGGCAGAAGTTGGCAGCAGCAGCAGCAGGAGCCCAAATATACACTGGAGTTGGCTTCAGGAGCCCAAAAATTGGATGAATCACACCCTGGAGTTGGCAGGAGTTGACAGCAGCAGCAGCAGGAGCCCAAATATACACTGGAGTTGGCTTCAGGAGCCCAAAAATTGGATGAATCACACCCTGGAGTTGGCAGGAGTTGACAGCAGCAGCAGCAGGAGCCCAAATATACACTGGAGTTGGCTTCAGGAGCCCAAAAATTGGATGAATCACACCCTGGAGTTGGCAGGAGTTGACAGCAGCAGCAGCAGGAGCCCAAATATACACTGGAGTTGGCTTCAGGAGCCCAAAAATTGGATGAATCACACCCTGGAGTTGGCAGAAGTTGGCAGCAGCAGCAGCAGGAGCCCAAATATACACTGGAGTTGGCTTCAGGAGCCCAAAAATTGGATGAATCACACCCTGGAGTTGGCAGAAGTTGGCAGCAGCAGCAGCAGGAGCCCAAATATACACTGGAGTTGGCTTCAGGAGCCCAAAAATTGGATGAATCACACCCTGGAGTTGCAAGCAGCAGCAGCAGGAGCCCAAATATACACTGGAGTTGGCTTCAGGAGCCCAAAAATTGGATGAATCACACCCTGGAGTTGGCAGAAGTTGGCAGCAGCAGCAGCAGGAGCCCAAATATACACTGGAGTTGGCTTCAGGAGCCCAAAAATTGGATGAATCACACCCTGGAGTTGGCAGGAGTTGACAGTAGCAGCAGCAGGAGCCCAAATATACACTGGAGTTGGCTTCAGGAGCCCAAAAATTGGATGAATCACACCCTGGAGTTGGCAGGAGTTGACAGTAGCAGCAGCAGGAGCCCAAAAAATGGCCTAAAGACATAAATATGTTTTGCACCATTTGGAAAGTGTAAAACGTGGCACCATGCTGAATCTAGTCGCATGCATCAGGCATTGGTGGGTGGAAATCCTGGCTGATCCATCCCTGATTCATTTTGACAAAGGTGAGTCTCTCCACATTTTTAGTTGACAGACGAGTTCTCCTCGCCGTAACTATGGCCCCCGCCGCACTAAACACCCGCTCAGATGGCACGCTACTTGCCGGGCAGGACAGCTTTTCCAGGGCAAACTCTGCTAGTTGCGGCCACAAATCAAGTTTGGCTGCCCAGAAGTCCAGCGGATCCTCAAGGTGTGTTGGCATGGTCATGTCAAAGTATGACATGACCTGCTGGTTCAGGTCCTGCTCCAGGTCTTCCTGCTGCTCATGAGTAGCCTCACTATGCGGGTGTAGAAAGCTACTCATTAGCGACTGAAGACTGAGGCTGCTGCTGCTGATGGAGCTTCTGCTGCTGCTGCTGCCAACCCCCCCAGCGGCCATGGCAGTGGAAGGTGAGCGCAGAGGTCCCCTCGAGTCAGACCTGCGAGAGTATGGACCATGGCGCAGATAGGCATCGGCCAACTGCCTACGTAGAATGTCTTTGTAGTAGTTGAGTTTGTCCTCCCTCTCGGTGGGTTTAAAAAATGCCCCCATTTTGTGCCGGAAGCGAGGGTCCAATAAGGTGGACAGCCAGAAGTCATCCCGCCGACAGATGGAAACAATTCTGGGGTCACTATGCAAGCACGTGAGCATGCTTCGTGCCATTTGCGCAAGTGACTCGGATGGACTACCTGTCTCCATCTCCACTGCATACATGCCACGGTGTGCCCGGGTCCTCTGTCTCTCCTTCCTCAAAAACCTCTAGCTCCTCTGGCTGCTCCTGCTCCTCCTCTCCTGTCCGCTGACTAGATAAACCAGCCATTTCGCCAAGCCTAAACTGTGTTTCGCTGGGCAACTCCTCCTCCTCCTCTTCCTCCTCCTCCTCCTCCAGTTCAGCTCCAAGGGGGTTCATGTGGCCGTAAGATGTAAACGCCATGTCTCCAGTGCCCTGACCAGCCATGGTTTCCAACATGTGCTGTAGTACATGAAGCAGTGGAATCACGTCGTTCATCCCGTAATCCTGCCGACTGACAAATAAAGTGGCTTCCTCAAAGGGCCTGAGCAAACGGCAGGTGTCACGTATGAGCTGCCACTGGTTGACATTGAAGTTACACAGGGGAGTCCCCCTATCTGCTTGGATCATCAGGAAATCCGTGATGGCTTTTCTCTGTTCATATAATCGGTCCAACATGTGAAGGGTGGAATTCCAACGGGTGGAAACATCGCAAATCAGACTATGTTGGGGGATACCATTCTGACGCTGTAGCTCAAGAAGGGTGTGTTTGGCGGTGTAGGAGTGGCTGAAGTGCATGCAAAGTTTCCGTGAAGTTGTTAGGATGTCCTGCAGATGGGGGGAACACTTCAGAAACCGCTTGACAACCAGATTGAAGACGTGAGCCATGCAGGGGGCATGGGTCAGGCTTCCTTGGCGCAGCGCAGACAAAATGTTCTTCCCATTGTCGGTAACCATGATTCCCATTTTAAGTTTTCTCGGAGTAAGCCATGTTTGGATTTCCTGATGAATACATTTAAGCAGTTCCTCCCCTGTGTGACTCCGTTCGCCAAGACAAACCATGTGAAGCACTGCGTGACACCTCCGTGCCCTGCACACATGGTAGACTGGAGGGGCACTGAGACTTGAGCCTACAGTGGAGGGTGAGGAGATGGCGGAGGATGAGGAGGCCGAGTCGCACGGTGTCACAGGCCCAATGGGCAGAGAGCGCGGAGGCCGAAGCGGCGTGACCTGTCCAAGTTGCTGCTGCAAAGGGACCACATTCACCCAGTGGGCCGTAAACGACATGTACTGCCCCTGACCGTAGTTACAGCTCCAGATGTCGGCGCTGCCATGTATTTTGCTACACACCGACAGGCTCAAGGACTGGCCCACCTTCTGTTCAACAAAAGTGTGCAGCGCTGGTACTGCCTTCTTGGCAAAGAAATGACGGCTTGGGACTCTCCACCTCGGCTCGGCACAAGCCATCAGTTCTCTGAAAGGTGCAGATTCCACCACCTGAAAAGGGAGCGACTGCAGCACCAGCAACTTGGACAGGAGCACATTCAGCTTCTGCGCCGTAGGATGAGTGGGCGCATACTGCTGTCTCTTGGACATGGCTTCGCTGATGGATTGCTGGCGGGATGCATGACTTGGAGGAGGAGGAGCAGGAGCGACAGAGGATGGGTATGACGCACAGCTGCCTTCGGCTGAGGTGCTGGAGCCTTGGCTGGCAGAAATTGGGAGCTCACTTGGTGAGGAAGCAGACTGGACCACCCCTTGGGAGCCTCGGTTCTCCCAGGTCGTTTTATGGTGACGCATCATATGTTGACGCAGGGCCGTGGTGCCAACATTTGGACCCTGGCCACGCTTCACCTTTTGCCTACATATCTTGCATGTGGCCATGTTACCCTCCTGCGGATGCCTCAGGAAAAACTGCCACACTGCCGAGTAGCTACTTTTCCCACCCCCTGGCCTCACTGATTCACTGCTGCTGTTGCCAACTCCAGGAACCCCTGCTCCACTACCTCCCGATAAGGTAGACTGCCGCACAGCAGGTGCTCTACCCCGGCCCCGGCCCCGGCCGGCTCCAGCCTTTGGAATTGTGCCCCCATGCTGACTGCTACCACCTTGCTGCCTCAGCTGCTGACTCCGGGGCAACCTGCACCCCTCTTCTCCTGATGATGACGATGAAGCCCCTTCATCACCCGGCTCCCAAGTGCGATCGGCTTCATCGTCATCATCATCATCATCACCGGGTTGTGGCTGTACGTCACTGATGTTCGTGGATTCGTCAACAGTGTCTGGCGCAGGAGCTGGAACGCTCGCAGCACCCACGACACTGTCCACATCACTATTTGTCTGCCTAGCTAAAGAAGCCACCTCCATTTCTTGGCTGGGCAGTAGCTGCTGACTGTCCTCTATCTGATGGTCCTCCTCACTAAAGAGTGGAGCTGAACCCAAAGCATAGGATACGTCGCTGGGGGAGGGAACGGCGTAGGCCAGAGGCAATGGGAGGACAGGGACTGCTCTCGGGGCATGCCAACTCAGGGTTGTGTCAGAGGAACCTACCGACCCTAGACTGGGGGTCTCAGACGTAAGTTGTGATGATGTTGTTGATGAGCGCGTCAACCAATCTACCACGGCAGATGCGTTACTGGTGGAGACCCGACCGCTAGCAGATACTGGCAGATTAGGTCTCTCAGCGTGACTCCTGCTGCTACTGGCCCCCAGTCTGATGCGAGCTCTGCCTGCGGAATCTTGGCCTCTGCCACTCCTCTTTTCACTTCCAGGCACTTGTCTGCCCGACATAGTCTAACTGGCGTGGTAGTAGGTGATATTTAAAAAAACCCCGGGCAGCGGTGGGTCTATATGAAACAGAATATAATGCACACCAAAAGTGAGCAGTAACACTCAGCCTCCAACAGGCCTGCTTAGTGTAAATAAGAGAGCTGCTTAGTGTAAATAAAGAGGGGTATGCTATGTTACAGAATGGGATGCCTCAACAGAAGTGCACCTGGCAGGCAGCAGTAAGCCTATGCCCAGCAAAAGTGTCTTATAATATAAATATAATAAGAGCAAATGCTTATATGGTCTTAAACAGAGGCTGCTTTAGTCACAGAATGGGATGCCCCGGGCAGGAATCGAGCTGGCAGGGTCCAGTAGTGCTTTGGCCAGCAAAAGTGTCTTTATCAGGCCTAATTTCAAATATGATAAGAGCAAATGCTTATATGGTCTTAAACAGAGGCTGCTTTAGTCACAGAATGGGATGCCCCGGGCAGGAATCGAGCTGGCAGGGTCCAGTAGTGCTTTGGCCAGCAAAAGTGTCTTTATCAGGCCTAATTTCAAATATGATAAGAGCAAATGCTTATATGGTCTTAAACAGAGGCTGCTTTAGTCACAGAATGGGATGCCCCGGGCAGGAATCGAGCTGGCAGGGTACAGTAGTGCTTTGGCCAGCAAAAGTGTCTTTATCAGGCTAATTTCAAATATGATAAGAGCAAATGCTTATATGGTCTTAAACAGAGGCTGCTTTAGTCACAGAATGGGATGCCCCGGGCAGGAATCGAGCTGGCAGGGTACAGTAGTGCTTTGGCCAGCAAAAGTGTCTTTATCAGGCTAATTTCAAATATGATAAGAGCAAATGCTTATATGGTCTTAAACAGAGGCTGCTGTAGTCACAGAATGGGATGCCCCGGGCAGGAATCGAGCTGGCAGGGTACAGTAGTGCTTTGGCCAGCAAAAGTGTCTTTATCAGGCCTAATTTCAAATATGATAAGAGCAAATGCTTATATGGTCTTAAACAGAGGCTGCTTTAGTCACAGAATGGGATGCCCCGGGCAGGAATCGAGCTGGCAGGGTACAGTAGTGCTTTGGCCAGCAAAAGTGTCTTTATCAGGCCTAATTTCAAATATGATAAGAGCAAATGCTTATATGGTCTTAAACAGAGGCTGCTTTAGTCACAGAATGGGATGCCCCGGGCAGGAATCGAGCTGGCAGGGTACAGTAGTGCTTTGGCCAGCAAAAGTGTCTTTATCAGGCTAATTTCAAATATGATAAGAGCAAATGCTTATATGGTCTTAAACAGAGGCTGCTTTAGTCACAGAATGGGATGCCCCGGGCAGGAATCGAGCTGGCAGGGTACAGTAGTGCTTTGGCCAGCAAAAGTGTCTTTATCAGGCTAATTTCAAATATGATAAGAGCAAATGCTTATATGGTCTTTAAACAGAGGCTGCTGTAGTCACAGAATGGGATGCCCCGGGCAGGAATCGAGCTGGCAGGGTACAGTAGTGCTTTGGCCAGCAAAAGTGTCTTTATCAGGCCTAATTTCAAATATGATAAGAGCAAATGCTTATATGGTCTTAAACAGAGGCTGCTTTAGTCACAGAATGGGATGCCCCGGGCAGGAATCGAGCTGGCAGGGTACAGTAGTGCTTTGGCCAGCAAAAGTGTCTTTATCAGGCCTAATTTCAAATATGATAAGAGCAAATGCTTATATGGTCTTAAACAGAGGCTGCTGTAGTCACAGAATGGGATGCCCCGGGCAGGAATCGAGCTGGCAGGGTACAGTAGTGCTTTGGCCAGCAAAAGTGTCTTTATCAGGCTAATTTCAAATATGATAAGAGCAAATGCTTATATGGTCTTAAACAGAGGCTGCTTTAGTCACAGAATGGGATGCCCCGGGCAGGAATCGAGCTGGCAGGGTACAGTAGTGCTTTGGCCAGCAAAAGTGTCTTTATCAGGCTAATTTCAAATATGATAAGAGCAAATGCTTATATGGTCTTAAACAGAGGCTGCTGTAGTCACAGAATGGGATGCCCCAGGCAGGAATCGAGCTGGCAGGGTACAGTAGTGCTTTGGCCAGCAAAAGTGTCTTTATCAGGCCTAATTTCAAATATGATAAGAGCAAATGCTTATATGGTCTTAAACAGAGGCTGCTGTAGTCACAGAATGGGATGCCCCGGGCAGGAATCGAGCTGGCAGGGTACAGTAGTGCTTTGGCCAGCAAAAGTGTCTTTATCAGGCTAATTTCAAATATGATAAGAGCAAATGCTTATATGGTCTTAAACAGAGGCTGCTTTAGTCACAGAATGGGATGCCCCGGGCAGGAATCGAGCTGGCAGGGTACAGTAGTGCTTTGGCCAGCAAAAGTGTCTTTATCAGGCTAATTTCAAATATGATAAGAGCAAATGCTTATATGGTCTTAAACAGAGGCTGCTGTAGTCACAGAATGGGATGCCCCGGGCAGGAATCGAGCTGGCAGGGTCCAGTAGGGCTTTGGCCAGCAAAAGTGTCTTTATCAGGCCTAATTTCAAATATGATAAGAGCAAATGCTTATATGGTCTTAAACAGAGGCTGCTTTAGTCACAGAATGGGATGCCCCGGGCAGGAATCGAGCTGGCAGGGTACAGTAGTGCTTTGGCCAGCAAAAGTGTCTTTATCAGGCTAATTTCAAATATGATAAGAGCAAATGCTTATATGGTCTTAAACAGAGGCTGCTTTAGTCACAGAATGGGATGCCCCAGGGCAGGAATCGAGCTGGCAGGGTACAGTAGTGCTTTGGCCAGCAAAAGTGTCTTTATCAGGCTAATTTCAAATATGATAAGAGCAAATGCTTATATGGTCTTAAACAGAGGCTGCTTTAGTCACAGAATGGGATGCCCCGGGCAGGAATCGAGCTGGCAGGGTACAGTAGTGCTTTGGCCAGCAAAAGTGTCTTTATCAGGCCTAATTTCAAATATGATAAGAGCAAATGCTTATATGGTCTTAAACAGAGGCTGCTTTAGTCACAGAATGGGATGCCCCGGGCAGGAATCGAGCTGGCAGGGTACAGTAGTGCTTTGGCCAGCAAAAGTGTCTTTATCAGGCTAATTTCAAATATGATAAGAGCAAATGCTTATATGGTCTTAAACAGAGGCTGCTGTAGTCACAGAATGGGATGCCCCGGGCAGGAATCGAGCTGGCAGGGTCCAGTAGGGCTTTGGCCAGCAAAAGTGTCTTTATCAGGCCTAATTTCAAATATGATAAGAGCAAATGCTTATATGGTCTTAAACAGAGGCTGCTTTAGTCACAGAATGGGATGCCCCGGGCAGGAATCGAGCTGGCAGGGTACAGTAGTGCTTTGGCCAGCAAAAGTGTCTTTATCAGGCTAATTTCAAATATGATAAGAGCAAATGCTTATATGGTCTTAAACAGAGGCTGCTTTAGTCACAGAATGGGATGCCCCGGGCAGGAATCGAGCTGGCAGGGTACAGTAGTGCTTTGGCCAGCAAAAGTGTCTTTATCAGGCCTAATTTCAAATATGATAAGAGCAAATGCTTATATGGTCTTAAACAGAGGCTGCTTTAGTCACAGAATGGGATGCCCCGGGCAGGAATCGAGCTGGCAGGGTACAGTAGTGCTTTGGCCAGCAAAAGTGTCTTTATCAGGCTAATTTCAAATATGATAAGAGCAAATGCTTATATGGTCTTAAACAGAGGCTGCTGTAGTCACAGAATGGGATGCCCCGGGCAGGAATCGAGCTGGCAGGGTCCAGTAGGGCTTTGGCCAGCAAAAGTGTCTTTATCAGGCCTAATTTCAAATATGATAAGAGCAAATGCTTATATGGTCTTAAACAGAGGCTGCTTTAGTCACAGAATGGGATGCCCCGGGCAGGAATCGAGCTGGCAGGGTACAGTAGTGCTTTGGCCAGCAAAAGTGTCTTTATCAGGCTAATTTCAAATATGATAAGAGCAAATGCTTATATGGTCTTAAACAGAGGCTGCTTTAGTCACAGAATGGGATGCCCCGGGCAGGAATCGAGCTGGCAGGGTACAGTAGTGCTTTGGCCAGCAAAAGTGTCTTTATCAGCCTAATTTCAAATATGATAAGAGCAAATGCTTATATGGTCTTAAACAGAGGCTGCTTTAGTCACAGAATGGGATGCCCCGGGCAGGAATCGAGCTGGCAGGGTACAGTAGTGCTTTGCCAGCAAAAGTGTCTTTTATCAGGCCTAATTTCAAATATGATAAGAGCAAATGCTTATATGGTCTTAAACAGAGGCTGCTTTAGTCACAGAATGGGATGCCCCGGGCAGGAATCGAGCTGGCAGGGTACAGTAGTGCTTTGGCCAGCAAAAGTGTCTTTATCAGGCTAATTTCAAATATGATAAGAGCAAATGCTTATATGGTCTTAAACAGAGGCTGCTTTAGTCACAGAATGGGATGCCCCGGGCAGGAATCGAGCTGGCAGGGTACAGTAGTGCTTTGGCCAGCAAAAGTGTCTTTATCAGGCCTAATTTCAAATATGATAAGAGCAAATGCTTATATGGTCTTAAACAGAGGCTGCTGTAGTCACAGAATGGGATGCCCCGGGCAGGAATCGAGCTGGCAGGGTACAGTAGTGCTTTGGCCAGCAAAAGTGTCTTTATCAGGCCTAATTTCAAATATGATAAGAGCAAATGCTTATATGGTCTTAAACAGAGGCTGCTTTAGTCACAGAATGGGATGCCCCGGGCAGGAATCGAGCTGGCAGGGTACAGTAGTGCTTTGGCCAGCAAAAGTGTCTTTATCAGGCCTAATTTCAAATATGATAAGAGCAAATGCTTATATGGTCTTAAACAGAGGCTGCTTTAGTCACAGAATGGGATGCCCCGGGCAGGAATCGAGCTGGCAGGGTACAGTAGTGCTTTGGCCAGCAAAAGTGTCTTTATCAGGCCTAATTTCAAATATGATAAGAGCAAATGCTTATATGGTCTTAAACAGAGGCTGCTTTAGTCACAGAATGGGATGCCCCGGGCAGGAATCGAGCTGGCAGGGTACAGTAGTGCTTTGGCCAGCAAAAGTGTCTTTATCAGGCCTAATTTCAAATATGATAAGAGCAAATGCTTATATGGTCTTAAACAGAGGCTGCTTTAGTCACAGAATGGGATGCCCGGGCAGGAATCGAGCTGGCAGGGTACAGTAGTGCTTTGGCCAGCAAAAGTGTCTTTATCAGGCCTAATTTCAAATATGATAAGAGCAAATGCTTATATGGTCTTAAACAGAGGCTGCTTTAGTCACAGAATGGGATGCCCCGGGCAGGAATCGAGCTGGCAGGGTACAGTAGTGCTTTGGCCAGCAAAAGTGTCTTTATCAGGCTAATTTCAAATATGATAAGAGCAAATGCTTATATGGTCTTAAACAGAGGCTGCTGTAGTCACAGAATGGATGCCCCGGGCAGGAATCGAGCTGGCAGGGTCCAGTAGGGCTTTGGCCAGCAAAAGTGTCTTTATCAGGCCTAATTTCAAATATGATAAGAGCAAATGCTTATATGGTCTTAAACAGAGGCTGCTTTAGTCACAGAATGGGATGCCCCGGGCAGGAATCGAGCTGGCAGGGTACAGATAGTGCTTTGGCCAGCAAAAGTGTCTTTATCAGGCTAATTTCAAATATGATAAGAGCAAATGCTTATATGGTCTTAAACAGAGGCTGCTTTAGTCACAGAATGGGATGCCCCGGGCAGGAATCGAGCTGGCAGGGTACAGTAGTGCTTTGGCCAGCAAAAGTGTCTTTATCAGGCCTAATTTCAAATATGATAAGAGCAAATGCTTATATGGTCTTAAACAGAGGCTGCTTTAGTCACAGAATGGGATGCCCCGGGCAGGAATCGAGCTGGCAGGGTACAGTAGTGCTTTGGCCAGCAAAAGTGTCTTTATCAGGCTAATTTCAAATATGATAAGAGCAAATGCTTATATGGTCTTAAACAGAGGCTGCTTTAGTCACAGAATGGGATGCCCCGGGCAGGAATCGAGCTGGCAGGGTACAGTAGTGCTTTGGCCAGCAAAAAGTGTCTTTATCAGGCCTAATTTCAAATATGATAAGAGCAAATGCTTATATGGTCTTAAACAGAGGCTGCTTTAGTCACAGAATGGGATGCCCCGGGCAGGAATCGAGCTGGCAGGGTACAGTAGTGCTTTGGCCAGCAAAAGTGTCCTTTATCAGGCCTAATTTCAAATATGATAAGAGCAAATGCTTATATGGTCCTTAAACAGAGGCTGCTTTAGTCACAGAATGGGATGCCCCGGGCAGGAATCGAGCTGGCAGGGTACAGTAGTGCTTTGGCCAGCAAAAGTGTCTTTATCAGGCCTAATTTCAAATATGATAAGAGCAAATGCTTATATGGTCTTAAAACAGAGGCTGCTTTAGTCACAGAATGGGATGCCCCGGGCAGGAATCGAGCCTGGCAGGGTACAGTAGTGCTTTGGCCAGCAAAGTGTCTTTATCAGGCCTAATTTCAAATATGATAAGAGCAAATGCTTATATGGTCTTTAAACAGAGGCTGCTTTAGTCACAGAATGGGATGCCCCGGGCAGGAATCGAGCTGGCAGGGTACAGTAGTGCTTTGGCCAGCAAAAGTGTCTTTATCAGGCCTAATTTCAAATATGATAAGAGCAAATGCTTATATGGTCTTAAACAGAGGCTGCTGTAGTCACAGAATGGGATGCCCCGGGCAGGAATCGAGCTGGCAGGGTCCAGTAGAGGCTTTGGCCAGCAAAAGTGTCTTTATCAGGCCTAATTTCAAATATGATAAGAGCAAATGCTTATATGGTCTTAAACAGAGGCTGCTTTAGTCACAGAATGGATGCCCCGGGCAGGAATCGAGCTGGCAGGGTACAGTAGTGCTTTGGCCAGCAAAAGTGTCTTTATCAGGCTAATTTCAAATATGATAAGAGCAAATGCTTATATGGTCTTAAACAGAGGCTGCTTTAGTCACAGAATGGGATGCCCCGGGCAGGAATCGAGCTGGCAGGGTACAGTAGTGCTTTGGCCAGCAAAAGTGTCTTTATCAGGCCTAATTTCAAATATGATAAGAGCAAATGCTTATATGGTCTTAAACAGAGGCTGCTTTAGTCACAGAATGGGATGCCCCGGGCAGGAATCGAGCTGGCAGGGTACAGTAGTGCTTTGGCCAGCAAAAGTGTCTTTATCAGGCCTAATTTCAAATATGATAAGAGCAAATGCTTATATGGTCTTAAACAGAGGCTGCTTTAGTCACAGAATGGGATGCCCCGGGCAGGAATCGAGCTGGCAGGGTACAGTAGTGCTTTGGCCAGCAAAAGTGTCTTTATCAGGCTAATTTCAAATATGATAAGAGCAAATGCTTATATGGTCTTAAACAGAGGCTGCTTTAGTCACAGAATGGGATGCCCCGGGCAGGAATCGAGCTGGCAGGGTACAGTAGTGCTTTGGCCAGCAAAAGTGTCTTTATCAGGCCTAATTTCAAATATGATAAGAGCAAATGCTTATATGGTCTTAAACAGAGGCTGCTTTAGTCACAGAATGGGATGCCCCGGGCAGGAATCGAGCTGGCAGGGTACAGTAGTGCTTTGGCCAGCAAAAGTGTCTTTATCAGGCTATTTTCAAATATGATAAGAGCAAATGCTTATATGGTCTTAAACAGAGGCTGCTGTAGTCACAGAATGGGATGCCCCGGGCAGGAATCGAGCTGGCAGGGTCCAGTAGTGCTTTGGCCAGCAAAAGTGTCTTTATCAGGCCTAATTTCAAATATGATAAGAGCAAATGCTTATATGGTCTTAAACAGAGGCTGCTTTAGTCAAGAATGGGATGCCCCGGGCAGGAATCGTGCTGGCAGGGTACAGTAGTGGCTTTGGCCAGCAAAAGTGTCTTTATCAGGCTAATTTCAAATATGATAAGAGCAAATGCTTATATGGTCTTAAACAGAGGCTGCTTTAGTCACAGAATGGGATGCCCCGGGCAGGAATCGAGCTGGCAGGGTACAGTAGTGCTTTGGCCAGCAAAAGTGTCTTTATCAGGCCTAATTTCCAAATATGATAAGAGCAAATGCTTATATGGTCCTTAAACAGAGGCTGCTTTAGTCACAGAATGGGATGCCCCGGGCAGGAATCGAAGCTGGCAGGGTACAGTAGTGCTTTGGCCAGCAAAAGTGTCTTTATCAGGCTAATTTCAAATATGATAAGAGGCAAATGCTTATATGGTCTTAAACAGAGGCTGCTTTTAGTCACAGAATGGGATGCCCCACGGGCAGGAATCGAGCTGGCAGGGTACAGTAGTGCTTTGGACAGCAAAAGTGTCTTTATCAGGCTAATTTCAAATATGATAAGAGCAAATGCTTATATGGTCTTAAACAGAGGCTGCTGTAGTCACAGAATGGGGATGGCCCCGGGCAGGAATCGAGCTGGCAGGGTACAGTAGTGCTTTGGCCAGCAAAAGTGTCTTTATCAGGCCTAATTTCAAATATGATAAGAGCAAAATGCTTATATGGTCTTAAA